>CM068370.1:418594362-419794362 GCA_034769895.1 Magicicada septendecula
CTACAACTTGATACAGACGAGGTACGCTGGGCTAGTCCAGAAGCGTGTATAACGATATTCTCGACTGTACGAGTGTTCCGTAATTGTGTAACAATATAGCCTACTGGATGCCTACAACTTGATACAGACGAGGTACGCTGGCTAGTCCAGAAGCGTGTATAACGATATTCTCGACTGTACGAGAGTGTTCCGTAATTGTGTAACAATATAGCCTACTGGATGCCTACAACTTGATACAGACGAGGTAAGCTGGGCTAGTCCAGAAGCGTGTATAACGATATTCTCGACTGTACGAGTGTGTTCCGTAATTGTGTAACAACATAGCCTACTGGATGCCTACAACTTGATACAGACGAGGTACGCTGGGCTAGTCCAGAAGCGTGTATAACGATATTCTCGACTGTACGAGAGTGTTCCGTAATTGTGTAACAATATAGCCTACTGGATGCCTACAACCTGATACAGACGAGGTACGCTGGGCTAGTCCAGAAGCGTGTATAACGATATTCTCGACTGTACGAGAGTGTTCCGTAATTGTGTAACAATATAGCCTACTGGATGCCTACAACTTGATACAGACGAGGTACGCTGGCTAGTCCAGAAGCGTGTATAACGATATTCTCGACTGTACGAGAGTGTTCCGTAATTGTGTAACAATATAGCCTACTGGATGCCTACAACTTGATACAGACGAGGCACGCTGGGCTAGTCCAGAAGCGTGTATAACGATATTCTCGACTGTACGAGAGTGTTCCGTAATTGTGTAACAATATAGCCTACTGGATGCCTACAACTTGATACAGACGAGGTACGCTGGGCTAGTCCAGAAGCGTGTATAACGATATTCTCGACTGTACGAGAGTGTTCCGTAATTGTGTAACAATATAGCCACTGGATGCCTACAACTTGATACAGACGAGGTACGCTGGGCTAGTCCAGAAGCGTGTATAACGATATTCTCGACTGTACGAGAGTGTTCCGTAATTGTGTAACAATATAGCCTACTGGATGCCTACAACTTGATACAGACGAGGTACGCTGGGCTAGTCCAGAAGCGTGTATAACGATATTCTCGACTGTACGAGAGTGTTCCGTAATTGTGTAACAATATAGCCTACTGGATGCCTACAACTTGATACAGACGAGGTACGCTGGCTAGTCCAGAAGCGTGTATAACGATATTCTCGACTGTACGAGTGTTCCGTAATTGTGTAACAATATAGCCTACTGGATGCCTACAACTTGATACAGACGAGGTACGCTGGGCTAGTCCAGAAGCGTGTATAACGATATTCTCGACTGTACGAGTGTTCCGTAATTGTGTAACAATATAGCCTACTGGATGCCTACAACTTGATACAGACGAGGTACGCTGGGCTAGTCCAGAAGCGTGTATAACAATATTCTCGACTGTACGAGAGTGTTCCGTAATTGTGTAACAATATAGCCTACTGGATGCCTACAACTTGATACAGACGAGGTACGCTGGGCTAGTCCAGAAGCGTGTATAACGATATTCTCGACTGTACGAGTGTTCCGTAATTGTGTAACAATATAGCCTACTGGATGCCTACAACTTGATACAGACGAGGTACGCTGGGCTAGTCCAGAAGCGTGTATAACGATATTCTCGACTGTACGAGTGTTCCGTAATTGTGTAACAATATAGCCTACTGGATGCCTACAACTTGATACAGACGAGGCACGCTGGGCTAGTCCAGAAGCGTGTATAACGATATTCTCGACTGTACGAGTGTTCCGTAATTGTGTAACAATATAGCCTACTGGATGCCTACAACTTGATACAGACGAGGCACGCTGGGCTAGTCCAGAAGCGTGTACAACGATATTCTCGACTGTACGAGAGTGTTCCGTAATTGTGTAACAACATAGCCTACTGGATGCCTACAACTTGATACAGACGAGGCACGCTGGGCTAGTCCAGAAGCGTGTATAACGATATTCTCGACTGTACGAGAGTGTTCCGTAATTGTGTAACAATATAGCCTACTGGATGCCTACAACTTGATACAGACGAGGTACGCTGGGCTAGTCCAGAAGCGTGTATAACGATATTCTCGACTGTACGAGAGTGTTCCGTAATTGTGTAACAATATAGCCTACTGGATGCCTACAACTTGATACAGACGAGGTACGCTGGGCTAGTCCAGAAGCGTGTATAACGATATTCTCGACTGTACGAGAGTGTTCCGTAATTGTGTAACAATATAGCCTACTGGATGCCTACAACTTGATACAGACGAGGCACGCTGGGCTAGTCCAGAAGCGTGTATAACGATATTCTCGACTGTACGAGAGTGTTCCGTAATTGTGTAACAATATAGCCTACTGGATGCCTACAACTTGATACAGACGAGGTACGCTGGGCTAGTCCAGAAGCGTGTATAACGATATTCTCGACTGTACGAGAGTGTTCCGTAATTGTGTAACAATATAGCCTACTGGATGCCTACAACTTGATACAGACGAGGTACGCTGGGCTAGTCCAGAAGCGTGTATAACTATATTCTCGACTGTACGAGAGTGTTCCGTAATTGTGTAACAATATAGCCTACTGGATGCCTACAACTTGATACAGACGAGGCACGCTGGGCTAGTCCAGAAGCGTGTATAACGATATTCTCGACTGTACGAGAGTGTTCCGTAATTGTGTAACAATATAGCCTACTGGATGCCTACAACTTAATACAGACGAGGTACGCTGGCTAGTCCAGAAGCGTGTATAACGATATTCTCGACTGTACGAGAGTGTTCCGTAATTGTGTAACAATATAGCCTACTGGATGCCTACAACTTGATACAGACGAGGCACGCTGGGCTAGTCCAGAAGCGTGTATAACGATATTCTCGACTGTACGAGAGTGTTCCGTAATTGTGTAACAATATAGCCTACTGGATGCCTACAACTTGATACAGACGAGGCACGCTGGGCTAGTCCAGAAGCGTGTATAACGATATTCTCGACTGTACGAGAGTGTTCCGTAATTGTGTAACAATATAGCCTACTGGATGCCTACAACTTGATACAGACGAGGTACGCTGGGCTAGTCCAGAAGCGTGTATAACGATATTCTCGACTGTACGAGAGTGTTCGTAATTGTGTAACAATATAGCCTACTGGATGCCTACAACTTGATACAGACGAGGCACGCTGGGCTAGTCCAGAAGCGTGTATAACGATATTCTCGACTGTACGAGAGTGTTCCGTAATTGTGTAACAATATAGCCTACTGGATGCCTACAACTTGATACAGACGAGGTACGCTGGCTAGTCCAGAAGCGTGTATAACGATATTCTCGACTGTACGAGAGTGTTCCGTAATTGTGTAACAATATAGCCTACTGGATGCCTACAACTTGATACAGACGAGGCACGCTGGGGTAGTCCCGAAGCGTGTATAACGATATTCTCGACTGTACGAGAGTGTTCCGTAATTGTGTAACAATATAGCCTACTGGATGCCTACAACTTGATACAGATGAGGTACGCTGGGCTAGTCCAGAAGCGTGTATAACGATATTCTCGACTGTACGAGTGTTCCGTAATTGTGTAACAATATAGCCTACTGGATGCCTACAACTTGATACAGACGAGGTACGCTGGGCTAGTCCAGAAGCGTGTATAACGATATTCTCGACTGTACGAGTGTTCCGTAATTGTGTAACAACATAGCCTACTGGATGCCTACAACTTGATACAGACGAGGCACGCTGGGCTAGTCCAGAAGCGTGTATAACGATATTCTCGACTGTACGAGAGTGTTCCGTAATTGTGTAACAATATAGCCTACTGGATGCCTACAACTTGATACAGACGAGGTACGCTGGCTAGTCCAGAAGCGTGTATAACGATATTCTCGACTGTACGAGTGTTCCGTAATTGTGTAACAATATAGCCTACTGGATGCCTACAACTTGATACAGACGAGGTACGCTGGGCTAGTCCAGAAGCATGTATATCGATATTCTCGACTGTACGAGTGTTCCGTAATTGTGTAACAATATAGCCTACTGGATGCCTACAACTTGATACAGTCGAGGTACGCTGGGCTAGTCCAGAAGCGTGTACAACGATATTCTCGACTGTACGAGTGTGTTCCGTAATTGTGTAACAACATAGGCTACTGGATGCCTACAACTTGATACAGACGAGGCACGCTGGGCTAGTCCAGAAGCGTGTATAACGATATTCTCGACTGTACGAGTGTGTTCCGTAATTGTGTAACAATATAGCCTACTGGATGCCTACAACTTGATACAGACGAGGTACGCTGGGCTAGTCCAGAAGCGTGTACAACGATATTCTCGACTGTACGAGAGTGTTCCGTAATTGTGTAACAATATAGCCTACTGGATGCCTACAACTTGATACAGACGAGGTACGCTGGGCTAGTCCAGAAGCGTGTATAACGATATTCTCGACTGTACGAGAGTGTTCCGTAATTGTGTAACAATAGAGCCTACTGGATGCCTACAACTTGATACAGACGAGGTACGCTGGGCTAGTCCAGAAGCGTGTATAACGATATTCTCGACTGTACGAGAGTGTTCCGTAATTGTGTAACAATATAGCCTACTGGATGCCTACAACTTGATACAGACGAGGTACGCTGGGCTAGTCCAGAAGCGTGTATAACGATATTCTCGACTGTACGAGTGTGTTCCGTAATTGTGTAACAATATAGCCTACTGGATGCCTACAACTTGATACAGACGAGGTACGCTGGGCTAGTCCAGAAACGTGTACAACGATATTCTCGACTGTACGAGAGTGTTCCGTAATTGTGTAACAATATAGCCTACTGGATGCCTACAACTTGATACAGACGAGGTACGCTGGGCTAGTTCAGAAGCGTGTACAACGATATTCTCGACTGTACGAGAGTGTTCCGTAATTGTGTAACAATATAGCCTACTGGATGCCTACAACTTGATACAGACGAGGTACGCTGGGCTAGTCCAGAAGCGTGTATAACGATATTCTCGACTGTACGAGTGTGTTCCGTAATTGTGTAACAATATAGCCTACTGGATGCCTACAACTTGATACAGACGAGGCACGCTGGGCTAGTCCAGAAGCGTGTATAACGATATTCTCGACTGTACGAGAGTGTTCCGTAATTGTGTAACAATATAGCCTACTGGATGCCTACAACTTGATACAGACGAGGTACGCTGGGCTAGTCCAGAAGCGTGTATAACGATATTCTCGACTGTACGAGAGTGTTCCGTAATTGTGTAACAATATAGCCTACTGGATGCCTACAACTTGATACAGACGAGGTACGCTGGGCTAGTCCAGAAGCGTGTATAACGATATTCTCGACTGTACGAGTGTTCCGTAATTGTGTAACAATATAGCCTACTGGATGCCTACAACTTGATACAGACGAGGTACGCTGGGCTAGTCCAGAAGCGAGTATAACGATATTCTCGACTGTACGAGTGTTCCGTAATTGTGTAACAATATAGCCTACTGGATGCCTACAACTTGATACAGACGAGGTACGCTGGGCTAGTCCAGAAGCGTGTATAACGATATTCTCGACTGTACGAGTGTTCCGTAATTGTGTAACAATATAGCCTACTGGATGCCTACAACTTGATACAGACGAGGTACGCTGGGCTAGTCCAGAAGCGTGTATAACGATATTCTCGACTGTACGAGTGTTCCGTAATTGTGTAACAATATAGCCTACTGGATGCCTACAACTTGATACAGACGAGGTACGCTGGGCTAGTCCAGAAGCGTGTATAACGATATTCTCGACTGTACGAGTGTTCCGTAGTTGTGTAACAATATAGCCTACTGGATGCCTACAACTTGATACAGACGAGGTACGCTGGGCTAGTCCAGAAGCGTGTATAACGATATTCTCGACTGTACGATAGTGTTCCGTAATTGTGTAACAATATAGCCTACTGGATGCCTACAACTTGATACAGACGAGGTACGCTGGGCTAGTCCAGAAGCGTGTATAACGATATTCTCGACTGTACGAGAGTGTTCCGTAATTGTGTAACAATATAGCCTACTGGATGCCTACAACTTGATACAGACGAGGTACGCTCGGCTAGTCCAAAAGCGTGTATAGCGATATTCTCGACTGTACGAGAGTGTTCCGTAATTGTGTAACAATATAGCCTACTGGATGCCTACAACTTGATACAGACGAGGTACGCTGGCTAGTCCAGAAGCGTGTATAACGATATTCTCGACTGTACGAGAGTGTTCCGTAATTGTGTAACAATATAGCCTACTGGATGCCTACAACTTGATACAGACGAGGTACGCTGGGCTAGTCCAGAAGCGTGTACAACGATATTCTCGACTGTACGAGTGTGTTCCGTAATTGTGTAACAACATAGCCTACTGGATGCCTACAACTTGATACAGACGAGGTACGCTGGGCTAGTCCAGAAGCGTGTACAACGATATTCTCGACTGTACGAGTGTGTTCCGTAATTGTGTAACAACATAGCCTACTGGATGCCTACAACTTGATACAGACGAGGTACGCTGGGCTAGTCCAGAAGCGTGTACAACGATATTCTCGACTGTACGAGAGTGTTCCGTAATTGTGTAACAATATAGCCTACTGGATGCCTACAACTTGATACAGACGAGGTACGCTGGGCTAGTCCAGATGCGTGTACAACGATATTCTCGACTGTACGAGAGTGTTCCGTAATTGTGTAACAATATAGCCTACTGGATGCCTACAACTTGATACAGACGAGGTACGCTGGGCTAGTCCAGAAGCGTGTATAACGATATTCTAGACTGTACGAGTGTGTTCCGTAATTGTGTAACAATATAGCCTACTGGATGCCTACAACTTGATACAGACGAGGTACGCTGGGCTTGTCCAGAAGCGTGTATAACGATATTTTCGACTGTACGAGAGTGTTCCGTAATTGTGTAACAATAGAGCCTACTGGATGCCTACAACTTGATACAGACGAGGTACGCTGGGCTAGTCCAGAAGCGTGTATAACGATATTCTCGTCTGTACGAGTGTGTTCCGTAATTGTGTAACAACATAGCCTACTGGATGCCTACAATTTGATACAGACGAGGCACGCTGGGCTAGTCCAGAAGCGTGTATAACGATATTCTCGACTGTACGAGTGTGTTCCGTAATTGTGTAACAACATAGCCTACTGGATGCCTACAACTTGATACAGACGAGGCACGCTGGGCTAGTCCAGAAGCGTGTATAACGATATTCTCGACTGTACGAGTGTGTTCCGTAATTGTGTAACAATATAGCCTACTGGATGCCTACAACTTGATACAGACGAGGCACGCTGGGCTAGTCCAGAAGCGTGTAAAACGATATTCTCGACTGTACGAGTGTGTTCCGTAATTGTGTAACAACATAGCCTACTGGATGCCTACAACTTGATACACACGAGGCACGCTGGGCTAGTCCAGAAGCGTGTACAACGATATTCTCGACTGTACGAGTGTGTTCCGTAATTATGTAACAACATAGCCTACTGGATGCCTACAACTTGATACAGACGAGGCACGCTGGGCTAGTCCAGAAGCGTGTACAACGATATTCTCGACTGTACGAGTGTGTTCCGTAATTGTGTAACAATATAGCCTACTGGATGCCTACAACTTGATACAGACGAGGCACGCTGGGCTAGTCCAGAAGCGTGTATAACGATATTCTCGACTGTACGAGTGTGTTCCGTAATTGTGTAACAATATAGCCTACTGGATGCCTACAACTTGATACAGACGAGGCACGCTGGGCTAGTCCAGAAGCGTGTATAACGATATTCTCGACTGTACGAGTGTGTTCCGTAATTGTGTAACAATATAGCCTACTGGATGCCTACAACTTGATACAGACGAGGCACGCTGGGCTAGTCCAGAAGCGTGTACAACGATATTCTCGACTGTACGAGTGTGTTCCGTAATTGTGTAACAACATGGCCTACTGGATGCCTACAACTTGATACAGACGAGGTACGCTGGGCTAGTCCAGAAGCGTGTATAACGATATTCTCGACTGTACGAGTGTGTTCCGTAATTGTGTAACAATATAGCCTACTGGATGCCTACAACTTGATACAGACGAGGCACGCTGGGCTAGTCCAGAAGCGTGTACAACGATATTCTCGACTGTACGAGTTTGTTCCGTAATTGTGTAACAACATAGCCTACTGGATGCCTACAACTTGATACAGACGAGGTACGCTGGGCTAGTCCAGAAGCGTGTATAACGATATTCTCGACTGTACGAGTGTGTTCCGTAATTGTGTAACAATATAGCCTACTGGATGCCTACAACTTGATACAGACGAGGCACGCTGGGCTAGTCCAGAAGCGTGTACAACGATATTCTCGACTGTACGAGTGTGTTCCGTAATTGTGTAACAACATAGCCTACTGGATGCCTACAACTTGATACAGACGAGGCACGCTGGGCTAGTCCAGAAGCGTGTACAACGATATTCTCGACTGTACGAGTGTGTTCCGTAATTGTGTAACAACATAGCCTACTGGATACCTACAACTTGATACAGACGAGGTACGCTGGGCTAGTCCAGAAGCGTGTACAACGATATTCTCGACTGTACGAGTGTGTTCCGTAATTGTGTAACAATATAGCCTACTGGATGCCTACAACTTGATACAGACGAGGTACGCTGGGCTAGTCCAGAAGCGTGTATAACGATATTCTCGACTGTACGAGAGTGTTCCGTAATTGTGTAACAATATAGCCTACTGGATGCCTACAACTTGATACAGACGAGGCACGCTGGGCTAGTCCAGAAGCGTGTATAACGATATTCTCGACTGTACGAGAGTGTTCCGTAATTGTGTAACAATATAGCCTACTGGATGCCTACAACTTGATACAGACGAGGTACGCTGGGCTAGTCCAGAAGCGTGTATAACGATATTCTCGACTGTACGAGAGTGTTCCGTAATTGTGTAACAATATAGCCTACTGGATGCCTACAACTTGATACAGACGAGGCACGCTGGGCTAGTCCAGAAGCGTGTATAACGATATTCTCGACTGTACGAGAGTGTTCCGTAATTGTGTAACAATATAGCCTACTGGATGCCTACAACTTGATACAGACGAGGCACGCTGGGCTAGTCCAGAAGCGTGTATAACGATATTCTCGACTGTACGAGAGTGTTCCGTAATTGTGTAACAATATAGCCTACTGGATGCCTACAACTTGATACAGACGAGGTACGCTGGGCTAGTCCAGAAGCGTGTATAACGATATTCTCGACTGTACGAGAGTGTTCCGTAATTGTGTAACAATCTAGCCTACTGGATGCATACAACTTGATACAGACGAGGTACGCTGGGCTAGTCCAGAAGCGTGTATAACGATATTCTCGACTGTACGAGAGTGTTCCGTAATTGTGTAACAATATAGCCTACTGAATGCCTACAACTTGATACAGACGAGGTACGCTGGGCTAGTCCAGAAGCGTGTATAACGATATTCTCGACTGTACGAGTGTTCCGTAATTGTGTAACAATATAGCCTACTGGATGCCTACAACTTGATACAGACGAGGTACGCTGGGCTAGTCCAGAAGCGTGTATAACGATATTCTCGACTGTACGAGAGTGTTCCGTAATTGTGTAACAATATAGCCTACTGGATGCCTACAACTTGATACAGACGAGGTACGCTGGGCTAGTCCAGAAGCGTGTATAACGATATTCTCGACTGTACGAGAGTGTTCCGTAATTGTGTAACAATATAGCCTACTGGATGCCTACAACTTGATACAGACGAGGCACGCTGGGCTAGTCCAGAAGCGTGTATAACGATATTCTCGACTGTACGAGAGTGTTCCGTAATTGTGTAACAATATAGCCTACTGGATGCCTACAACTTAATACAGACGAGGTACGCTGGGCTAGTCCAGAAGCGTGTATAACGATATTCTCGACTGTACGAGAGTGTTCCGTAATTGTGTAACAATATAGCCTACTGGATGCCTACAACTTGATACAGACGAGGCACGCTGGGCTAGTCCAGAAGCGTGTATAACGATATTCTCGACTGTACGAGAGTGTTCCGTAATTGTGTAACAATATAGCCTACTGGATGCCTACAACTTGATACAGACGAGGCACGCTGGGCTAGTCCAGAAGCGTGTATAACGATATTCTCGACTGTACGAGAGTGTTCCGTAATTGTGTAACAATATAGCCTACTGGATGCCTACAACTTGATACAGACGAGGTACGCTGGGCTAGTCCAGAAGCGTGTATAACGATATTCTCGACTGTACGAGAGTGTTCCGTAATTGTGTAACAATATAGCCTACTGGATGCCTACAACTTGATACAGACGAGGCACGCTGGGCTAGTCCAGAAGCGTGTATAACGATATTCTCGACTGTACGAGAGTGTTCCGTAATTGTGTAACAATATAGCCTACTGGATGCCTACAACTTGATACAGACGAGGTACGCTGGGCTAGTCCAGAAGCGTGTATAACGATATTCTCGACTGTACGAGAGTGTTCCGTAATTGTGTAACAATATAGCCTACTGGATGCCTACAACTTGATACAGACGAGGCACGCTGGGCTAGTCCCGAAGCGTGTATAACGATATTCTCGACTGTACGAGAGTGTTCCGTAATTGTGTAACAATATAGCCTACTGGATGCCTACAACTTGATACAGATGAGGTACGCTGGGCTAGTCCAGAAGCGTGTATAACGATATTCTCGACTGTACGAGTGTTCCGTAATTGTGTAACAATATAGCCTACTGGATGCCTACAACTTGATACAGACGAGGTACGCTGGGCTAGTCCAGAAGCGTGTATAACGATATTCTCGACTGTACGAGTGTTCCGTAATTGTGTAACAACATAGCCTACTGGATGCCTACAACTTGATACAGACGAGGCACGCTGGGCTAGTCCAGAAGCGTGTATAACGATATTCTCGACTGTACGAGAGTGTTCCGTAATTGTGTAACAATATAGCCTACTGGATGCCTACAACTTGATACAGACGAGGTACGCTGGGCTAGTCCAGAAGCGTGTATAACGATATTCTCGACTGTACGAGTGTTCCGTAATTGTGTAACAATATAGCCTACTGGATGCCTACAACTTGATACAGACGAGGTACGCTGGGCTAGTCCAGAAGCATGTATATCGATATTCTCGACTGTACGAGTGTTCCGTAATTGTGTAACAATATAGCCTACTGGATGCCTACAACTTGATACAGTCGAGGTACGCTGGGCTAGTCCAGAAGCGTGTACAACGATATTCTCGACTGTACGAGTGTGTTCCGTAATTGTGTAACAACATAGGCTACTGGATGCCTACAACTTGATACAGACGAGGCACGCTGGGCTAGTCCAGAAGCGTGTATAACGATATTCTCGACTGTACGAGTGTGTTCCGTAATTGTGTAACAATATAGCCTACTGGATGCCTACAACTTGATACAGACGAGGTACGCTGGGCTAGTCCAGAAGCGTGTACAACGATATTCTCGACTGTACGAGAGTGTTCCGTAATTGTGTAACAATATAGCCTACTGGATGCCTACAACTTGATACAGACGAGGTACGCTGGGCTAGTCCAGAAGCGTGTATAACGATATTCTCGACTGTACGAGAGTGTTCCGTAATTGTGTAACAATAGAGCCTACTGGATGCCTACAACTTGATACAGACGAGGTACGCTGGGCTAGTCCAGAAGCGTGTATAACGATATTCTCGACTGTACGAGAGTGTTCCGTAATTGTGTAACAATATAGCCTACTGGATGCCTACAACTTGATACAGACGAGGTACGCTGGGCTAGTCCAGAAGCGTGTATAACGATATTCTCGACTGTACGAGTGTGTTCCGTAATTGTGTAACAATATAGCCTACTGGATGCCTACAACTTGATACAGACGAGGTACGCTGGGCTAGTCCAGAAACGTGTACAACGATATTCTCGACTGTACGAGAGTGTTCCGTAATTGTGTAACAATATAGCCTACTGGATGCCTACAACTTGATACAGACGAGGTACGCTGGGCTAGTTCAGAAGCGTGTACAACGATATTCTCGACTGTACGAGAGTGTTCCGTAATTGTGTAACAATATAGCCTACTGGATGCCTACAACTTGATACAGACGAGGTACGCTGGGCTAGTCCAGAAGCGTGTATAACGATATTCTCGACTGTACGAGTGTGTTCCGTAATTGTGTAACAATATAGCCTACTGGATGCCTACAACTTGATACAGACGAGGCACGCTGGGCTAGTCCAGAAGCGTGTATAACGATATTCTCGACTGTACGAGAGTGTTCCGTAATTGTGTAACAATATAGCCTACTGGATGCCTACAACTTGATACAGACGAGGTACGCTGGGCTAGTCCAGAAGCGTGTATAACGATATTCTCGACTGTACGAGAGTGTTCCGTAATTGTGTAACAATATAGCCTACTGGATGCCTACAACTTGATACAGACGAGGTACGCTGGGCTAGTCCAGAAGCGTGTATAACGATATTCTCGACTGTACGAGTGTTCCGTAATTGTGTAACAATATAGCCTACTGGATGCCTACAACTTGATACAGACGAGGTACGCTGGGCTAGTCCAGAAGCGAGTATAACGATATTCTCGACTGTACGAGTGTTCCGTAATTGTGTAACAATATAGCCTACTGGATGCCTACAACTTGATACAGACGAGGTACGCTGGGCTAGTCCAGAAGCGTGTATAACGATATTCTCGACTGTACGAGTGTTCCGTAATTGTGTAACAATATAGCCTACTGGATGCCTACAACTTGATACAGACGAGGTACGCTGGGCTAGTCCAGAAGCGTGTATAACGATATTCTCGACTGTACGAGTGTTCCGTAATTGTGTAACAATATAGCCTACTGGATGCCTACAACTTGATACAGACGAGGTACGCTGGGCTAGTCCAGAAGCGTGTATAACGATATTCTCGACTGTACGAGTGTTCCGTAGTTGTGTAACAATATAGCCTACTGGATGCCTACAACTTGATACAGACGAGGTACGCTGGGCTAGTCCAGAAGCGTGTATAACGATATTCTCGACTGTACGATAGTGTTCCGTAATTGTGTAACAATATAGCCTACTGGATGCCTACAACTTGATACAGACGAGGTACGCTGGGCTAGTCCAGAAGCGTGTATAACGATATTCTCGACTGTACGAGAGTGTTCCGTAATTGTGTAACAATATAGCCTACTGGATGCCTACAACTTGATACAGACGAGGTACGCTCGGCTAGTCCAAAAGCGTGTATAGCGATATTCTCGACTGTACGAGAGTGTTCCGTAATTGTGTAACAATATAGCCTACTGGATGCCTACAACTTGATACAGACGAGGTACGCTGGGCTAGTCCAGAAGCGTGTATAACGATATTCTCGACTGTACGAGAGTGTTCCGTAATTGTGTAACAATATAGCCTACTGGATGCCTACAACTTGATACAGACGAGGTACGCTGGGCTAGTCCAGAAGCGTGTATAACGATATTCTCGACTGTACGAGTGTGTTCCGTAATTGTGTAACAATATAGCCTACTGGATGCCTACAACTTGATACAGACGAGGTACGCTGGGCTAGTCCAGAAGCGTGTACAACGATATTCTCGACTGTACGAGTGTGTTCCGTAATTGTGTAACAACATAGCCTACTGGATGCCTACAACTTGATACAGACGAGGTACGCTGGGCTAGTCCAGAAGCGTGTACAACGATATTCTCGACTGTACGAGTGTGTTCCGTAATTGTGTAACAACATAGCCTACTGGATGCCTACAACTTGATACAGACGAGGTACGCTGGGCTAGTCCAGAAGCGTGTACAACGATATTCTCGACTGTACGAGAGTGTTCCGTAATTGTGTAACAATATAGCCTACTGGATGCCTACAACTTGATACAGACGAGGTACGCTGGGCTAGTCCAGATGCGTGTACAACGATATTCTCGACTGTACGAGAGTGTTCCGTAATTGTGTAACAATATAGCCTACTGGATGCCTACAACTTGATACAGACGAGGTACGCTGGGCTAGTCCAGAAGCGTGTATAACGATATTCTCGACTGTACGAGTGTGTTCCGTAATTGTGTAACAATATAGCCTACTGGATGCCTACAACTTGATACAGACGAGGTACGCTGGGCTTGTCCAGAAGCGTGTATAACGATATTTTCGACTGTACGAGAGTGTTCCGTAATTGTGTAACAATATAGCCTACTGGATGCCTACAACTTGATACAGACGAGGTACGCTGGGCTAGTCCAGAAGCGTGTATAACGATATTCTCGACTGTACGAGTGTGTTCCGTAATTGTGTAACAACATAGCCTACTGGATGCCTACAATTTGATACAGACGAGGCACGCTGGGCTAGTCCAGAAGCGTGTATAACGATATTCTCGACTGTACGAGTGTGTTCCGTAATTGTGTAACAACATAGCCTACTGGATGCCTACAACTTGATACAGACGAGGCACGCTGGGCTAGTCCAGAAGCGTGTATAACGATATTCTCGACTGTACGAGTGTGTTCCGTAATTGTGTAACAATATAGCCTACTGGATGCCTACAACTTGATACAGACGAGGCACGCTGGGCTAGTCCAGAAGCGTGTAAAACGATATTCTCGACTGTACGAGTGTGTTCCGTAATTGTGTAACAACATAGCCTACTGGATGCCTACAACTTGATACACACGAGGCACGCTGGGCTAGTCCAGAAGCGTGTACAACGATATTCTCGACTGTACGAGTGTGTTCCGTAATTATGTAACAACATAGCCTACTGGATGCCTACAACTTGATACAGACGAGGCACGCTGGGCTAGTCCAGAAGCGTGTACAACGATATTCTCGACTGTACGAGTGTGTTCCGTAATTGTGTAACAATATAGCCTACTGGATGCCTACAACTTGATACAGACGAGGCACGCTGGGCTAGTCCAGAAGCGTGTATAACGATATTCTCGACTGTACGAGTGTGTTCCGTAATTGTGTAACAATATAGCCTACTGGATGCCTACAACTTGATACAGACGAGGCACGCTGGGCTAGTCCAGAAGCGTGTATAACGATATTCTCGACTGTACGAGTGTGTTCCGTAATTGTGTAACAATATAGCCTACTGGATGCCTACAACTTGATACAGACGAGGCACGCTGGGCTAGTCCAGAAGCGTGTACAACGATATTCTCGACTGTACGAGTGTGTTCCGTAATTGTGTAACAACATGGCCTACTGGATGCCTACAACTTGATACAGACGAGGTACGCTGGGCTAGTCCAGAAGCGTGTATAACGATATTCTCGACTGTACGAGTGTGTTCCGTAATTGTGTAACAATATAGCCTACTGGATGCCTACAACTTGATACAGACGAGGCACGCTGGGCTAGTCCGGAAGCGTGTACAACGATATTCCCGACTGTACGAGTTTGTTCCGTAATTGTGTAACAACATAGCCTACTGGATGCCTACAACTTGATACAGACGAGGTACGCTGGGCTAGTCCAGAAGCGTGTATAACGATATTCTCGACTGTACGAGTGTGTTCCGTAATTGTGTAACAATATAGCCTACTGGATGCCTACAACTTGATACAGACGAGGCACGCTGGGCTAGTCCAGAAGCGTGTACAACGATATTCTCGACTGTACGAGTGTGTTCCGTAATTGTGTAACAACATAGCCTACTGGATGCCTACAACTTGATACAGACGAGGCACGCTGGGCTAGTCCAGAAGCGTGTACAACGATATTCTCGACTGTACGAGTGTGTTCCGTAATTGTGTAACAACATAGCCTACTGGATACCTACAACTTGATACAGACGAGGTACGCTGGGCTAGTCCAGAAGCGTGTACAACGATATTCTCGACTGTACGAGTGTGTTCCGTAATTGTGTAACAACATAGCCTACTGGATGCCTACAACTTGATACAGACGAGGCACGCTGGGCTAGTCCAGAAGCGTTTACAACGATATTCTCGACTGTACGAGTGTGTTCCGTAATTGTGTAACAACATAGCCTACTGGATGCCTACAACTTGATACAGACGAGGTACGCTGGGCTAGTCCAGAAGCGTGTACAACGATACTCTCGAATGTACGAGTGTGTTCCGTAATTGTGTAACAACATAGCCTACTGGATGCCTACAACTTGATACAGACGAGGCACGCTGGGCTAGTCCAGAAGCGTGTATAACGATATTCTCGACTGTACGAGTGTTCCGTAATTGTGTAACAACATAGCCTACTGGATGCCTACAACTTGATACAGACGAGGTACGCTGGGCTAGTCCAGAAGCGTGTATAACGATATTCTCGACTGTACGAGTGTTCCGTAATTGTGTAACAACATAGCCTACTGGATGCCTACAACTTGATACAGACGAGGTACGCTGGGCTAGTCCAGAAGCGTGTACAACGATATTCTCGAATGTACGAGTGTGTTCCGTAATTGTGTAACAACATAGCCTACTGGATGCCTACAACTTGATACAGACGAGGCACGCTGGGCTAGTCCAGAAGCGTGTACAACGATATTCTCGACTGTACGAGTGTGTTCCGTAATTGTGTAACAACATAGCCTACTGGATGCCTACAACTTGATACAGACGAGGCACGCTGGGCTAGTCCAGAAGCTTGTACAACGATATTCTCGACTGTATGAGTGTGTTCCGTAATTGTGTAACAATATAGCCTACTGGATGCCTACAACTTGATACAGACGAGGTACGCTGGGCTAGTCCAGAAGCGTGTATAACGATATTCTCGACTGTACGAGTGTTCCGTAATTGTGTAACAACATAGCCTACTGGATGCCTACAACTTGATACAGACGAGGTACGCTGGGCTAGTCCAGAAGCGTGTATAACGATATTCTCGACTGTACGAATGTTCCGTAATTGTGTAACAACATAGCCTACTGGATGCCTACAACTTGATACAGACGACGCACCCTGGGCTAGTCCAGAAGCGTGTACAACGATATTCTCGAATGTACGAGTGTGTTCCGTAATTGTGTAACAATATAGCCTACTGGATGCCTACAACTTGATACAGACGAGGTACGCTGGGCTAGTCCAGAAGCGTGTATAACGATATTCTCGACTGTACGAGTGTTCCGTAATTGTGTAACAACATAGCCTACTGGATGCCTACAACTTGATACAGACGACGCACGCTGGGCTAGTCCAGAAGCGTGTACAACGATATTCTCGAATGTACGAGTGTGTTCCGTAATTGTGTAACAACATAGCCTACTGGATGCCTACAACTTGATACAGACGACGCACGCTGGGCTAGTCCAGAAGCGTGTACAACGATATTCTCGACTGTACGAGTGTGTTCCGTAATTGTGTAACAACATAGCCTACTGGATGCCTACAACTTGATACAGACGAGGTACGCTGGGCTAGTCCAGAAGCGTGTACAACGATATTCTCGACTGTAAGAGTGTGTTCCGTAATTGTGTGACAACATAGCCTACTGGATGCCTACAACTTGATACAGACGAGGTACGCTGGGCTAGTCCAGAAGCGTGTACAACGATATTCTCGACTGTACCGGTGTGTTCCGTAATTGTGTAACAACATAGCCTACTGGATGCCTACAACTTGATACAGACGAGGCACGCTGGGCTAGTCCAGAAGTGTGTATAACGATATTCTCGACTGTACGAGTGTGTTCCGTAATTGTGTAACAACATAGCCTACTGGATGCCTACAACTTGATACAGACGAGGTACGCTGGGCTAGTCCAGAAGCGTGTACAACGATATTCTCGACTGTACGAGTGTGTTCCGTAATTGTGTAACAACATAGCCTACTGGATGCCTAAAACTTGATACAGACGAGGCACGCTGGGCTAGTCCAGAAGCGTGTACAACGATATTCTCGACTGTACGAGTGTGTTCCGTAATTGTGTAACAACATAGCCTACTGGATGCCTACAACTTGATACAGACGAGGCACGCTGGGCTAGTCCAGAAGCGTGTACAACGATATTCTCGACTGTACGAGTGTGTTCCGTAATTGTGTAACAATATAGCCTACTGGATGCCTACAACTTGATACAGGCGAGGCACGCTGGGCTAGTCCAGAAGCGTGTACAACGATATTCTCGACTGTACGAGTGTGTTCCGTAATTGTGTAACAATATAGCCTACTGGATGCCTACAACTTGATACAGACGAGGCACGCTGGGCTAGTCCAGAAGCGTGTACAACGATATTCTCGACTGTACGAGTGTGTTCCGCAATTGTGTAACAATATAGCCTACTGGATGCCTACAACTTGATACAGACGAGGCACGCTGGGCTAGTCCAGAAGCGTGTACAACGATATTCTCGACTGTACGAGTGTGTTCCGTAATTGTGTAACAATATAGCCTACTGGATGCCTACAACTTGATACAGACGAGGCACGCTGGGCTAGTCCAGAAGCGTGTACAACGATATTCTCGACTGTACGAGTGTGTTCCGTAATTGTGTAACAATATAGCCTACTGGATGCCTACAACTTGATACAGACGAGGCACGCTGGGCTAGTCCAGAAGCGTGTACAACGATATTCTCGACTGTACGAGTGTGTTCCGTAATTGTGTAACAATATAGCCTACTGGATGCCTACAACTTGATACAGACGAGGTACGCTGGGCTAGTCCAGATGCGTGTACAACGATATTCTCGACTGTACGAGTGTGTTCCGTAATTGTGTAACAACATAGCCTACTGGATGCCTACAACTTGATACAGACGAGGCACGCTGGGCTAGTCCAGAAGCGTGTACAACGATATTCTCGACTGTACGAGTGTGTTCCGTAATTGTGTAACAACATAGCCTACTGGATGCCTACAACTTGATACAGACGAGGCACGCTGGGCTAGTCCAGAAGCGTGTACAACGATATTCTCGACTGTACGAGTGTGTTCCGTAATTGTGTAACAATATAGCCTACTGGATGCCTACAACTTGATACAGACGAGGTACGCTGGGCTAGTCCAGAAGCGTGTACAACGATATTCTCGACTGTACGAGAGTGTTCCGTAATTGTGTAACAATATAGCCTACTGGATGCCTACAACTTGATACAGACGAGGTACGCTGGGCTTGTCCGGAAGCGTGTACAACGATATTCTCGACTGTACGAGAGTGTTCCGTAATTGTGTAACAACATAGCCTACTGGATGCCTACAACTTGATACAGACGAGGCACGCTGGGCTAGTCCAGAAGCGTGTACAACGATATTCTCGACTGTACGAGTGTGTTCCGTAATTGTGTAACAACATAGCCTACTGGATGCCTACAACTTGATACAGACGAGGCACGCTGGGCTAGTCCAGAAGCGTGTACAACGATATTCTCGACTGTACGAGTGTGTTCCGTAATTGTGTAACAACATAGCCTACTGGATGCCTACAACTTGATACAGACGAGGCACGCTGGGCTAGTCCAGAAGCGTGTACAACGATATTCTCGACTGTACGAGTGTGTTCCGTAATTGTGTAACAACATAGCCTACTGGATGCCTACAACTTGATACAGACGAGGCACGCTGGGCTAGTCCAGAAGCGTGTACAACGATATTCTCGACTGTACGAGTGTGTTCCGTAATTGTGTAACAATATAGCCTACTGGATGCCTACAACTTGATACAGACGAGGTACGCTGGGCTAGTCCAGAAGCGTGTACAACGATATTCTCGACTGTACGAGAGTGTTCCGTAATTGTGTAACAATATAGCCTACTGGATGCCTACAACTTGATACAGACGAGGTACGCTGGGCTAGTCCAGAAGCGTGTACAACGATATTCTCGACTGTACGAGTGTGTTCCGTAATTGTGTAACAACATAGCCTACTGGATGCCTACAACTTGATACAGACGAGGCACGCTGGGCTAGTCCAGAAGCGTGTACAACGATATTCTCGACTGTACGAGTGTGTTCCGTAATTGTGTAACAACATAGCCTACTGGATGCCTACAACTTGATACAGACGAGGTACGCTGGGCTAGTCCAGAAGCGTGTATAACGATATTCTCGACTGTACGAGTGTGTTCCGTAATTGTGTAACAATATAGCCTACTGGATGCCTACAACTTGATACAGACGAGGCACGCTGGGCTAGTCCAGAAGCGTGTACAACGATATTCTCGACTGTACGAGTGTGTTCCGTAATTGTGTAACAATATAGCCTACTGGATGCCTACAACTTGATACAGACGAGGCACGCTGGGCTAGTCCAGAAGCGTGTACAACGATATTCTCGACTGTACGAGTGTGTTCCGTAATTGTGTAACAACATAGCCTACTGGATGCCTACAACTTGATACAGACGAGGCACGCTGGGTTAGTCCAGAAGCGTGTACAACGATATTCTCGACTGTACGAGTGTGTTCCGTAATTGTGTAACAATATAGCCTACTGGATGCCTACAACTTGATACAGACGAGGTACGCTGGGCTAGTCCAGAAGCGTGTACAACGATATTCTCGACTGTACGAGAGTGTTCCGTAATTGTGTAACAATATAGCCTACTGGATGCCTACAACTTGATACAGACGAGGTACGCTGGGCTAGTCCAGAAGCGTGTACAACGATATTCTCGACTGTACGAGAGTGTTCCGTAATTGTGTAACAACATAGCCTACTGGATGCCTACAACTTGATACAGACGAGGCACGCTGGGCTAGTCCAGAAGCGTGTATAACGATATTCTCGACTGTACGAGTGTTCCGTAATTGTGTAACAATATAGGCTACTGGATGCCTACAACTTAATACAGACGAGGTACGCTGGGCTAGTCCAGAAGCGTGTACAACGATATTCTCGACTGTACGAGTGTGTTCCGTAATTGTGTAACAATATAGCCTACTGAATGCCTACAACTTGATACAGACGAGGTACGCTGGGCTAGTCCAGAAGCGTGTACAACGATATTCTCGACTGTACGAGTGTGTTCCGTAATTGTGTAACAATATAGCCTACTGGATGCCTACAACTTGATACAGACGAGGCACGCTGGGCTAGTCCAGAAGCGTGTATAACGATATTCTCGACTGTACGAGTGTTCCGTAATTGTGTAACAATATAGCCTACTGGATGCCTACAACTTGATACAGACGAGGCACGCTGGGCTAGTCCAGAAGCGTGTATAACGATATTCTCGACTGTACGAGTGTTCCGTAATTGTGTAACAACATAGCCTACTGGATGCCTACAACTTGATACAGACGAGGCACGCTGGGCTAGTCCAGAAGCGTGTATAACGATATTCTCGACTGTACGAGTGTTCCGTAATTGTGTAACAATATAGCCTACTGGATGCCTACAACTTGATACAGACGAGGCACGCTGGGCTAGTCCAGAAGCGTGTATAACGATATTCTCGACTGTACGAGTGTTCCGTAATTGTGTAACAATATAGCCTACTGGATGCCTACAACTTGATACAGACGAGGTACGCTGGGCTAGTCCAGAAGCGTGTATAACGATATTCTCGACTGTACGAGTGTTCCGTAATTGTGTAACAATATAGCCTACTGGATGCCTACAACTTGATACAGACGAGGCACGCTGGGCTAGTCCAGAAGCGTGTATAACGATATTCTCGACTGTACGAGTGTTCCGTAATTGTGTAACAATATAGCCTACTGGATGCCTACAACTTGATACAGACGAGGTACGCTGGGCTAGTCCAGAAGCGTGTATAACGATATTCTCGACTGTACGAGTGTTCCGTAATTGTGTAACAATATAGCCTACTGGATGCCTACAACTTGATACAGACGAGGCACGCTGGGCTAGTCCAGAAGCGTGTATAACGATATTCTCGACTGTACGAGTGTTCCGTAATTGTGTAACAATATAGCCTACTGGATGCCTACAACTTGATACAGACGAGGCACGCTGGGCTAGTCCAGAAGCGTGTATAACGATATTCTCGACTGTACGAGTGTTCCGTAATTGTGTAACAATATAGCCTACTGGATGCCTACAACTTGATACAGACGAGGTACGCTGGGCTAGTCCAGAAGCGTGTATAACGATATTCTCGACTGTACGAGTGTTCCGTAATTGTGTAACAATATAGCCTACTGGATGCCTACAACTTGATACAGACGAGGCACGCTGGGCTAGTCCAGAAGCGTGTATAACGATATTCTCGACTGTACGAGTGTGTTCCGTAATTGTGTAACAACATAGCCTACAACTTAAAACGTGGATTGCTTTTCATACCATTTTCAATAATCACGATTACAAATCTATCTCTGAGATAAGAGTTCAGTTATAAATATATTTTGACAAATCATAAACATAGTTATAAACATAAACAAATCAAAAACAAAAACAATGTATTGGTAGGACTATACCAGTTACATCAAGCTGTCTATTGGTAGGAATATAGCAGTTACATCAAGCTGTCTATTGGTGGGAAAATAGCAGTTACATCAAGCTGTCCATTGGTAGGAAAATAGCAGTTACATCAAGTAGTCTATTGGTAGGAATATAGCAGTTACATCAAGTAGTCTATTTACTATCCCTAAAAGAAATAAAAATTATAATTTCACATTTAACTCACATAAGCCTACGTGAATAACAGAATCGTGAGAATACAGACTACAGTACGAATAATAAGTATTTTAGTTTTCAAACATTTCAGTATGCGTTGAAGCAAGAATTGTGTCAACACACGTTTCTGACCAGTGATTAAGTCAGTGTCACGCTTACTGTTACAAGTGTCCAAGAATTACCATACCAGCATTAGACGATACCGTTTAATCCCATTTATAGTTTCAGACTGAGAATTCAGTCTCGTGCTAAGAGTAAAACTATCATAATCTAAAGCTGTCGACACAAATCTGTGTTTAAGTACCAGCACTGTATTTGAATATAGACTGCTTGTACCAAATATTATGAATAAAAGACGCACTATCTTCAAACAGTGTAGAGCACAGTTACAGTACATTACATAGTTTTTGTATATAATATACGTTTTTGAAACACACACATTTTCTGTTTCAAGCTCAGTTTAGGATTGTTTCTAGTCATACTCTGGACACGTCCTTCCGATCGCCCTCTGTTTAAAATAGCTGAAACCGTTTCATGTTTATCCACCCTAAAAAATCTTTGTAACTTCAAATCTTTTTGTGTAATTTTCCATTCTCTTTATGTAGTGTGGGATCACAATATCCTTGTACCTGATTGCTTCGCTTTACATAAGGTTTTTAGATATCCCTAACAGGAAGAAGTTTCTGTAAGAGTGTTCATATGTGGTCAAGAGACTTTACTCACGGGACATGAGTTTTATACCGGAGGAACCTAATTTTTCGATATACATTTTGAGGTTCCGAAAACTCTACTACCATACACGATCCAGATGGCATTTGCCTACAAGTCGCCTACAAGTCTCTTCCACTGAAATCAGTCTTACTCGCTGTCAAAACTGGCTCCGATCCTTCCTAAGTTTATCTTCACCTGATCCGACCACCTCATCATAGGTGTTTTCTGTCTACTTCTCCCTCTGGAATTCTTCTCCACACGTATTTCAAAATGGACTCTTCCCCCCGCATGACGACGCGACCGACCGATTTCACAATCTGCTCCGTTGATACCACCTTTGTATTTGGTTCATGATACAGCTTCCTTATCCTCTGTTATGCTTTCTTCTTTAGACATCCCCTTCCTTGGATGGTTCAAAAATCTTCTCCAAAACTTTGTTATTAACTGGCAAAGTTTTTTTCTTCTGTCCTTTAAATAATTTCCAAGTTTTTACTGTATACATAATCAGTGGCCTGCTCACAGTTTTGTACACTCTTTTCCTTGGTAAAATGAAACAAGAATCGTTTTGTTTAGAGAAAGCAGATTTCTACTTCCTTAAACTTAAACTTTAAACAATTTCCTTCTACAACTTTGTTAAATTTTGTTGCTTCTCTGCTATATACACTATATATAGCATTCCTTCGTTCGAGGGAAAAGTGTAAGTTATATAGCAGAGAAGCAACAAAATTCAACAAAGTTGTTATGAAGACTGCTAACATAGAGAAAATAACTGATAATTTCCTTCTACATACTTAAACTTTCTAACTTCCTCAAATTCGCATACGAGCAAAAATTTGTTGTACATGGTATGGTTCTAGAGCAAGTATACTTATTTTGAATATCTAGGCTATAAAAATACATTCAAAAAAAAATGATCTCTTGAAGAACTAACGCGTTCAAACCATATGTGCGGGACCCACCACGAGAATACTAAATTCAACGAGTAAAGAAACACGCCTGAATTTCTACAAGTGATGGCTCCCTCTACACGCTTCTCTATGGGTCTGAGAATTTGACGTTAACGAAATTCCAGGCCAGCTGTATTCAAGCGGACGAAATAAGATTTCTCAAGCACGTGGCAAAATATACTCTTCAAGATCACAAAATAAATGTCGATGTACAGCACGAAATATTGTGAATATTGTGAGTATACTTCATCGGATTAGCTAATATCGGCTAAAATAGTTGGAACATCTTAATCGAATGGATGACTGTTAAATTAACTATTTTAACAAATAACTATTAAATTATAACCAGAAAGGATGGAGAGGTGTGGGACGTCCGAAGAAGCGCTGGAGTAAGGAACTCTATCTGCTTGAGACCGGAACTAACCATTTTTTGTTTAATCCTTGCTGAAGGTGATGAACTTCCTCAATTTACATTGTAGGACTCCCATTTCCGAACTAACTGGAACTGTTTTGCTTAGAAGAGAGGAAACCACTTTATTTTTCCACAGCCATGAAACTTCCTGGCCTTAGTTCATTACACAGATATCTGGTTTTACACAGTTCCGGTAATTCCTAAAGTTCGTCAGCAAAGGATGTTGCCCATAAAATAATAATGAACTTTTGTTATAATGATCATTGTGAAACTAATAAATACACTTTTATTATCACACTGAAATAGGTAGTGTCATTTTAGTTTCCCAAGGAAGAACTAGGATCTCCCATTGGCGGCTGCTCACGTCAAAAAAGCAAGCGACCAATCAGGTACTGTGAGGTACCACAGTGCCTCCTCCTAGCTTCCGGAAAAACACTTATAGGCATTCCGCCGCGTTACATCTACTGTGCGCAACGTAAGTCCGTTCAGGCAGTAGTAAGAGAAACGTGTTTGATGGTAATGCAAAGCGTCGAAACGCCTTGGTCTAAGAATGCATCGAGGAAGCGCTTTTTGTATGACGGGTCTTAATGAATAACAGGAAAAAAGAAAGAAAATGAATAACTGTGCCTGTGAAGGAAAATATTAAGAAAAATCTTGGGTCCTGTAAAAGAAGTAGAACAGTGCACAAGACACCACAATAATGAGCTGCACACACACGTTGAGAAAATCACAGACGTAATTATAAAAGGAAGAATTACTTTCTACGGACACATTCAAAGAATGAATACTGACAGACTACCAGGGGAACTTTTTAACTATTTAGGAAAGCTCAAAATGCCCAATACGTGGTTCAAAGAGACAGAAAAAGACATAGAAGAACTTTTTTGTTCCGTTAAGAAGACACTGAAGAACGCTTACCACTCAAAAAGAAATTAAAACGTGCCCAAGGTTTTCAGGGAAAACCCAAGAAGAAGACAGGTGCCATCTGGACTGACGAAAGGAGGGAGACACATCGATCAAGAATGAAGAAGATATGGGAGAGGAGGAATAGAAAGGTGAAGAAGGGGAGAACCAGTTGAACCAAGCCTAGTCCACAGTGGTTCATACGCAAAAAAAACTATCCCTGTGAATGGAGTGAACAGAGTAAAGACAGAATCAGTTTTCATTGTCGCCATTCTCAGGGACAACGCCAACATACTTGAATCGCTTTTCCAGTTGCTGCGGCATTGCAGCAAACAAGCCGCAATACGTTACGCATGATATTAACCTAATTCTGGCTGTACGTACACGTGGGTAAAACGCGTGCATTGTAGAGTTTTGCACAAAGTTGGGGCTGACTCTGCACGCGGCTCAAGGGTGCTTCTACCGCTCGCTGTTCAAGTACTTACCCTCCCCCTCAGCCAATCGCGACTGCCGCTTAAAAATATTCATACACTCGTTGGGGGGCTAATTGGGTTATATTGTATAAATACCTTTTGTCCCACGAGCCAGCTTTTTTGTTCCGTCTCTTGACACTTTAATTACATTACTCGTTGAAGCTGCCCGTAATTATAATATTATTAATATATTTATTTGGCGTGTCACCTCAACACGCCGTTTAGATGTCAATAACAAAGTTATTAGTTTTAATAAAATTAGTAAACATTACATTATCATATCGGAAATTATTTGATAATTAAACTACGTTTAGTTCACGTTATTATAATTATTAATGTTCTAGTCTTCTAATTATTACCACTTGTAGTTATAAATTTTGGTTATTATTTTCCTCAAATTTATCGCCTACACTGTTCAATATATATATATATATAGATGACCTCGTGCGAGAATGGAAACAAAGTGCTCGTCTAGGTAGCCGACACGAGTTTCTAAACACCATGCCGTTTGCCGACGATCAATTGGTAATCCAAGATAGTGAGGATAAATTACAACTGGCTATCCACAAACTAAGTCTGTCATCAAAAGGTTATAATTTGAACACTTCAATAGAGAAAACTAAGACCATGGCATTCCTAAGAAGAGATTCGATTCGGGCAACAATTGTAATTGAAAATAAAATTTTAGAACAAGTATCACATTTCAATTGCCTAGGATGTGATATTACATATGAAGAAGACAAAGATGTTCTTAATAAAACAAACATCTTCCAAAGAATATGTGGGACATTACGGAGAACACTCAAAGGAAAGACCACGAAAGAAACACAAATAAAATTCTATAAGGTGATGCCAGTCCCCATGCTATTATACGGGTCCGAATCATGGGCACCAAGAAAGAAAGATTATACAGGTGGAAACATCTGAAATAAAATATCTTAGATCTGTGAATGGTTGTATAAGATTAGATCACATAAAGAACGAAGATATAAGACAGGAATTAAAAGTACAACCAGTAACGGAACTAGCGAAAAACTATAAAAAAAATATGGGAAGAGCATGTTATGCGCATGTCTCCAGAAAGAATTCCAAGAAAACTCCTGAATTATAAGCCAACCGGAAGAAGAAATTTTGGCAGACGGAGACGGAGATGGTGAAGCCGGAACAGGCAACCTGCCTAATCCTGGACAGATAGATGATGATGATGATGATTTTCCTCAAAGTATGAAATATTACTTCATTATGCAAAGAGTTTTAGTAAGTCAAATACGTTTTGCTCAACATACAGGAATTTTACCTATTTTAGTTTTATAGGAATTTTCCCTAAAACCGTACCTATAGGAATTTTGGTTTATTTTAATCCCGAGCAGTGGCGTAACTAAGGGGGGGGGATCAACCCCATCCCAGAGCTGTTAACATTGTTCAGTATAATTCCATAATCATTTTGAAGCCAGTTACATGTGTGCAATAAGCCGTAAAAATAATTGTTTAGGTAGAATCTTGAATATCTCATTGCCCTGAGGAAAATGGGGAGGCCAACCTTCAAAGTAGTGCCCCCCCCCATACTCTACCAAAACCAAATTTAAATTCTGTTTGGTTTACTTTTAAAGCAATTAAACGACGATACTTCTTTTCTTGTTTAGCCTCCATTTCCCAGCACTAACGAAGCCTCAAACTAAAACAAACAGCCTATACGAGCCGTTCGACATATAAAGAAGCCCCTTTGAGAAAGGACTCTTCATAGAAGTTAATAGCAGAAGAAGAACAAGAAGTATGGTATGGATTTGATGATGAGGCGAAATTACAGAATCGATATTAAAGACTCGGGACGAAACGGACTGAGTGTAGGAAAAAGTTTATGACTCTGTCTTATGACAGCATGACCATTAATGCTGACGTCAAAAGGGTTTCAATTTTTACCCCGTTTGAAATTTTTTTATAAGATTTACTGAAGTATTTCTTATTGTATTGACATGCAGCTGTTCTGAGATTTTTATTGTAAACTATGTTGACCGTACGAACGAATGAACGATTTCATTCATCAGGAGTTTTATTTTAAATAAAAATAAAGTTTTGTTTATTATCCGATGCTCGAGCTTGTTTCACACGATACCGATTTGACTTACTGACGTATGTACGTACTTTTAAACTTTACTCAGACATCGTTCGTCTATTGTTCGCTATATAACGAACGCAGCTGGTTCGAAAATAAGTATTCTGAATTTCGTACAGTTGTGTCCGAGCTACCAGTGACGGAGGCAGCAACTGCATTGCTGTGTTCAGCACTATCAATTGGTCCTACATTTACTGCAGTCGTCGTGAGCAGAGTTACAGCAAACATAATATTTATATACCATAAACGTTTTTACTGCTATGTCTAGAATTATATTGCAGCATTCTAACAGACGCTAAACTTTATTGAACTATTAAAATATCATTCAGTCGTGCGCTTAAAGATCTCAATATAATGAACATAGTTTAATTCTGGTGTAACCGAGTAAGGTGTCTAAAACCATGTACTGTACTTCCAAAAAGTAACTAACTCTAGTTTACCAGAGAGATCAGCTGTGAATGTAAGTAACTACTTACCGCATTTATTATAACGATAGTGATATAAAAGATTAGCGGCAGTACGAGTAAGTCAACTCGATTTGTCATGATATGTGTCCCACTTCCACTATCTCCTCCGCCATCTAGTCAGAGCCTGGGCCAACGATCATCAGGCATGGCCGTACCGTATCTATGGTGATTAACAAGATTCTATTTATGGTGTCTAAAATTCTTTTGCTTACAGAATCTGCCTCCTGACATCTTAATTTCTGGAAATATAAACCTATAGAACACGGGTTCGTGAGTAGACCCAGGAAGAGATAGCTGGAGGATCTTTGAAGGCGGGTGTGAATCCTTGCATATGCCGTGATGTGAAGATAATGATGATGATGATGATGATGATGATGATGATGATGATATCTTAATTTCTGACGCGTTTGAGCCTGGACACCTAACAAGACCTTTTCGAGTAGTTCATTTCTACTTCTTGCTACTTCTTGGAGCCTTTGGGAGTTCCTTCGAATTATCTTCCACATTTCAAAGCCACGGTTGACTATGCTTTCTAAGATGGTAGAGTAAATTATCTACTTGCTTTTGTATCCCTCTCAAAAGCACAGGATTACGCTGCCTTATCACGATTTTACTCGATTTTCCAAGCACTAAATTTTTTTATTTGGTTAAGTTGTTTACTCCAGCCCAAAAGACGTCAGCATGATATCTGACTGATTAACGTTTTGTAATCAGTGACATATTACCCGTGATAATCCACAATCCAAGTTATTAGTGATAATCCACACCCGTCCAGTTCCTAGTGTATATTGCCTAAGTAGAACGACGCGCCGGAAGAAGTCGACTATGCAAAATGAATAGATTTAAAAAACGTTCGTTATAATATAAAATATATAAAGATTTGGCCGAAGAAACAGTTCGACCTCTAACGAACGTTGCTAGATGTGTAGCCTATAGGCCTATGTATGTTCAGAAAGAAAGAGAGAAAGAACAGAAACTTTGGCAACTTTTCCGCTATACGGTTCAAATACTTGGGCCTTTACTTAGAAACAGGAAAACTTATTTTAGGAAATAGGAAAACTATTTGGAGGAAATTATTAGAACTACTATCAGGCTGTAAGGCCGTGGTATTCCATTTTCTTCTTAGTGTCGAAAAGTGTTAACTCGAACAGAAGTATTGCCTCACCTCTGGAGGTCATCTTCAGTGTAATAAGGACTTAACGACTGACAAGGTGTACGTCAGTACAACCACAGTACTGTGGCAAAGGCTGTACCACAGTACTTCTGTGAGCCTTTACCACAGAACACCTTTGTACTCACGTACACCTTGTCAGTCGTTAAGTCCTTATTACACTGAAGATGACCTCCAGAGGTATGCCGAAACGTCTGTTCGAGTTAACACCTTTTGACACGAAGAAAATGAAAGACCACGGCCTTACAGCTCGGATAGTAGTGTGATGCCCGCCGAGGAAGCGTATGCAACGAGTCACAGGCAGTGGAGAGAATGCATAATGACATCACCCGCAATAAGTGAATGTTGAATGCGTAATAGCAGAAGTACAGGGTCCGCCAGTGAAGCGGGAAATTTTGAAAGTCCAATAGTTCATTTTCTACTCACGAGAGGGCGCGGAGGTTTTCGATTGTTGTTTTACATTTAATGCCATTTGTTAAACACGGAGCAGTGGTCCGGTGCACAGCGTGCTTTCTGCGTAAAATCGTTTTATAAGAATGGTGACTGTGTGACTTCTGTACAACGATTGTTTCGTAATCATTTCAATATTCCACGACACGGAAGAGTGCCGTCCGCTCATGCAATTATGTCATGGGTGAAAAACTTTGAAGAAACTGGTTCCACATTAAACTTAAAGCATAGAGCAGCAACAAGGTCTGTAAGAACAGAGGAAAACATTGAAAGAGTTCGAGTAGCATTGACGCGTAGTCCACAACGTTCTGCAACGAAACATGCATCCGCACTAAACATTAGTGACATATCGTTACGACGAATTTTGCATAAAGACTTATCTTTTCATCCTTACAAAATTCAAGTAATCCGGAAGTTGAAAGATGGCGATATGCTGGCTCGCAGGATTTTCAGCGAAGAAATATTGCGACGTGTAAATGATGATGAAAACTTTATTCACCGCATGTTTATGTCAGATGAAGCACATTTTCATTTGAATGGATATGTAAACAAACAAAATAGTCGATATTGGAATGATGAAAACCCAGGTGAGTCCATGAAAAACATGGACATGAAAAGCCATTACATAGTCCGAAAGTTACGGTGTGGTGTGCAGTTTCATCATCTGGCATTATTGGGCCAAATTTTTTCCAAGACGATAGAGGAAACACCACAACTGTCAATGCAGACCGCTACACACACATGGTCAGACCATTTTTGATGCAGCACTCCCTAGGTTTCCGGAAATTAATTTTTTCCAGCAGGATGAGGCCACAAGACATACTGCTCGTGTGTCCATGGCTGCTTTAAGAGAACTCTTCCCGGACGGACTCATATCCAGATATGGCGACATCTCGTGGCCTGCAAGATCCCCAGATTTGTCCGCATGCGACTTTTTTCTTTGGGGATTTCTGAAGAGCAGGGTGTACATTGTCCCTGCGCACACCATACCGGAATTAAAAACGAATATCAGACAAGAAATTGCACGGATTCAACCTGACCTGCTTCGTCGAGTGATGGAAAATTTTCGGTCAAGATTAGAAGAATGTTTACACAGAAATGGCTCTCACTTGAGCGGCGTTATTTTTAAAAAATAAAATAATGGCATACTTTACTCAACTCAAATCTGTAAAAAAAAAATTTGATAATAAATGTTTCATGAAAAAATTGGGTACTTTTAATTTTCCCGCTTCACTGGCGGACCCTGTATTTACAAGACCAGACGGACGAAACACATGGAACAGGTGCCATCATGTACAATTTCAATACAAATAATTACGATGGGGAATTTTAACATGATAATGTTTTTAGGCTGGGGGACATTCCACAAAAATCGTCATCGAAAAATGTAACGCTTCCACACTTTCGATTCCCCACAGTCTAGAAATTTGATATGTAAACACATCAAGACAGAAATAATCGCTGCTGACATTGAGTTTAGCAAAAGTTTTAGTGAGAATTAATTTGGTTTTACATACTCTGCGATCGTCTGTGGTTTGGAAATGATTTACGTAATCCACCAAACGTAATCCACATTATACGTTTCAAAAGCCTAAAAACATTATCATGCTTCGATGTTTCGGTTTCGTCGAAATTCTTTGAATGCTTAGGTGCATAAATAGACACAGAGAGAGAGAGAGAGAGAGATTTTATATTTTTGTAGTCAGACAGTATGAAGTCGGATGCCCGTCATTCTGTTTTTTCGTGATGTCTCTCTCTCTCTCTCTCTCTCTCTCTCTCTCTCTCTCTCTCTCTCTCTCTCTCTCTCTCTCTCTCTCTCTCTCTCTCTCTCTCTCTCTCTCTCCTATGGCACTACAGCCCTTGTTAGGTCCTGGCCTCCTTCAATTTTTCCCCCCATTCTCTTCTGTTGGTAGCCATCCTCCTCCAGGAACGCACTTTCAGTATTTCTTTCGCATCCTCATCCACCGCGTCCTCCCATCTTCTCCTCGATCTTCTCACCGGTCTTTTTCCGTGGATTCTGGTATTCAATAGTTTTCGTGGTATTCTGTCTTCCCCCATCCTGCCTACATTACCAGCCCCCATTAGCCCCTATAGTTTTATGTATTTTGTTAGCGGTGGTTCTTTACACATTTGATACAATTCAAAGTTATATCTAATTCTCCAGCCGTATATAAGTCATTAACTGGTCCCAGGATTCTTCGTAATATTTTTCTTTCAAAGATATCGAGAGTGTTTGCTGCTTTGGAGTTCAGGATACACGTTTCGCAGCCGTAGGTTAGAATTGGTCTTATTATTGATTTGTATATACTTAGTTTCGTGTTTCTGTGGATGTCTTTGGATCTGAAGACACTTGATGTGGCGAAATACGCTTTATTCGCTTGGACTATCCTGTTCCGGATTTCGGCTTCTTTTCGTGGTGTTTGGTACACGAAAATGCGCTGGACGGGCCATTCCCTAACACCCTGATAACAAATAAGAAGAAGATGATAACAATAATAATGATAATGACAATAATGGCAGTTAGTTACACATTGTCGGCAGCGGTCGACTTCCGCGCGCTACATGGGAAGGAACTACAGATAACACTCGGTACACACTTATGTACACTATCTTACAAGCGATTCAAACTTAATAACAAGAGTAATTAACAGTAAGTCGTTTACAACACCACTACAGTTGCAGTAAGCGGGACAGCAAGTTAACTTTGTCCAAGTAGGCCTATACACTTGCTTATGAATTTGACGCGTGAATACGTTGCAAGGACAATATGTAGATTGTGTCAAGTAGACAGCGCTCTTTAGCATAATTAAATACGATCCAACGCCAAAGAGTGACCAAAAGTTTAAGACACAGACATTCTGATGTCAACCGAGGGCTTAAAGTTTCTATTGTAGTGTATCTATTGTTCATAGACTAATGGTACCATACATATGATTTGCAATAAAGTTTTAATTATTCACATTCTTAAAAACGATCGATTTCGGTTCATAGATCATCGTCAGGTCACATACAGCACACTTGTGGTCACAGTATCGTAAAACAGCCACTATTTACAGAAACGAATTCGTTGACATTGATTAATGAGCGTGATACATACGTCGTTGTCAAAGTTTCTCAACAACTGATTTTCTTACTGAGTGTTTATGTTTACATTCCGTTCTATATATTATATCAGCTGATTAATGTATGTTTGATTTTCTTTTTGCTGCAATATTTCAAATGTGATACGATTATTGAAGTCCGTCATGATGTTCAATAGATTTTCGTGGCACTCTTCTTTTACATGTTTGTATATTCGGTATTGTTCATATATACTAGATCTTATTTCATCACTGCATGTTTTCAATACGGTTAGATGTTGCTGTATTGGATCATATTCACAAGACTGTTGTTTTATGTGTTTGGCTACTGTTGAATTCTCGGCTACTGTAACAAAATCAGTTCTCGGGAAACTTTGGCAACGACGTACCTATCACGTTCATTAATCAATGTCTGTGAATTCGTTTTTGTAAATAATGGCTGTTTTACGATATTGTGACCTGATGATGGCCTATGACCGAAATCGATCGTTTTTAAGAATGTGAGTAATTAAAACTTTATTGCAAATCGTATGTATGGTACCTTTAGGCTATGAACAATAAATACACTACAATAGAAAATTGAGATTATAGGTACCATTAGTAAACAATAAGTGTGTATATATTATAATTACATCACATTATCATTAGCGAGGGCTTAAAGGCTAATGTCAAATGGTGCGGGACACACTAGGCGTACGACAGCGACAGCGTTTCGAACCCAAGACAGAGACAGACCGCTTTTCCGTCGCAGCGACAGATACGCTCACCGTGTTAACTTATGGAGCGGACACACTAGGCGTACGACAGCGACAGCGTTTCGAACCCAAGACAGAGACATACCGCTTTTCCGTCGCAGCGACAGATACGCTCACCGTGTTAACTTATGGAGCGGACACACTAGGCGTACGACAGCGACAGCGTTTCGAACCCAAGACAGAGACAGACCGCTTTTCCGTCGCAGCGACAGATACGCTCACCGTGTTAACTTATGGAGCGGGACACACTAGGCGTACGACAGCGACAGCGTTTCGAACCCAAGACAGAGACATACCGCTTTTCCGTCGCAGCGACAGATACGCTCACCGTGTTAACTTATGGAGCGAACACACTAGCCGTTCCTGTCGCTGCTTGTCCTCCCCACTCTTCCACTCAAGTGGCAATCCACATTCACTCTTTGTTGGTGGATCAGCTAAGTTATATTGATAACTGAATTATTTTTGTTACTTGCGCAGTTCTGTACTGTTATTATTGTTGAGCCTATTATTGTTATTTTCTCAAAAAAAAAAGTTTGACACCGAATTGTTTATTAACGAGGTTAGTGTTTGTCCTACACTATGGTACATAGCACTTAAAGACTACAGCAATAGAGATGTAAAAGCGAAATTGTTCATTGAAATAGCTTGTGTATTCGTGGAAAATTGGGAGCAATTATCTAACGAAGGGAAAAACAAACAAGGTTATTTAAAACTTACTATTTGATATTTAAATTATTTAGAACATTTGTTGTACCCCAGGATATACTGGCGTATATCGAGGTGAGCCGGTTGGGAGCTTGTTGTGGTTGGTGTGAGTCGGTCCTCGATAAAGGTCCTCGACACAAGTTCATTCAACAGAAGTTTATTACACAGTTAATTAATTTGTTGATTACAATAATTCCTTTTATGTTTTAGTCACCTTTACAACAATACTTTACTACTACTGATAACTAACTATTTCTGTCTATCGAGACTAACAACTCTCTTACAGTTAACAAGACTAATCTACTGCATACGTCGCGTGTGCAGTCTAACGAGACTGATAAACTATATCGTTCAGGCAGTCTATCGAGACTGATAAACTATATCGTTCAGGCAGCCTATCGAGACTGATGAACTTACTGTTTGACACTGGTTCTTTTATACATTGAAGGGAGAGAAATTATGACCTTTTAATTTGTTTTGATGGACTCGTTTACTTTTGGCTTACTGGTGAAAATTGCCCTAGTTACTATTTACAGTTCATGTTGAAAGTGCCTTATTTGTTATTTACGTTTCACACTGAAAGTGTCTTACTTACTATTTACAGTTCATATTTGTTCTATATTTAAATTTAGCCAAATACTCTACTTTCTAACAAATTGAAACTTTTAGTATTTCACTAGGTCTCAACACATTTAATTTTTTGAAATATGTGAATACAATTTATTTATTTAAAGCTGTATGGTGAAAAACATTACTAAAATTATACCAGGGTATACAAATGTGTTTATAGCCTTACTACAATAAATTCATTACTATTACATTCATTTCTGTAAATACTATAAATGTATTACTACTAAACAAAATGCACTTCCTTTTTCAAATATGGAAATGTATGTCAGTAAATTTTATTTGCACAATATTAAATCATGTCATACTGCCGTGGAACACTTCCTGCTGGTGCAGTGAAATACTCAGTAAATATATCCCTGCTTCTTTTAGAACTCAAAGATGATCTTCCCGTACCGATCACTGGTATATTTTCCAGGTTAGAGTATCGACAAATTGGAAACCATTTCTTACTCGAACAAAATTGTGCAACACACAAGGCAGCTAAAACAATTTCTTTCACAAAATCTGGATCCAAAAAAACAGACGTGTAAAACACTCTCCACCTGTTGGCAACACCGACTAACACACCAGCTTCACTCAAAGAAGACATCCCGATCACTGAAAAAGTGCGCGTTAGTCGCCAAACTACACTCCCGCAGGCCTGCGACTCTGTCGCTGCGACAGAAACGCCAAGTGTGACCGTAGCCTTACCCTAGAGGAGGTGTGATCCCAAACTGTGCCTAGAGGAATCACAAGGTAGACCTACATGTTTTTAAACATTTTTCAATAAATTGTTAGTTACAAGCAATATTTATTACAGCATAAAACTAAAATCACACAATAAAATGTTTATTAGCCTATAATATGTAGCAAACACAAAGGATTCATAAAATTTATTTACTTTGCATAAAGCTTCGATTCGTGTCCATATTCTTTTTCTTTGATATTGATGTTAAGTTCCAGACGATCTGTGGAACAGTCAACCGTATTTTTAGAAACAAGGCACGTCGAGATAAAAAAATTAAAGTTTTACAAGTTATGGCAGTCCCTGTACTGTTCTATGCGTGTGAATTATGGACAACAACCAAGAAACAGGACAGTTAAATACAGGCTTCGGAAATCCCATGCTTAAGAGGAGTTAAAAGGTGTTCTAAACTTCACCGTATAGTAAATGAGGCCATAAGAGAAGAATTACGGTGGAAAGTACACTTAGCAAGAATGCCAGATTCCAGACTGGCCGAACAAGTCTGGAAATACAAACGTATGGGACAGGTGTGTGGGGGACAAGAAGAGATGGCTAGAGGATGTTTGAAGACGGAGCAGGCAGCACCTTGCTGTGTTGTGAAGATGATGACGAGTCTTTTTTTTTCCAAGAGCTAAGAATAGACTCCGAAGGAAGATAATTCTGACTGGCCGAAGCAGTGGCATAACGAAGGGGTTAAGAAACTTGAAGGGAGTGCTGGAAGGGGTTACAACATTGGGTTTCACTTCCCTAGTGGCCAACAGAATTTTATAAGAAAAATCTGCAGCAAGGCATATCAGTCCTGTCGTCGATGGTATGCCAGGCAGGCATACCTTAATGCAGTCGAATCTATTCTATATTACAAGTGTCGAATCCTCCGCCCTCAACGCCTCCGTACTCGATACTTTCACTTGGATAAGCTGATCATCTCCACCTCCAGATTTCGACAAGAGTAAGTGTGTATGGTTGAGGAGCTCTCGGTTTTCGTGTTAGATTAATTTTAGTTTAGTAAAATTCATGTTTGTTGCTTCTTTAGAATGCAACAAACACTATAGGAAATTATGAAACTGCCCTTATCTAATGATTACAAGCATACTAACTAAATTATTGTAAACTAAAACAAAAGGATAGTAGTAAAAAAATGGAATATAAAATATTATGTTTATATTCCGCTGGTTTTAATAGTTTAAGTCAAGATTTAAAAGAAGATTCCCGATTGAATGTATAATTCTCAAGGCAAAGTATAGGAAGTGGAGACAATATGGTGAAGGTGAAATCAATACTCAGGTTGACGGCGAAAGTATAAAACAGTAAAAATAATGAATTATCTTATTCGTGCGTGGTTCAAGTTGTAAGTAAATAAATTTTCCAAGACAGTGTACCTATACTTCCAAATTTTAGCCTATATTACGTTATTAACTTAATTGTTTAACTTGGTGTTTCACAATACATTGACTAATTAGCTTTGTAAGGTATAGTTGAAAAGTAACCAACAACGCCAACATCGCGTCGTTTATACCGCAAGTTTGTGAAATAATTGTGTAGAACGTCTAACATCTTCGCCAATGACTAACATACCTCTCAGCGTGTACACTACAATGATGCCGCTATCACTATGTTGCGCTATGCTGGGTTTCTCTACGACCGACTTTGACAACAGAAACATTCGTAAATTGCAGTACGCCTACACTTTCATAATTACCGTGTTATTATTCACATTCGATTCAACGCAGTATGTTATTAAGTTGTGTAAAATGGAAGTAAAGATTGTAAGTGCTACACATCTGATCTGGAGAATCACAGCTACAACGATCATCACGTACATCAAGTACATCAAGTACCAAGTATCAAGTTCATCTCTGCCGCAGATGTTACCAGAAAGGTAATACACTATTTGAATTACGTGGACAAACGTCCACGCTCTCTGAAGAGAATAGACCACGCTCTCTCTTCGGAGAGGCGTATTACCGCTGGTGCCCCTCAGGGAAGTGTACTTGGGCCTCTCCTGTTCTCGCTGTTTGTCAACGACACGCCCCGAGTTCCTGGAGTTAAATTGTCGCTGTTCGCGGGCGACACTGCGGCTTTTGCCTCAGAGCCGAACACAAGTTATGCGGCAATCAAGCTCCAGCGTCAACTCGACGCGTATGTCGGGTGGACCGATGACTGGAGAGTTGCCGTTAACGCCTCCAAGAGTGCCGCGGTAATATTCTCGCGTAAACGCAAGCGGCCTCGGCCGCTCAAAGTAGGCCCCGTCGAGGTACCCTGGACCAACAGCGTCAAGTACCTCGGGCTCCACGTGGACTCCCGACTCACCTGGCGAACCCATACACAATACATCCGTCAACGCGCTTCGGCGCAACTCAGTAGACTCTGGCCCGTGCTATCTAATCCGGCAATGACCCCCCGGCTAGGTAAGCTCATAGTCAACTCGTACGTTTTGCCCGTGATTACCTACGCCTGTCCTGTTTGGGGATACCTGGCTCGTGGTCATAGAACAGCGCTCCAGCGCGTACTCGACCGGGGACTGAAGCTTGCGTGTAAAGTCCCCCGGAAGTACGCTTCTCGTCTTTTGAGGAGATGACTCGGTGTCCTCTCTTTTGATGACACCGTGAGACGCCTGGCGCGTAGATTCTATGTTCGTTCCGACAGAGTGACTTACAATTCCCTCATTGCCGGACATTGTAAATACACCCCGCGACCAGGTGAGTCCTGGAAGCGACCTCGTTTGCTAGTCCCGGTGGTATAATCCACCAATCGTAGGTCGCTTCAGACCCCCCCCCCCATAAATAGAAAAATAATGTAAAAAGAACTCAATCTGACCCAGTGGCAGGAGTCCTTTCTGAGACTCGGGACACTGCACTACTCGCGACCCGCGATTCGCGCGGGCCGCGCAACCCCCAGTCGTGTGTCTCCGTTCAACTAGGCGGGAAAGTGTCGCACGTCAAAGACATGGTAACGTGCTATACGTGCATCGTGATGTCACCGGCCAACCGTGTGTTTATGATGCCTAGTCTTGCGTAACGTGATGTCGGGTAACATGCAGCAGCAACTGAAGCCAGAGTTCGACACAATTTCCAATAACTTGAGGAGAATCGTTTTGACTTTTTCTGATGCAGCTTTAGAATTTTATATATCTGTTGTTCTGTACTTGATAAAAGAAAGACTAGTGATTTTTCGCCACGCCCTTGAAAAGTATAAATCTAATCATGTAAGGAATTCAGCACGGTCAGAATGTAGCACTGTGTCGTGTAGAAGAGCGCATTTTGCAGACCATCACATCAGTCAGCAGTTCAGTATACCAGTATACCCGTCTTATATAATTCTCTTGCAAAGACTTATTTAGAAGCAAAAAAGCTGTATAAAACGTATTTTGTTTTCCATCTGCTGCAATTAATATTTTTGCCTTCAGTAAATTTATTATATTCTACGTATGACAAAAGTCACGTTCGTTTGATTCTTTCTTGGCTCCACACTCTAGCAACACAGACCTTGCCATTATGGTTATCTGTGTTAATAACTTCAGAGTTCTACAGTATTCACCGTATAATAAGCTACTTGCAATTTACCAACACTTTTCCACCCCATAAAAAAAGATTCAAAAGCTGTATTCTTCACAGTACAGTATCAGACTGTCACACAAGACTGTGGGTACTTTACGGTTGATACCTCAGTGTTGTATACAGTATTTAATTTCGTCATACTTCTTGCGTTTGCCATGATTAATAATGCCTGACTTTATGCTGTGACAATTATCATAAATGCTGCTTTAGTCATAGGTGTGTGTTTAAACTGGTAATTTTTGTGTAGGTATGAATGTTGTTAACAACACCGCAGCACTAAAATGTATGACATAATACAAATTCATTTTTTACTTCACTTTTAAATCCGTTTTATATTCTAACTTGCATGTACATGAGTACCCGTATCATGCGTACTAACATTAACCCTCCACACTATACTGTGGTCAAAGGACTTCGCTTAACTTAGTAGTCTACAGCAGGGGTGTCCAAAACTTTTTCACTTGAGGGCCGAATTGAAAAATCTTGGAAGTCAGGCGGGCCAACACACGCGCGCGCGCGCGTGTGTGTGTGTGTGTGGAAGGAGAGAGAGAGAGTAGGATACTTTCCGGACAAACGTCGAAAAATTATAATTTTTGAGGCCCCTATAATATAAAAAGTTCTTAGCTAGAGCTCAAAATAAAAAGGCCTCTACGGCCTTTGGTTAACCTTCGTCCGCCACTGTTCCCATGTATTTACATGCTTTTAACGAAATTTATTATTTCCACCTTCACTAAACTAAAATATTCCGTCTTCACGAAGTTTATGCTCAAGTTAAACTCTTCCTCTAGCTACCTATATGTGTAATGGATAGCATCCCCGTCGTTTGTGACAATGACTTCATCGTCTGCGAGCAAAACCGTATGCAGACATTCATCTCCTACTGCTATTGCCATATTTTAACATTTTATTATCCAACTAACTAGAGCATTCTGAATACATATTTTGAACAGAGCAGGAAATAAGCAACAAACCCTGTGATCTTGAATGGTTCTATAATATTTTTTTTATTGTAAAAGAATACAAAGTAATTTTTATGCATAATCATGTTATTTAATATAAGTTATTATGAAGTAATTACGATCCATAACCTGGGCAACTCTTTGGCTACTCAATGGGTACCAGAAATTTAGTATTACTATTTTTATTAATATTAAAAATTAATAAATTATGGCATTTGTGTTACAGGTTGACTATAAAGGCGGGCTGTCCCATGAACTTGGAGAACTTCCCTATGGACACACAACGCTGCCCGCTAAAGTTCGGAAGCTGTAAGTTATTCTCTTCAGTTCCAGTTTTCAGTTATTCCGCTCGTTCTAATGTCCCTTAAATTATCGGCCACTGTATTTTAATGTTTAAATTTTTTCTGCGACACGAGTATAAATTTCTTTAATTTCGTAGACGGTGTTTTTATTTCCTTAGAGACTGTTGAATCGATTTCATTACGACCGTATCTTTATTCCAGTGTAATTCGTATTGTGAATTAAATTATATGGAGACATAACTTATTAAATTATACTTGTAAACAAAACTTCAAAACTATTTTTAATTATTACATAAATGAAAGTCTCTGTCAGCAGCATGAAAATAAAAGGGTGTTGTGCAGCCTATGGAAATGAGTGACCACGTTCCTAGTGTAGCAATATGTGGCTGACGATACTGCCCTTTTTGTATGCCATTCGGCTCGCATAGGCAACCTGTCCCTTTCCGACAGTTGGAAACGGAATCTATTATTATTTCTTTATAAGTAAATGTTTGGAAGTGAAGTTAAGTCTTACGATTAAATTACAAAGTTGTCAGTGTTATACAAAGTCTGCCCAATCATTAGTCAGTCGCTTTTTACTGGACGAAGCTTTCCCAAGTCTCTGCCATCTTTAATTCCTATCCGACCACAATAAAATATCCCGTAACAGGTGTGTGTGTGTGTGTGTGTGTGTGTGTGTGTGTGTGTGTGTGTGTGTGTGTGTGTGTGTGTGTGTGTGTGTGTGTGTGTGTGTGTGTGTGTGTGTGTGTGTGTGTGTGTGTGTGTGTGTGTGTGTGTGTGTGTGTGTGTGTGTGTGTGTGTGTGTGTGTGTGTGTGTGTGTGTGTGTGTGTGTGTGTGTGTGTGTGTGTGTGTGTGTGTGTGTGTGTGTGTGTGTGTGTGTGTGTGTGTGTGTGTGTGTGTGTGTGTGTGTGTGTGTGTGTGTGTGTGTGTGTGTGTGTGTGTGTGTGTGTGTGTGTGTGTGTGTGTGTGTGTGAAACATTATCGCGCAGTTGACCGTTTCTGGGGTGCCCATTCCCCCAAGGCCAATGGAGACAAGAAAACTCTCCTTATTCACCCCCAAAGTTTCTTCTTTGCCCTCCAAATCATTAAATTACGTTAAAATATTATTTTATTGTTATGTTTATATGTAATTAAGATTATATATAGTGTACGGAACACTATTTCAATTCACGTTCCAATTATCATGTGCAAATTACTATGTCGAAAGTTCTAGTTATGTATTTGTTTGCCGACTTGAATGAGTTCCTAAAACTTTCCCTTCTGTCCTGCAGCAAAAGTTCGGCCTGCACCTGTTTATCTTCACTCTAATGACAACGGGTTTGCATGTTTTTATTGTGTGTGAATGTGTGCATGTGCGGTGTAAATGATAATGGCAGACTTGTTTGTGTATGATTAGCAATTCCAAGGCCCTTGTCGGTGTGGATTTGCTCCACAGAAAGTTCTAGAAGACAGCTTGTCTGTAGTAAGTTGCCGGTACACTATAATGATCCGGTCGCTGCGAACAAAACCAAAGAGAGACATTCATCTTCTATTTCTACTCCCATACTTTTACAAGTTTATTACCCAAGTATTTAAGACTTCACTTGTATACTTGGGTAAAGCCAACTTATAGGATAAAGGCAAGTACGTAAGAAAACAAAACTAGATATTTAAATCTGTCTACCTGTCAACAGTAATGTATGGAACAGAAAGTTGATAAACACGAGTGTAGAATAACATCAACAGAGATGAGATTTATAAGGCGAAAATGGGAAAAAGAAGAAGAGATGGCATTAGGAATCAGGCGATCACAAAAATTTGGGAGTAAAGCCTCTGATGGATGTGCTGAAGGTGAGCCAATCGAAATGGTTGGAACATGAAAGTAGGGCAGAGCAGATAAAAAAAAGAAAAAGAAAACAATTCCTTGAAGTAAAGCCGGATGGTCAGAGACCAAAAGGAATGCCAAGGATGACACATCAGTCATACACTGAGAGATTAGAACAGGACCGTGGGAAGGCTATGTGCATGCACAGGAATAGATGGACGGAGACTCCCTACAAACCGACGCTGAGAGCAAAAGGACTAGATAAAGGAGAAGAAGAAGTATCTGACTTTCTTAATACACATTTTGAAGAGGACAGGACATACACAACAACCTTGCTTTAACCACTTTGTGAACTTGAAGGATTCGTGCAGCTTCATTAACTCGCCAACTCGCTTCAGTCATGGGCGATTATTTACAGAGCGTCGTGGATTTAGGTCATACATGCGGATTATATGGCGCATTTTGCAACGGTCGAGCAGTGGTTGAAAGTGACTGAGAAACCAAAGTGGCGTAGCCCAGTACAAAGCGACTGATGAGTGTGGACAGGCGACAGCGACAACGTTCAGACTGGCACTGCTAACAGACCGAGTAAACTGCAAGGAAAGTGCAGGTGAAACGCAAAACACTAACGTACAAACGCTTACGAACAGAACATCAACCGTCATTCAGCATCCAATTTATCCTTGCGTAAACATATGGTAAAACAACTTAAAGCGTTACGAATACATAAATGAGCAAACCGGAAACGCGATGCAAAGTAACAGTTGTGCGCGTGTTTGACAGTCTGGTGGATGAATGAATGAGTGAAGCTGACTCGCAGCTGGGTGTCACGCGGTAAACCTGTGACCCACCGACACAACAATACAAATACAGTTTTCCTCTTTGGAAACCGTACAAGTAATAACCTGCCTGCCCGTTTGCAAAGTCAAAACCACAGTGTTCAAAATATATTGTTGTTGTTGTCGTCGTCGTCGTCGTCGTCGTCGTCGTCGTCGTCGTTGTTGTTGTTGTTGTTGTTGTTGTTGTTGTTGTTGTTGTTGTTGTTGTTGTTCTTCTTCTTCTTCTTCTTCTTCTTCTTCTTCTTCTTCTTCTTCTTCTTCTTCTTCTTCTTCTTCTTCTTCTTCTTCTTTTTCTTCTTCGTTTCATATCATTATTATATTAATTTGTTATTATTACTATTATTATTAATATATTAAATGAAAGATTATATATACAAAATGACCAGTATTCTTCTTCCTCTTTTTTCTTGTAGTAATAATAATAATAAAGAAGTAAACTACAGTAAAAATGGCAACAATGGTAGCAATAATAAATGGTATGTAGGTACGTGGGTATCAGTGAAAGAATTAAAGATGAACACCTTGAAATGGAACAGAAGGAAAGAACAGACTGAAGTGAAAAAAACACCTTGACAGAATGGACTGGAATCGATTATCTCTTAGAGCACTGAGTTGAGTGTTGAGAAAGGACAAATCTGGGCGAACCGATGAGAATGTGAGAACCATAAAGGGCATATCTGCCTACAACCTGAAGTAAAGAAGAAAAAATTATTAAGTTTAGAATTGACATAACGACATAACGCGGGTCGCCACAATAGTGACGTTCGAGACTCACAACTTCAACGGTTGTGCTGTACTCGTGGAAACGAGTCAAAGTTGCGTCTCGGTTTGCCTACCCACCCCTATCACCGGCCACAATAATACAGCGGTCTTGTCCGGCATATATTGCCTAGATAAATGACAAAGGTGCTGCACTTACGCTACACACACACACACACACACACAACCTCCCTCTCCACCGTACGTCTCGCCACCACACGTGTTTACTTGATGCATGATTCCTCTCGTTGGTGGAACGTGAGTTGTGTACCACGGCCAGGGGAAGCAACAGGCCGCTTGAAGGGAGAAGATAAATGAAGACACGATAAGATAGATTGGAAATGAAAATATAGCGAGCTTATATTGACGTTCAGAGCACAAGCAAAACCAAAACCGCATCAATCGGAAGACTAGGGTTGCTGAAATACAAACGTAAATAGATTAATTAGATAAAACTCAACAAGACATGTCGACAGAATAGAAGACAGACTAAAAGAAAGACCAAAACTCTGACACGAACATATCAACAAAATGGATGAGGAATTAAAAAATTTGAGATGATTGTTGAAGTAAAGAAGAAGAAGAAGAAGAAGAAGAAGAAGAAGAAGAAGAAGAAGAAGAAGAAGAAGAAGAAGAAGAAGAAGAAGAAGAAGAAGAAGAAGAAGAAGAAGAAGAAGAAAGCAAGTATGAAATATAGGAGCTGCGTAGAGCAGCCTACTGGAAGTTGGTTCAGAAAGAGAGTATCTCCTGGTAGATGATCTGTTCAAATACTGTAATTCTTAACCGGATGAAACCAAGATCAAAGGCAACAATGATTCATACTTCTGAAAGTTTATGTATATGCGTATGTTTTGCGAATATGGGATTCTGAATTCAGAACCAAGACGTTGACGTCTTTTGGGGAGGTTCGTGTTAATATCAAATGGATCAGACCCTATACACATTGATTACGTAATGTGTGTGCAATTATTGTTGTAAGTATTGATTGGAATAATTTAAAATATTACACATTACGTTTCCAACCTACTCGCCAGAGAGAGAATTTAATTCCCGTCGCCATAAATAATTTATTCTAAGCTTAACCTAAAAAATCAGTTTACGGTCAAAGTACAACATGTTTAATGTATAGCAGCAGTCGTTACTTATTTCTCTAAACTTCTTTGCAGTTCCGTACCGTGAGCGTATCAAATCGAAACTTTGTTGAAAACTTCACACTCCTCTGTCGACAAGTTCCAATCCGACCTGAAACTCTTCCTTCGGTGTGCATGTAGATTTATCCATGCCCCAAAGAAACGATGATATAATTACTTTTAATAATTTGCATTAAAATATACGTATTGGTTAAAATACGTGAATCTAAATTTATTTATTTATTTTATTTAAATTTATTTACTTATTTTATTTAAATTTATTTATTTAATAACTAAATATTTGATGGACCGTAATCAACAATAGACGCCTAGCGGTAACCTCTTCCTGTGCGCGAGTGCCTGGCTCGCGTGTTAACCCAAAAAGTGATACATAATGTTTAATTATGGGAGAGAAATGTATATATATACACAGACGGACGCATAAATCATTCACTTCATTTTATATTTATTTCTTTTTGTCCCCCATCTAACGACCACATACCAATTTCAATTCTTTATTCTTTGTTCTTTTCTTTTTCTCCAATATCCTTTCATCTTTTCACTGCGTCTCTTCTTTCTGTTTTCAGTCCACTTTGAACCAGCGTTTTTCTCTCTCCTACCTTCCATTTGTAACACTTTTGCCCAAAAATGTTCTCTTTCAATTCTTCTTCTGCGTGTATATTATTTTTGTCTAAATCCTTTTGGACTTCTGTAGTCCGACGTGATGTTGACTTCTTCCCCCACAGATATTTGAAGATCTGCTTTGTTAACCTATTATCGTCCATTCTATATAAATGTCCAAAAAATAACAGTCTTCTTTTTCTCGTTTTTTCTGTTATATTTCCTACACTCTGATATATTTCATCATTACTTCTTAATTTCCAACCTTCTGAAATTTTTCGAATCCCTAATATTTTTCTAATAATCCGTCTTTCCAATATTTCTAGTTTGTCTAAATTATAATTCAATGCTAGACATTCACTTGCATACAGGCATTCTGGCTTCACTACTGTGCTGTAATGCCTTATTTTCGCATTTTTAGATATGCACTTTTTATTGTAAATATCTTTAGTTATACCAAGTATACTCTTTCCATTTTATGAATCCTTTCTTCTATAGCAGATTTTCTAAACCATTCTCTTGAATTATTTCTCTTAGATACTTAATTTATATTGTTTTTATTATACAATACAAGTTATAAATATATGCAAATAAAAATAACTGCAAGCTACAATAACCACTATACATTCTAAACAGAAAAAAAATCCTGGTGGAATGAAAGTTGTCAGATAGCTTTACAGAAAATACCCAACAAATAGAAGATTAGAGACGTTTAAAAACACAAAAAACGTTTTTAGAATTTAAAACATCAAAAAATAAAGCTTTAAAAATGTATAAGACTGCTAAAATACAATATCAATATGAGAAAGATAATTTAAAATCAACAGAAGAAAACTTTGCTAAAACTTTTTATATTAAAAGTAAAAAAGACCTTTAAAATTAGGTTAAATAGATATCAGAATTACAATACATCCCTCAGAAAATGAAAAAAGGCAAGTTGACACTAAATAATTTCGAATACCTAAAGCTACAGGCATCTTATTTCAGCAAGAGCTCTCTAAAAAAATATGGTGAACAGAAAAGATTCCAAAATATTGAAAAATGCCATAATTCGCCCTCTTCACAACAAAACTCAATAAAACCGTCGTGAACAATTATCACGGTATCTCACTGTTACCGGTCACATATAAAGTTTTAAGTAAACTGTACAAAATATAATTCAAAATCTAATAGAACAAAATCTGGGAGAATATGAAGGAGTGTTCAGACGGGCAGGTCTAGCGCTGAACGAATTGTAAATTTATAATCTATAATATTCCGACGCAATAAACTAGGCAGGCTCCAAACTATATGTGGAGTACTGGGACATTGAAAAGGAAAGCTAGACAAGAGACGTGTATCAAATTCTATAAAACAATGGCAGTACCAGCACTGCTGTGTGGATGCGAGACTTGGGCTATAAGGAAGGAGAACTGGTTAAGGGATATACCCGACTCGATCATATAAGAAACGATTATATTAGCACAGAACTTGATATATATTTTCCCTAAATGAACTCACTCAGAATTACAGAAATTGCTGAAACAACATCTAGAAAGAATGGACAATACCCGCTTTCCGAAATTGGCTTATGAGTATGGGCCGGTTGGAAGAAGGTCTGTAGGCAGGCTAGTCACAAGATGGCGGGTGTCACGAGGCCGGAACAGAAGAAATACTATCCTTGAAGTGATGATGATGATGATGATGGTGATGATGATGATATTCCGACCGTAAATGCAAAATCATATGTTGCTCTCTTTGTTGATTTCGATAAGGCTTATGATTGCATCCACAGACACAGTCTCTTTAAAACAACTGGAAGAATTTGGTATGGATGATAAAGTTTAGCACTAATCATGGAAATACTAACAGATACATACCCCAAGGTCAAATTATTAGGAAAAACCTCGGAGCCTTTCGAGATGAAGTCCGGTGTTAGACAAGGAAGTAGTATCTCGCCGTTGCTCTTTAACTGTGCTTTGGAAAAAGTTGTAACAGAATGGAAAAACTGTTGAAAGAATAAACTATACGGGACTCAATCTAACTTGGGACAACAAAGAATAAGTTAGTAGACGACCATTTACCATTTTCAGATGGTTTAGTTGTCGTCTCAGCACAATAAAGTACAATTAATGGAGAAAGTGCTTCCAAAATAGTCTTATAAGTGTCTTTGTTTAGGGAAAACAAAATATATCTCCAACATTAAAAACTGCAAAGAGCAGATTGATTTCGAATACAGTAGGAGAAACAAAGTTCAAAAATAGATGTGTATTAGTTCAGGTTTATACGCCAATTACAGATTACCCAGGCAAACAGCTAGAGAATCTATACGAGCAAATTGAGGAAGTTCTAATGATGGAAGCTGAAGACAGAGCTTGTTATTATCGATGACTGGAATGGAGCGGTTGGAGAGAGCAAAGAAAGGGATACTGTGGGGGAATATGGACGAAGGCAGCTCAACAGAACACCTAAAATGCTAATAAGCATACAAGGTAAACACAGAAAACTAATAAGTGAGGACGGAATACTAAAACAATGGTAATAATATATAGAAGATACAATGGTAATATATATATAATATATACAAGAGACAAGATTTAGATGAAATCATTCTGAAAAATGTGTATAGTATTGAAGAGAATGAGATCGGGCTACCCATTTTGAGAGAAGAGTTCGATAAGGCGGTTAAAGAACTAAAGGATCACAAAGCTCCAGGAACTGATAATATCCATGGGAAATTTTAAAGTTCCTTAAGTTAAAACCCAAAGATATGTTGTTTGATATGGTAAACGATATGTGACAAAACGAGAAATGTTCTAGGACGTTATACTAACGGTTATGGTATGCATTCCCAAGACCAGCACCGCACAGAAATGTGAAGAATATAGAACTCTGAGCCTGCCTAGTATTACAGGTATCAAAGATACTAACTACAATAATTTATCATCGACTGGAAAATAAAACTGAGGAGAACTTACAAGAACATCGATTTGGTTTTCGGACAAATCGAGGAACACGAGAAGCCACATTCTCTCTGCGAATAATTATGGTGAAAACTCTGAGACTTAAACAGAGAAATCGTGATGGCCTTTGTTGACGAAAAGGCAACTGGGATGTAATGTTCAAAGATGTAAAGATAGACCAGAAGGACAAAAGAATTATCCTGAAATTCTACAAGAACCAGAGAGGCCTCATAAGCCGGAATGGGCTCAAAGCAAAGATATCAAAAGGCGTTAGTCAAGGATGGTGATTATCCCCACTACTGTTGAACTTGTATGTAAAGTACGCGATAAAGGAAATCATGGAAACCGGAAGCGGTAGAATAATAATTGCATAAACACAAGCAAGAGGAGCATTTTTCAAGAAAATACCAGTTCTGGCATCCAGAATCGTGTCCCTGGAAACCCTCCAGGAAGTCAGAGAACCGAGTTCTTTACAGAAACCCCTAGTCCTCCTACCGACCAACTACAAGGTTTCCATTGTAATTCGCAAAACGTTTATCTTCGAAGTAAACTAATCGGTTTTCTGTGGAATTGTTTACGGTTTTGTGTGATTGAGTTTTACAGAAGATGACTGCCCAACCGTGGACCTCAAACGTTTATCATCTGCAGCGTATTTTTTAATCGTTTTCGTAATTGTAGAAGTATACTCTTTCCGTTCTTAGTTCAATCCTGATCTAAACAAACCCACGTGGCAAATCTGAAACAGTATTGGTCAGGGTCGTTGACACTGTTCACACACTAATGTATTACACGCATGTGCAGAATGTCTGTATAGTCATGTGAGAGTTATCTTACCACTTATATCGGGGCACGTCGTTTTAAGACTTCCTCCTTATCTCTGTATTCTGAATCGTATTGAATTAATATGGAGCCAGTTGAAAGTGTATAATGCCCGTCACAACACAACATTAGCTTTATTGAGAAGGCGGTAAATGAAACAACGGCGGACAAGTGGAGTCACTGTATGCAGCATATAATCACGGAAGATGATAAGCTATGGCAACTGACCTACATTACCGACGTCGTTGTGGACAATAATCTTGTCAATAATAACGCTGACTCAAGTGATGATACAAGTTCAGACACATATGGAAGGCATTGAATTACTCTGTGACAGCAACTGATAGTATTCAGTGCACTAGTAATTATCACAGCTTCTAGTTTCGTTTTAAATAAACTTTAAGTTTTGTTTGTTGTGATATTTAAACGGTAAATAAAATAAAACATTAACTGGTCTTATAAAATGTTTCACTATCGATCTGACACTGTCACACAAATTTTACTTTGTTCAGGACAATTTATTACAATTTATATGTGTTTATACAGTATCAATCAATATTATATGTACCCTGACTGTACTCCTTCTGTTAGAGTGATACGCCTCTATTCAAGTAGCAAATATCGTTTCAGATGTGCCACGCCTGTTTGTTTACATCAGGATTAAGCTAAGAATGGAAACAGTATAGACACATGGGTACGGTAATTAACAAACTACGCAACTGTTTTCTAGTTTTAACGAACGCAGATGTTTTACCTACTTACACGCAATATATAACAGTGGTTGTGGCCGCGCAACAACGCCACAAAAACAGTTCCATATACTTAGGCATATTATCGGTTCCGAAGAGAACACTATTCAACGCTTAAAAGTTAAAAAACGTGTTCAAAGGTACCATTATCTCTAAAAGGAGGCTACCATTCTCTCTAATTTAATAACACTGGAAAGAATGGAAGGAGACTGTGGCACGGACTTGCAGCGCCAAACGCATCCGGGTGCCCTCAACAGTCGTTCCCCAATAACGTTAGCGACCGCCATTTTTAATCGAATTGAACAATTTCGCCGGAAAGCAGTACAGCAAAATTGTATCTCACTACAAACGAATAGTACATAAACCCAATTCGGAAACAAACTTTACAAATTTATTATTTTGTGTTCTGCACTAAGGCAGGTCTTCAAATGGTAAAAGCTCTCCAAGCTGTCCTATCGCAAGCCAGTCTTTTCGTTTCTTCGTAACAACCTCTGATTTTAGTGCTATTAATTAACTTCGTTCTTCTATGCCCTCTTCTTTTTTCTCCTTCTGTGACACGCTCCATGGCAAGCAGTCTCTTCTTAAACAACGACCTAACCAATTCCTTTTCCTATTTTCTCTTACCTTCAGGATTCTTATCTCTTCCCCTATTCTTCTTAAAACTTCATCATTCCTTGTTTTATCAACCCACCTTACTTTTTCCATTGCTCGCCAAACCCACATCTCAAATGCTTCTAATCTTTTCTCGTCCTCCTTCCTCAGTGTCCATGTCTCTGCGCCATAGAAAGCAACGCTCCACACATAACATTTGGCCAAACTTTTCCTTAAATTCTTATTAATTTTGCCACACAGCAGTCTTTTCTTTCCATTAAATGCTTCTTCCGCTATAGCAATTCTTGCTCTAATTTCACGAGTAACATATCTTCACTTATCAAACTTCCAAGATATTTAAACAACTCCGCCTGTTGTATTTTGTCTTGCCCTATATATGTTTGTCCTTTTTCCTACTCTGCTAATCACCATACACTTAGTTTTTTCCTTATTAATCCTCATTTCATATTCCTCGCATACAAAATTCAAATCTCTTATCATTTAATTCATTGTCTCTTCCTTTTCTGCTAAAACAGCCATGTCATCAGCAAACAATTCATACAAAATTCAAATCTCTTATCATTTAAATCATTGTCTCTTCCTTTCCTGCTAAAACAGCCATGTCATCAGCAAACCTTAAACATTAATGGTACGAAATTAGATTACTGACTAAATTAAACATCACTTATTACAAATGACATCATTCATTTAGTAAATTCAAATCTACAGTGTTTAATAAAAATTTAAATGTATTTGTTATTTGTGTTTACAATACGCAGCAGCAGGAAGATAATGTACATAGGACTATACCATTGCGTAACTAGCAACTGATCCTGGTGGAGGGACGAGTTTAGCTTGAAGGTTGAAAACTGCCCCACCATTTTCTTCTGGAAAAATGAGAAATTCAGGATTCTTCATTTATAATTTTATAAATTTTTTTGAGCTCAAAGTTTTTTATTAAACCTACGTGAAGTACAAGGGTTGAAGAAATAGTAAAAAGTGCTGATTTTAAAATTCTATGTTGATTAATTTTTATTTAAATGAATAAATGTGATAGGAATCACATTATATTAGAAGTATGTACCGGGCTGTTTGGCCGTGGTCCAGGGTTTACAAACAAACCAAAGGTTTCAGCAGCAGCACTGGCTGCCATCATCAGTGGAATTCGAGTCTACCTGAATGCGGGGTGTCAGGCTCAGTAAGCCTTCACCACAGTACTGTGGGCCTGACGTTTAACAACCCGCGTTCAGGTAGACTCGAATTCCACTGAAGATGGCAGCCAGTGGTACTGATGAAACGTTTGGTTTGTTTGTAAACCCCGGACCAAGGCCAAACAGCCCGGTACTTGCTTCTGATATAAATGACACCGGCCGTGAAAGCCCTAGAACAATATTAGGAATCAATTAATTCTTTTATTGTACTGTATTCCTCTTGTAAAAATGAGCACGTCTGAAGATATAATGAAAAATCCAGATTTTCTCTTCGCGCTTTAATTCAATGATATGTCCCAAGAATGTGTTAAGCAACTTATAGTTTATATTAAAGTTCATTATTTTTTACGTCACATCCAGTAATAAAATCTTCTCATTTTTCCGAATTAACGCCTCGAAATGACTTAATTCAAACCTGTGCAAGGACGACAGTTCAAACCATAGAGATGTTAGACTAGAGGAGTCATGAAGTAGACAACCCTGAAAGGGGAAGTGTGTCTTGGACGAAAAAAATAAAGGTATATTAATAGGGTCTGACTTCGTTCCCTTTCGTGTGTAATTTTTTAATGCTGCAAATACGTATGATATTTACCAAATGTTGAGTGATTTCACTGTTGATAAACCTCAAAGTTTATTTCATTAACAAATATTGTAATTCTTTTTTTTTTTTGTGTATCGGCCACCTAAGGGCCACATGCCAATTTCAATTCTTTATTCTTTGTTCTTTTTTTCTCCAATATTTTTTCATCTTTTCACTGTGTCTCTTCTTCCTGTCTTCAGTCCACTTTGAACCTGCGTTTTTCCCTCTCCTACCCTGGACTCCTTCCATTTTTAACACGTTTGCCCGAAAAACGTCTCTTTCAATTGCTTCTTCTGCGTGTATATTATTTTTTTCTAAATCCTTTTGGATTTCTTTAATCCAACTTGATGTTGACTTCTTTCCCCACTGTAATTCATTTTATTTCTATAATTATTTATAAGCCTTCCTTTAATACACGCAACTGGATTAGAAATAGGGCTGCGATAAGTGATTATGGAATTTCACTGAAATGTTTAATAACTCGGGAGGGTTGGATATTGATCCGTTGCTACCCCACTGGTCTTACATGTTTTTCACGGTGATAATTCTGTTCTTCTTTCTCTCCTCCTCAATCCAGAGATTGGTAGACTTGCACATTTCTTCCCTTCCGAAGACAATCTCTCTCTTAATCACCACATATCGTCTTCCTCTTTTTTCCTTATCCATATACTTTTCTCTGGGGCTTCTCTTCCCACTACGCCCTCAATCATTCCCTCGATCAGAGAGGTGAACCAGTTTGAATGGTGCAGCAGATGACCGATCATACTGCTTCACCTTTCTGCAGAATGCTCAATCAGAATCCTTGTTTCATCCATTCTCTTCAAAACCTCATCATTAGGCACTCTTTCTGTCCACGATATTCTTATTCATGGTGGATCCCAAAATGTTTTACAAAATTAACGCGGTGCCTGAAATGCAGACTAAGAAGATCGATATGTGCAAATTTTATACGATATTTCTAAAGGTACCAATAGAATATTCCTAAAACCGAAATGATATTTCCCAATATTTATTTTATTCACCTATTATCAGGTCACACATTCGCTTGAATAGCTTCTCCCTATACTGGAGCTCCCGTCATTCTACTTTTTTGAAGTTTCGTGTTTGCGTCCTCTACCGGTGTTATCCAGTTTTGGACTTCCAACCTACTAACACTATGTTTAAAACTGAACGGTGTAACACAACACTAACTTCTGGAGGTATCTTAAAAAGGAATGTGGTACATTTAGAAGACGCGTCAAATAAAAATATAGAAAAATTTACTGGACGTTAGGACGTAAATCCATGCCAACAACACACAATGAATTGTTGTAATTCAATTGGACCTTAAAGCCAACAGCGACACAGATCTGGTATCATGGAACGTTAACAATGCATAGAGATTGCAAAATAAAATATTGAGGGGTAAGCTAATTTCTTGGTCAGTAAGAAACAAAAACATTCATCGATATTTTAAAGACATTTTTAAAAACGATGACCAACTAAGGAGACTCAAGCAAACAAAGCTCCACAACCTAATACAGCGCAATTTTACTTTTTAAACACGTTATACAAGAAAAGAAGCGCCAGAACTGAACTAAAAGAATCAACGTCCTACGGGTGACGAGTATTATAACTTCCAGTACAAGTTTTAAACTAAAATAAAATGCTAAAATCATGTTGTGTCTAAAATATAAATTACGAGAAAATAAAAATTTAATGATAAAAAATTGGAATTTCGGTAATATTACTACTACTACTACTACTAATAATAATAATAATCTATTTTTTTTTTACACGGACAGGTCAGCCGTGGACCACGGGAATACCATTTCATTTTCTTCTCCTGCTAGAAGACCCTCATTCTCACACTATGCGCCGCCTTCTTTCACCGCAGAGAACCTCAAGATTTTGAATTTTGTTTCTGTATGTAATCGACACAGTCGTTCAAAGAGGTGCCCAGTTTCGTCATTTCCTCTTTGAGTTATTTGGTGTATCCGTTCATACTGGAAAGTTGACAAATGTAGCTGAAAATTTGTTTATTTAACCTAGACTGATCCATCCGGACCATCCGGTCCAAGGCATCCTCAGTCTTTTCCTTCGGAAAGCTGTTTCCAGATATTCCAGATCCCTGCACAGCTCTTCTTTGGGTCTATGCCTGTATCCATTTTCGGTTTTCTTGGAGCCATAAGTTTTCCGAAGAATTCTTCGTTCAATTTTAAGAAGAGGTTCCAAATTTTGAAAGCACATTGTTTCCACTCCATATATGATCACCGGCCTGACCACAGTGCTATAATGACAGACTTTCGCACTTCTGGAAAGGTTTTCTTTCCGTACAGTTCCCGGGTTAGAGTAAAGGTCTTTGCTAATTTGAGTTTCCTTATCTTAAAGGATTCTTTGTCTGAGGCGTTTCGGGATATGTTTTCCCCAAGATATTTAAAACTGTTAAAATATTTTATTTCTCCATACGTATAATAATAATAACAACCATTATTATTATTAGTATTATTATTATTATTATTAGTATTATTATAGTAATAATAATGTAATTTTTATGGAGGGGGAAAAATGCTTTATGCACGTCAGAGGAGACAGTGCTTCCCCTGGTGTGTGGGACACTTTCCCACTAAAACAATTTACAGGCATTGCACAAACGCAATGCACAGAGAAGGGCATTGAAAATGCTTCAATAAATCTAAAAAATATATATATTTATGTTCATTCACCAATCAATGAAACCAATGTACAGATTATAAGTTAAATGTAGTCTCATTCATAAGCGAAGTTTTATATGTATACTACGTTGTTGACAACAAAGAAGTAGTTTCTACGGAAACTCACCGGTTCCCATTTTCCATAACGCACCAGCGATCGGCCGTAAATGTGCGACACGTCCTTATAAACATTTTCAATGTTAAAAATTCATCTCTAATTCAGACATTCATATCCGTCCTGGAACCACTTAACATATTACTTCATGATGGAGCCTATTGCGGCCTTATCGGGGTTCTTCTAGTTGTTCCTTATCTTCTATTGCCCGTTGGGTGCAAGTTGGTTCTGTCTTCTTTTCTAGTAGGACCCGCTGAATAATAATAATAAATAATAGTCATGACAAAAAGGCCTATAAATGACAACAGAATTTAGAAATCAAGTGGCACCAGTTTTAAAATGTCATTAACATGAATCTTCTTATCAACAAGAGGTCGAGGGATCTTGGAGATCTCAGGGATGGAGGAAGTGATGGCGCCCCAATGGAGCCCCTAGCTTCTACCCAACCAAGACCGTACTGCGTCGTGAACAGCTACATCCTACTCGAGGTGACCCTGTTTTCGCAGAACAGTACAGATCTAGACCGGGAAGTCGAGAAACGTCCCTGGTGGAGGACAGCAGCACCCACCAGTATTGGCATAGGGCCGAAGACGGTAGTAGTCAGCTGGGCCCATAGCTGGACATCACCTGGCGGAACTGAAGGGCAGTGGTACGGCAGGTGAACTGCGATGGTGGACAGGATTCTATAGCCAAGGTGAAAGCAGCCTGTCTAGGGGAAAAATACCCCAAAATCAAAATACCTGGTCCTCCAGGTTGGGGGTTGGGCGTGAGTCTGACGACCTCACCCTGTGAAAAAGCTGTTGTTGTGAATGCTCAAGAGGAAAAAATTCGGACGACCACGAAGTAGATTCAAAGGCCAGATAGAGGAGGACCTCGGAAACTAAACATAAGAAACTGGAAAGCCAGGACATGCAATAGGGGCGAATGGAATCGACTCTTGGAGCAGGCCAAGACACACCAAGGGTTGTGGAGCCACGGTTGATTGAATAGTCATGACAAAATGGCCTAGAAATGACAACAGACTTTGGAAATCAAGTGGCACCAGTTTTAAAACGTCATTAACATAAATTCTGAGTAGATTATTCAGACTATGGCCGTATATATAATAACCAAAAAAAAAAAAACAAAAGTAAGTATACCTACCACGGCAACTAGGATCGAACATGCGTACCACGTCTTAAACTGCTTGGCTATTTCTCCCGGCCTGATGTGAAACAACTTCATCTGCTACAAACTAAACGTTATAGTTTACCTTGGATTTCAAAATGCTTTCAGTCGGCTCTGTTAACAAAGCGACTAGGTTACATTCCGCACACTTGACTCGGCGAGAGTCTACTCAACTGTCTACAACACGCGCCCCAACTCTATTGTACCCGCTCCTCTTATCGTGCGTCTGTATCACACGCTTCACGGATCCCGTTGTCTCTAACCGATTCTTATTGTTCAGTTTTGCGTTGTTTGTGCGCCCTTGTAGGTGTACGAAATCAACGATATTATTATTATTATTTTTTTTTTTGGTAAAAGGTTTGTGAGGATCGGTCAAAAATATAACACAAATTTTAACTTATTTGTGTCGACGTTTCGACAGTGTTTATTGTCATCATCAGGACCTGTGAACGAATACAAAGAAATGTCAAACACAACAGAACAATTATTTGAGTGAACGTTGTAACGTCACAGAACGTTCCATAAAGGAAACCATTTACATAGCAATTATCATAAGAGAAAAGTGAGGTGAACAGTATCAAACCCAAGTAGTCCTAAAAAATTGTGTAATATTGTCTAATAATTATTACTACTAACATGAAAAACGACCAGACTTTGACTAAGACACAAACCCCATATATATTATTAAAGTGAATAACAGTGAAAAAACCATAAGACACTATAAGAGAGACGAATAATGTCAGAATCAACCAAAACGAAGTCATTAATTATTAATGACTCTACTCTTATTGATGTCTTAAGACATCTCTTATTGATGTCTTATTATTATTCTATTACTCTGAATAGAGTATTAAGAACTAATTTTTGTAAATGAATGGACATGATCCATTATTATATTATGTAATGTAAATAAAATAAATGTATTAAATGATTTAAATACATTATTAGAAAGAGTTTAAGTTAAAATAAAAATTATATATTTGTTATGACAAAAAATATTAATGTGTTGGATTTGAGACCAAACACCCAGATTTCATGAAAAAAATTAATTATTATCAGATTGAAATAAAAACTATATGTAATTGTCAAGCAGACAAAAGTGAACAATTTATCTTAAATAAAGAAAGCTGTCAAATGAATAAAAGTCAGTCACAATAGCCAAAAACAGTATTAACTATAAACATGTGGTAGGCATATAATATTGTATAATTTATGGATTTAATGTTGCCAAAATGCAACCAAAATGCATTAGAAAGTTGAAATATGATATAAAGCGACTATACTAATATATCTGACTAACTTTAACATTGTAATAGTCAAGTTAGCAAAATATTTACCTATACCATGTATGGCTGGAGCCAATCAACCAGTACAAAAATAATCATATCTGGCTAAATATTTACAAAATGCTAACAAAAATAAAATAGAATGGTACAATACTTCAGTATACCTTAAAGAACGAACAAACTCAGTTGAAAATAAAGTCAATTATAAAAGAATTTAACTTATAAGAGTGAGATTTGTCACACCATAAAAAAGGGCATCTCAAGACCAATCAATGATGCTATGTCATCCTGTAATAAAAATGACGTATGTAAAGAGTAACCAGGTATCACAAAAGACAGACAATATAATAAACTCTGAGTGTACACTAGTGAAATACTACATATGTTAAAGAAAGAGACTAATTATTGTGTTATAACATTAACAAAAAACCTAGGCCATAGACAGGGGCCATGTAAAATTGTAATTATTTATGTATTACCTATGTTAAAATTTGTTTGTTTTGTTGTAGGAAGGTAGTAATATTATATGTTCAGATTGTGGAAGGAACATAATAATTCCACAACAATTTTTGTTCTAAAAAGATTGAATTTTAATGACAACAACCAAGGTGAGAGTTGTATATTGTGTTACTTATTAGACTTAATTTAATTAAAAACCAATCATAATTAGTATCACTAGATTCAGTTGAAAACAGAGAATCTAAATGTAATAATGGCATACAAATTGTGAGTACTAATGTAAAACTGTTTGATAAATACCAGTGTAATTTTTGAAATATCCTTAGTATGAAGAATAAGAAATTCGTTCTAAAAGCTTCGACGGAAGTGAAAATTGTTCCATGACATTCCATTTCGTTTATTCTCGAACAATCTAGAAAGAATTTTTACACAAATATACCGGAAGTCAATGAAAACAATCAGCCTGAATTAGTATAAAAGAGAGACTAAATTCGACCCAAAAACACTTGAAACTTGAACTCCAGAACTGATCCATCACCCACGACACTGATCAACGCAGCTAAGGCGAAACCGAGAGGCGAGAAATCGACAAGACACGAAGAAATGCTTTTCCCGTACATTGACAAACAGACTGACATAACCTCTACAAGAATCTACGTCAACGTGTTGCTGAAATAGAGCAGCGACACGGCAAATTTTAATAGAAATCACGCAGCCAGAACGTCAACGGCCCAGGAGGGACCAAAACTTTAAATAGAGAACCATTTCTGCTGTGTTCGCATAGACTGACTAACTTGACAATAATCCCCTTAACGTAAACATACAAACACGAAGCCTTTCTCTCGACTACATGGGAACCAGCGCTGCGGCGGCCAATTTCTGAATCAACGCGAAACAGATGATTTGTAGCGGCGGCGTTTGAACGATAATCTACTGCCAAACGTTTTTACAAAAAGTGCGGAAATAGTAAATGATCGCAATTTTGACTTAAAATAGATTCAGTGCACATATGAAGAGGCGAGATTGAAAAACTACCCGAAAGGAGTGTCCAGTGCGAGAATAATTAACCATTGGAACGTGAGTTACCAAAATTAAAGTCATTTTTTACCTGGTTACATTTATCACACAGTTGTACTACACATGCCACACACACCTTCAAATCACTTAATTTTTCTTGTAAGGCATCTTATTGATATGTCTTGGTAGTTCAAAGGAGTCACGTCCTGAGAGTAAAGATTTTTTCACATATTAAACTCATGCTTTTCAACTGAGTAAAAAAATTGAAAAAAAAAACACTAGCCGATACTTGATTGGATATATAAAATTGTCAATAATAATAATAATAATAACTTGTGAATTTTTTTCTCTGCAATTTTATAAATTTTATATGAATGTTAGTCCTTCAGACGATTTGTTTGTTTTTGAAGAATCATTAAACTTACCTGATTTTTTCAAGCTAAACTGACTTGTTTATACTTTTTCATAGAAGTAAGATTTAAAAATTTTAATTACTTTAATAATCACATTTATTTCTTGGAACAAACGATTCCAAGTGGCGCCCACAAAAAACATAGTATTAAGTTGTGTTACAGGACTACATCACCGCAGAGGATCCAGTCAACAGTAAGTAACAAAAGTGCGCAGAGGTAACGCCCGACATTTTACAACACAATTACAACACACTTTTTCTTTTGTTATAAATTGACGACTCCAACAGTGGGACTGAAAGGAGAGTATTTTTCTATTGGTTATACTGTAACGTGTTTGTGTATGTGAGTGTGTGCTAACGCGCGTGCGCGTGCGTAATCATGTATCATTGTATATGTGAAGGAGATGAGATAGTTTGTTTTACATCTTCAAATGTTTTCTTTAAAGACAACGAGAAAATTATAATATCACAGAACTTAATTTATACAATATTACAATTTAAATTACTCATAATGTAAAGGTATTTTTTAATTAATTATAAAAGCATTAATTATATGTTGACTGGTATATGTATAAACGTTTTCTGTACCAATTCTAATATCTAATTCTTGTATATTGATTACTCCTTTTATAATTAATTAAAAAATACCATTATATTAAGAGTAATTTAAATTGTAAAATTGTATAAATTAAGTTATATAATATTATAATTTTCTCATTGTCTTTAAAGAAAACCTTTGAAAATGTAAATCAAATTATCTCAACTCCTTCACATATATAATGATACATACAGACGCGCACACACACACACACACACACACACACACACACACACACACACACACACACACGTTCACTGAAGTAATTGTTCTGTTGTGTTTGACATTTCTTTTGTATTCATACACAGGTCCTGATGATGTCAATAAACACTGTCGAAACGTCGACACAAATAAGTTAAAATTTGTGTTATATTTTTGACCGATCCTCACAAACCCTTCACCGACAAATTCATTGATTGACGGTCACTACGAATTTAAGGATTATTATTGTTGTTGTTGTTGTTGTTGTTGTTATTTTTGTTAGTAATTTAAGTAACTATGGGTGGGGGGAATGAGATGAATGATAGAAATACATGTATTCACAGAGTAAATATAACGTGTCAAAAATGCGTGTAACAATTTTCATGAATTATAATCATTGCTTGCATGAGAAAAACTGCTATAATATCTTTATTTAAACACTTTTTGCTACAGTCTATTTCTTGATGCATATATAAGTATATATTTAATATTTATAAATTCTTTACTTCAAGATGTTTTATTCCCTTATTTGGTACACCTTTCGGGAAGCGTATTGTTCCCATCCTCAGCCTTCCTGATTTTATATCTTGTGGAGTATCTGTGTTTTAGTTGGTTGTTGTTATGGTTTTCTGTTGGTTTTTAGTATTTTATACTGGTGTTATTGTGTGTGACTGTGGTGTATATATTAGTGGTTTTTTGTAGGCGTTTAGATGTTCAAAATCACGATTTTTTTTGTGAATGCCAAGATTGCAATAAATTTTACATAGGACAAACAAAAAACAACTAAAAAAAAACGATATTTTAAACATCTACACGCCTAAAAAAAAAAATAAATAACAGAAATATATAAATCTAATTTTGCCACACTTGCAACAAACACAGGACACGAATTCACAGACATAACCAACATGGCACTAATAAAACACATACCACACAGAGGCACCATAATGACCATATGGGAAAATTTACAAATATAGGCTACAAACACAAAACAAACTAATACCTGAACAAATACAAATCAATACAAAATATGATACAATTTTCAAAGCACTCAACATCGAAAATACTCCAAAAGCTAATATATACACCAAAATCACACACAATAACACCAGTATAAAATACTAAAACCCAACAAGAAACCATAACAACAACCAATCAAAACACAAATACTCTACAAGATATAAAATCAGGAAAGCTGAGGATGGGAACAATTCGCTTCCAGAAACATGTACCAAATAAGGTAATAAAACATCTTGAGGTAAAGAATTTATAAATATTAATTAAATTATCGGCGAGAAAAAGTCATCGATACTATCCCTAAATCAGGGCTTACACCCCGTTCCCTGCTTTGCAGAAATGCAACGTTCCGCCACCTTGGTAAACTCATCGTTACCACGTGTGTGATATCGACGGTTACCTACGCGATCCCCTTGTAGGCCTACTTGGCAAAACGTCCGTGGGTCTCACGGGCCAAGATTTGTGCTGGACCTGTAAAGTTCGTCACCTGACTTCCGCAAACCAGACTATCCGCACCGCCCTAGGTGTCCGTTCCCTGAACCTCATCGTACGAACACTTTCCAGAAAGATCTACTGCCGTTGTGCCCATTTCCAGGGCAACCTCCTTACCGGCACCCTCGGCCAAAATCCGTTTGTGGGAGGTGAATCTTGGACCCCTTCCTCGCCATACGTTAGTCCTGTGTTAGACAATGCCCAATTGAAACCCTCGGCTCTTAGTAGGTCACACCTAAAAACCGCAGGGTTATTCTTGTCCCGTGGCAGTAGCTCATCTGAAGCTCGGGACGAGGCGTAATCGCGAGTGACGGACTTTCCCGTCGGCTTGCGTAGCCTCTGCTCTCTCTAGGCTTACAAATTTCTTTAGAAGATTAAATACACAGGATAGCTAACATATTAAGATTTAGCTAAGATTTATATATCTAATATCTATCTATTTCGATAAGTAGATAAAATATATTAAAGGGAGCAAGGATAATAATTGGAAATGTGGATTAAATCTGATCACGTCCGATACTACACTACTAGCTTCCATTGTTTTTTGAATGCTTTTTTTTTCTTTAAAATAGGTTAGATACCTGTTATTCCTTCATGCAACTTACTTTGGTCGCTAGGCACGACGCGTTTCAGCATCAAGGTCCCATCTTCAGGTGATGATCACTCGGGTCGAGCTCGTCAGTTCATAAAAACACACACATAAAAAACACTGAATTCAAACACTCATACTGCGCGAGAGGGGACGATACGCATCTTTTTTTTCCATTTTGGTTTGCATATTATTTTATATCGATATTCTGATTTTATTCAATCATCATCAACCGTGGGTCTACAACCCTTGGTGGGTCTTGGCCTGCTCCAAGAGTCGATTCCATTCCTCCCTATTGCACGCCCTGGCTTTCCAGTTTCTTATGTTCAGCTTTCCGAAGTCCTCCTGTATCTGGTCTTTGAATCTACTTCGGGGTCTCCCCCTTTTTCTACTATTCATTGGTTTCTGGTAGAAAATACGTTTCGTAGAGTGTCCTTCCTCCATTCTATCTATGTGTCCAAACCACCTTAGCCTGTGTATTTTGATTATCCTTACAATGTCCGCCTCTTTGTAAAGATGGTATAGTTCATAATTATAGCCCCTGCGCCACATTCCGTTTTCTTGTACTCCTCTAAATATTGTTCTTAGAATCCGTCTTTCACAGCAACCTAGAAGTCTCTCGCTACTTTTTGTCATAGTCCGTTTTTCTGAATCATGTGTCAGCACTGGCCTGATAACTGTTTTGTAGATTTTGTATTTCGTGCTTCTTGAGATGTAGCTAGATCTCAGGTGCTTTTTTAATGCATAATGTTTTATTCTGATTTTATTCTTTTATTCATTTTATCATACATTTTCTCTATATCCATTTGTAGTTTTTTGTTTTTGTTTTTTTATATTGTTGTTGTATTATCATCAGTCCTTCCCTTACGTCCTTATTTCTCATTTGTAACCCTTCATACCCAAACTTTTAGAAGTTAGTTTTGCACGAGTTTATTACTAATGTAAGAAAGCAAAATTCATTATCACATTTACCATAAATTTAAGTTGTGTTCAATGTATAGTAGGAAAATATTTTCAAAAAGTTTGATACTAAAATTCAACTTTAAACTTAAACTAAAACGTTAAGTTTAGACGTCTTATAAAAGTTGGTTGTCCACAGATTTACGTTTTTCCAAAATCGACTATTTTTTAGCCGTACTCGGCACTTTTTCCTGACAAAACAAATCTTCATATAATTTTCACATTAATACTGGGTGGTCCATAAAATAGAGTTTTGTATCACGCATGGTATATCGATAAGTTGAAGAATTAATGAAGGAGAATACGGAAACTAGGCAAAGACAAATATATTTGAAAACAATTGAATTCTCCTCCACTGTTACTTACAGTCAAGACTTGAAGGAAATTTTAAACTTTAAGAAACTGAAACAGTCAACACCGCCTATACCACGATCAAACCAGACGAAGAAGAAGAAGAAAATTAAGTCAAATTGAAATATTGTCATCATTATCACTGAATCAGTATATCATCGTCTAATGCCATCTCTGTGAAAACCCCATATCTTCTCTTGACATATTGAAGATTATATTTAATTACCACAGTTTTACATTCCCGTCATCTAAAAATCATGGGCTAGTTCCATACCAATACGTATGATCACGTCAAAAATTAGGATACGTTTATCAGGAAAGGCTCCCATCTTCTCCAGGAAGTACGACGGCAACATGTCTTGAACTTGACTGCCAGAAAAACTGATTCTGATTTTTACAAATTATCAAATTCTGTATACTATGAAGATGCAATACTTTTCCGCATCAAGTAGAAAATATATACACAGAAAAAATTATGGAAATTTACTTCCTATATTTTGTAGGGTACAAAAAATTCCATTACATGCCTACGTCTTTTTATTTCAAACTTCATGTCTTAATACGAGCTCCTTCAAGTTTAAAATGTGGTTTTCAAAAATAATTTTTCTCCAGCAGTTCTTAACGAACGCTAAAAGATTTTTTGTAAGTGAACATTTTTATAAATTCACGCTCGACTTACTCTCTGATGGAAACATTTCCCACATCACATTTGATGCTGGAAATTTTCTTTCAAATTATGACATTCCTTCAATTTATGAGTTCTTCACTAAAGAAATTACATCCTGAAAAGTACAGGCAAAATTAGTTTTTATAATTGTACAAGTTCAAACGATTAGAATGCTGAAATAAAAACAATAAAAATATTTCAAGAGATCTTTTGAATAACAGTATCAAGTCCCTCTTTCCTCTTATGAGGCAGAATCATAAACAAGAAAAAGGAACAAGGCGCAAATATAGACTCAGTGATGAAGGGAAATGCAAAGGAAATTTGTAAATGGATAGATACCACAATGATTAAGCGGTCAACAGAATAAACGAGGAATTTTTTTAAATCCTCATCACGCAGAAACCTTCATGCCGGAGGCTCTTGATCACCCCAAGATATATCTGTGGTAGGCCTATTAGAGTAGAGACCATAAATAATAAAAAGGTTAAGAAAAAATAGTCTTAGATCAAATGGTGACAGAGACGAGTTTATTATGATACAGTGGTGGCGGAAAAGGGGGAGCAACGGGGACAGTCCGCCCGTGCCCCGTAGAGGTAGCAACGTAGTCCCACTAAAATCCTTTATCTCAATTTTATCCTGAAAAATACTAAAAATTCTTTTTTCTCTTTTCCCACTGGCAATGGGCTACTATGTAAATATTTTGGAATATTTTATAGTAGGCTACTCCAAACGAAAATCGCGCTATCGAATGGGCGAAATGAAAAGAAGCCGTGGAATATCGAAAGTCTTCCTTATGTTTCTTCTCAATATCAGGAGATACTGCAACCGACATGCCAACAGCCATTCTACGACAACGATGAAAATGATCGCGTGGACATTCAATTTCCCAGAGCACAAGGCTGTGATACTGCTACCTCAGTTTCAGGTGCACATGGGGGAGATAAACACAAAATCCTAAAGAACGACTCTAGGTTTGATTACTCCATATGGAAGTCACTTCTGTTTGATATGTAGAGAAATTGTAATCTTTATTTCATTCTCTACCTACAGATGAGAGGAACTCTTGCTAAAAGCTGGAAGGCGTTTAAAAAGATTGCCTGATACCCGTTGGAGTTCTCGTCACGATTCTGTAAAGACTGTAAGACACAACCTAGAACTATTAGTTAACACATTAGAAGAAACGTGTGAGTTCTCGTTTCATACGTATTCTTTTTCCTGTTTCCTTATAATGTATGAATAAGGAATAACATATTTAAATACGTATTACTAAACAAGTTATAAAATATACGATACAAAAAATATGTAGTTGGGGTCTCAAAACAGAAGGTCGTCCTGGGCCTTGGCTAGCCTTTGTCCATCATTCTGATACAGGGATTTTAAACAGATACACAGATCATCAGGGTATTTGATCACAGAGGGGGTAGTCTGTGTGTGTACGCGCGCGCGACGCGCACCACGAATCTTCAGAATGTCCTAAACCATCAAATATGAATTGGGGTTTCAAAAAAATTGAGGTTTTTATAGGCCTTATTATAGTAGGAAAACCTTATGAAAAATAACAGAATAAATGTTTTTAATTATAGTAACTTGAATAGTTACACACAAATGTGTACATTTTCTTCGCTCACTCATAATAAGAGAAAAAACCTCCAGTTTAGCTGCATGGTATTTTTATAGGGTTTTACAAGATGCGCGCGGCGGTCAGTGAGTCTTTACCAAGGGTTTATACAAGCTGCGCGCAGTGATCAGTTCTGCTCGCTCGAAGCCAGAGGTGAAAAGAAATGAGGACCGCTGTTATACAATTTGTTTTTTTTTCGTGATTGCATATAAACTAATAAAGCTCAGAACTTAGGACATACGCTGTGATTAGATACAAAAATTGGCTATTTGGCCGTTGTGAGTGGTAATATGGAATTATTAGAAGTTATAGGTTAAACACACACACTTTTGTTACAATATCTAGTATATTGTTAGTTTGAGCCGTACAAAAGAGAACGCAAAAAACATGCAATCCCAACAGTACAATACAAAACCTCAGTCAGTACAATATCTATTATATCTCCAATACAAAAGTTAAATACTAAAATATGCTACTACACAAGTCTTTACTCCTTATGACACACACACACACACACACACATAATGCTTTTTTATAAATTCTACTTTAGTGATTTATACTACGTAGAGATTTATACTACCTAAAAATTGTTATTAACAAACTTCGAGTTTAGTGTTATTTTTATTGACTTAGTTCTCACACCAATGTAAATTGTAATTTTTATGTCTTTCATAACATCTGCAAAAACTAAAAAAATTAGGGTGTGGGACAATGAACATGTTTCCTAGCGTTGAATGAAACGCCTCACAGCCATTTGTGCTTCGTTCTGATGATAGATCAGACGACTCCCATAAACTTGGTGGAAAGTTATTCTCCGGTGCGATGTAGACCACCACTAGACCTGTATAGTCAGCAAACGCTGTTGTTTCTGCTGGAAGATCAAGCACCAGATCCTCAAAAACTGCATCTTCCACACCAGGCTGGAGTCTAAAAGGCTCAGCCACTTCCACACAATTGAAGTTTTGCCCTGCTACAACTTGGTTAGGCCGAGTTGCTGAATGAGACGGTATTATGAATAGGTGAGATGGAAGCGCCAGTCCACAAGTTTGGAAATTGGCCACACTTCAGCCACCAGCACCACGGATGATCTCTTCAAAATCGGTTACTGCTGTGGCTGGCAATAGACGTTTCCCCATCTCGGCGCATTTCTCATCCATAAGTTGTAGCATCACCGGTGAAATGTAAAATACATACACAAACAATTTGTTCTTTGGCAACCGTATTACAATTAGATTATTAAACCGTATCTATGGCGTGTGCAACCACGGTATTATCATGAAGTCAATAGTCTCAGAAAATCGAGAGCTCCAGGGTTCAGAGTAAAGTAGTTAAATGTTTCATTTTTTAAAATGTATAGAATAATAGGCTACTATTTATATGCAATAAATGCTTTTTGGCAGTAGCAGTATAAACATATTTTAAATAGAAATCTATATAGCAGAATCAAATTTCTGCCAGTAAGAACTTGAAGTATCACGTATATCCTACTGCACTGTCTCAAAACGGAAGCTGACACCGACCGTATAACACGCCTTCATGGGGAGGTTCCAAGGTTCGGTTCTAAACAATAAAATGTTGCCTCTCACGCAGCTTGTATAGACCTTTTTTAAGTTGTAAAGTGGTGTCCTTTCAAATCCCTTTGACCGCCGCGCGCAGCTGTATAAACTGGATTTTACAGTCACTAAATATATTCAAACGAATAAACATATGTCACCGAACACCTTTTTACTTCTATGTTCCATAAGAAAATGGAAGTATGGTGATCGTGAAAAAAATCATGTTCGAAATAAGTTCTGATTCTGATTGCACTACTCTCAAAACATGAAGAAAAGTCATTTTCCGAAAACTGTCTGTGTATCTACGCAGAATTTTTCTATGGCGAACGATAACTGCAGCAAATTCAAACAGAATCAAATATTTTTTCCATATATGCCAGAATTATAGAGGACTAAAGTCCTATTAATTTTTTTGAAGATCGGTTAACGGGGAGGAAATGTCTACCTCCAACGTTTTACGTTTTAACAACAGTAAAGTACTTAATTTTGATAAATAAAGTATCCTGAAAAGAATGTCATAATAATCCACTGTTAAAAGGTAGATGAAATTTCTATAAATGAAAACGGTAGTTGTAACACTGTGGTAGCGGGGCGTCTTTGCACCCGGTACATGATTGCAGCATCTGAGTCGAGCCCAATGGTTGCCTGATGATAGACGTAGTGCTGGTTCAGTAAACAGGTACCTAAAACTGGAAGGGACAACCGCCAACCAGTTAAGTGAGAAGGTGGGGGAGAAAGAATCCTTTATTTATTTTTAATTTAACTTATCGTTGGTCACTGCCGCTTGAACCGATTCAGGTAAAGATGTCACCCGTCCCTAGTCTAGCGAGCAGAAGCCATGAGGCATCGGTCGCTCTCCGCGAGGCAGAGAGCGTCCGTGCCAGTGATAGCGCGTAGCAGTGACAAACAGCGCGATTGGCGTGCAAGGATGAAAGGAATAACAGCTTAGCAGGTAAACTCTGGGACAGGGGCAGATGTTAAAATTTATTTTAATTTACGTTTATGGCGGGTCATCAAGAATCGCCCGAGGGCGTTTGACCCGGACAGGGGGAGGCGGTTGCGTGGTGCTGATGGTCCTTATGTAAGGGAAGGAAGAGGTCACAGCTGCAGCAATGAGAGTTGCAGCTAACGACCAGACAAAGTCAGAGAGAGTAGGAACTCGAAGACCTCCTCGAATAACACTATTCCTTACAAACCATGGAGAGGGAGACCCCGACAAGGAACGGAGGGTTCTGGATTGGAAATTTTCCAGTCTACGCCTGTTGGTGGCGGATGTAAGTGACCACCAAGCAGGTGCCGCATAGGTCAATACAGACCTACGGAACAAAAGATAGATGGTGACTTTCGTGCGCAGCGCCAGGGGGCTGCGGCACGAGAGAAATGGGTAAAGTTTGGCTCGGACGCCGCGAGCCTTGGCGAGGGTATGCGAGGGTATCAGTCACTTGGGCGTTGAAACAAAGGCGTCGGTCGAGCCGAACGCCTAAATACTTCACCGACTCTATAGGCGATAGGCCTCTCTTTCAGGGAGAGGGAACTGGCATCGTGAGACGGACTTACGTGTGAAACAGATCGCTTCGGATTTCTCCGTATTGATCGTCACCCGCCATTTCCTTAGCCAGTCCGGAAGCAGGTCCATCTGACGCTGCAGCTTTGTACTCGCAAAACGCTGGGACAAGGAGCTGCATCGTCAGCGAAGGGGCAGTTGAAGGGGGAGAGGGTAATTTTTCGAAAACTACTTTTTTGATGTTGAATAAAGTACTTCATCTTGGGAGGATAAGATACCTCGTCTCGTGTATTCGCTGTCCATTAACTTTAATTTGTTTTATAGACAGACAGACGTTCTACAGAATTATTTTATGAACGTATTAAAGCATCTAAATAAATGCAATTTTCTTCAAATATAATTAAATTTCTCTTTGTACAAAATTGTTTAGAAAATACATTAAGATTTTCATTGTTGTAATTGTTAAAAAAAATTACTCGTTTCTAAGCAAAAAGATCGAAATTTAACGAAATTATTTAGTTTAATTCAAACCAGCAACGATCATAGACGTTTCTCAACAGACGTCTCTGCAAATAAACTCATCTCATGTCTAATTTACCTGTTATGAAATACTCGAGGAAATGGCCGTTTTTAGTATTATGTTTGTCTCGAAAATAACGCGGGCATCACACTCACACACACCCGTTTGGCGGACACAAGTTGGCGTGCAGATTGCGTGTTGGGGCCAGTGCAAGCGCGCGCCTTGCATTGACTCCAACATGCATTCTCGCGTGCTCATGCATGTGACGCCCTCGCGGACCGACTCGCACCACACCGCTAGAGCCGACATGTCCTGCGTTGCAGTTTGCGTGTTGAGGGCCAGTGCAAGTGCGTGCGGCTTGCATTGACTCCAGCACTTATTCTGGCACGTGCGCCCATGTTGCGCTCGCGGTGTACACACATGCTTCGCTGTTCTAATCGTGGCAAACAATAGTAAAACTGTCCAACTACAGTATGTTCAGAATGTGTAAATGCCAGGGGTGAATTTATTGTAGAGACAAAAAATCAAAACAAAACTGTTTGCAGTCGTCAAACACTAAATAATTGCAATGAGATGCACGGTGCAAAAACGTGTACAATTCCAAATAAATGTTTTAACAAAATTAATAAATTTTGTGCTTCTTTGCTTCACTGAATTATGTACAACAATGCGTATTACAAATTATTTATTTTAAAATGTTAATAGAACACAATCATTAGTACCTAAATGTAAATTGTATTTCAGAGAATAGCAGAATATGCAGGTACAGGATACGTAATATAAACATTATAAGCGTTACGGTTTAAAAATGATAAAATAATAAACCAAATCGCATCCATTACAACGAATCAGATTCATTTTTACTTCCATATTCCGTAAGGAAATGGGAGTATCGTGATCACGAAAAAATCTTCTTCGAAGGGCTTATTCTGATTGTACTACACTCAAAACATGAAAAGTAATTTTCCGAAAAGTGTCTGTGTGTCTGTATGTAGAATTTTTTCTATGGCGAACGATAACTGCCGCAAATCCAAAAAGAAATAATTTTTTGCATATATGCCCGAGTTGTAGAGGTCTATTAATTTTGGATACGGGGGATGGGTAGTTTACCTGCAACATTTTGTATTTTAACAAGAGTAAAGTACTTAATTTTGATAAATAAGTGCCCCGAAAATGAAGTCATATTAATCCACTGTAAAATGGTAAATCAGATATCTATAAACGGAGAGGGTAGTTGAAGGGGGAGGGGTGATTTTTTGAAAATTACTTTGCTGATATAAAGTAAAGTACGAGTACTTAATTTTGAAGGATAAGATACCATAGCAATTAGATATGATAAAACTATTACTCAATGAGAGTGTAAATATCATTAATGGTGGGGATCGGTTGTGGAGGAGGGATGATTATCTCCGTAGTTCAGTTTCTTTATGAGAATAAAGTACATAATTTTTATAGAAAAGTAACTCGATAATAACATTATATTAAACGACTACCCCATAATAACAAAAATATCCATAAATAGTGAAAATAGTTTGAGGGTTGGGAATATATTTTTTAGAAATTATCGAACCGAATTCAAGTAAACGATTTTAAACATAAATGTTAGGACATGGAAGTCATGTAGTTCTCCATACAGAAATTTTGAGTAACTACGAAGAGAGTAACTTTTTATTGTAATCATGATTAAAATTTATATGACTAGAGCTCTTTATCAAGAAATAAAGCGAAGACTCACCTGAGCTAATAGGTGCTTCTTTGGTCTCAGACCCCTGTTCCAGAGCAGAATAATTGCCAGGAGCGTCAAGCTGCTTTTGTATAAAACACTGATCCGCCCAGTTCACACCTCTGGTTCTGAGACCTGGACCATTTCTAGAAAGTCTGAGTCAAGCCTGCTGGTTCATGAACGCAAAATCCTCCGCAGTATATTTGGTCCAATATGTGTAGGAGGTGAATGAAGGAAAAGAACCAACCAAGAACTGAACACTCTTCTGAATGAACCAGATATTGTGAAAATTATAAAACTTGGTAGACTCAGGTGGGCTGGACACGTGATCAGAATGGGGAAGGATGAAATACCAAGAAAGGCACTCACAAAACAGATCTATGGCACCAGGAGACTTGGTAGACCCAAACTACGTTGGGAAGACGGTGTGACCTACGATGCGCGCCATATCCTTGGAAGAGCAGCTGCACTTGACCGGGACAACTGGCGGAGGCTGTTAAAGGAGGCCTTAACTCAGTAATGGGTTGTTGCGCCGCTGAAGAAGAAGAGCTCTTTATCAATAACAATGACAAGTCGGCCACATTGTACACAATACGGCGGGTGTCGGCCACCGTTTTCTAATTGATCTATTTCTAATTCTCGACGATACTCCCAGGTTCAAGAGATTTAACATCTTGTCAAAGTTGATCCAACCATTTTAGAGTTACAAGACAATAAACAAACGAGTGATCACATCACATTAATGAATACCATCTTACTTGGTAGCTGCATAAAAATGTTTTCACACGAAGATATCCTCATACGATACGACTACCGCCACCGTACTGTACTTACAGTAAAGCTTGTGTTTTTGTGTTTTTTGTAACTATGTGGATCTTAAGTTTGTATCGTTCTCTTGTTTGTGTAGCAGATCCGTTATATTTTATTTTAAAAACAATGTTTCCGTCCAACCACTGAAAACTAGCGATTCCTAGTCTTGCTGCATTGCAGTGCGCAAATATTTACTTTGCAAAAGTGTACGGGCATTGATATTGGAGGATTATAATTTAATTTGCATTGAGTAGGTCAAGCAAGTAACAACGACAAACAAGGTCGTAACGAGCCGGTGTTTGTTCAGTTGTGGCAGTCGCATAAACAAAACCTGACCCTTACCCAGCTGTGCCAGACGTCCCGAGTTTAGAAACAAAATTCCTATTGTAAAACATTTAGTCCAATACTGAACGTCAAATCACGCATTCACTATTTCTTATAAGGCAAGAAAAGTCAGTACACTTCAATATTAAAGCCTGTTCCAAAATTAAACTCCGATTAGCTGATACATAAAAATAATGGTTATCATATTAACATGGCGCATGCGCAGGAGGGGCTCATCTTGCCCATTTCATTTATTTCTGTTCTAGTAATGCTCGAAAAAATATGGAGCCTCTCCTGCCAGCTGGTGGGTATTCGCTGAAACGTCCCGTCTGCTGGAAAGTCGGACGATATCATTCATCTCTCGGTTGACGGATGGGCGAGAGCGAAAATGTCCGGCTGCTGCCCCGAATGGAGGTTGTTCCGACCAATCACACTGCGATCAAAGGTTACGGAGCTGCGAGTCGTCGATGTGACTCGACCCCTTGTCGGGGACTCGTTCTCACGGTTTTGAGTGTAGCATAGGACGGTCTCCGGGTACTCGAAAGGCTCGCACCTCAGGGAGGATCACAGATAGAACTAGAGAATGATGTTTGCGTGATCTTTCGCCGGCTAAGTTAAGTCGCCAAACCGACTCTTAGCCAGAGTGCCATCGAGTTACCAAGATGAAGCCCCGACTGGTTACCCAGCGCTCCGAAACCAAAGAGCATCTCATTAACGGCGTTTAACTCTTTGGCAGGTTACTTTGGCGGCAGCGTTTTTCAGCGAATGACTTAAAAAGCTTGTAATACGATACTACATTAAGTGCAAGTACGTGGAGAAGTAATATAGATAAGTATGTACACTTTGTATATGCCATAATATTTTTTTCTATTCGTTTTTATTTACCAACCCGTCGGATGTTAATTTTAAAAGAGCCCTTGTATTTTTTACTTCCATATTCCTTAAGGAAATGGAAGTATGGTGATGGCAAAAAAAACGTGTTCGAGATTATTGCAGATTCAGATTGTACTACACTGAAAACATGAAAAAAGTCGTTTTTCGAAAAGTGTCTGTGTGTGTGTGTGTGTGTGTGTGTGTGTGTGTCTGTGTGTCTGTCTGTAAATTTTTTTCTATGGCAAACGATAACAGCCGCACATTCAAACAGAATCAAATACTTTTTTGCATATAGCTCTGATTTGTAGAGTACTCACGACCTACTGTTTTTGGTGAAGATCGGTTAAGGGAAAGGGGTAGTTTACCTGCAACGGTTTTTTTTTATCAAGGGAAATTTTTTTTGGCAAACGATAACAGCCGCAAATTCAAACAGAATCAAATAATGTTTCGCATACAGCCCTGAATTGTAGGGTTCTCAAGATCTATTGTTTTTGGTGAAGATCGGTTAAGGGAAAGGGGTAGTTTACCTGTAACGTTTTATGTTTTAACAAGGGTATTTCCTATGGCAAACGATAACAGCGCAAATTCAAACAGAATCAAAAGATTATTTGCATACAGCCCTAAATTGTAGAGTTCTCAAGACCTTTTGTTTTTGGTGAAGATCGGTTAAGGTAAAGGGGTAGTTTACCTACAACGTTTTTTTAACAAGGGTATTTTCTATGGCAAACGATAACAGCCGCAAATTCAAACAGAATCAAATAATTTTTTGCATACAGCCCTGATTTGTAGAGTACTCAAGACCTATTGTTTTTGGTGAAGATCGGTTAAGGGGAAGGGGTAGTTTACCTGCAACGTTTTTTTATCAAGCGTATTTTCTATAGCAAACGATAACAGCCGCAAATTCAAACAGAATCAAATAATTTTTTGCATACGTCCCTGAATTGTAGAGATCTCAAGGATTTTTGATTTTGGTGAAGATCGGTTAAGGGGAAGGGGTAGTTTACCTGCAACCTTTTACGTTTTAACAACAGTAAAGTACTTGAAAATGCATTTAAACTTTTTCAAACAATGGTAAGTGTTAAAAATAAAATAATTTTGTTGCCAGGCAATAAAATTATAATTTTTTCATTTTAATGTAAATTATGTATGAGTTAATATACGAGGTGTGTTCATAAAAAGACCAAACTTTTTGAGTAACACATCAATCCGCACAAACGACGCGCCGCGACTTTGCGCGCACCTAGCGATAGTTTTTGACAACAAACTACCACTTATTGTGTTCCGCTATTGGCAGTAGTCTTTGAGGTATATCACATTGAGTGGGGACGTGCACACGCTGGCCGGCGGATTAGTGACAAAGCGATTAAGAAAGACCGCGAGAACAACGTGTGCGTATGAAATTTTGCAGCAAAACTAGGTTAAAACTTTTCAGAGACATTATGGTTTTCAATTAAGCATACGCGGAAGCCTGCGTGAGGCGAACGATTAGTTTAAGAATTTTTAAAGAGGGAAAAACAATGGTCGGTGCAGATCAAAGCGATATCGAAGATCATGGGAAGAGAGCTCGTGATGTGGTAATTGTAAATCATCGTTTAAATGCCGATACTTTCTGACAGAATCCATTTAAGATCGTAAAATTAAATTTTGATAGAAAAATTTAAATGTATCGTATCACTGAAAAATTCTTACTGTGTTTGTTGACGACGATCAGAAAGAGACCCGTTTTGAAATCGGTCAACAACTGCGTACCAATGCAAATGGTAATGAAAACTTTGGAAGACAATGGAAATAGCTCTGTAAAGATTTTACGAAGTCAGCAGCAAAATTTTATACACACACGTTGTGTTAAGATCTTCATTCTCACTTCGTTATAAACCCGCCGGACGGTGTGTGCCCGTGCCCACTACAGCGCGTGTAGCTCGAAGACTGAAGATCGTGACGGAACAGAGAAAACGGCATTCAGGCGTCAAAACCTGTCGCTAGCAGCACTTAATTCTGCAGCTCGCTCTATGCGCTAGTTGACGTGCTACACAAATAGTTCGGTCTTTTTTTGAACACACCTCGTACATGTATAAAATAATATATCGTTCGTGGCAGGTAAGCATATCTCAGTTACGTAATGTTTACGTTTCCATTTTATTATTATGACTACAGCAATAAAAAGGCAGGGAAGACACACACACACACACACACACACACACAAAATTCGCGTTATTTCTGGCCTCACTCATGTTTATTTTCTTACATTTGCACGCTTTTTAAATGGAAAGTGCCGAAACCCACACCAACATAACGCGTGCAAGCCGAAAAAATGGACATCAATTTGCTTCCTGTGGATCGCTGGGCAGTGTAACTGCACGTGTTTACAGAGGAACGATTCATAGATAGAGTTTTCGTCTTTAGAGAATGAACCCTCTGCAAGATGCTTAGGGTCCATGAGTGACTTCGGAGCGCTCCTTCTTTTTCGCGTGTTTGTTCTGTGAAACATACACTGTAGATTCGCAGCTTTACTCTAAGCAACGCTCAATAGGAAATGTTGAAAATTTTAGTCCACGGTGTACCCTCATTCACACTAAACCTGCTCTGATGTTTTAATTACGGACATCATAATATTAAAACTTTGGAAACTTGAGCACTACTTAATGGAGATCGATCATTAACTTATACAAGCCATTAATTTTATGCATATTTTTTATATATATGTGTACAACGTTATCGGCAACAAAGAAGTAGTTTTTGTTAAAATTCCTTCCCGGGATATTTGGCCGTAGTCCAATGTTTTCTACAAAACCAGACGTTTCGGCAATGCCATCGACTTCCATCATCAGTGAAAATCGAGTGCGATAACGTGAGGTGGTATATGTTAGTGACCACAGTACTGTGGTTAAGGCTGAAGCAATAAGTAGAAAGAAGTAGTTTCTATGGTAATATTTCATTTCGAAAATGATTTTAAATTTAAATCTTAGAATATGGAAGTCGTGTATGGTTCTCCATACCGATATTTAACAGTATTACAGTATACATATTCTTATGTCCCGGCAATTTTTGTCAGTTGCTGTGTATTTAATAGGTTTATATTCATTTACAAGCATATTTCAAATTTATTGTTTTAAAAATATCATTACTTCTTTTTCAAAATATTATTTTACTCTATTCTTTTAAGAATAAATTATATTAAAAAATATTTGGTTATTTGGTAGATATTTTTATATCTACCAAAATACTGCAAAAGTTTTATGAAGTACTAATACGAGATTTGAGAATCAGTCTAATGTAACATAATTTTGCATAACTCTAAAATAAAACTATGTTTTCGTACAAAAGTTATATAAGCTGCAATACAATAACAGTACTTTTTATCTCTACATTCCTGTTTATATTCACATTCAAGTCTGTGCTAGCCTTAGTGAAGCCTGTGTTTCTCAAACAACAAGGAAGGTAGTTGACTGCATTCCTACAATTTCTATTTGTTCTGAACTAAATTCTACAAGACTTTCTTCAAGAAACAAGGAATGTTTGGTCTTGTTTTTCAATAGCGAAATCTAACACTATCAAAGAGGATAAGATGTGTCTCTCCAAAGAGGATGCAAATATGAATCCCCCCCACCAACTTTCTTCTCTTAGCTCTGCATTGAGAATATTTCTATAAATGTGTGTGTTAATACAAAACGGACATGTAAATCAATATTGACTCCAGAGGTTTATTCACACATATCATCTTCTTTTTATCTACAAAATACAATGAATAGAACAGAATACTGGTATTGAATTTGATATTTAAGAACCTTTTGACACTACTGTTATAAATGAGATAAAAGGTATTAGAGTGACTAACAGAATAAGGAAGGTGTGTGTGTGTGTGTGTGTGTGTGTGTGTGTGTGTGTGTGTGTGTGTGTGTGTGTGTGTGTGTGTGTGTGTGTGTGTGTGTGTGTGTGTGTGTGTGTGTGTGTGTGTGTGTGTGTGTGTGTGTGTGTGTGTGTGTGTGTGTGTGTGTGTGTGTGTGTGTGTGTGTGTGTGTGTGTGTGTGTGTGTGTGTGTGTGTGTGTGTGTGTGTGTGTGTGTGTGTGTGTGTGTGTGTGTGTGTGTGTGTGTGTGTGTGTGTGTGTGTGTGTGTGTGTGTGTGTGTGTGTGTGTGTGTGTGTGTGTGTGTGTGTGTGTGTGTGTGTGTGTGTGTGTGTGTGTGTGTGTGTGTGTGTTGTATATACAAAGAAAGAATAGATACAAGGTGAGAGACAGCTACTGTAAATTTTCCAACCAGATTTTCTCTCTGCTACTGGAGAGAGAACAACCAGTCAATTTTTCCTGTGAAAATGATACGATTCCAGTCATTACATGTACCAATCCCGGATTTAAGCATAGGCTACATAGGCTGCACCAAAAAGGGGTCCCCGCCACAAACAAAAAGAAAGAAAAAGAACAGTCAATTTGCATAAAAATTATTTGATTCGTGTTTCAGAGAACAGTAGAAGTTATTAGACGAAAAGGTGGTATTATGAGCCATGTATAGGGTAGAGTGGGGGAAGAGTGTGCACTTAAACTGCACTCATTCCACTGAGACTCATTATGTTATGACAGAATATCATGAGTTCCATAAGGTTCGATTAAGACCACCTTTTTATAATTTCAGCTACTGCAACACATATAAATAAATATATTTCCAAAATGTGTCAAATGCGAAATTTTGTCCCCCCCCCCCATTAGGTGGAGCAAACGTTTGCAATTAAATTAATTTAAATAAATTAACTGTAAACAACTTTATTTATGTTTTTAATGATATATTTTTCAAAATTTTTCGGGCAAGGGATCTGGACCCGTCGTTCTACTAGGGGGTATTCCGTACTTCTCCCCGGTAGTTGGGGGGCCCGCACCACATATTCAGCCTAGGGACCCACTAACTCTAAATCCGGCCCTGGCCAGTACTACACATATGTACACTAAAACTTATATACCACACAAAAAATGATAATGGCAACATTGAATCATTAATTATTCTATTAAACATAGTTATAATTTACACATATACTCTGTCAAGAGTAAGATGTGGGTGTGTGCAACAGCGATGACAAACAATGAGGATGAGGAGAAGGATAAATCAGCTGTTTTCTATGAACAGCTTGGTACAAATGGCAGATGTAGTGCCTGAATATGCTAGTAGCAGTGGTTATCAACTTACCATAATCTTACCATCACGGTATTCAATCATTTACGGTTGCCTTTTAAGCTTTTCTGCCATTTTAAATGCACAGTAGACTCACCAAAACACTTCCACAACACTTTCGCTACATTAGGGTAGTTTATGACATTCTTTATACAAAATTGTAGTACTAAGTCGTACCATGTAGCAAAAAAAAAACCAATACCCCAAAACTCAATTAGCTGAAAACCTAAACTATACACGTACATCCAATATGGCTAAAAGCATACTGACAATTGTTGGGCGGAGCCAGAGGCGTAGCTATGGGGCCAAGGGGGCAGCCGCCCCGGGCGGCATAGCCAGGAGGGCGGCAAACTGAGCATAGACTTGAAAAAATTGTTTTCAGTTTATAAAAGTACAAACAACTTGTTTCTTTGATAAGACTATTCTTTTCATAAAAGAAGCACAACCAGCCAGCTTGTCTGTTGTCATACATTGCGTGATAAACGGTGTAAGACTATTTGTACTCAAGAATCGCAATTACGGTTCATTATAACAAATCGCACTGTTACAGAGGCTCTTTGTCCCTCTCTGTATATACAATACAGTATTTCATTCTCCGTGTTCATTATGATTTAGTTGGCGACGGATATTTAGTCTATGCGGTTTCGTATCTCGGTATTTGTAAACAGTGCATGCTGTTTTAAATAAGTTTTGTTGTCTTGCGTGCGAGTGATGAGTAGACGTTTAGTCAGTACGGATTTTTAACAGTGTTCATGCACTTTGTATTCACTAGCCGTCTCCAATATTTTTTGCGACTTTGTAGTGAGTTGTGCCGCAAAGGAGAACTGATAATCATACAGTATTAGCTTTGTATAGATATTCTTAATTGTTATTCGTATGCTGACCAATATATACGTATTTATAATAAGACCAATGTCTTATACGTATAATATACGTATAAGATATACGTATAAGACCAATAGTATATATACGTATTTATAATAATGCAGACCAATGTATTCGTATTTATAAACGTATAGAAAAACGTTACGTGGGCTACGTATCTTCAGTTCTTCCCGGTTCGACGCAGTGAACGTGTTGATTATCAGTTCTTTATGAGTATCTTGAGTGTGCGGTTTGTTTTTGGTTTGTACGTCTTCTGGGTATATCTATAATACTTCACGTGTATGTCACTATACTAATACTATTATTGAAAATCAATTGTAGTATTAGTATTAATTTTTGAATTGTATTTGAAGCTGATATGAAACAAAGTAAACTCAGTGGCGCCCAGTTTCGGAAGAGGAGGGAAGAAAGACTAAGAGCTACAACCAGTTCCAAAGAGTTTATGAAGTCTTTTATTCAAGGAAAATCGAACTATAAGTGTCAAAATAACAAGGAATCAACTTACGATCATAAAGTGGATGTTGTTAGCGACGAGGCTGTTGATAAATACAGTAAAGTTAACGACGTGAATACTTCAAACTTTGTAGTGTCAAAGTACGGTTACAAGATTCAGTTGGTTCTAGTACCATGGTTGATGCTGCAGCGTGCAGTATTTAAATTACAGGCGATGAAGGACAGAATATTACCAGCAACAATGTAGACCGTGATCTCGGCACTGTTTTACAAGATATGGAAGTTTGGCTAAGCGAGATATCTCAATCCTTCCGAGATATAATGGTGAATAGAGGAACATGTCAGTTGCAGAACAAGGACAGCCATTTTCCTGAAGATGAAGATGGACGATCCTTAAACAAGTACTGGTTTGATAAAAACTTGTAAAATGGCGAAAAGGTAAATCGCACTTGGATGTGTTTTTCTCCAACTAAAAAATCTTTATTTTGTTTTTGTTCCACTTTATTTCCACAAAAAAAAACTATCAAAGAAGCCAGTTCAATAGTGAAAATTGGTTTTCGTCGTGGCGAAAGTTAAATCCCCGTATTCAGAATCATGAAAATAGTCCTGCTCATCGGTCTGCGTTTTTGGAATGGAAGGAATTGGAACGTTCTTAAAACAGAGGGGGACTTATTGATGATCTAATTCAGGAACAAATGAGTAAAGCAGCTAAGACATGGAAAGAAATCCTCGAACGGGTCATTGCCACAGTACAAACGCTTGCGCAACAAAATCTGGCACTGAGAAGACATCGAGAGTCAATTACTAACGATCCACATCCTGGAAACTTTCTGGGATTGTTAAAATACTTGGATAAATTTCATGAGATCTCATTTGGATTCAGTCTCTCGTAAATCTGGGTGTATATCATATCTTTCGCCAACTATTCAAAATGAAATAATAAGCCTGTTAGGAGAAAGAATGCGCAAATATATTATTACTCCATGTAAGAAGGCGAAGTACTTTAGTATTATACTTGACACATCAGATGCTGCACATGTAGAACAAATGTCTCAGATTATAAGATTTGTTGAATTTAAACGCAATTCTGTTGATATCAAGGAAGCCTTTATAGATTTTATTCCTTTAGAAATAAAAACAGCGGAGGGGATCACAGAAGCTATTACAAGTAAACTTGAGAGAGATGGATTGAAGCTTAGCGATTGCAGAGGTCAGTCGTATGACAATCAAGCAACAATGGCTGGTATCCATTCAGGAGTTCAGAATAGAATATTAGATTTGAATCCACTAGCTGCGTTTGTTCCCTGTGACAATCATTCACTTAACTTGGTGGGAGTTCATGCAGCTCATGTAAATGTTGTGATACATGCAGGATATTGTGATACCAGGTGGAGCTCAAAAGCAGATGTGGTGAAAGCAATATCCACTCAGCTGGATGAAGTTAACGCTGCACTGGAGAAACTGAGGGATACAATCGATACGAGGGAAGATGCAGCATTAATAATTAATTCGATAGAAAACTTTAATTTTTGTGACCTTTCTCTTTTCCTGGACCGATATTCTTTCTTCTATGGATGTGCAATCGACTACAGGTAATGGACAACAACAATGAGGTAATAAACGACAACAATAAGGTAAGTAAAGTATTTAAATATCTTAAGTTAAAAGTTAAATTGAAGAGGGTTTTAAGTAAAATATGGTTTAATAAACAATGTCTGGATAATAATGTCGCCCCAAAGTACGCTCAAATTAAAATTAAAAATAAGAACAGTGTAGCCAAAAAAGTAAAAGAACAAAGCGAAAAGTTGTGGATATAACTGGAAATAAGGTCTCTCTACGGCTTAATCAATAGATATAATAGGGAATTATATGACAGACACATAGAATTGTTAAGAATATACTCATATGTAGAGTTAGAAGAAATATTATATAATTTTGGTTTGGGGTACGTAGAAAAGAAATTGGAAAAGAAAAATAAAAAAATGGTAGATAAGTTAAATAAATTAATAAGAAAGAACGAAGTAAAAAAGGAACACCTCTCTAAGAATAACTATGAAAAAAGAGTAATAAACCTTACAGAGGTAAATTTCAATACAGAAGAAAAAGAAATGTTAGCAAAAGGCTTAAAATACGCACCGCCACCAGAATTAAATCAAGAAAAAACGATTATTGAATGCGAAAGCATAATACAAAAACTAGGAAATGAAAATGATAAAAAAAGAATAAGGTGGGAAGTAGGGAATGTAGTAGATAAAATATTTAAGAAAAGTTTGTATAATTCAAAAAATGAACAAAAAATCAAATCAACTGTAACTAAACTAAAGAATAAAATAAAGAAGAATGATATTATAGTTACGAAGGCGGACAAAGGAAATACAATGGTACTACTGAGAAAGGACGAATACATAAAACGGAAGAATTTATAAGGGAAGGACCATACGAGGAAATAAAGTATGATTATACAAGTAAGTACCAGTCAAGGATAAAACAAATGATGAAACAGATAACATTTATAGAAGAAAATAAGAAAAAGTATTTATTGGAAAGTAATCCAACAGCACCAACTTTTAAAAGTCAGGTTAAGATACATAAAGAAGGAAAACCAATTAGACCTATTGTTTCTTTTATTAATGCACCTATTTATAAATTATCAAAGGAAGTTAGCAGAGTACTGAAAGAGAAATATGAATTTGGGACAAAATACAACATAGAGAATAATGTAAAATTGATAGAAAAATTAGAAAATATTAGGATTAATGTAAATACAAAATTGATATCACTGGATGTTAAGGACATGTTTACCAATATCACAGTAAATAAAGTTATTAAGTTAATAAACGATAATAATATGGGAGAATACAGGTATAAAAAGCAGTTGATGAAAGTAATTAAAGAATGTGTAAATCAGAACTATTTTAGGTTTAATAACAAGTTTTATATACAGAAAAAAGATTTACCTATGGGGTCTTCATTATCCCCTATTCTTGCTGAAATATACATGAATGATTTTGAAAAGCAATTAATAACTTCCACTAAGTATAAAAACAATATAAAATTATGGTCTAGATACGTTGATTATGTATTAGTAATTTGGGAAGGAAGCATAGAAGAAGTGCATGAGTTTATAAATGAGGTAAATAATAAGGATATAAACTTACAATTTAAAGAAGAGATAGGAGGTAAGAAAATAAATTACTTAGATTTAAACATAGAAATTAAAGATAATGAGAAACTACAGTTTGGGATATTTAGGAAAGAGTCGTATTCTGATATAATTATACCAAGAGAGTCTTACCACCCATATAGATATAAAATGGCGGCAATCAATTCATTTTGTTACAGAGCTCAGAAGTGTTTAAAAGAGACCGAATCAAAAGATAGGGAGTTAAGAACGATAAAGGGAATTGTAAGGAATAATAATTATAACACCAACATAGTGGATAAAGTTATGAAAAGGGTTAACATACAAAAAGATAAAATAGAACCAGAACAAAAGAATTATGCAGGGTCATTGACATACATAGGTTCACATACTAGAAAAATTATAAAATGTTTTAATAAATATGGAGTAGATATAGCTATTAAAAAATGTGTAACGGTATTTGATAAGATAAGGAATAAGAATATAGAAAAAATTCCAGTATTACAGAAAAGCGGAATTTATAAATTAAAATGTAAAGACTGCAACAAGGTGTACCTAGGAGAGACAGGACGAAAATCCGTATGCAGGTTGTCTGACCACAAACGTGGAGAAGGTAATAGAACAACCAATTCGTTATATGCAAGACATTTCATAGAAGACAACCATAAGTTTGTTAATCCTTTGGAAGAATACGAAATTGTAAAAGTAGTGAATAACACAGTTGAAAGGAAGCTTAGACAGGAGTTAGAAATATTGAAAGAAAGAGAAAAAGGGTTAGACAATTTAATTAATATTAAAATTAAATTTGATAATGAAGAAATATTTTATAACATGATTAAGAAGTAAATGAAAGAGGACAGATAGATAAGATTAAGAATTGTTTTGCATAGTACTAATTGGATTTTTTAAAATAAGGGTGTATGACTGACCCACGTGTGTGGAGAGGAAGAGGGTAGTTTAAAAGGATGCACACACACACACACAACACTGAAACACAAGGAATTTGCTAGAAAAAAATATGTAACTCTACAGATGGTGGGACAGGGTTTAGGGGGTGGGGAAGGGTCATTTATATTATAGCTTGTTGTGTGTGAGCAGGGTGGGGGAGAGGGGTGAAGGGGTTGTTTTCACTTATTTCCTGTCTATTCCAATCTGATGATGGGCTGTGAAGCTTGAAAGCGCTAATTGGGATAATTTTTATATAGTGGTGTGCAACTGCGTTCATTCTGATTATTCTTAAGATGTTTTCTAGACGTGCTTTCCTATAAAATTCTACACATTTGCAGTTATTAAGTAAGTTTACTTTGTTCACTGGATGGGCCTTCGTTGTTGCTCTTTTTAATTGTGAATTCGAGGCGGCCGAAGATCTTCTTGCCCCGGGCGCCAAAAAGCCTAGCCCTTTATCCATGACTCGGTGCACAACTTATACCGCGAACTCCTCCGAAACTACTCAACCGAATGGTATAAAATTTTGCATACATATCCGGTACTGTATTGTAGAGTGCACACATGTAATTTTTATTTCTCCAAGTTATTTGGTCCAAAGATATTACGATTTTTTTTAAATCTTAGCTTAAACGTGTTAGAGGAAGAGAGATAGAGATATCGTGGCCAGCTACGGCGCTCTATCTCACTTGCACTTACGGGGCGCTAGGCGACTCACCGGTCACCGACCGATTTCGGCGCTCGCGTGCCAGTGCGTGTGCGTGTGCGGCTTCCGCCGCCCGCGCTGGCTGTCGCCAGATAAGATAAGATTTTACTGTATCACAAATTCCGGTGCGTGTGCGTGTGCGGCTCCCGCCGCCCGCGCTGACTGTCGCTCGATAAGATTTTGCTGTATACACTTTGTATTCGTGTCCCACACGTGTTTAATTGAAACAGTAGTAGAGCAATGTTCTATGGTGTAGCCAGATTTACGGATTGGACTTAAGTGTTGAACAAGTGTCAATTTTTAGACGAGAATCTATACAGTCGCTGATGCAACTGCAACTTTCCGTTACATATTGCAACGAATCACAGTTCAAGTAAATTTTAATCCAAATTCTATTTACATTATTATTTTTATACTTCTTTATTCAATTTTCCAAATTCTATTAAAATTATTATTCTTATACTTCTTATTCAATTTTCTACTTTTTATTTAAGTACTTTTTTCTGTTATACGCTTATTTTATACATTCTTATTCATAAATTTATTTTTGTATACGTATTATTTATAGTATGCCTCGACGGAAAAGAGGTCCAAATATTGGTCGTTTAACTACAAATCAAAGACGGATGAGACAGCAACAAAATGTTGCTGCAGCAACTGTTGAAGGCCCTGCAGAACATAACATGAATCATGTGTTATATGATCAAAACAACACAGGATATAGGAATCTTCAGAATGAATTTGAAGATAATTTACGATCTCTAGAATTCTATTTGGCTGCGATGCAACTCTTTTAATGGCTCCTATTGGTGTGGCAGCTAATAATATTGCTGGACAAACAAACAATTCATTCAGCTCTAAGAATAAATACTTCAAACAGAAGGGGAGAAACTTTCAAAGATTTAGAAGGTGAATCCAAAATTGCTTTTGAAAAAGAATTAAAAGATGTGAGGTTCGTTATTATTGATGAAGTTATTATTATGTTGGGTTTGAATTTGTTTTTCAAAGTGAATATGCGATTCAAACAAGCAAAGCAGCGTTCTTCAGCTGTTCATTTTGGTGGACTTTGCGTGTATTTAGTCGGTGATTGGTCCCAACTTCCACCGGTTTGTGACAGGAGTCTTTACAATATTGGTAATAATGTTCAGACCATTCAATCGAATCTTTTATATAAACAGTTCAAAAAAGTTTTCTTTTTAACGGAGATTATGAGACACCAAGGTGATGATCAACAAAATTTCAGAGAGACTTTAAATAGAGTCGCAAATGGAACAATCACTGAACAAGATTATCAGCTTTTATCTAAAAAAAATTTATGTAAACAATATCGGGGACAGTTTCAAAGATACTGTCTGTATAATGTCGAAAAATTCTGAAATCGAACGCTTTAATTATGGAAAACTAGAAAGCAATAAACAACCTGTGGCTCTATCAATAATCAATCTATAATTGTCCAGAAGCCTCTCTAGCAAAATCTGACATGCTCAGGGATTATTTGCCCAATTACGTTTATGTAAAGGTGCTCGAGTTATCCTTAGAAGAAATCTTTGGGTCACAAAAGGACTAGCCAACGGTTCAGTTGGAACAGTAACTGATATTATTTATGACCCGGCAGTTGAATGCGAAGATTATAACAATCACATGCCAATATATATACTTGTATCTTTCGAAAAATATACAGCACCAGTTCTGTACGAGAATTCAATACCCATTGTACCAGTAATGGCATCATTCAAGAAAAATGAAATTTCTTGTACTCGCAAAAAATTTCCGTTAATGTTAGCATATGCTGTTAGTATACATAGATCCCAAGGGATAACATTAGATAAGGCAATTATTAATTTAGGAGACAATGAATTTCAGGTAGCATTAACGTATGTTGCTCTTTCAAGAGTGAAAACATTAGAAGGATTATTATTAAAACAGAAGTTTAATTTTGATAGACTGCTAAAATTAATAGAAGTCCATCAATGGTTGATCGTAGAGATGAGTTGCAAAGGTTGTGGAATATGTCTAATGACAATTAATGTATAAGGCGTTCAAAGGCTAGTCCGACTAACTCCATATTTTTAAAATCTGAGATATTTAAGCAAAAAATAAAACATGCACAGAAAATTCAATTTTAATCTTAAAAATATTTTTAATGTTCATGTTGGTAGATAAAGACATGAAAATCTTTTATTTAAAGCGGCAATACAGAATAAAAATAATTACCATGGAGAAACAGGAAAAAAGTACAATTTGCGGAGTTAATCAGTTTGCCAACTGAAGAAATTGATAAAGCAGAGTTGTTTCTAAGTAGATTTTATTTATAAAAATCACACAAATGAAATAAAATTCTGAATAAAAATGTTTACATATTGTATGAACTGTTAAAATGTTATTACATAACCTTCATTTAGTTGGATTAGTCAATGTAGAAAAATGATTGTTCATCTTCATCTTCGGTTGGCTTACAGCTGCTACCCCTCTCCGTCTTCAGGCTCATGTAATAGTCGTGATGAATGGGGGGAATGAATTTAAGAAGCTCCATCATGTCCTTCTTTTTTGCCAAGGAAATGGCTCTTGCTTCAGGATAAAGGAGAGCTTGTTCCACGTTCGCTAGAGTAGACATTGGTCGGCCTTTGACCTTCTTTTGAATGTTTATACATTCGAAGTCCATCTCATCAGAATTTGTGAACTTGAATTTAATTGTAAACGGTTCTTTTTTCTCCAATCTTATCCACCTCATCTTCAACCAATTCACAGAATCCCCTTTCTCGGTCTTTTTTCGGTTTGTGATGGCTTCTTGTAAGTTCTTAGTAGAGAAAAAATGCTCATGGTTCATTTCAGTCAAACTATATTTGTTTGATTTTTTCCTGCATTCGAGGATTATGTTGTACCAGTCTCGTGGCGAAAATATATTACTGGTGTTTTTCTCTGTTTTCTATAAAGGAAAAGTCCGAGTCGTTAGGTAAATAACTATGGCCTGAAACCAAAAATTTCATATCGATGATTTCTGTTTTGGTTTCCTTCTTTTGCAGGTACTTCATCAAACTCAGGACCAATTTGATATTTCGGTTTTGTCCTGTACAACAATCGGAATAGGTAAGAATGTGTTTAGCGCCTTTTGCATGGGTAGTGATGTGGTTTACCAAGCAAGCGGCAATCTCTTGTGACCCCCTTGAACCTTCTGTCTCTGGCCAAACATACATGAAGGCTTTATTGGTGTTGAACACATGACATCCGAAATTGTAAACATATAAATTTCTTTTATAATAAGCTGTTGACGTAGTCAATTTCGGGAACGCTAAAGCTATTTGCAGATCAAAGGTAAATACAAAATAATCGTCAGAGCACTTTTCTTTGTCTTGTTTTAGACATTCTCTGGCTTTTTCAGCTTTCCTTAGATGTAGTTCCTTCTCTCGTTCAATTGCTACTTTTTCTTGTTCACTTGCTGAGGCGAGCTTGTTATTCTGACTGTCACAAAATTGGCATGTGTCTTTAAGGGGAGGCTTGAAATTCAAATTTAATTGCGTTGAGAAAACGTGATAGTACATTTTTTCCTTCACGGGAATTTTATCTTTTCCCCACACCATGCAACATAAAGATCATACATTTTTGTTACTGTTAAATCAGAGTTTAAATATCTCCTGTTCAGGTTGTGAGCACGTGTATAGTGGCTTACGTAGGAAGAAAATGATTTGATGTGGTTTACAACATCAGAGGTGTCAACTTTGTTACCAGGATTTTTATGGCCTCTAGTGTCAACAACAAGGCTTACATCATCTTTTACACAGCAGCTGTAAATTCTACCATCTGAAACTTGAAATGTCTCCCTAAAATATTTCTTGCAAACTCGTACGTCTTCATTTCCAACTCGAATAAAAAATGAAAAACTATGCTCTCTGGGACTTTTAGACTTATTTAAAGGGCGCCGCCTACTGACAATGTTTGATTTTACACAACCATGCAAAAATAAATTCTGTTGAGATTGATCTGATAAGCTATAAAAAGATTTGAAAGCAGCCTTTCTGTCCACTCCAGATATTTTTTTGTTGCAACCCCTAGCACAGTTGGAAAACTTATCGTTAAACACCTTTGCGGCAACAGTTTTACCTGATCTACTTGTATATTCTAGACCAGAAAGCCGCCGTTGTTTTTGCCTTGACCTTTTCCAGTTTTCGGGATTTTTAGGTCTTTTACGGCCTCTAGAAAGACTTGGCATTGAAGATAAAACATTTGATGATGAATCACTTTGTTCATCATCACGTAGGCCACTAACAGGATCATTATTTTCCACAGTTAAATTATTTCTCTCAATTTGGTTATTTCTTTCGGTTTGGTTAATTAAAATGTTATGGTGGCGTGTTAATGAAAGCCTAAGTTTAGGCCTACCTGCCTCCGATTCTGGTACGTAATCTGGGTCTGAGTCTGTATTGTCCCCAACAATGTCACTACAACTGTCACTGCTTGACTCGCTCATGCTTTAGTACTAATCAGAAATACTTAAACGTTAATGTAACGTAACACGTCAATGAAGTAACAAACTATATTCTAAAATTAAAGCAATCATTAGATCACAGAAGTAAACAGAGCACATAACCTCAACTCAAGAACACGTTTTACGGAGTTAGTCACTGTGGCAACTGAACGATTTTGCAAAATCATCTGTTGCCCAAGGAAGTACTGCTACCTAGTGGCAAACGCCTGAATTATGGAGTTAATCGATTTCACCTCTGAAAGTTTACTACTTTTTAAACCAAAACACGTGCGCAGGTTCATTTGGGGAAAAGTGGAGTTAGTCGGACTAGCCTCTGAACGCCTCGCTATATTGTACTATAATGTAGTGCATTCAATAAAAAGTGTGTATCATAAAAGTGTATATATTTTGTTGATAGTAAGAATATTGATAAACAAATTATTACGAATCTATTTATATAACAGATCAAAGACGCTTGATTCTAAAAATATTGATAAATAAATTATTACAAATATCAAATGCTCCGCCCATTTGTGTCAGTGACACTCCTAGTTATAAAAAATATACCAACATCATAAAAAAGTTTTGCATATGACATTTTTTAGTACAGGAAATTCAATAACTGCACAAACTCTCTGATCAAAGCCTTTACATACAATATCAATTGTCAAAAATATTTTTTCACCTTTAATGTAATACCACACTTCATTGACACTTCAGTAGTAATGTAAAGAGACCAAACAGCCAAGTAACGAAACTTAACTTCTCCTTAAACAGAAACTTTAATGATTTTGTTAACATTAAAGACAGAGTTGGAAAGACGTGATAGCCTGCTTAAATGAGCAATATAATGTATGTATAAGGAAGGCAGTATGGTCAGTGATATCCTCAGTCAGTTTCCTATTATTAGGCAAACACTGTTTTAGGTACTAACTTTCACAAACTGAGGCAGCCTGGGGCTTAAAAATTCACTCTGACTTTATGGTGCTCCCAGAAATCAAAACAGGATACTCTAGATTAATAACCCACATGCTTTACATCACCTATGATTGCAATGTATTAAAAATTATTTGCTTATTCATCCTTTTACTACTAGGTAAAATTTTAATTTTTTAATTTTTCTATTTAAGTATGAAACTGTGTACAATATTATCTATGCAAATATTTATGATTCTTTTGTTTATGTCTTTCAACCGCTGTATAACTGACATCATAAAAATCTAAGAATATTGTTAATCTATATATATATTGTAATATAACTTAGTCGTACGGTTTATCAGTCCCACGTTGGATGCTATGTTGTAATATAACGTGGTTACGTGTATATAATTAATTAATGATAATTAATGAGGTTGAGGTCGAACCTAATTAGATGCCTCAAACGTTGTTCGTCAATTTGTAAAGAAACGAAGTCCGTCTCGTTAAAATGTTCAATTGTTATTATTATTATTAAATTCGTATAGTTATGATGTGTTGTGAGTTCGGTTGTGAATTGTTTAATTTGAATAAATTGACTCTTCACTTGTCGCTGAGATGAACCTAGAGGTATGCCCCTTCACTGAAAACACATAAGTATCGTAGGTATAGAAATACTTACTTGTGACGGTTGGGTACTAGTAATGTCGAAGTGTATTATTAGCGAGAATCGTTCAATTCAAATTCTTGCCGCCGCGCCGCCTCTATTACCAACCATTGCTCTTGATCACCTAAGCTGTAAGTCTTATTCTAATACAATGATGGTCAAACTCGGTTATCGGTTATGAATTGATTTTTTATTGGTTGAACTCATTATTAATAATTGTCATGGTACAATAATATTGTTCATTTGCTTTTAAAATTTTAATATTGAGTATGGACTCTTTTAAATAAATAAATCTCAGGGTGGCCAGGGTTGCTCCTATTAAAGTGATATTATTTATTGGTAAGGTTGGTAGTATCTCCTTATTCCCATTTTGTATTCGGTTTAGTTCTAGGTTGTCAATCAGGGATACATTTGCTCCTGTGTCGATCATTATTCTGGTAGGTATTCCGTTCACATCGGCGGCTATATACGCGATCTCGCTGTTATTGTTGTTGGCTTTATTATTTTCTTCTTCCAGTAATTCTCCCCGAATATTCTTTAAGTAATGGTTACGAATGATGGTAAATGTCTTGTTGTTTGTTAGTCGGTGTTGTATTTTGTCGTACCCAATAGATCGGTTCAGTGAGGGTTTCTTCAAGTTTTTCACTGCCCCTGTCCGTTTAAAGAGATGGCACTCTCTTCGGCGCTCCTCTCTGTCGTACTCGGCGCGTTGTTTTCTCTCCCTTTGGGTCTGTCATTGTTTTGGTAAGTATATTCGCTGCTGTGATTTCTTTGTATATATCTTCGCTGCTGCGACTCCTTCGCGAGTCGTATCCTGATTCTCCTCCTCTTACATCTTGACTGTATTGGTTGTAGCGTTCGCTAAAACTGCGACGTCCTTGGTAATACCGCCTCCCTCTATTCTCGTCTTCCGCTCGAACGTAGTTTGTCCTTCGATAATGTCCATTGTTTTGGTTCCCGTTGTTGTTCGGTCTATAGTTATTATTATTGTTGTTAGGTCTGTAATTGTTTCCGCTGTTGTTCGGTCGATAGTTATTATTATTGTTATTGTTACTGTTCGGCCGGTAGTTTTGGTTATCACGGTTATTATTGTGATAATTATTACCGTTATTGGTCGGTCGCGGATTTTGGTCAGTGTTGTTCCGGTTCTGATTGCTGTAGTTGCCGCGATAATTGTTTCTGTTGTTGTTCTGGCTGTTCCTTTCGAAGTATTGGTCTGGTCTTTGGCGACTCCTCCGGTAGTACCGCTCGTGTTCATAATTTTCGAGCAACGCTGACATGGCTTGTATAGTTCGAATCTGTCCATTGAGTCGCGCTCTGGCCACACCCTCTTCGAAGTGGTACGCTAACTTCGTTACCAGGCACTCCTCCGGTATCTTGGGTTCAAGGTTCCTTGCCATGCACACTTTGCCCAGGAAGTATGCCGTGAGGGTTGTTCCTTTATTGTGGTCGTATTTGCCGTTGCAAATGCCGTCGCGTACGCAGGGCCCGCTCTAGGGGCGGGCAACCCGGACATTTGTCCGGGGCGCCAAAATTTGGGGGCGGCATTTTGGCTGTAAGTGTGAGAAAAATATTGATGTGTTAAATACCCAATTAATAGAAAATTTCACATATCGATTTTTTCGTTCGCTAAAAATTTACAGTGCGTAGCGAATTTATATTGTTTATGTCTAAAAGCTAAAAATATTTACAATTCTTGATTCTAAAGAAAACAATCATAAAAGAGCGGTATGTTTAATTAAATAACCGTTTTTCCGTTTCAGGGGAGAACGGAAAATCCCAGCATTAATTTAATTTCGTGAGATTGTGATGCATATCACAATATTTAAAGATTTCAGACATATGAAAGATTGGACGGTGATTCATTTTTTAAAACATTTATTACGGCAATCTATGTTAAACACATTAAACAATAAAAATTGACTATAAACTTACAAAAATCTAGTAAATTTTTATAATTCCGAAAAGGAAACATTTTATAAACTAATAATTTATTTTATTAATAAATTAACGCAGAATTTGTAAAGGACGCTGCTTGAACTTGTTTGAACATGCAATGCATATACTTCTCTGAACAGAATAGCACGCGAGCAGAGCGCTGCTTCAACTTGTGTTTGAACATGCATAGACTTGCTTATTACCTCTAACCTCGAGCGGTTTCATTACACAATAGCATTATTCGAGCATTATTCTTGCTATTACGTCGGTAGTGATAAGTGGAAGTTTATAAAATTTACTTCAGTGCGATTTCTTAATTTTGAAAGGTAAGTACATCTATAATTAGGCTGTTGTTTAGTTTGATAGATACTAGTTTATCGTAAATCGATTATCGAATCGAAACAATGAAAGCGTTTTTAAATAAAATAAATATTTTATTTATCCAAAAAGGCTGTTTATTGAATCAATAAAATATTGTATCAAATTTGAATGTATTCTATAGGTATAATTATTTATATTTTTGTTTTATGAAAATAAGTATTTGAATCAATAATATAAGACATTTATTAAGTTCATTGCTTCGATAAAACGCGTTTTATAATAATATATTTGAATAATTGAACAGAATAAAATCTCAAAATCAAGAATTATAAAATTGTTTTTAATGACTATTTACGATTTGCTGAAATATTTGTTATTATAAAATACATATATAATTACACTAGACTTTCTTTACGTTCACAGGACATGAAAAATATTTCGTGTAGTGTAGCGCATAAATATTTTTTATGTCGGTTGACGGAATATAATTTTGAAGTTATGTTAATTACGGTTTTAGCTTATTTAGAACAAGGATAAATCTTTATTTTTAATTATTATTTTATAGTTTACATTGTTTAATTTGAGTTATGTGCGTGCCTCTTCCAGAATGTCTGATGGCCTAAGAAAACTGTCTGGTTACCAGTACAAAAAAAAGAAGGCTGGAAAAGGAAGCCGAAAGGCAAAAACAAGCTGGCGCGTTAAAAAATTATATCAAGAGTTGTACCATAACAAATGACGACTCTGAGAATCCAACATCAAGTCCGGTTATAAAAGAAAATACGGAATCGTCAGAGAATGATGATGACAAACAAATGGACGAAGTTTCTAAATCAATTGGAACTGACGACACTCTGACTCTACCATCACCAGATGAAAGCATTGAAAAAATTGACACCAACGTGACACCCACAGAAAGCGTTCTACAGACTTTGAGTACAGATCCAGCATTGTGGCCAAGAATTTTAGGAGACGCCGAAAGAAGTTTTTTAGTAAGACAAGGTCCACCTAAACCACTGCATAATTACAAATTTCCTTCCAGTGACACTGGTCGACATTTTAGCACAAATTATTATACACGAATTTTAAGCAATGGAGAGCAAGTTTTACGAGACTGGCTAGTGTACTCCCTTTCACAAAACTGCGTTTACTGCTTCTGTTGCAAAATTTTCGGCTGTATAGTTAGTTCTCTTTCAAAGGAGGGTTTTAAAAGTTGGAAGCACCTCGGCGAAACTTTAAAAGAGCATGAAATTTCCAAAAATCATATTCAGGCCCAAAAATCATGGCTAGAAATGAACCAAAGGTTAAAGTGTTGTAAAACTATAGATGCGGCTGCTCAAAGAATTATTAATGCCGAAACAAACCATTGGAACGAGGTGCTTCTAAGAATCGTAGCAATTACTAAAATGCTTGGTAAAAGTTGTCTGGCTTTTCAAGGTACAAGCGACAAGTTGTTTGAGTATAATAACGGTAATTTCTTAAAAATAGTTGAGTTGCTATCTGAATTTGATCCCATTATGGAAGAGCACGTCCGTAGAGTGCTCAAAAAGAAAAGACTAAAGCTCACTATCTCGGGAAAAATATACAAAACGAGATAATAGATCTGCTGCATCAAAGTGTAAAGTCTCATATTATTGATGAAATAAAAAAATCCAAATATTTTTCCATAATTTTAGACTGTACTCCTGACATTAGTAAGGTAGAGCAAATGACTCTTGTAATCAGATATGTTTCAATCAATAAATTTGACGCTGATGTTGAAATTAAAATTAATGAAAGCTTTTTAGGCTTCTTACCAGTCGAAAGATCCACAGGAAAACAAATGACTGATATTATAATTGGAGAACTTAATGACTTGGGTTTAAATCTGCAGGATATCAGAGGGCAGGGATACGACAACGGGTCCAATATGAGGGGCGATAAAGCAGGAGTGCAATCTAAAATTAAACAATATAATTCGCGAGCATTCTATGTTCCGTGTAGTAGCCACTCTCTCAATCTTGTTGTTAATGATATGGCAAAAGCATCCTTGGAAGCCGCTAATTTCTTCAACATGGTCCAAAAAATATATTTATTTTTTTCGGCATCTACTTTTCGATGGGCAATACTTTTAAAACATGTTCAAGGTTTAACTTTGAAACCATTGAGTGACACTAGATGGGAGAGTAAGATAGAGGCCTTAAAGCCTTTGAGATTCCATTTGGGAGATGTATACGACGCCTTGCTAAGCATTTACGAAAACCAAGAAATTGATAATTTAATAAGAGACGAGGCCTCGGGTTTATTAAATTGTATTAAACAATTTAAGTTTTTGTGTTCATTAGTTATTTGGCATAAAATACTAAATTGCATTAATCCAATAAGTAAGTTGATGCAAACAAAAGATTTTGATCTAGCCTCTGCACTTGATGTTTTACAAAACTGCAAAATATTTTTCAAGAATCTTCGATCGGATTCGTCCTTCGATGAAACTATTATTGATGCAAAAGAACTTGCTACCGAAATTGACGTGGAGGCTAATTTTGGATCAACAATAACACGACACCGCGTAAGAAGAATAAAAAGGAACTTCTCATACGAAGCACGAGATGAACCGATCGAAGATCCAAAAGAAAAATATAAAATAGATTTTTTTTATTTTACAATCGATGAAGCATTAAATGCACTAGATGCTAGATTTGAACTACTTAGTAATCATAGTAACTATTTTCAATTCTTATATAATATATACGATTTAAATACCATGTCCAAAGAAATGCTACTAAAACACTGTAAGAATTTAGAATGTATTTTAACTGATGGTGATTCTGTTGACATAAATGGGGTAGAATTAGCAGAGGAAATTTCAGCAGTATCTGCGCTTTTGGGCAAAAAAGAAAGCCTAAGCAATGTACTGAGCTTAATTACAAAGTTAAATTTTGCCCCAAACCTTACTATTGCTTTAGGAATATTGCTAACGATACCAATAACTGTAGCAAGTGGCGAAAGGAGTTTCTCTAAGTTAAAATTAATTAAGAACTTTTACGTTCGGCTACTACACAAAATCGTCTTAATGGTTTGGCCATTTTGGCAATTGAGCATGAAATTGCTGATCAAGTAAATTTAAAAGATGTAATAAAAAAGTTTGCAGAACTGAAAGTGAGAAAAAAAAGTTTTTTGTGATTTTAGCGTAGTTGATGTTACCTTGTTTTATTTTCAGAATAATGGCATTTTGATTGATTGTGCAATAATACACATTTTTAATAGCATTTAAAAATGTAAAAAATTATATGGTTAACAATTTGTGGCTAGGTACAGATATTTATTAATTAATTTCTACTGTTTTGTACTGCTTGATTATCAATTTTATGTTATGTTACATGTTTCTTTCTAAATATGTATATATGTATGTGTTGATTATAATTTAAAACGATTTGACTTTTATTTAACATAAAAAGTAGAATCTACTGTTTTGTACTACTTGATTGTCAATATTATGTTATGTTACATGTTTCTTTCTAAATACATGCTTTTATTAAAATTTAAATAAAATGATTTGATTTTTAATGAAAATAAAAAATATGTACCTTTATTTAAAAAATATATATATATTCTTAAGGGGCGGCAATTTGTCTTTTTGTCCGGGGCGACGTAACCGCTAGAGCGGGCCCTGGCGTACGATATTTTGCGTCGACTCCAACCAATATTTTGCTTTAAATAGCGTCTTGAAATCGGCGTAGCTTTGGATTTCATGTCTGGTAGCCGTCCACCAGTTGTCGTGGACGTCCTTGAAATACTCGTCCAGCATGCTTCTTATCACTGTCCACCTGTTCTTCTGATTCCGTGCTATACTTTCTTCAACTCTCTCAATGAACTCCATTAGATTCTTTTTGTAAGTGCGGAAATTTATCGTCTCCCGGTTGTCTATGTTCGGTATTCCCGTCATCTGAATTGGTTGATTCCGGAATAGGTTAATTTCCTCTCTGAAGTTGTTGGACTCCCGCTGCTGTACCTCGGCCATTTTTTCCTTGTCGCTGTGGACCTGGTCTCGAACATCGTTCACAGTGACTGTTATCTCTTCACATCTCGCCCCGAAGTTCGTCTGGGCTAGCGTCAAGTCTTCTTGCTTTTTCTTGATCGATTCGATTTTCGCGGAGCTATCCTCTTCGATGTGGTTTATTCTTATATTAATGTTCTCTCTCGCTTGTTGTAGCTCTTGGTGGTTCAGTTCACATATCTCGTGGACTTCGGAAATTGAAATTTCTCTTCTCACTCCGGTTATTTCCTCTTCTATCTTCGTATTTATCTTCTCGTTATTCTCCTCCATTCTCTTACTGAGAAGTTCCATGTTTTCTTAGATCTTCTTGTTTAGTACTTCCATATTTTTATTACTATCCTCGATGCTGTCATCGATCTTCTTACTTAATTCTTCCTTAGTTTTGTTTAATTGTTCCACCATATTTTTCTGAAAATCTTCTTTTAACAATTCTATATTTTTATTAGTCTCTTCCGTTTTTTATTCAATTCCCCCTTGAAATCTTCCTCCAATGATTCGATATTTTTCTGATTGTCTTCTTTGCCGTCATCCATTTTCTTATTTAACGATTCTATATTTTTATTTAGTTTCTCTAAATATTTTTCTATATTTAGTTATATTAGTTTCTATATTTTTTATTTTTTCTATTTTCTTCCATCATATTTCTCATCATTTCCATGACGTTATCGTCCCCTCTTTGTGTAGGTCGGTTAGGTTCCGCGGGAGGTAATACTACTTCTATGTCTTCCACCGGCGTCGCCTCCTTGTCGTCCATGTTTAACTCCTTTTCCACTTCCGCCGCGCGTTTCTTAGATGTCGCTCGCCGATGCATTTTCAATTTTAGTGTATTGCAGCTGCCGCAAAAATTAGGTTAATTAGATTGATTATTTATTTATTAGGTTAAAATTTTTTACCTAATTAAAGCCTCGAACGTAATTAGGTTGACGTTTTCTACCTAATTCGATGCTCGCAGGTTGGGCGCCATGTTGTAATATAACTTAGTCGTACGGTTTATCAGTCCCACGTTGGATGCTATGTTGTAATATAACGTGGTTACGTGTATATAATTAATTAATGATAATTAATGAGGTTGAGGTCGAACCTAATTAGATGCCTCAAACGTTGTTCGTCAATTTGTAAAGAAACGAAGTCCGTCTCGTTAAAATGTTCAATTGTTATTATTATTATTAAATTCGTATAGTTATGATGTGTTGTGAGTTCGGTTGTGAATTGTTTAATTTGAATAAATTGACTCTTCACTTGTCGCTGAGATGAACCTAGAGGTATGCCCCTTCACTGAAAACACATAAGTATCGTAGGTATAGAAATACTTACTTGTGACGGTTGGGTACTAGTAATGTCGAAGTGTATTATTAGCGAGAATCGTTCAATTCAAATTCTTGCCGCCGCGCCGCCTCTATTACCAACCATTGCTCTTGATCACCTAAGCTGTAAGTCTTATTCTAATACAATGATGGTCAAACTCGGTTATCGGTTATGAATTGATTTTTTATTGGTTGAACTAATTATTAATAATTGTCATGGTACAATAATATTGTTCATTTGCTTTTAAAATTTTAATATTGAGTATGGACTCTTTTAAATAAATAAATCTCAGGGTGGCCAGACTGGGTCTAACCATCATTGGTCTGAATGTAAACAATTTCGTTACTTTAATTCGTAAATAAAGCAGGTTCTTTTAGTCTGCAAGATACACATAAGTTAATAACATGCAATACTATAATTATTAGTATTCGGAGAGTGAAAGTATTATTAGATTCTTTAACAAAACATAAAAATTTAACCCGTGATTATTATTGAAGTTTTTAGGTTAACTACGGTTCATTGGAACCTAGCTTTCTTAACATAAAATAATGAAAATTATCTTAACCATGCTAACATTTCCGTGTATTACGGTTATACAAGTGATCTATTGAGGAACTTCAAAACCTGTCTTCTTGGACTCTTTTAAATAAATAAATCTCAGGGTGGCCACACTGCGTCTAACCATCAGTCGGTCTGAATGTAAACAATTTCGTTACTAAATACCACTATTGTATTAACGACTCGGAACACTAAGTTTTCTATAAGTAAAAGCATAAAGTTTTACCTTACAGCCTGAACCGGTTTTCGCCTTTAAAGGCTTCTTCAGAGGCTGCCGCTGGTAGCGCTGTCCGTCCTGTTGTTGGCGACGGAATCGTATTTCGAAAGATCGATGCTGTGTGTGTGTGGTGAGATATGTTTGAATAATGCGTGCAATTTGAATTGTGTCTGTTCGTTTAGGATGTCGTTTTTATTTGTTTTCGTGTGTTTGTATATTTCCAATTGTTCTAGAGTGTCTAGTTTTCGGCCTTTTGTGTGTACGTGTAGAATGTTCATGTTATTGTCGATGTTTTTATATGTGTGGTTTGCTTCAATGAGGTGGTTTGCAAAGGTGGATTCTGTAGTGGAGTGGAGTGCCTTTGTGTGTTCAATGTATCTCTGTTTGAAGCTACGTCCTGTCTGGCCTATGTAGAATTTATTGCAATTTGAGCAATTTAGCTTGTAAACACCGGGTAGATCGAATTTGTTTTGTGCTTTGTGTGTGTGTTTTGATAGTGTGTGTTCTGTTTTGTTAGTAGTTTTGTAAGCGATTCTGTATCCTGCCACGGAAACCAGAATTAATTACCATAGTAACAAGTAAATAAACAAATGATATTTAGCGACATCGGAACTGTATATTTATCATTTCCTGCAGTTTTTAATGTTTATAATATGCGATTGTATCGATATATTTTGTAATTTTTTATACAGATACGTCTATATATTTTGAAATTGTCTTAAACAATTATAAAATTTATTTTTATACGTATTTCTGATGATGCAATGAATAAGTAATGATATATATTAAATACTACTACTAAAGATGTCAGCAACACCATGGAGACCAGAATTAATTACCATAGTAACAAGTAAATAAACATAAGCTATTTAGCGGCATCGGAACTGTACATTTATCCATTCCTACAGTACCTACATTTTCGATGTTTTATATAATATGCTATTGTATCGATATATTACGATGTGGAAAAGAAGAATTGTACTAATTGTAAATTGTCCTATTACTTAATACAAAGCGAAAATACGTTTTGCTTTCATTTGTGAGGTTAGGGGACAACAGTTTTTGGTTTTTAGTTTACTGCTGAAAAAAATAAAAGCCATGGTTGAGGAAAACATAACGTTTAATGTTTAATACAATGCTTCTAACACAGTAATACTTAAAATAAAGAATTTACCGTTTTTGATTTAACAGGTAGGCCTACTTTATAAACATCTCCATATGCTTTATGGAGTCAGCTGATCTGCCTTAACACCACACTCACTAATGACACATTATTCGTTACTGTATTTTTCAGTTGGACTGATAAGAAAATTTCATGGTGTTAAATGTAGATGGTATGCTGTACTGGTCACTATGTGCTACACTGGTACTGTGCAACTTTATAGACACTCACAGAATATAGTGTTGAAAACTTTCCTTTGTCTATTTACCAATTCAGTTACAAACCAACTCAACAGTGCTGACTTTAATATGCAAGAACAAGGGAAAACGTTTCATTACTTTGTTCTAGCTGGTGCTCCTTCCCTGACATGCGATTGGCTGGAGACATGCCAGTAAATTCAGATAGATTCATAATTATATAGGCATTATTCAGCCATTATAAAACACATAAGAAAGACGAATTATAGAAATCAAAGGGGGTCTACCTTGAAACTTTGATGGGGGAAACTAAGCCTCTAGTTTCACCACTATTAAAAACAGATATTACATGGAGTGTAATTTGTCTACAAGGTTAGTTAATAGTTACAGTAGTCTGCAGTTTGGCGTACTTTTTATTCTCTATTACTTCTGGTTAGGGTTGATGGTTTTGTAGAATAACTAACTGAAGGGGTGCACCATTGTTACTACAGTGTTTTGGTGATGTATATTTTGTGTTTCTCTGTAATAAAAAATTCATCTGTAATAAAAAATTCAATACAAAGACACAATTTAGATCACAGATATTATTCGAACACACACACACACACACACACACACACACACACACACACACACACACACACACACACACACACACACACACACACACACACACACACACACACACACACACACACACACACACACACACACACACACAATATTTCAAATGACAGCACCATATCAAACGGACAGCTCAGGCAATAACAATAGCTCAAACATCTCCAAAAACAAAAGCTAGCTCAGACAATATGTAAGAATTTTGTTTTCAAACACTAAAATAAAATCTGCGGTCATGTGTATCCAAGAGAATGTAGTCAAGGGTCTTATTGGTAAAATTGCCAAGACAGAGCCACTGTCTCCCACTATATGGCTTTGTTGGTAGTAAAAAATAAAGGAAATTTTGAACCGTTATGAATTGTTAATTATAATACTGACCAAACTAAGATAACAAGGATATGGTGGTGTTAGTTGTGTACTTAGTGTATATGAGTGTGGAGCGGCATATCTTCCGTTTGGTAAGTCGAACGTGTTAATGAATTGTCAAATCTGATCTATTTGTTTTTAATTTTAATAGTTTTTTTATTGTCATTTAATTACTATAGGAAGTGTTACTAACAATATTACAGGTTATAACTGTATTACTGGCAGTAAAACATGGTGTTAGGTTAATACACAAACTGAAGCAAACACATTAAAACAAATATACTTTAAAAAAATACTTTTTCAATTAAAAAAAAACGAAATAAGGCGAGTTCCCATGCTAGACTCCCACTGGGTACGTTAAACTTTCCACTACTCTTTTTTTTATTTTGCTGTAATCAATTTGTTTGCTTGGTACTTACCCAATAACCGTACCTACACTCATTTTCGATTATGCGATTATTGGAATCGATATGTAGTGAACATCGCACATAATTTTTGTTAGAATTGTATGTGCTTGTAGGGTTTTTTTGAAAATTTAGGAACAAGTGCACAATTTTGGCTTTCCTCATTATTTTCTCTACAAGAAGAACGATGACACGCAATTTATAGGGAGTCAGTGACGCACAAACAGGTAAAAATGCTTTACAGAATTTCATGTACGTTTCACCTATAATGCCAAAAAGCACCCTTCATACATATATTGCACGAGTCCAATCTTCCTAAGAATCATGAGTAAAAATCATGTAAGGACAGGCTTACTAATATTCATATGCTTACTAAATAATTTAAATTACTTAATCAGTAGATATTGACTATTGAGATAATAATACAATAAATAATAATAATAGATGAAATGATCAAACATGAAGAGTCGCGTAGGTTGTAGCGGGGATAAGGCGCGAACAGTGTAACACACATGAATAGAAAAAGGCTACAGATGAAAATATTAGTCTGCTGCCTGAATGATGAGTCTACGTATCCAAGTTTTCAATGCGTTTCGATTTCGGCACGATCAAACAGTAGATGCGGACGTTTTGTAAGACGAAACAAGCATTAAGCACAACAGGAAGAGACAATACATAGATTTTACTGAGTTATACTATGTTTAGTATTGCAGGTTTTTGTAAACAGTGACTTGGCATTGTTGTGTCTACCACACTGCTTCTCCTAATCTCTTAGTCGAGCCTAGACATTATCAAATTCGGTACCTATGTCTTTGGAGTATGTAATACTTTGTATACATGTTACGGTTCAGGAAAATGTAATAATATATAATCAACAGTGCACTGACATTCTTCTGTTTGAATAAGTAACATCAAGTGTGTGTGTGTGTGTGTGTGTGTGTGTGTGCGCGCGCGTTAAGAAGCAGATGTAAGATATCCATAAAAGAACAGATGAGACAACACTAATGCCACAGTTAGACTAAACCTATTTAAGTAATATAGAGCACGTTTACTTACACTCAACTACAAATATTTATCTCAGTTCTTACACCCCACTAATGGTTCATTCATTGTTATTAACACTATCACTATCACTCAAATCGTCTTCACCTGTCCTGTACTAATTTTGAAACAATCTGTTATATTATCTATTCTTTAATCCGATCTCACGTAATCTTTTCAATTCTCATGACGTAATCACATTCTGATGTCCGGTCCGTGGAAGAAATACAAATTCCTTTTTTCATATACTCATAACACTGTCTATAGAAAAACGCACGTTTTTTCTTTTAACATGCTCCTTCACGGTTGCACAAATCATTTCTATAGAACTAAGATCCGGTGGTAGGGTGGAAGTCATAAAACGGAATGTCCGTGGTTTACCAAAATAGCATCTATTTTAAATCTTTTGTATGATTATTTTTGTTTTGTTTTGTTTAATTAGTCCATATAACTCAGGTTTTATCATAGATGGACTAAAGGAATGACATGGTTAACTAACCAGTTAATCATGTCTGCCTTTTTTGTTAATGATGTTAGAGATGCATTTTTTTGCACATTTTGATAGGAGGCACTATCTATTACGAGAATTGTTCAATAGAAACACGTTTAGAGACTGTAAACCATTTTTTATTCAACGATTTTAAAAGAAGTCTCCATTAGCATTAAGGCATGAGTCCCACTGTTGCACTAATCTGTAGATTCCCTTCTGGTAAAATTCTTGCGACTGTTTGCGGAACCATTCGCTAACAGCAAACTCAACCTCAGCGTCCGATTTGAACCGCGTCCTTTTAGTGATTTCTTTAATGGGCCAAAAACATGATAATCGTACGGGGACAAGTCGAAACTGTAAGGTGGATGTTATAAGACTTCCCACTTCATACGACCAAGCACATATTGAATCGTCTGGGCTACATTGGGTTGAGCATTATCATGCAGAAAAATGACACCATTTGTGAGCTTCCCGAGACGTTTATTCTTGATACTGACCCGTAAGCGTTTTAAGCTGTCTGCATATCGCTCAGCGTTGATGTTGACACCAGGTTCTTTAAAATCTAAGAGCAGCACACCCTGATAATCAAAAAATACGATCAGTATTACTTTTCCTACCGAAGGTTGGAACCTACATTTTTCGCCTTCGGAGATTGTGCATGCTTCCACTGCATACTCTGACGTTTGGATTTTGGTTCATAGTGATAACTCCAAGACTCATCACCGGCAATAATTTGGTGTTGAAAGGCATTACCTTGTTGTTGATAGCGCATCAAGTGCTGTAATGATAAGCCCGAAAGCAAATTTTTCTGCTCATCAGTAAGCAGTCGTGGAATCCACTGAGCAGCTACTTTGTGATAGCCAAGACTATGAATAATGGAACGAACAGTTCCCACGCTGATCCTCAACATTTGAGAAAGTTCTCTAACTTTGATGCGCCCACTTGCTCGTAAAGCAGTTTCCTGCTGTCTCACATTTTCATCTGATGCTGCAACACGTGCAGGTCCGGGACGGGCCAAATCTTTAGTGGATTCTCTTCTTTGTCAAAATTTATTGCACCACTCAACCACTGCCGTATGAGAATAACTATAGTCACCATATACAGCTTTCATTCTCGTATAAATTTCCATTGGCTGATGCCCCTCAGCGGCCAAAAACTGAATAATGGCACGCAGATTATCTTTGGACGGATTTTCTATCATAGATGCCATTTTTCAACCAGTCACAACGCTTAGAAAAGAGCAAATTGCAAATAATTTTGACAGACGCGTCACTAGTACTTAAACAGACAATAAAAACAAATGAATTCCGTTGCCATGGCGACGAAGCCACGGCTGCGCAGATCAAACGTGTTTCTATTGAACAATCCTTGTACTATTACACTGTTCTTATAGTACAGTCGCTGAAGCCGAAAAAAATTAGAAATTGCAAATTAAGTGGCTTCTACGAGATTTTTTGCATAGGTCTAGATAAAAAGGTAAGAAAGAATTTAAAAAAAAAGTTTACAAAAATTCAGTCGCGGGTTTTCGAAAAAAGGGAGGGGGAAGCTACAAAAAATTCATTTTTCGTGATCATCTTAAACAATATTAAATTTATGAGAAAAATACAAAATAACAAAAAGAAAGAGCATAAAATTATGCATAAAAAAGGTTATTAGCATTTTTTGTCAGGGCGATACTTTTAGTAGAAAAATTAATTCAAAATTGGCCAAATTTTTCACAAGGTGGATTTTCACATAAATGTTTATGTAATAGACATGCAATTTTTTCAGGAATATAAGTTTAAAAACTCATTATTATTCATTTATGTATATATTATTATGTATAATTTTTACTTATTTATTACGCATTATAATAAAAATGTTATTAAAAAATGCACTTTATAAATATATTCAAAAATAGTTTTCTTCCAATCATTGAAGATTTTGACAATAAAATAACATTTAAAACACAGATTAAATAAAGATCCCACAAACAAGTATCAAACACAAATAACAAATATACTAAAAAATAGTACCCAATTCATAAATCCTAAAGACTCCTTTAAATATAAAATGGATAATCCTTGTGCACCAAAATTAAATTCTTTAATAATATTACACAAAATCAATAAACCTATCAGACCTTTAATAAACGCTAGAACCGCACCAAATTATAAAATATCAAAATTACTAACACAAATCATAAAACATAAAATTGAACTTCCAGCAAAATACAATATAAAAATATCGGTATGGAGAACCATACATGACTTCCATGTTCTAAGATTTATATTTAAAATACTTTTCGAAATGAACTATTTCCATAGAAACTACTTCTTTCTTCAGCCTTAACCACAGTACTGTGATCACTAACGTATACCACCTCACGATAGTGAACTCAATGTTCACTGATGATGGCAGTCGACAGCACTGCCGAAACGTCTGGTTTTGTAGAAAACATTGGATCAAGCCCAAACAGCCCAGGAAGGAATTTTAACAACAAACTACTTCTTTGTTGCCGATAACGTAGTACACGACATATAAATAAAAATTATCCCCACCCCTTCAACTATCATTTTCATTTATAGAAAATTACCCCCACCCGGTTCAACTAGACTCTTCATTTATAGATATTTCATCTACGTTTCTACAGTGGATTATTATGATCTTCTTATCAGGATACTTTATTTATCAAAATTAAGTATTTTACTCTTGCTAAAACATAAAATGTTGCAGGTAAACTACTCTTTCCCCGTAACCGATCTTCACCAAAATCAATAGACCTTGAGTTTTCTACAATTCAGGAACGTACACAAAAAAATATTTGATTCTGTTTGAATGTGCGGCAGTCATCGTTCGGCATAGAAAAAATTTCCATTGTTAAAACATAAAGTGTTGCTGGTAAACTACCCCTTTCCCTTAACCGATCTTCACCAAAATGAACATACCTTGAGTACTTAGCAATGCAGGAACGTGTGCAAAAAAATATTTGATTCTGTCTGAATGTGCGGCAGTTATCATTCGTCATAAGAAAAATTACCCTTGTTAAAACATAAAATGTTGCAGGTAAACTATCCCTTTCCCTTAACCGATCTTCACCAAAAACAACAGGTCTTGAGTTCTCTGTAATTCAGGGAGGTGTGAAAAAAATTATTTGATTCCGTTTGATTTACGGCAGTTATTGTTCGTCATAGAAAAAATTACCCTTGTTAAAACATAAAACGTTGCAGGTAAACTACCCCTTTCCCTTAACCGATCTTCACCAAAAACAATAGATCTTGAGTACTCTACAATTTAGGGCTGTGTGCAAAAAATTATTTGGTTCTGTGTGAATTTGCGGCTCTTATCGTTTGCCATAAAAAAAAATCTACATAGACACAGACAGACACACACACTTTTCGAAAAATGACTTTTTTTCATGTTTTGATGGTAGTACAATCAGAATCTGCCGTTATCTTGAACACGATTTTTTTCGCCATCACCATACTACCATTTCCTTATGGAACATGGAAGTAAAATAGTATCGAACACACGGAACATTCAATATCGAACTGCGTTAATTCAATATCTGTATGGTGCCTGTACCAGGTGTCCTCGCGTAAATACATTTGTAATAAATTGTTAACATGTTTATGCATTAGTTGAAAAAAATAAAAAACAAAAACGTTATTACTTTATTTTAAGTATTTATTAATACTTTAATTATTTTCTTTTCATTTTGTGTAAAAGTACAAACATTTAGCTTTAAAATGCTTTTTGATTTTTGTCTCTACGACTATTATAACGGATTTTATTAAAATTTGTATGTTACAATGTCACAAAAATTAGCCTTCCCGCTCATCGGGGCGGACTCCGACAATCAATTTTTTTCTAATACATATTTCAATTCCATTTTTCTCACAAAGTATTGGCCTGACAAAAAACATGATAAATAGCTTTTTTGTAGAGAATTTAATGCTCTTTAATTTTTGTAATTTGTCTTTTTTCGTAAATTTTTTATTTTTTAAGATAATCACGAAAAATGATTTTTTTTTACCTTCCCCCTCCCTTTTTTCGAAAACCCGCGACTGAATTTTGTAAACTTTTTAAAATTGTTTCTCACCCTTTTATCTAGCCTTATACAAAAAATCTCATAGAACCCACTTAATTTGAAATTTTTTCCTTCAGTGACTGTACTATTATTCAAGTTCGGAATAAGCATTTTAGCCATACACTACTATAATTTTCATAGTTCAAATTCCCATACATCATATATGGAGATAGTTCATATCACAGACGTTTCGATGTGATAATCGCCTTTTTTGGAACCCGGTTTTAAACATTAAGAGCGCATTACGTACACACCCATTTTAACCACCAGCATAAACTACAACCACCAGCTGCCCTTGTTTGATGGAGTTTTCATCCACTTTTGTCATTGTCTGTCCATGTTATTGTAACTGACGTTGAACTGTGAAAATAATGTTCATCTGTATATACTATGAGTCGCCGTTCTTCTCTCCATTGCAGTAATTTTCTTATCTAATCAGCTCTTTAGTTTTGTCGTGTTTCTCTATTAAACGTTTCCTACTACTTTCGGCAGTTTCCGTCGAAATCCAATTTGATGAATAATGTGTCTCATATTAGATACACTACTACTATAATTCGTTCTTTTAAAAATTTGAAAATACTTTTTAATGTTGGTCTTCCTTCTTCTATGGAGTGACATTCGTGAATAATTCGTCGAATCAGGGGTGTATTACGGGGGGGGGGAACGAACGGATCCGGACCCCTCCCCTCCTAGGGCCGAAAAAGTTGACGAATTTTGTTAATCTCTTACTTTTTAGGCTGCTTTGTTTTTTCAGCTACATACTCTAATAAAGTAGTAACTCTTTTTTAAATGTACAAACAGGTTTATACATACTTTAAAGATAGCCACAGCATTAGCATACACTTTTGAAATATAAAGTATACGAGGATCAATTCAGCTAAGTCTCTTGTAAACAATGTTTCAATAATGCGTATTTTTATTGTGTTATTACCGTTTACTTTAATGGGACTGATTTCAGCCACTTTAAAGATAGTAATGTTGATTAGTCTTAATTTGTTTTTCCTCTTGTATGAAGCCGACTAGGGCCCCGGACCCCCTCCCCCAAGGTCAAGTTCTAGATTCGCCACTGTGTCGAATAGTACACTTATCGAAATCGGTTTTTATTTCCTTTGTTGAATGTTTTTTATAGGCAGTGCTGACAGATTTTCACCCGTATACGCTGATGCTTCTTTAATAATTCTACAAACAAACACTACTTAGAGGCACACTGCACACCTATGCTACAAATTTCAGAACATCAAAGCAAATCAGTACTTTTTGATATATTTCTATTTTAACTCTGTGTCACCCCCTTTTCTCTTTTATCTCTTTTACACTCTCTCGTGTGCTTGCTGTCTCTCATGCGCGCGCGCGCGCACACACTAATGTCTCAATGTCCTGAATATCGTTTACTTCATTTTTGGTGCCCAGATTCCTACACTCATTAGTTTAGTTCGGTTACTTATGTGTGTACACTTATGGTTGGTGCTATAATTGTGGTATTGTCCAGCGAGCCCTCCGTCCGATCGCGCACAAAACGTGGCCGAAACTTTTAACCACATTTTACCAACTGAGACACTACGGACAGTATTTCACTCCGCCGTTTACATTTCGTACCGAGGCACGGCTTCTTGAGGCTGTTTGGTGTTAAACTTGGAGTGGCTTGGAGTCTTTTACCTGGACCCCACGCTAAACTGCTTTTTTTCTGGCTCTTCGGTGGGAAACTTAGCAGCTGCGATTCCTTTTCGTCTGACGCAAGACTCCTGAGCATGTGAAAACACATACACCTGCAAAAAAATTATACCCACTTCCCAAGCCAAAGTTCCACACAAACATTCCATGCGGTCTCATGTTCTGTTTCACACACACTCGAAAATCTGTCTCTGTATTATGTTGTATAAAATGCCTCACTATAATCCATCATCCCAAACATAATTATAATTTTCTGTCACTTGTAGATGATGATAATCTAGTATGGAGGAAATCTATTGCTGAATTTTTTTAAATCTGTTCTATTATAAAAATATCTATTTTTCATTACAACTAAATCACATGAAACAATGATCTCCAGAAAAAGTGTTAAGTAAATACACAAATTCTTATTTATTTATATATATATATATATATATATATATATATATATGTTAAATTTAAACCTTGTGCTTATATTATATAAATTACCTACATCAAAAATTTTGATTTTCAAGCATTATATCAGTATCACCAATATATGTAAATTAATAACTGGATAAAACTTACAAGTTAGCTACTTACAAGTTTCATATAATCATATATTTTTATTCTTGGATTTCGTTGTCCATGACGTGTCCGTTTCTTAACTAAATATAATTATTTCACTACGACTCGGAAAACAAAACTTTTTATGGGTAAAAACGTAAAAGCTTTACCTTACAACCTGAACCGGTTTTCACCTCTGAAGAAGCTTTTTAGAAATGAAAACCGGTTCAGGTTGTAAGGTAAAGTTTTTACGTTTTTACCCATAAACAGTTTTGTGTTCCGAGTCGTAGTGAAATAATTATATTTAATATATTTTTATGAACCTACGTCTAATTATTGTACAACACCCTTTAGAAACAAATGAGTTACTTCATAGGTGACTTAATAGGAAATATGGCACATTTAGTCTACAAACAAAACTTGACAGATTCAATAACAAGTCTCAGTACATAATTGGTACAGTATACCAGAAGCTGTTATGCCGTATGCATTACTTATCATCTACTACACTTCATACAAAATTACTACATTAACCCTAGCATAGCAGAAACTTACAAATATACATGTTCGTGTTGGTATCCAAGTCACTTTTATAATTATAGTAAATTATTACCTTATATTCGGTCCGCCGTGTGACTTCTCAATTTGGTTTGCGTTACGCGTTTCAAGGCATAATGCCTCATCATCAGACGTTAAAATTTTAAAAACTTAAAAACAAAAACAGACTGCTCAACAATATCCGATCAGTAGCAGACAGTACCTGAACGGGTGCGCACCCAACAACAAGTGCACATAAATGCTTATATCTGCAATTTTATTTTTGACAAACACGTTTCTTGTGTGATGTGTGTGTTTTTAAGTTTTTAAAATTTTAACGTCTGATGATGAGGCATATGCCTTGAAACGCGTAACGCAAACCAAATTGAGAAGTCACACGGCGGACCGAATATAAGGTAATAATTTACTATAATTACAAATATATGTTGTTATGCAATAAAACTGTAACATTTGTGTTTGTTGGTTTGTTCCAGTTGGTTACACAGTCAGTGATGTTCTGTATGTTTGGAATGGTAAACGCCAGGTAGCCATTGCAGAGGACATGAAGTTGTCGCAGTTTGATTTGATAGCAACACCCTCTGGCAATCAGACGGACCACGTTAAGTCTGGTATCAGTTACTTGCAAGTATTTTTGTTTATCTGTGATAAAAATTGAATTTATTTACCTTACTTTACTAACAAACATTACTATCATATTAATCTTTATCACACTTTATATCATTTAACATTTTCATCACAAACCATGCAGTGTAGCACAAGGGGTTAGGTATCCTAACTAGATCCCTACAACAAGAGATCATCCCGACTTTGACAGTGTGGGCATTATTTAGAAAATAAAAAAAGACAGTGGTCAAAGGTTGGTAAAGAGTCTCGGAAGTTATGTAGGCTGCCGATGCGTACATAGCAACAAAATTCTGGGAAACGGTCACTGATGAATCAGCTTGTAATGGGTCTAAATTTACCTAAATATTATTGTGTAATTTCATAAATTCTATAACATGTAAAGATGAGGTCCCTTTGAGGTGACGCGATAGCCAGTAAATAATTTCCATGGCTAGCCTATATGGTTATGAGATTATAACAAAAATCTATTTATAGCCAGTGACCAACACATCAAGTATTTGTTGACGAAAAACATTTCGCGACGAAGTTAAAAAGGTGATGTTAAGATGAGAGAAACTCTTCAATGCTGAGGACGAGACGAATAGTGGGGAGCAGGGTGAAGCAGTTTGAAGACGCACCAAACAGAAATTTGTAACACTGAACGCCAGTCGACTACCATCGTCTGCAGCAGCAATCGCGGGCGCCTGCATAAACAACATAAGACGTAAATTGAACAATGTGAGATTTCAACCAGTTTTAGACTTTTCAAAAAGTATAAATAATGTATTAACCAGTGATAAATAAAATAAATTGACAGTTCGGCCGTAAGATATAAAAGTGCAAACAACGGACAGTGTACACAACGGGAGACGCCCAGGTGTCGAACTACTACGCATCAACAGGAAAGTAGACATTTCATAAAATAAATAAATACTTTAAATACTGGCTTTTACTTAAATTTTAAAGTTGAGCTCAACAAAAAACCTAAAAGTATGTAAAGGTGTATGATTGTGTGTATGTGAAGCATATGCATATAGGCCTAACAAGAAGTGTTGAGTTGCGTAATTTTGATATACGTAGTAGTATTTTGATGTCGTAGTTTGTTGATAATCAGTTTTATGCCTTAAGGCGGAATAAATGTGTTCATTATAATAAATGTTTTTATGTTCCCAAAGGAAAATAAATAATGTTATATTTTACTTGATTTACGCATTATGTTATTTGTATTTGCCCACCGTTCTCTGCCTAAGTACACTAAACGATTCCCTGGACCAAACATTACATATAATCATATTCATTTTAATAAACAATTACTGAGTAAGACTTCAAGCTCTGCCAAGAAACCCTACTTCCTAGTCCACATCTTGACCACTGTGCAATGCGTGGCGTACAATGGGTGTGCATTATGTAGCAAATGTAAGAGGGTGAAAGACGAGTCTCCAGCACCTGAAAACTGGAACCGATCAGCTAAGGGAAGAAACCGGCTCATTTCACACACACAAAAATAATGCAACAAAAGCCTAATACTAGCCTTGAACGTATAAGAAAATCCAACAGCTACAAATAGTTGGGAATAAACTTTAATGAAGAAGGAACAGATGATGCTGAAATAAAATAAAGAATAAACAAAGCAAAACAAGAAATTAGATAATTGAATGGAATTCTATGGAGCACAGAAATTGGAAAAGAAAGGAAGAAAAGAATATACGATAGTATGATTAAAAGCACATTGACATACAGATCCGAAACACAGAGAATAAAGGAACAGGTAAAAAGAAAGTTAGAAGCTACAGAAATGGATGCTTTGAGACAAGCTGCTAGAACTTCAAGGCTAGAGCGAATATGAAATGAAATGATCAAAGAAGAAATGGGCATACAAAAGACAATCATTGACAGACAGCATTGAAGGAAAACAACTAATCTGGTACGGACACGTACAAAGAATGGGGTAAGACCGACTACCAAAGAAAACAATGTGATGGATACCTAGGGAGCACAGAAAGAAAGGAAGACTCAAGAAAACATGGATGGACGGCATGAGAAGATCAATTAGCGATAGAGGGCTAAACGATGAAAACTGCAATGACAGACAACAATGGAGGTTAGGTATCAGACAAGGTCATAGGACATTTTTACCCCAAATTATTAATAATAAAAAACACACAAAATCAGTGGTGGGTGTACTTCTGAACTTAGGGACGCTGATTCAAGGATATTTATCTTTGTACCCTAACAACTCAGCTCAGCTCTCTAACAACTTTTTAAGTAATTACACGAATTTCACAACTAAATACCTCATAATGATTTAAATACTGATCAAAATAAGTATTCATTATATTGGATAAGTAATATAACGTAGTTACATAAAATGAATCATACATCGGATTTATTGTTTCGTATGTTAAAGTAAAACCTAAACTAAGTAAAACCATAAATCATAAATTAACAATACGTATCTTTAAACTAAATTACACTACAGATTAACTCAATGAGGTGACCCCTCTCCATTGACAAGGTGAACCTTCTAACAAGCCTGCTCTATATACAGGCTGGATCTAAAAGGTTTTGTTTCTATCGGCAATGTTCAAATAAGAGCCTGAGTTTTCTCAAGTAAGGTTTTTTTTCAATGAATTCATTGTTTTTTCAATACTAGCTGCTGTGGCAGAAAGCATTAATAACAAGAGATATTCAAGCATTGGACAAGAGATATTCTGAAAATGAAAATACAAAGTTCAGAAAGCACTTTCCTTTTTAATTAACTTATGAATATGTTTAAAACATAATTTCTTAATTTTTCCACATGATAACCACAGACCTCAACGCAGGTTGTTTGTGAACCTTTGACTGAGTTCGTTGATGTCTTCCACCTACTTTCTTAACAACATAATCACCTTGGCTTGAACCTTATTATCATCAACAGAAGTCTTCCAGCCTGATATCACTTTAACTTGGAAAATAAATGATAATAGCTTGGTGTGAGGTCTGAGAGAGAGAGAGAGAGAGAGAGAGACCATGTGTATGTTCATGAGACAAAACATATATAAAACATCAATTAATGAACACGTGATTAGGGTTTTTTAAATTTAAAAAACCACCAAAGTCACCGTGTTATGTTTTAAGATATGTGATTGTTGACAAAAGAAAAGTACAAAATATCACCCACATTAATTGGAGTATGGATGGTAGAGTGAGTGAGGTAGCTTGAGGCTACAATATCTGTCTGCACCCTTACCCTTACTGTCTTGTCTGTCACACTCAGTCAACGTCGCTTGACCTCGATGTGTTCTATACCCTTTTTCTCACACTTTATTGGAAAAATGTTGATTATCTCAGAGTACAGAATGTAATCATCTGAAAAGAATTAAACTGTAAATGTGCAATCAGAACTGCCAAGCAATAACAATTCTTTGATTGCAGTAAGGATTATGGTATTTCATCACTAGAAATGATTATTTCTGACTTCATCGTAACTGAATTTATCACCATCACAACTGTCAGAGTTTCACAATTGATTAACAAAATTTTTTCCAAATCACTTACTAACCCCTAAACCTAACCCCTTGACTCATGGGCTATTATTTACATGTTAGTTTAAATAGATCACACTGTTCTGATGGTAAATACTGTTGTACCAATTTGAAATTTAACAAAACCATCATGTGAAAATTAACTGATGCCTCCCAAGTTACTCCGGTTACCCATCCATCCTTCCCTACTTTCCAGTATTCCTTCTCTGACCCTTTACTCTCCTTCAATAATGTATACTGTCTCTCCAGGTGGGTGGGATTACTCAATATTTTAATTGTCTTGTTGATACATCCTCTTCATTCACTTTTTAATATTCTATATATACACAAACTTTCAATATTTTAATTGAAAATTCTTATCTTGTTGTTGCATCCTCTTCGTTCACTTATTAATTTAATAATATATATAATACTTTCACTTATGAACTTACTGTTTGTCACTTCCCAAACGTTTCAAGATGTTGTTTCTCTTCTTCAGTAGGTTGAGTACTAACTGTCGATTACAGAATAACCGTTACGGAATTCCACACACTCCATTCCGTAACGGTTATTCTGTAATCAACAGTTAGTACTCAACCCACTGAAGAAGAGAAACAGCATCTTGAAACGTTTGGGAAGTGACAAACAGTAAGTTCATAAGTGAAAGTATTATACATATTATTGAAAATTCTTTTCTATTCCATTACTATTTTAAGTTATGAAACTCTATACATTTTGTTGTGTTATTATTAAAACATGTAATATGTAAAATGTATTATTAAAATGTTATTATGTAAAGTACTTAACATGTAATATGTATTTTTGTACTTTTACCAAGAGCTAAAGACACATTTTTTCAGTTACGATACTCCAAGCCAAGGGGCACAATTAAGTTAAATCTTTCAACAAGAACTTTTAACTTTACATTTGTCATTTTATACTTTTGTGTTTAATATTTATTAAAAAATCTGCTAACAACCAAACAGTTTACATCAGTGTTAGTATGTATGTATTAAAGAAACATTGGCATACTAGACTTCACGGATTAATAATATGAAGTGCACAGTTGAGTATTTGGCTTGTAATATTATGTTCATATTTATTGATATTACTTACTTGCTCACTTTTGCAACAGACAAAACTAGATCACTCATACATGTAGATAACATATGAATCTCAACATAACTAATGAATCAATGTCAACTAGCAGAACTTCTGAATGTGAACAGACCCCAAGACATGTAAGGAAAGCTACCAACATTGTGAACTTGATATTGTTGACACAACTATTAGTGTATTATTTGTTCAATACAACATCAGCTAATTTAAATTATTATTATGTGCCCATCAAAGTTTTTAACATGATAATGTTTTTAGGCTGGGGGTCATTCCACAAAATGCGTGATGTGTCAACGAAAAATGTAACGCTTCCACACTTTCGATTCCCCACGATCTAGAAATCTTTTGTTTACAAAACATTATCATGCTTCGATGTTTCGGTTTCGTCGAAATTCTTTATGCGTGCGTGCGTGCGTACGCGCGCGCGCGCGTGTGTGTGTGTGTGTGAAGGGGGAGATTTTTATACTATACACTGTACAAATAATAAATTAATTTTTCCAAAGAAATTCAAAATTTTTAAAATATTAACTGCACTTAACTAGTCTTAGAACAGTTTGTACCCTGTAACACTAGTAGATTTTTTTTACGTGAACATCTCTGGTAATGTATGAGTATCAGACATTAGTCAGTTTCTTCCATAAGTCCATGAAACTTCCCCACAAGAATAATGTTTGATATTTTATATTACCATAACATAACTGTCATGCTAGTAAACAGGTGTCACTGATTAAATTGTTTTGAATTGAATTAAACAGTTGGAAAGTTGTTTAAATATATTAGGCCAATAAAAGAAAAGAATTTCAAAAGTATTCAGCTCGATCTCTCACCATGTGAGTACATTACCTTTTATCATAAATATTTTTTTTATATTTATGTTATTCTTGTAATAACATTTAACATTTAGAATATATTCACATTCTTTAAAATATTATGCTTTGCTTAAAGCACATATATTAGTTGTAGTGGGGGAAATTTTGGATAGCTACGTGGGCAAAAGCGGTTTGAATGACCTGGCGACACTGCTTTTTTTCATACTGAATCAATTTACTGCCTGGGCACCATAGTGCTCTATATAAAGTTCTCACTTCAAAATACATAAAATAATAGGCTTTAATTTATTATAAAACTCAGTTCCCAACTTAAAGTATTCTAATTTTATAACTGCAAAGACAGTTTTTCTTGAAACGCAATGCATGCCAAGCAAGGACATATAAACGATCTGCCACTATTCCTCCCCCTCCTGCTCTCTCTCCTCTCCACACCTGCATGAGAATTAGACATAATAAATATTACATAACCAGTCATTACATAATATTATATAGCCTATGAATATCAGGTTGCAGTTAAAACATTTATATACTCAACAGGCATGATCACAGTAACTGGTCATTAAAAGTGGACAACATGCTATGAGTAGATTCTGGTAATAAGGGGCTAATTTACCATCTCCATTTAATTCGTTATTTGTTCTTTATTTAAAAATAATTATATTAATTACTAATTAATTCTAAAAAATAAACTTATTTCATAAAACAAACTGTATTTGTACTTAAAAAATTAAAGTACCAATTTTAAGTAATACTCTTACTTTATAGTGACAACAAAAGAGATAAAATTTAATAAACTCTATTTGATTACAGATGAATACTCAATGTTACTAGTAAGTTTTCACCTTCAAAGGCATATGGGTAACTTTCTGATTCAAGTGTATGGACCATGTGTGCTGCTAGTTGTTCTCTCTTGGGTTTCGTTCTGGCTGAACCGAGAAGCCACAGCAGATCGTGTGTCACTAGGTAAGTGTTCCATGATTCTCTTAAACTTTCTAATAGTGTATCATGACTATATTACCAAAGATAGATTCACAAAACTGTGGAGCCAGAACTTTATATAATATGGGAACTCATTTAAAAATTGTTGGTTAGAAAATTGTATTTACTTAAAGACAAAGTGATTCTTAATCAGCACACTGTCTTTAAAAATTGTTAAGCTGTCATTCAGGAAATACATATAAATATGTCCATTCAATCAAAACCAGATCATGGTGTATACATCCCAATATTGTTCTTCTTCTTAGATTCCATGATGTGTGACTTTAAACAATTATTTGGTTTTATAGAACCAACATTTTAAGTGCATAGGTTATATAGAACATTAAATGCAAATTGTACTTCTCTCATTTTTTTTCTTCTAACTTGTCATTGCAGTTGTAAATATTTTAATAAAACAAATTCGTACCCGTTTAAGATGGGTTAAACGCCACACGTTGTTTGCATCAATCTTTAATAAAACGAGTATGCCTCTGTTTAAACTTTTATTATTAGTAATTGTTTTTAAATATTTTAAATTATTTTTTAAATCTTGAAGCTTGTGACTGTTGGTTTAGTATTTGTTTAAATAAAATAATTAGTTTATTTTATGTTCGGGTTCAATGAGTTCATAGTTGATTCTCGACGTTCACTCGTTGATAAGACGAAACTATTTATGTGACTCCTCACTGAAATTGTAAGTGATCGGTTATACAGGTACTTACTTGTAGTGGTGTTCTAATAGCAAAGCTGATTTGCATTGATGGTCAGAAAGTTTAAAATTATTTAAACCCACTTGTTACCACCACCAATGCTGCCAACCATTGACACTGTCCACCTAAGCTGTAACGTCTTAGTCTAAGGCTTTGTACACACTTGTATACAAAGTCAAGCGATTGTCTATAGACATGTAGAGGGACTGTCTATAGACATGTAGACAAATAATGTATATAGACAGTCTAAGAGACTTTGTCGCGTGTACACACTTGAATGCCTTGTTCCTCGTTAGTTGCTAAATATGGCTGACCTTGTTGGGATCGCGGCTTGTGCAGTGATAATCATGGACAGTGAAAAAAAGAGGAGACATTGGTGGAAACGTGAATTTTTGCGGAGGGGCCTCGTTTTGGTTGCAATTTACTTTCAACTTTGCAATTAGAAGACAGCATGGGTTTCCGAAACTTCACCCGTTTGACCCCAAGTGACTTTGAAGAATTGCTTCAGCTTTTAGGTGGAAAAATAAAGAAACAAGAAAATAGATTTAGAGAAATCATTCCACCATCTTTGAGATTGGCAGTGACACTGCGTTATCTGGCAAGTGGAGAATCGTTCACCAGCCTAATGTACACTTTTAGGATATCGAAGCAAGCTGTATCACAGATTGTCCATGAAGTACATGAAGCCATTATACAATCTCTGAAGGGATTCATGAAGGTATGTATAAATATTCATAAACTAATAACAGATAAACAAACATTTATATTTATGAATTAAGACATAAATGTAGTATGAAAAACATGGAACATAAAACTGACTTTTACCTATGGCACCAAAAATATTTAAATAATCAAGTTAAAAAAAAAAAAGGCTTACAAACTCTTTAAGAATTACAAGTCAGTCAGAGTATTTAGGTAGGTATAAATATTCTCAGAGACACCATGATCGGTGTTTTCATGATTTTCTTCAAATGCAGGTGAGGAAGCATAACTGCAAGAACTTTCTGAATGGTTGGACTTGCTAGTCTTAGAGGAAGAGGACGTTGCTGTAGGCAGTACGCATGGAACTTGGCCAGCATACATTCCCATTTCCAAACGAAGTATAACGCTGTGTATGTTGTGTTGAGCAAGAGATATCTCCAATTTTGGTCGGTTGCAGTTCCTCAGTTTGTTTGCGATGAGTTCACCAAACAATGTGTATTCATCTCTGGATGATGCAAGCGATTTCATACAGCTTACTGCTTCCTGGATAGGGGAGACATCATTTTTTTTAAAGCGTTTATTTGAGAGGTTTGGCATTTTAAACTGGGGTGCCTCGCTCTCAACTACTTGTGGCTCGTCGTTTCCATGGTTTTCATGCTCTGTGTTACAACTGTCCTGAAAACAGAAATGGTTATTATTACCTACTATTGTTAATAATAATATTGTTTTGAATGTTATTGAGAGACATCCTCTCACTATAACTTTTTAATTTCTAAATAAGAAATTGCTGTTAATTTACATTCTTACAATTGTGTATACACTTTTTCCTGTGAGGAAACATGAACATGTGCCTCTAACCGAGAGCAATAGACGACGTTCAGTTTCTTCACAAAGTGTCCCCGCAATTGAGTGTATCCCTAGACCATGGTTTCTGGCTTATGCTGTCATCAGTAGGGAATATTACATTTGTTCAAAATATGCTCATAATTCCCTACTGATGACGGCATAAGCCAGAAACCATGGTCTAGGGATACACTCAATTGTGGGGACACTTCGTGAAGAAACTGAACGTCGTCTAGTGCTCTCGGTTAGAGGCACATGTTCATGTTTCCTCACAGGAAAAAGTGTATACGCAATTGTAAGAATGTAAATAAACAGCAATTTCTTATTTAGAAATTAAAAAATTACCTACTATCATCATTTACTAATATACATATAATAATACATACACACGAACAGACAATTCATACTACCTTCGTAATATTACCTATACATACTAACTAATGATACTTGTTTTTTGTTGCAGCTGCCAAAAACAGAAATTGATTGGAGAGCTATTGCTGACCCATTTAATACTAGATGGAACTTACCTCATTGCTTAGGCAGTGTCGATGGCAAACACGTACAAATATTGGCTCCAGAACATAGTGGGAGCTTGTTTTTTAATTACAAAGGCACATTCAGCATTGTGCTGCTTGGAGTTGCAGACAGTAACTACAACTTCATTTATGCTGATGTTGGATGCCAAGGACGGATTTCAGATGATGGTGTATTCAAGCACACCTCACTCTACAAAAACCTAGAAGAAAAATCCCTAAATGTGCCAGGTTGGGAAGCTTTACCTGGAAGAACATGTCCAGTCCCATTCGTTTTTGTGGCAGATGACACATTCGCGTTATCAACTTACATGATGAAGCCATAGCCAGGTCACAAGCCAGGATCATCGACATCAGAAAGGGTTTACAACTACAGACTGAGTAGAGCACGAAGGATAATTGAAAATGTTTTTGGCATTATGTCATCAAAATTTAGAGTACTACTAAAACCGATACCTCTGGCTCCAGAAAAAGCAGAGGTCATTGTTTTATCTTGCATTTATCTGCACAATTTTTTGTGCAGAAACAGTGTATCCAGGAGTAACTACACTCCTGCTGGTATTTTTGATTCATATGATACAGATGGGAACTTGATTAAGGGGTCCTGGAGGAAGGAACTGGATGAAAATAATACTTTGGTTGATCTACGAACCTTACCCCGAAAGTCAACAACAAACTTACACGAAATTCGGAATGAATTCAGAGATTATTTCCTTACTCCTGAAGGAGAGGTTTCATGGCAATATGATGTTTATTAAATTATGAGTCCAGATAGGTTACAAAATTTAAAACAATCAAACATTTTCAAAACGTTTTCACTAACACCCTAAATTAAATTTTCTATTTAAAATATCTTATTATTAATAATTTTATGTACTGTATTTTAATAACATTGTTTTCTGCTCTATATCCATGTATAAAAATTAAATAAAAATATATTTGTAAACTACTTACAATGTCTTCGGTGCTTCCTGATTCATTATTTCTTTCCTCATCACAATCAGTCCTTCTGCTACTTCTTGATTCTGAACCTTGTAGTAGAAATAACAAGTGATCGTATGCGAACAAAGCTGTTTTTAAATTGTGGATTTTTTTTCTACATCACTCACTGACACTTCATATTTTTTGGCCAGCTCTTCGATAACAATTTTCGGGTCTTGGGGAATAGTCAGCGGCAAAATGTAACTTCCGTCGCTGCGCATGTACTATATTTCGGTGTCCGATGTGTACATCCAACTGTTTTTTTCACAAGTAACTAATGCTAGCTTATGGAGGTTATGTACGACAATGTAACTTAAATAAAATTTACTTTGTTCGTGTACATTAATAGGGTGTATTTATTGGAAGTACAAAAATTAGTTTACATTTATCGCACATAATTACGGTACAGAGACGATTTTGGGAGGTTGTGGCTACGTTTAATTATTTAACTTAAATTAATTAGACTTAACAGACATTTCCTTAGTTAGTGTACATTCAAAGGCTGTATTTATTCAAAGTACCGGAATTAAAACGTACTTCCAATTTAGAACCTAGTACAATCTAATGTACATATAACCAAACAAGTACATTAAAATCCTTTTTTCAACATAATGCAATAAAAAGCAATGCGCAGTTTCTGTTAACATGCAAATGATTAAGTATTAATAATGGGTTACAGTGGAATTTAATGTTACTACGGTCTGAATTAATGCAAATAAAATTGGGAGAATCTCGTAAACATATTAAAGAATGCTTGTATATTACACACAAAATTATTACAGTACGGACCTTTGTTAATGAAAAGAAACAAATTTGACTCTATACTTTAGTATGTGCCAATAAAATTCACCTTTTTTCAAATACCAATATCTGTTGTTTTTTTCATACCCTTAAAAAAAGGTCATTAACAACATACATTATGAGAAAACGTGATTACAAATAACCAGCCATTAGTTACTTGTGAAGAAAATAGATATAACATTTACAAACATCAAATCTTCAATTCTCTCCCTATTTGTTTTATAAAAACTGGAGTTTCTACTGCAGGTTTTAAGTCCACTAACTACTTAATTAAATATACATAATTGTTCCTGTATATTGTTGGGTAACATATTATATTAATACATCTGCTTCCTACTCATATGTGCAAACAATGTTTTTAATGTACGGTCCTAAAATCTTTATCAACACTTTATATCTTTAAGATTTAGACAAAGTCTAATGAGCAACTTGGCCTAACCTGAATTTACATGACCTGGCTCAGAACAACTTTATTTTGGCAAATATAAAGATGAAGACTGGTTGCAATTTACTACCATAAATGCCTGGAATGCTATGCATTAAAGAATTTTAATTAACTTTATATGGGGAAAACTGGTTTACATACATTATTTCTGAAAATAATAATCCTGAAATGTAATCAGTACTTATATCAAGTTAAGTGCAATAATTAAATTGATTCTTCAACTTGCACGTTGCAAACTTAAGGTGCTAAGCCTTTACTTTATTTTTAATTTAACATCAATTTATGTTCGACAACGTTAAAAAGAACATGTTATGGCCTCTGAGAAAGTACAAAGTGAGTGGAAGCTGGCTTAAATGAAGGTAAACATTGTATCTAATAATTAGTGTCCCGTGAGGGCTGATTCTGATTGTACTACCCTCAAAACATAAAGAAAAGTCATTTTTAGAAAGATGTCCGAGTGTAGAATTTTAAATATCACTATAATATTGACGACTCGGAACACAAAGTTTTTTATAAGTAAAAACGTAAAGTTTTACCTTACAGCCTAAACCGGCTTTCACCTATGAAGCCTTCTATAGGTGAAAGCCGGTTTAGGCTGTAAGGTAAAACTTTACGTTTTTACTTATAAAAAACTTTGTGTTCCGAGTCGTCAATATTATAGTGATATTTAGTTAAGTAACGGACACGTCATGGACAACGAAATCCAAGAATTGTAGAATTTTGTCTATGGCGAATGATAACTCCCGCAAATTCAAATAATTTTTTGCATATTGTAGAGGACTCAAGGTCTGTTGATTTTGGTGAAGATCGGTTAAGGAGAAGGGGTAGTTTACCTGCAACGTTTTGTTTTAACAAGAGTAAAGTACTTAATTTTGATAAATAAAGTATCCTGAAAAGGTCATAATAATCCACTGTAGAAAGGTAACTTAGATTTAATATCTATAAATGAAAAGGGGTAGGGGGAGGGGATAATTTTCTATAAATGAAAATGATAGGTGAAGGGGAGGGGATAATTTTTTATGTGTACTACGTTATCAGCAACATTGAAGTAGTATGTTAATAAAATTCCTTCCCAGGCTGTTTGGCCGTGGTCCAATGTTTTCTGCAAAACCAGACGTTTCGGAAGTGCCATCGACTGCCATCATCAGTGAAAATCGAGTGCGCTAACATGAGGTGGTATATGTTAGTGATCACAATTCTGTGGTTGAGGCTGAAGATAGAAGTAGTTTCTGTAGAAATATTTCATTTCTAAAATGATTTCAAATATAAATCTTAACACATGGTAGTCATGTATGGTTCTCCATACCGATATTTTAATTATTTGCATCAAATAGTATTATTATTTAATAAATGTTCTATCCAGATCAAATTATGTGTATATAGTTCTGGAAAAATTAGACAGGCAAAATAATATTTTGTTTGTTTATTGTAAACTGTATTATGTTTGGAAGTATCCCAAAGTAAATTTAACATTAGTCATGTCAATCAATGAGGCCAGTCCAGTTTTTTAAGGCCAGGAGAATCCTTGAAATGTTTGGAGCATCACTAGGTCATGATGGATCTAATCATCAAACTTCAGTTTCTGTGAAAACCTGGCAGATTTGAGTAGTCACTTGATAAAGGATGGTGTTGTAAAAGCAACAATTCTTTCAGAATTTTTTATAACCCTGTCAGTCTCCAAATAATATACTGTATTACAGTATACAAATGTAGTGTAATATCTTGACACAATACTATATGATAAATTTGGATAAAAGGCTCATTTCCAATAGAAAGGATAGCTGGTGTGATCAGACATAACAAATTTGTTGTATTAGTTTTTTGAGAATTTATTCCTATCAATCTAGAGTAAGCATATTTTCAAACCTTTATGGACGTGTGTCATGGAATTTACAGATTGCACCAAAAGAAACAGTTAAAATATATCTTTTCAATTAAACAAAAATTGGTCTTGTAATACGATTCGGTAATACAGCAGGAACTAATCAGTTAATTGCTATTACAAAATGCCTTATTCCTTTTCCATGATGATCAGATTTTGCTATACGCCTGCATAAATAAAAATTATTAAAATGCTTAACTCCCAACACAAAGTTGAACACATGATGAAAAGTTCATCATGTCACATATTCTAGTAACAAGGTAAGTTTTTGGAATACTGTTTTAGCTGAATTTATACACTAGGAGGACACTCAGCATTTAGTTTGTGTGTGTAACTCTGGTTAATCAAAGAGAATTATTTGTGTAAATTCAAATTTAGTAATACGAATCTACTACTGTACATGCCTGGAATGCTATGCATTAAAGAATTTTAATTAACTTTATATGGGGAAAACTGGTTTACATACATTATTTCTGAAAATAATAATCCTGAAATGTAATCAGTACTTATATCAAGTTAAGTGCAATAATTAAATATATTCTTCAACTTTCACGTTAAATAGATCCCTTCTCCTTCACTTACCAGCCACGTAAGGGAAGCTCTAAACCATGAACTGTCCCAGTAGTGAATGCTGCAATGAGATCTTTAGAGTCTGTATCACTTTCTTTTGAACTTCTAAATACAGGATTTCTTGGAACTGTGTAGAGTGAAATCAGTGGAGTAACTTGCGGAGGGGGGTTATCAGGGGATCAATTCCCCTCCAGAACTATTCGAAATTTCAGCAGAATTCCATAATTTCCTAAGTAGACCCATTTCTAAGCCAGTTTTGTTTGTACAAGTAATACTTATAAATAATTATAGAAATAAAAGTAATTACAATATTGTAACGTTATGTTTTCCCCTTACATAAAATAGGCCCCAACTTAAACCATTTCATGACCATGATACATGAAGAACAAAATACTAAGTCATTAACTAAATTGTATACTATAAATATTGTCTGAGATAATAAACAGAGATAGGAATAATGTAATGAAACTGATAAGAACATTATCAATAAGATTTTACTCCAGTAAACTGCATTAAAAATTGTTAAAAAAGATAAAACCTATACTCCATACTGCAGTAATAAACTGGATACTCAATAAAGAAAATTATTAATTCAACAATTAGTTTCTAAGTACTAAAATAATGAAATCAAATTTTATTTATGATTATGAATAGAATAATGTAAATCAAAAAGAGTATTACAAAAATGTAATAATAAAACAACAATAGAGCTAAATGTAAGCCTACACGTAAGGTTATGTAACATTATAATGTTTTAAACAACAGAAAGAACAAAAAAGCCTTGTAAAATCCATGAATTGTAAACAGAAGGTGAAAACTACTGATGAAGTAGTAAATAAGCTTATAATAGCTAGATAATAATGGTTATAATTTGAATTATAACATGAAGAAGAAGAAATATGAGAAACTAAAACTTGTCAATAATTGTAAGTAAAAAGAACAGTTTTAATGTAAACTTATTAAACAAACTATACTGTATAAATAATACTAGAATCGTTATTATTAGAATAATATTCTAGTAAGGAAGATATGATTAACCAATAAGTATAAACAAAGTAAATAATGAAACAAGATACATGGATTAAACCTTCAGAATACTGATACTGAAGATAATAACAACTAGAATAAGTAAGAAAAACAATATTAAAGGACAAACTATGTTGTCAAAGCTTCAGTAAAAAGTGAAGAATGTTTTAGAATAATGATGTAATAGGAAGAAACATGTATTTTCAAGGTATGAATGAAATTAAGGTTCAATATCATAGGAAAATGAGCCTAGAACATTTGTATGTTATTCATAGTAAATAATTGTTAATTTATGTCATTATTATTGTAGTGAAAGTTGAATAAGGGTATCAAGAACAATGTAAAGTAATTGTCTGATAGCAAAAGTAATTATTTTAAACGTACGAAAGAAACTAAGGTGTCCACTACAATGGGCCAGTAGGCCCTATACCTGAATAACTTATTTCTACTATTTGTAAACAATTATTGCTAATAATTGTCATTATTAGTGTAACAAAAGTGAAAGCCAAGGATCAAGAACAATTTAGAATAGTTGTCTTGTATTAAAAACAAGAATTGTTAAAATATGAAAAAATAATGTTCAAACTATAATAGGCCAATATGCCTAGACAAATTATGTATGTTAATTGTAAGAAATTATTATTGATTTTTGTCATTAGTATTGTTGTAAAAGTTGTAGGGAGTTATAAGGAACAATTGTGATCAGTTATATCATAATAAAGCTAAGTAATATTATTAGAAGAAAGAGAATTAGGATGTCAGCAACACAGGTTGGGTTATGCCTAGTTAGCCAAACATGACTTTTATAAATTGGGACATTATTAATTACTGTAAATAATGTTACACTCAATGGTTAGTAAGTAAATATCATTCTTTAATTTTCTTAATTCTTAACCTCATATTATGAGTACAAATGTATGCCTACTTATAAGTAACTTTACTAATGAAGTCTTTTTAAAAAAGAGACTTGTGTCCATGTTAACAGCAAAGATAACAATTACTGAAGCTCTGAGAACTGTCATATGATAATGGGATGACAGTGTATCAGTTAGAATAATCAACAACTTATTAAGGCACACTGTAAGGAGGTATGTTTTAATCATTTTGCACACATCATTCCAGAAGTCTGTTCTAAAAACAATTATAATCAAACTGCTGTTTCAACAGTACTAATAATGCAGCATGGCAAAATTTAAACCATTTTTATTGGTCTGAACGTTTGTTTCAAGCTGAATATACCAAATATGTTTGTAATAGGTTTATAATTTAAGATGTGAAGTATATGAAGCCTTTACTAGTACCTGTTCATTAGACAACAAATAATAACTATAATTTCTATTAATTTTGTTAATGTTCTTTACCATTCATTATTTAGTTATTTTTTTACTGTCAGGAAAAGTTCTGATGTAATTTCTGTACGTGTTATTTTTGGTCTCTCTCTCTCTCCCCCCTCTCATTGTATTTATTGAAAAAACATAAAAAAACTGACATGTGTCCACATTGCATACAATTAAAAACATACTTGTGATCTTGCAAAAGAGGATCAGTCCTCTGTGTTTTAATGATAATTAGTTAATCAATGAACATGTCATGGACAATACAATGCAAAAATTTACAAATGAATAATGAAAACACAAAGATTAAAAACTAATAAGAAATCATTATAGACATAAAGAAACAAATTAGTAAGATTTATTAATGAATCAAAGGAATTCAGAAATTCAACTGATAATCACACATTAGTACATAGTGTTACTAATTTCACAATTCCACAAAATTTGTAATTATTGGATAGGGAACATTGGATTTCAATATAGTAAGCGTACACATATTAATTTTAAGCACGTTTTACAAATAGTGAATGGAAAAGAAAATAAATTCACGATTTCAACTTTCTTAAACTGAAAACAAGAAATTCTTTTGAGTTAGTGTACGGTAACGTGTTTTGTTACTGTAAGACAGAGCAGTGCTGTTAGTGTACTAATTACGTTGCATTAAATGTATAAATAAAGCTAATGAGTTATTCTTAGATGACATCATTAATCTTATTGGTAATGGTGTAAAAGCCTTCCCACAGCGGTTGCAGGTTTGGGCTGATTTCTTTCTTCCTTATCATGTTATAGAACTAAGCCTGGCAGCAGGTGTGAGCCCTGAAGACATTGCAACCAGTCTTCATCTTTGTATTTGCCAAATAAAGTTGTTCTGAGCCAGGTCATGTAAATTCAGGTTAGGCCAAGTTGCTCATTAGACTTTGTCTAAATTTTAAAGATATAAAGTGTTGATAAAGATTTTAGGACCGTACATTAAAAACATTGTTTGCACATATGAGTAGGAAGCAGATGTATTAATATGTTACCCAACAAGATATAGCAACAATTATGTATATTTAATTAAGTAGTTAGTGGACTTAAAACCTGCAGTAGAACTCCAGTTTTTATAAAACAAATAGGGAGAGAATTGAAGATTTGATGTTTGTAAATGTTATATCTATTTTCTTCACAAGTAACTAATGGCTGGTTATTTGTAATCACGTTTTCTCATAATGTATGTTGTTAATGACCTTTTTTTAAGGGTATGAAAAAAACAACAGATATTGGTATTTGAAAAAAGGTGAATTTTATTGGCACATACTAAAGTATAGAGTCAAATTTGTTTCTATTCATTAACAAAGGTCCGTACTGTAATAATTTTGTGTGTAATATACAAGCATTCTTTAATATGTTTACGAGATTCTCCCAATTTTATTTGCATTAATTCAGACCGTAATAACATTAAATTCCACTGTAACCCATTATTAATACTTAATCATTTGCATGTTAACAGAAACTGCGCATTGCTTTTTATTGCATTATGTTGAAAAAAGGATTTTAATGCACTTGTTTGGTTATACATTAAATTGTACTAGGTTCTAAATTGGAAGTACGTTTTAATTCCGGTACTTTGAATAAATACAGCCTTTAATGTTATATACAGCCTTTGAATGTACACTAAGGAAATGTCTGTTAAGTCTAATTAAGTTAAATAATTAAACGTAGCCACAACCTCCCAAAATCGTCTCTGTACCGTAATTATGTGCGATAAATGTAAACTAATTTCTGTACTTCCAATAAATACACCCTATTAATGTACACGAACAAAGTAAATTTTATTTAAGTTACATTGTCGTACATAACCTCCATAAGCTGGCATTACTTACTTCGAATATATACAGCCTTTTATCCATACAATAAATACAGCCTTTGAATGTACACTAACTAAGGAAATGTCTGTTAAGTCTAATTAATTTTAAAAATCTAAAAGGTTAAGTTAAATAATTAAACGTAGCCACAACCTCCCAAAATCGTCTCTGTACCGTAATTATGTGCGATAAATGTAAACTAATTTCTGTACTTCCAATAAATACACTCTTTTAATGTATACGAACAAAGTAAATTTTATTTAAGTTACATTGTCGTACATAACCTCCATAAGCTGGCATTAGTTACTTGTGAAGAAAACATTTGGATGTACACATCGGACACCGAAATATAGTACACGCGCGGCGACGGAAGTTCCATTTTGCCGCTGACTATTCCCCAAGACCCCAATTTTCTTCTTAATACGATTTTTTATATTCGGGATTAGTAAATCCCCACAAACATGATGCCGCGTGAAAATCTTCAATAAATCGCAACACTTTCTCCGTAGGCCACATCTTGATAAGAAAAAACAAAACAAAAACCGACGAAGTGTTCTCCATGCGTCAAAGAGAATAACTGCGGATCATGTCTGCCAAAACGTCCACACTACGAAATGTTGCGCAATATTGTCTAAGATTTGTCTCATGTCTCCCATTTCAAACGGGAGTCAAAAGTTCTGCTATTTTGTTTCAAAAGCGTGTCTGTAGACATCAATTTTTCTCTCGATTGTCTATATATAATCGCTCGATTGTCTAAAGACATTGTCTAGATACGAAAATCGCTCGACTTTGTATGCAAGTGTGTACAAGGCTTAACGAAAAAAAATAAAACATATGATGGGCTGCGCAAGCCCAGTACAAAATATAAATACAACTTAATTGACATAATGATTAATATACATTTATATTATTTATACATAGTATTTGTATTTACATGAATTTCAATGAACTTAATTTTCAACATTATTTTCATTGTTTGCATCATTATTATCATTCATTTCAACAATACTTAAGTTATTCGTACTATCAATCATTTCATTATATTCTAAAAAGGATACAATAGGCTTATGGTAACTGAAGTAAGAAACAAAAATGTTTGATTGGAATTTATGTAAATATCTTGTAAAAACCGCATCGATCGTCGTTTTATATTTTTTAGTGCTGAGTTTTCGATCATTGGACATAGTCAAACCTAATGCTTCATTCAAAAATTCAATTAATGGTAGATTTTTATTATCTGCAAAGTTAATATTGAAGTCTCCACTTAATATCATAGGTACATCGTCAAATTTTTCGCCAAATCTTTTTTCGAGTATTTCAGAACCTTCTTTTGTATAAATTATCAAATTTTCGAATAAAAATTGTTGTATCTGCCTCATGGATTTTCCAGGCGAAATATAAACGGCAACCATTAAAATGTATTGTCCATTTTTGGAATGGCAACGAGCAACGCATATTTCGCCTATATCACAAACATTAACGCCAATCCCTCTAGTGAATTTGGTATGTATATCCATATATGAAGTGACAATGTGTGATGTATCTTGTGTATTGTGATAAATAGCTACTCCCGCCGCTGGAACTTCAGGTCCTTTGTAACTTACAACAAAATTGAAATTCGGAATATCAATTGGTTCTTCGTTTTTTATACGAGTTTCTGACAGAAGTAGAACATTTGACTTTTTTACAACAGCATCGTTTTTTAGATCATCTGCATGTGCATGTGAACTTTGGCAATTGAATGAAAATATAGATAATCCAATCCCGTTAGAGATGAATTCAAGAAAAGTTTTGGTGACAGTTTGTAGTGTATTGTTTTGTAACCTTTTTAATTCTAACATTAGATCCTCTCGATGACTTGTTGATCTCTTGTGATGCTTATCTGCTTCTGAAGCATTCAGAGGTATTCCTGTTCTACCAATCCAAAATTTCCAGCTGTCCCTAGTATTTTCTTTAGTAACCATAAATAAACCTTGAATCCTCGTTACTCTTGTTAAAGCTACGTATACTAATTCTCTAGGATGTTTGCGATTGTATTCGTAAACAATAGCATCATAAGTACCTCCCTGTGATTTGTGAATAGTCATTGCCAGAGCAGAAATAAATGGAAAATGTTTTCGTTTTGCTAGTATAGTTTTATTGTTATTAAGTGGTATGGATGATGTCTGAGGAGTGATTGGCACAGCATCATTGTCAAGATTGAGGCGCGCACTAAGATTTCTTGATTTTGTTGCCCGTTTTCGTCCACATGATTTTGGAAATTTCATCCAAATTCTTATGATGTCACCATTCTCATCTCTCTCCACATGATACAATTTTCCTACAGTGCCATTTGATAATCCATCTGCAACATCTATGTTATTAGTTATCATGTAAGGTCCGTTAAGAACTAAAATTAATTCGTAAGGCAATCCACCAGTATCATCAGTTCTCATTTTATGCAACTTCTACCTAACGAAATTTTCTTGCTCAACATTATGACAACCAACGAAAACATCCGATGCCAAAGATATTATTTTATTTTCTACACAGTTTAAAATGGAATGGTTGTACTCATTTACCGCTGCGTTTGTACATATAAGTCTAATTCCTTCAGGACATACTAATTGAGCTTCTTCTTTTATGATAAATCTTGATTCCATTACTTGTATTTCTTCTTCCGTTAAAATATTTCCATCTACAATCTTCGTTAAAATTTCGACAAACTGACTATCTTCTTGTCTCATTACTTGCTTCAATTCAAATTTTTTAAATTTTCGCCAAGGTGTTTCACCAGTCTTCTCCTTTTAATTTGCTTGAAGATTGGCGTGGCCTTTACTGGAGGTAATTGTCGCAAATCCCCGATGAGTATAACATCTAATCCTCCAAAATCTTTTGTAAACAAGCCAGTAATTTGTTTCAGACGAGTATCAATCTGTTCCAATAATTCAGCGGAAACCATGCTTACTCCATCAATAATAAGGACTTTAACAAATTTGAATAAAGTTCTATATTGATTAGCTTTTTCAATATTAAGTGGGATTAGCCTGGACAATGATATGCTTAATGCATTATGAACTGTTGAACCACCTATAGCTGTAGCAGCCTTTCCAGATGATGCACACGCTATATAGGCATTGAAAATGCCATCAGTATCTGAAAATCTATTATATATTTCCATCATTCCTTTTATTACAAAAGTCTTGCCACTACCAGCTGGTCCTGTTAAATATACGAGCAATGGTTCTCGCATTGGCTCATCTGTAGTTATCAGGTGGTGCATTGTATGAAACAGAATTTCAACAGAATTTCTCTCTGTTCCTCATTGGCCCAGCGCATAAGATCATAAAAATCATTATAAGACATTATGTTATCTTTCTTTTTAGCTATAGCTCCAAGTTTGTTAAGCATTGCAAGTTGTAAATCATCATTTATCTCTACATTCGGGTCATTGTATAATTCTTGAAATGGGTTTTGATCAGAAAGTCTACCAACAACATCTCTTATTTCTTCATTATCATCTGGAACTTCTTCGCGGCATAATTCTGGACAAATTTGTAATGTTTTTTCAATGTCTATGTTGGATTCAAATTCTTTTCTCTTCTGTAATATTAGATCTACATTTTCATCGTATAATCTAATAAATTTCATTTCTTCAAGAATTTCTGCCTCCTCATGACGAAATGGAATGTCCAAAGTTACCATTTCTCTCTTATATTCGTTGAAATCAGTAGCCATATCATAATTGCGATAACGTATTACTCTCGGTTCATCTCGTTTGACATACTCTCCCTTGTCATTTTTGTAGTACTTAGAAACGAATTGCGCGAGAGAAATATTTTCTAAATCTTCAGGTCTTTTTTCACACTTGTCGAACCAATTTTCTTTCCATATATCTGTGCAATCATCGTCCAATTCACTCAATTCCTTCATGGTCTTTTTTATTCTTTGTCTTTCAATGGGCCATACAGTCGGTATATAGACAATAATGGTTGAACTTTTTGACATAGGCTCTTTCAACAAATACCAGGCAGCTTCTTGACTTGTTATCTCGGTGTGATTTAAAAGATTGATACTAATATTTTTAGTGATCTCAAATATATCGAATTCCGGGTGTTCATCCATGATTTCAATTATTTTCCTTTGTAAATTGCTAACACCTCTATTAGTTTTATTGACGTATTCCACAACGTAAGTTGCGCACAAATACTCTTCTGTTATAAATTGAAAGTCTGTATTAGATTTGACAATGTTCAATATAAATGGATTAAAAGGATTGTGCCACTTTTCATAAGGTTGACGCTTTGGAAAAACTCTTGGTCTATAGATTTCTGCACGAATGATATTAACATATTCCTGATCTGAATTAATATTATTATCTTCATAAAATGTTTGGAAATCAACGTATTCATAATTTTCCAAATTTTTTCTGAGAGCATTATATTTTGCTTTATACTCTTTAAATCCATCTTCGGTGTCTTTCATCGGTGTCAAAATCATTGTTGTCTTAATTGGCATAAAACAAGCTTCAAATCTACATTTTTGCATTCTTTTTAATGCTACTCCTTTGTAACATGTAAAAGTATGCTTGTGTGTTTGTAATTTAATATTACCTGATGCCTCTGCTGCAGATACTGATATAAGGAAGTCTATGAGATCGATGGCTTTATTGTAATTTTTTCCAAGTGCGTCTTCGGGAGCATTGTCTAGCCAAGCTAAAATGTGCGCATGTGGACTACCCCGATGTTGAAATTTGATTCTTTTGAAATAATACAAAATTCTATATTTCTTGAAAGGACTAAATCTTTTTGATTGCAGTATTTTCATGAGAACATTGACCAACTTATTGAAATATATAGCGCAAGTAACTGCATCTTCATTAATGAGTGTACTCTTTTCTATGAAATGTAATGCTGCTGCATCTTCAACCAATATTTCAGAATTATTTTTTAAATTATGCAATAATTGTAGCAATTTGGGCCATCCTATTTCGTTAGCACTTATTGTAAAAAAAACTGTTGGCTTACCATATTGTCTTATCATTGCAAACAGGTCCTTTTTCCTTTCTGACCAATAATATGCTGAATTCGGGATCGTGCGTAGAAAAGCCAAATTACTGTCAATACAACCGTGTATATAATTTTCTGATTCCATTTGCTCTTTAGTGATAGTAGTGCCTTTTCCAACATGTTTGAACGCAATAGAAAGCGAATCTCGTATTTTTATTCTCATTATTTTCATGGCCAAGTATAACAAATGCTGAGGGGTAACTCCTCGTCTGTCAGATGGTCTAAGTTCACTTGTTGCCATCATAAAAGGTGTGACAGTAAGGCCATCACGAAAAGTTCTAAATTGACCCAAGTATATTTGCGGAAAAGATAATTCTTCTGCATGTTCATCAAATAATAGACTAATGGGAACATTACCTTCTCCAGGAGCAATTCTTAAGTACATTTCGTCGTTCCACACTAATGTTTGTTGCTGTGCTATTAAGCTTTCGTCAATTGGTATTCGTTCTGATATGTCATTGTCACCATCTTCATCGTAGGTTATTTCATCTTGTATATGATCTTGGCCGTTTAAGAAGCTATCATCAACCGTAACGCCATAAGAAGTATAAAGAGGTGTATCTTTCAAGTATTGCAACCACGCTTTTATTTTTCTTTTGTTGACTATACCATAAACGTAGCTGGATTTGTGTATTTTCCTTCTCTTTATGTGAACCGTAATGTTATGATCGTCATCTACATTTCTTGGCAATGTACGTACCATTGTATTTACTTCTATTGGAACATTTATCACCTGCCCATAGAGTCAAAATTGACCGTGAACATGTCGAAGTCTTCGAATTTGCATAAATGGAATTCTCGGAGAGATAAGTCTTTCTGTTACCAAATCTAATGGAAAATTTTTAAGATTTTCCGGAAATGGAGGATATTTAAATCTATTATATACCGAAAGTGGTGGAACACGATTCGGGACCCCACGATTCTTTTTAATTGTTGTTAAGCAAGTTGAGCATATTTTCACCTCTGCTACATTAACATTTCTAAGCATTGTTCTTATAAATTCAATATTAGGAGTTGTATCGTTATTAACAAAAATTTTCAAATCTTTTTTAAACCACAGTCTATCACAAATATCACAAGCATGGCCAAAATCATTTCCAAAAAAATCTTTTTGAAATTCTCGATGTGCACTGGAATTTTGTTGGAAAGAAGAGTATGTTTGTACAGGTAGATTATGTTGAGAATCCATGTTGTGTGTATTATTTTGAACATCACTCGGAAGAATATTTTGAGTATTTGGTTCATAGTTTGTTATTATTGGTTCATGTAATTGTGGAACATGATTAATTTGAACTTGTAAAGGAATATCATTGTGAATTTCGTCATCATAATCTGAATGTGACTCTGGAATGTATGGTTCGTTCCGTGTTGATAGGCCAGCAGTATGAGTTGGTGGGACATATGGCACATTTCTTGTTGATGGTCCTGCAATTTGTGAATTATGGAAATCCTGACATTTAGAAACATGCTTTACAACTGTTTTTGAGGATTTATCTGTCTGTAAATTAATAAAATTAGTGGCTCTTTTCTTATCTCTATAATGCTGACTTTTTCGTTTGTCTTTTTCTTTACGACGTTTAATTATTTCCTCCTCCTCAACTGTTATTGTTAGTGGTTTAGAAATTTGTGAATTAACTATTGCATCAGTTTTCTTTCTTATCTCTATATCGCTGACACCTAATTTTATTTTGTACTTTTCTTTTTTTTTATTTTCATCAATTTTTTTTGACTTATGTCATCATCAGAGAAATCCGCTCCTACCGATTCTTCATCATCTTCTTGTCTTTTCCTTTTACCACCGTCTGAAGACATCTTCAATTTTTTCCACGTAGGATCGAGGATCTAAACAAATATGAAAAATGGATATTTAGAAACACTAATTATATTACAACACTTTTTCGTAAACTTCTAATGGTGAAATTGAAAGATATAAGTTTATAAATAATCATTTTGCAAAAAATAACAAAGCACGTATTCTATTTTTGACAATTTAAACTAATAAACAATAATTTCGTAAAATTAAATTTTAAAATTAAATTTTGCAATAAAAGAAAATATTATCTGAAATGAAAATTAGAGCCTTTTTTGCAATTTTTTCAACCAAAAATTTCAATAATATAAGGTAATAAACAATTATTTTGTCGTGTCAATATATATATTTTTCAACCTCAAATTTCGATAGTATATGCTAATAAACCCTAAATTTGAAATAAAAGTCAATTTGCATGTTTAGGTTTGAATTGCAAAATTTAAGGCTTTTTTTGCAAATTTTTCAATCCAAAATTTCGATAATATAAGCTAATACAAAATAATTTTGAATTAGTAACCATATTTTCAAAATTCAACACATAAATCTAAAATTATTATAAAATTTTATAGAATTTTTAATTTTAAAATCCGCGGCAAAAATACTATCGAACAACTAGAAATTTGTTTTACCACGCTAGTAAGATAACTCCTAAGCCACTATGAAATACTCATTGCATGATGTATGGCAGAGGTCAAATATCAAAAATAAAAAATAAATAATATCAATTTTTTAAACGGAAATATTGATACGGATATTGGAAATATTTTAAAATACATGCTTTGTTTATGTTATTCATTTTTCTATATAAAAATAATAACATATTTAGTGCTCACTTTTGTACTGCACAGTGATCCTACATTTGAACATTTAAAATAATGATCAAACTAAAACACAATTTAAACAATGCACAGTATACACACATTAAACTTTCCACGTAGTCAATTTAACTTTACTTATATACATATACACAGCACTAATGTTACAATCTTACAATAATAAAAAAAACTATTCAAAATACATACTTCAACATTAGACATGACGAAAAACCCTAAGTTAACAGCCAGACGGACAAATAACAATTATGTAAATATCATATAATATAGTATAAGTAATTAATAAGAATAATAATAATGTAAAATAGATCATAAGTATTGCGTTAATTGTTAATACGGAAAGCCAAAATCGCGCTAGGGATCGAACACGTGATAGTAAATTCGGCAGTGTAAGAAACTCCAAAATAAAGTACGTAAACGATAAAAGTGTGTTAAATAGTATAAATAATAGTATTACACACAAGTATAATCTTCGACGAGACTGCTCCAGCTTCGGACTGAACAGGACTGCTCTTCTGACTGCTCTTCTTCAGCTCTCTTCGCTGGACGATCTACGGCTTTGCTGCCTTCGGCCACCTCGCCTTCGGACGAGGAATATTTCTTCTCTTCGTGGGAACAAAAAGGACCCAGGAGCCAGCTGCTGCCGGTGAACTAAGTAGTTGGTACAAGTGGCAGCTGGCAGAAGACCTTTTTAGGACCACCTTCGCCGGATACCATCTGCTGGCGAAGACTAGAAGAGGATTGCTCTGGGCTCACCTGGTGAGTGCCGCATCAGTGCATAAACCCTAACTTGCTCACGACTGTTAGGTAGCGCTGCCCCGGACGATCCTTGCAAGCCCCCACCAGTGGTAAGCGAGCTAGGATATCGCCGGGGTAAAGGGGCCAGTGGACACCAGTCTTGGTAAGGACTGGTATTCAACGAAGCTGGTCGTTAGCCCAGCTCCTCCCGCATCGTCGTGAGCAAGGAAGACGCGCGGGTAATCCGGCTTCGGCCGGACCCGAGATCCCTGGCGTCTGGCAGTGACTGCCTAGCAGTCTCTGCCCGGCAGCCGTCGCACCTGGCCAGCATGCCTTCCACAGGCAACGGCTCAAGTGCCGAGTCGCTCGGCCCTGCCTTGCTGCCCCATCTGGGCGACTCGCCTGAATCGCCTCGGGCGATGGAGACGGATGATCCTCTCCCTAACCCGATTCCTCCTCTTCCGGCTGACGAGTCGGGCGAGTTCGCGACCGTTGGTCGGCGTAATCGCCCGGCTAAGAAGCCCAAGAGGACCCATACACCTGGATCCACTTCCTCTCAGACCTCGGCCATGGACATCGGACCTTCTCAGGGCCCACAGGCCACGGTTCCGACTGCTTCGACAGCAGCTCCGGCTGCTGCCGCTGTTGGTCGTGCGCCGCCCCTGTATGTCCACAGCGTGTCCAATGTCGCCGCCTTATACAGACGGCTGATCGCGGCCCACGGCCTGTCGGCCGACAAGCTGGACCTGAAGCTGCTTGGCGGTGATACGGTCAAGATTGTCGTCCGCCAGCTCGAGGACCATCGCCTGGTCGAGGCCTTCCTCCAGGCGCATAACCTTCAATACCACACCTTTTCTCCTAAGCGAGTCAAGCCCTTGTCTGTAATTTTGCGAGGGCTTGACGCGCACACCGATCCACAGGAGATCCTCTTGGAACTCCGAGAACTCGGGTACCCAGTGCAGGCAATTTTCCGCCTGTTCACGCACTCAGAAACCCGAGTACCTCTCCCGCTCGTTCGTCTCCAGCTCGAGAAGGGCGAGGCTGCAGACAAAATTTTCCACCTGACGCGGCTGTTTGGCTTCCGCGTCAGGGTGGAAACCAGTCGTCCCCAGGGCAAGCTCGCGCAGTGCCACCGGTGCCAGAGGTTCGGCCACCATACCGACGTCTGCCGCAATGCCCCGGCCTGTCTACGTTGTTCGTTGGGACATTTAACTCAGGCCTGCACTGTGGCAGACAAGTCCAAGTTCCGCTGCATTAATTGTGGCCAAGGCCATGCAGCAAGTAACGTAAACTGCCCGGTCTACAAGGCGGAGCTCCTGCGGAAGCAAAAGCCGCAGGGGCCCCTCCCGAAGCCAAGGCAGCCAGCTATGCAGCCCCAACCTCAGAGACAGCCTAAAACTCAGGCAAGGCCTCAACCTCAGGCACAACCGGCACGGCGCGCGCCCTCTCCGGCTCCACCTCCAGCCCCTGCAAAGGCAACCAAACGAACCGCGTCTCCTTCCGAAGCAGAGACAAGCCCAGTAGCCGTCATCTCGGTTTTGGAGCCGGAGAATCAACCCTCCACCTCCGCGGAACCTCCTACTCCCGCCTCTGAACCAGAGGTAGCCTCGCCTCCACTGCTACCTCCGCGATTTCCGCGAGCAGGCATCACAAAACCCAGGAACAAAGGGATAACCACACCGGATGCTCGGCCCCGAGCTCCTGCCGGCCCACAGCCCAAGAAAAGTCCTGCTTCCCGGTATAAGTCCGACGAAGCGCAACAGCGTACTTTTCCTGCCGCTGATTCAAAACCGTCTGGCCCTGGTCCTGTGGCTTCCACCACGACCCGATCTGCCGTTAAACCTGGTCGCTCTTACGCGGCCTCAGTTTCCAGGCAAACCGCCCAGTCCGTCATTTCCGATGACGCACAGTTCGTCCGCGACTTTCTGTCTGGCTACGACCTCAAGAAAGTCGCATCTACCTTCAGGTCCATCCGAGACCGCCTGGAAACTGCTGACCCAACTGAGAGATTCATGCTCTTGGTGGAAGCCTGCGAAGTCATAGGTCTTCTATGAACCGAGCCCTTAGACGAGATCTCTCGCTCGTAGCCTGGAATGCTAACAACATCGGTTCCAAGCATTCCGACCTTCTTGAATTCCTAGCTCGGTTCAAACCCGACGTACTTCTCCTCGGGGAAACCCACCTGACCCCGGCGAACCGGTTTCGATTACCAAATTACGTGGTCTATCGGGATGACCGAGTTGGCCGACGAGGAGGCGGCACGGCGATCGCGGTGAGGACCTCCATAGGTCATCATCGTGTCGCTTTGCAGCAGCTTACCAACCTAGAGGCCACCGCCATTGAGGTCCACGGAGCTCTTGGCGGCGTCCTCGTGGTTTCAGCTTACAAGCCCCCACAAGCTGAACTCCTTGTCGGCGACCTGGACGTCATCTTCGATTCCCATCGAAGGGTAATTTTGGCCGGCGATCTGAATTGCAAGCATCGCGTTTGGAATAGTCGCCTGACTACTCCGAACGGGAGGCGCTTGCTCAGTTTTGTTGAATCGCGCCGGGCGATGGTGTTTGGTACAGCGCAACCCACGTTCTTTCCGTCAAGGCCTAACGCGGCTCCCGATGTTCTGGATATCGCGGTGACCCAAGGAGTTGTCTGTCCGGTCGAGGTATTCTCACTTACGGAGCTGACATCCGACCACAACCCTATCTTGGTCCACGTCGCTACCCAGCACGCCTATGCACGTTCTGACAAGAAGAAGGTTATCGATTGGGATCGCTACGGCCCGACCTTGTGCGGTAGATTGCCGCCAGCGGCCCCACTCGATTCCGTTCGCCTCCTAGACGAAGCAGTTGCGGGAATCGAAGAGGCAATCATCTCGGCTATAGGCGTGTCTTCACGTACGCGAGCTGGCTTCACGCCTGACTACCAACGCATCCCTGAGGAAGTCTCTCTTCTCGCTCGCGAGAGGAATTACTTCCGGAAACGTTGGCAGAGGACCCGTGATCCGGCCGATAAGGCAGCATACAATCGGCTCACCGGACGACTGCGCGGCAGTCTGAAGGCGTTCCGACGTAGCTGTTGGGAACTCGACGTGGCCCGAACGGGGGATGCGGACCCGCAATCTCACCAGTACAGAATACCTACCGCATTGACGGGACGGAGGCGCCGACCTCCACTTCCCGCCATTGTTGGACCGTTCGGTCGACTCCTGGGTCGCCCGGAGGAGAAGGCCGAGTACTTGGGCTTGTGTTTCGAGCGTCAGTTCGCTCCCAACCCGCCCATGGACTGGGACTTCGACGAACAAGTCGAGATGGCTGTGGAAGACTTTCTGTCTCTTCCGATCACGGCGGAGCCCGAACCCATCTCTTTGGAAGAGGTCTCAGATCGGCTCGCTGAACTTCAGCCAAGAAAGGCTCCAGGCCCGGACGGTGTTACCAACACCGCTCTACGACTTCTTCCCGAGCCTGGAGTTCAATTCTTGACTGATTTGTTCAACGCGTGTCTTAGACTGGCCTACTTTCCCAAGAAATGGAGAAAGGCGACGGTTATCGTGATCCCGAAGCAGGGAAAGGATACCACCCGCTCGGAAAACCTCCGGCCTATCAGCCTACTCTCCGCTACGTCCAAGGTTTTTGAGCGCCTCGTACAGCGTCGTGTACGAGAACATCTAACCAACTTTGACGTGCTGGTCCCCGAACAGTTCGGCTTTCGTGTGGGGCATTCGACCACTCATCAACTGATGAGACTGGTGGAAAGCATCACGGAAGCCGGGTGTCGGAGAGAACGGACCGTTGGCTGTTTCTTAGATGTTGAGAAAGCCTTCGATAGCGTATGGCATGATGGCCTGTTATTCAAACTTAGGGAAGTCCAGCTCCCGGACTGCTACCTCCATCTGGTTGCTAGCTTTCTGACGGAGAGGACCTTCTGCGTGAGAGTTGGCGATTCTGTCTCTTCCGAGAGACGAATCACAGCCGGCGTCCCTCAAGGTAGTGTTCTAGGCCCCCTTCTGTTCTCGATCTACGTCAACGACGTGCCGAGACAGCCTGGAGTCCAGATGGCCCTCTTCGCTGACGACACGGCCGTATTTACGGCCGATCGTCATGAGGAAAGGGCCGTCCTACGACTGCAGCGCCAGCTCGACACGCTCGTGGACTGGACTGAGAATTGGAGAGTGCAACTCAACGCTACCAAGAGTGTAGCCGTCGAATTCTCTAAGCGACGGAAGAACCCCGTTAGGCAACTACGTATCGGCAGAACGTACTTGCGCTGGTCCAACGAGGTCAAGTACCTCGGCTTACACCTTGACCGTCGGCTCACCTGGCCTACCCACGCACAGACAGTTCTTAAGCGAGCATCCACTCGCCTGTGCGCACTGTTTCCACTCCTGATCAGCTCAGCCATGACCAGGAAATTGGGTAGGATGATCGTCGGCGCGTATCTGCTGCCGGTCATTACCTACGCCTGCCCGGTCTGGGGTTACCTCGCCGCAATGCATAAAAAGAAGTTGCAGAGCGTCCTCGACAGGGGGCTTCGGCTAGCGGCCAAAGTCCCCCGTCGCTTCTCATCTCGCCTTCTAAGGAGAGGACTTGGCGTCCGCTCCTTAGACGACACTTTCAGGCGGCTTGCACGCAAATTTTATGCACGTGCGGCGAGGTTCCCAGGCAATCCTCTAGTGACTGGGCTGGGAAGGTACCGTATACGCCCAGGTGATTCGTGGAAACGCCCTCGGTGTATACTGCGCTAGCGTAGGCTAGCACAACAGCCGAGAATCGGCCTGCTATAGAGCACGCGCCCTACTTGGGCAGGGCCACGAGGCAGGAGCTCCAGAAGGTAGCTCGGAACTCAGTTACCGTGCGGTTCGTCTCTGCGACGCACAACCGCAAAGCCCAGAGCGAAAAAAGTATAATCTTTTCTTTCACTGCTGGCCACGCGCAACACGTCATACTTATAGCTACAGATATACTGTTAACATTAGCATGTCGGTGACCCGAACTCATAAGATTTTACCCATCCAAAAATCGCCCAACGTGTCTATAGAAGTTTTCACTTCAAAAATTGTTAAATTTTTGGATGGGGTAAAAATTATGTTTATTCTCCGAAACTATTTTTGAAAGGTTGTTAAATTACAATAATATTATTTATCATACTTTTGGTTCAAGTTTACTGGTAGACTCTTTAAAATTATAATATCTCAGGGTTATAATTCTGACTCAGATTGTTCACCACCTTGGACACTAAGAACTTCGTTAAATTATTTAATAAATAAAGTAGGTTCTTTGAGACTGCAAGATACAAAAAACATAAAGCAATGTACTACTATCATTATTTAGTAGTAGGAGAGTGATAACATTAAAATTTCTCAATGAATAACATAAAAAGTAAACGTGTGACTTGTCGACCTTTGAGGTTAAAGCGATTTTCATCGGAACAGTAATTAATCAATTTTAAATTATTAATACCTCTTAACGTTAAAATAACTGTACAATACGGTTAGGAATTCATTTTAGTGAAAAAATTCATTATCTTTAGTAAATTTTTAGTAAAATTTCATCAAATTGGATAACACAACAAATACATGTGTAATTGGATATTCCTCGCTAATAGGGTTAAACGTTATTAAATATTTTGGAACAATCTTAAACACAATACATAATAATTAGTATATGTTCAATCACAGTCTTTAAAGTTTATCATGAATTAGTTGATACATCCTATCTCGATATGGTCATCAAGTTAATTATGAAAATAAGGTTTGGTTAAAATTATGTCACTTGTTTTTTCATTTTTTTCCCTTTTTAAATTCGCTTAATAGCTCTCGTTACACTTAAACCATGCTAATTGTCCACATGATAAAATCTCTTCTTTTATAATTACTATAATTTAATAAAACATTTTAATCAATTCAATACCGGTACATAAGTCATTTGTCTTTGTTTCTTAATTTCTTCAATAATAATTATTTGAATTATTAATTTCAATACTGTTCCAAGCCTTGTTGGATTTAAATTGATATAATATGATTAATAAGTTTCGCTAACATCGTCATTGAAAAATTTTATTACTATTCTGAGTATTTAGGAATTGTCACTTGTACTTGCGTTCGAGGTCGTTTCTGGAATTATCACTATTAACTTTTTTTATTTAATTAATTAATATTTAATAATTATTAATTATTTCACTGCCAATGCGCATGTACTCTGGATTAGGACACTGAAATAAAAATACTTTAACTCTTGTTGACATCCGACCTAACCTCAACTTCGCTATTCTAGGTTAAGACGATTTTGATCAGCATCAATTCTGCATTATTGTTTGCGGCGACCTGCGTAGCTCCCTCGTCGTTGTCTCGAGATGAACTGTGTACTCACCTGTGTCAAAATCTGGTTCCTAATGCTCAATAATGACCCCCTGATTGGTCAGTTTTTTCAATTTCCGTGTTTTTTGGTATTGTTCGGCAAAATAGACGCGTTCTTGGCATCATCCCGCTGGGTTTAAGATTATAAAAATTTGATTCACTTATGGACGCCCATGGAATCATAAATCATTAATTCCTTATAATTCAAATTGTTCACTTATAAGTACTCTAATCAACTTCTCGTTACTCCCATTGCTTCTGTCTTTTTAATACAAGTATTTCGGTTACCCGCACCATATGAATTTGATAATGATTAACAAAATAAACTTATTACTATTTTTTACTATCTATTTACCTACCTCATTTTCCATTTTATTTTATTTATTCTGTTCAATTTTAATAAACTTTTATAATTACTACTTCATTATCAATTATTACCCCTTCTCATTACGTTTTAAGATGGTAATTTGTTAAAAATCGTCTATGGTAGTTTACGCCTACCTCAATATTTTTTACAATGTCTTTGTCCTTTTCTTATAATAATATTTCTTACATCTAATACATTCTTATTTTCACAATTGTTCCCTGTGACATCTTATAACTATTGCACAGTTGTATTTTATATAATTAACTAATTATATTCATAATTATTCGAATTCTTTTGGCTAGACACCTGGTCTATGACATTGCTAATTGTTTTTATTCATTTTATGTTAGTATTGGTTTCTAAACCATTTTTGCTGTGACCTAACTATTCTGAACTAATCATCACAACTTAAATAATCATCACAACTTCTGATTATCTCAGTATTAGATAGTATTCTGTTATTTTAATGTATTTACACTTTCCCTCAGCCTATCTTTCAGTATCATTGAGTGTTGCATTTTTTCGTTCTTATTCTACGTTACATCTTCATCTTTTGATTACATATAGTTTGCATAATGTTTATTATAATAATGATAAGGTTTGGCAGTGTTTTGTTCTGCTCTGGTATTTTGACATTTGTTGGTAAATCCCTAATACTTCATGCATCTAGTTTCACATATAAGTTATATTTAATTTACATCATTAGTATTAAATTCATGGCAATAATTATTGAGTTGCCTTACATTAGTGGTATTACATCTCAGTTATCATACTGACATTAGTCCCTTTTCTTTTATTATCATTTTATGTGTTATTTATATTGTTCAATGTGCCCACTATGCTGTACATCTGAGCATGTTATTTTACACTTCTAATGTATACAAGTCCTTCTATATCATTATTTTTGTTAATGGAATGCTCCTTATAGTCTCTAGTTTGCTTATATTATAATACACTCTAGTTTAAGAACATTCCTGTTATTGTTTTTGGCAATTCTAATTGAAACTTGCTGGTTAGTTTAGGTTATGTGTTCCCACCTGGACTCCTAACAATGGTTTGACTTTATATTTTGTTTTTACATATTGTACTGAATTCTTCACATGTACAGTATTAGTGCTAGTTTTTATTATTTATAGTTAGATGTTTCTTTTTTGTGACTATCTCAACATTATTGTTGACTAATAGTTTTCTCTTATAATTTTATATCTATCTTACATATGGAACTAGTCTTTTGGACATCATTTAGTTGTTATCTTTATACGTTCTTAATTTATACATTCACAATTCTTATATTCACTCTCCCCTTTATTTTCCCTACCATCATTGTTTTACCTTTGAGTTCTCGTTATATTGTCAAGTCATTGAAGTTAGTTTATTAATAGTTTGATGTCAGTGTCATGTTATAGCATAGGGTTTTAATTCAGCTTTTAAATCACTTCTTTTTTCTCCATCATTATCAATAATTTATATTCTCATTATTTCTTTTCATTGTTTATTTCTTCTTGTAGTTGAATCCATTTCATTTTCCCTAGTCGCACTGATTATATTATCATCCTTAATAAATCTCTTGTAATGGGCGTTGCTGTCTTCTTCTCACTGTCTGATCTATTGGGTATTTGGCTCAATGTTGTCTTTAGTCGTGTGTCTTCATTTCTTCTGTAATACATTATTTGTTAATAATAATTTCTATTATTCCCCTAAATTAGTCACTATCCGTCCTAGGTTCTTCTTTAATGTTCCCATTTTGTTGTTTATTTTTCTTTGGATTGTTTATAATTAGTTTATTTTATGTTGGTATTGGGTTGGTTATATGTAACATTACAATATGTATAAAATAACTTTCAATAGACAAATAAGTAGACGTGGTGTCTTGAGTTCTTCAAAATTCTCAGCAGTACCTTTTTGGCATTGAGATGAATGTAGATTAAAGCCAGTCATGCAGTACTGTCCCATATCACAGAAACAATTAAATGGCTCAGTCAGTACATGTAGCTCAAAAATAATAAGGATGATAACGCAATAACATTGCCAATAATAGTGGATTAGTGTGATAAGAAAAAGGCAACAAGCAAAGTCTGGTAAATTCAAGCATAGTTAGATTCTGTTAATCATTGATTTTTCTTCACACTTGGTAAATTTAAATAAGTCATACATTTTCTAATTTAAACCCCCTTAGTTTCAATATTATCTGTGGTTTATTAAATTTTACTAATTAAATTTTTATCATATTACTTATAGGGCTACTTAAAAAAAAGGAGTTTTACAAAATTGTTACAAACATAATCCATTCCAGCTTTTATAAATGGAATAATTTTAATAGAAACATGATAATTTGGGCTTATAATTTATAATGGCTTTCACATGTTGCATATTTCAGTATAGTTAAATTGTGTCTATCATAGAATCATATAGTAAAATTACTAACAGAATCAATTCTATTTAAAAGCTCTTCCAGTACAGTTCATTTTATAATACAGTAGACTCCTGACTATCCAGCCTAATGTGGTGGAAGGGTAGGCTGGATAACAAAAAAAGCCGGATATGCTGGAGTTCTATAATTACTCACTTCCTGCCACACCAATACCAGTAAAAACACATTTTTTATACCAAAACCCGCTCTTATTCATATTTTCTGACCTCTTAGTACAGGCCAGTACTTTATAAATGTTTGTTATGTACTGTATTGTATGTTTTAGAAATTTATTACAGAAAAAGGAAGTCCAAGAATAAAAATGTTGTATACACATTTTAAGATAAATTTTAATGTCTAACTTTATAATGAAAACATAAAATAGTGTACTCTGTACAGCATGAATACATACAATTTTAAAATAAACAAAACATTAACGTAAAACATAGGCCTAATTCTTAAAAAAAATGATTTAAACTTATTTTACTGTTCATTGATAAATGATTACATAAATGTGAAAATGTAGGCCTAAGATAAAAGAGTCAAAACTTACAGTTATTAGTTATTGGAAAAGTCCTTGATAGATGACTGCTTCTCCCTTTTAGCCCTCTTCCGCGACGCAATGTCCCTCCACTTATGCAACCAGATGATATCAGCTGACGTTGCTTCTTCCTGCTGACTAACGTACTCCAGCGCTGCCTCAATCGTCTTGAACCCTTCCGAATGTGAGATTAGATTTTTCCTGTCATCTAAAGATGCCTCATCCTCCTCTTCTTATATTTCTTCTTCCTGTGTCACCATTTCCACAATATCATTGTCAGTTATTTCATCAACTTCGTCATTTCCCATCCACTCTCTAATGACCTCTGCATTGACATCACCACAGCCGGGTACTTTTTCTAGCAACGAATCAAGTTTATCATTTTCATCTTCCACTTCGGTTTCACAGACGGCTTCAAGGTTGAAATGTCCACCTTCATGATCCCAAAGAATTTTCCAATACTTTACAAGTGATATGTTTGGAATCTCTTCCCATGCTTTGGCCAATCACTTTATGACATCTAGCATGTCAATCTTTTTCAGAGTGGTTAAGTAGTCTTCATCATTATCAATTGCTGATATCAACAAACTGAGAAGACCCCGGCGATACTTTTTCTTTATCATTTCAAGGACGCCCTGGTCCATCGGCTGACAAACAGCTGTCACATTGCCTGGTAAAAATAAAGCTTTGATGTCTCCATCTGTGAGTTTGTCAGTGGCCGGATGCGAAGGTGCGTTGTCAAGTATTAGCACAGCTTTTCTAGGCAAATTGTTGTCTTTCAAATATTTTTCTACAGTTGGTATGAATTCATTTTGGAACCAGGTTTTAAACATTTCTGAATTCATTTATTCTTTCTTTCGATGTCTGTAATATAGGGGTAGTGATTTCTGATTTTTCAGTTTTCTAAAAGCTCTAGGTTTCTTTGATTTTGCAACTAAAGTCAACCTAAGCTTGTGGTTGCCAGTTGCATTACTGCAAGACAAGATGGTGACTCGTTCCTTGCTTTTCTTGTATCCTGGTGCAGCGGCTTCTTTTTTTTATGCAAGTGTTTTTCTAGGGAGCATCTTATTATTTAAACCGGTCTCATCGCAGCTGTACAACTGCTCCTCAGATATTCCCTCCTTTTCAATAAAATTAAAAAGATTCTCTTTGAACAAAGGTACAGACTCTTTATCAGCAGATAAAATCTCCCCACTTATGGTAATCTGGCGAATAGCGAATTGGTTTTTCCACCGATTTAACCACCCATTACTTTATGCTTACCTTTCAGCATGGTTTTTCTTACTTTCATTCCACTTCCACTAGCTTAGGCAGCACACCACTTTTCAGTTTCTGCTCGATTTTTCTTCCAGTCACCAACTGTACTTTTCCCAACTCCTAACTCCGAAGCAATAGTTTTGCCATTACCCCAGAGTCCAGTCGTTCTATAGCGCGTAGTTTCTCCTCCACAGTCACTACAACCTTTTTTCGTTTATCACCCATTTTGTAATCTTTAATAAAAGGAAGCAACGAAGCATACCAAAAAACAATTTATGAACGTAACCAGGAAAAGTGGCAAACTTATTCCACACTGTTGTTGACATCCGATACACAACTGACGAAACAAAGAACAGGTAGCAGGGCGAGGGGAAATCCGCGCTTTTCAAGTCGCAATTTGTGTTTTGCACACGGCACGTAGGTTCAAAAATAGGCCGGATAGTACGGAGGCCAGATAGTCACGAGCTGGATAGTCGAGAGTCTACTGTATTAAAATGTATAAATGTACAGTGACAGAGTACATTATGCCAGAAAAAATATTTACTTTACACTACTGTAAATATATGTTACTGAATTCACTTATAAACCTTGAAGCATTCAACCAAACCATTGAGAACAACTGTGTCTGTTACATTATTCTAAAAATATTTTTATTTCCTATAACAACACAAGATACACATTATATTAAAGTTAAAGAAACAGTTGATACTCACTTGATACAGTTGTTGTGTAAAGGGGGAAAACATCTGTGTACATCAAAACTTTTTTTAACAAGAATTTGTTTTTGTTGTAAAACAAATATTGTAAATTACACATACTGATTTTTAAACAGTTACAAATAGTCTGATGGTTTTAACAGTTACAGTGATTTATTAAAGAAAAAATATTAAATATCTGAACACTTTTTTTAACAGCTATGACTACACAGATTGCTATAATTATTCCTAATCAACCAATACATACATCATATTGTAAAGGAGCTGCATCTAATTATTTAACAAAGGACAAATCTACAAACATGACTTAGGGTAACGATTTAATTTGAACCATTACAATGTGGTTTATAAGCAGATTTTCCGCATGAATAAATTCGGTGGTATTAATATTCAATTTAGACTGAAACCCCAGCCAGATAGAATCAATTAACAATGCACTAATTGAATAACTCACTTGACTAAATTAATATTCCAACTTATAACTGTCTGCAGCATAATACAGTAAAAGATGAATCAACTAAAGAAACTATTATTTAGAAAATCCTATTAAAGCAACTTATACTCTTTTATAACAGATCATATATTTATGTTTTCAAAGTACATCTCTCTCTCTCTCTCTCACACACACACACATACACCAAAAGTTTATTTTGCCAAACACTGAACTTTTTAATACTGCAACTATATTATACTATTCATCAAAAATATTGTTTAATCACAGTTTGCAATCGGCTTAAAAAGTTGAACAGTTCAAGTCCTCTGCTGTTGAATTCTAATGCAATAAAGTCTCATATTACAAGAAATGTGTTAAATTATGCTAGTGATTTCATTCACCCACCTTTTTTCCGTATCATATCCAAGTATGAAAACATAAACAAGAACGGCAGCATATGGTTGTAATTGATACATTTTATATACAACAAAGTATTGGTTACTGAATGATTCTGTTTTTCACCTTAGTTTAACAACAGTGATTTTAAGAATTATATTGACAATTCACTATTTGATTTTCAAATCTGAATACTCTTTTTCTTCTTGGATTTCGTTGTCCATGACGTGTCCGTTAGTTACTAAGTATAATTAAATCACTACCGACTCGGAACACAAAGTTTTTTATGGGTAAAAACGTAAAAGTTTTACCTTAGAGCCTGAACCAGTTTTCACTTTTAAAAAGCTTCTTCAGAGGCTGCTGCTGGGAGCATTGTCCGTCTTGTTCTTGGCGATGGTATCGATTTTTGAAGGATCGATGTTGTGTGTGGGGTGTGATATGTTCGAATAATGCGTGTGATTTGAATTGTGTCTGTTCATTTAGGATTTTGTTTTTATGTGTTTTCGTGTGTTTGTATATTTCCAGTTGCTCAAGAGTGTCTAGTTTTCGGCCTTTTGTGTGTATATGTAGAATGTCCATGTTATTTTCAATGATTTTGTATGTGTGGTTTGCTCCAATGAGGTGGTTTGTAAAGGTGCATTCGGTAGTGGAGGGTAGTCCCTTTGTGTGTTCAATGTATCTTTGTTTGAAGCTATGCCCTGTCTGGCCTATGTAGAATTTGTTGCAATCTGAACAGTTTAGTTTGTAAACACCAGGTAGTTCGAATTTGTTTTGTGTGTTTGTGTGTGTGTTTTGATAGTGTGTTCTGTTTTGTTTGTAGTTTTGTATGCGATTCTGTATCCTGCTTTTTTGAATTTGTGGGCTATTTTTTCAGTTTGGTTATTGATGTATGTTAGTGTTATGAATTTGTTTTTTCTGTCTTTGTCTGTTATTTGTTTTGTGTTTTGTGTAGGAGTTTATTGACTGTTGTTCTGTTGTATCCATTGGATTCTGCTAGATATTTTATCGTGTTTAGTTCATCTTTGTAGTCTTTTTCATCTAGTGGGGTGTTGTTAAGTCTATGTACCATAGTTCTGAAGGCAGCTAGTTTGTGTTGTATTGGGTGATTGGAAGAGTTGTGTATTAGTGTGTCAGCTGTGGTCGGTTTTCTGTATATACTGAATTTGTGCCTGTGTTCAAATTATGTGATGGAGAGGTCTAGGAAGTTTATGCTATTGTTGTGTTCGTATTCGGAAGTGAAGGTGATGTTTTTGTGACTTTTGTTTACGTGGGTTAGCAACTGTTCACATTGTCTTTTGTTCCCCCGTATAGTATTAGAATGTCGTCAACGTATCTGTGCCAATTAGTATTTTATGTGAATGTCTGTCATTGTTTGTGAGGATCCTTGTTTTTTCTAAGTGTTGGAGGAAGACCTCTGCTAATATGCTGGATATGGGTGAGCCCATGGGTAGGCCATCATTCTGTGTATAAAATTTATTGTTATATGTGAAGTAGTTTTGTTTTGTGATTATGTTCAGAGTCTCTGTAATTTCTTTGATGAGTTCATCTGGTGTGTTGTACTGTTTGAGATTGTTTTGTAGGATGATGTTGTTTCGGAGATGGGGATGTTTGTGTACAGGTTTTTACTGTTAAAGGAGGCATTATGGGGTATGTGTATGCCTTTTATTTTTGTTATTAGGTCTGTGTTGTTTTTTACTGCAATGTTGTTGTCTAGTTGTGTGTGTTGTCTGATAATTCAACATTGTTGTTGTGTTCTAAACAAACAGACACAATTCAAATCACACACATTATTTGAACATATCACACCCCACACACACAACATCGATCCTTCAAAAATCGATACCGTCGCCAAGAACAAGACAGACAGTGGTCTCAGCGACAGCCTCTGAAGAAGCTTTTTAAGAGCAAAAACTGGTTCAGGCTATAAGGTAAAAATTTCACATTTTTACCAATAAAAAACATAAATTTTATACCAATTTGTGTTCCGAGTCGGTAGTGATTTAATTATACTCTTTTTCTGTTTACTCTAACTGGGCCCACATGATTTTGTTTTGTTACCTGTGTATTAGGTCCACAGTACTATAGAGTTTTGTGAACATGTTTTTCAAAAAATAAACAATTTAAAGGATTATAAAAACATAATAATTATAAACCAAGTACAAATGAAATTTAAATAACCCTAAGAGAAGATCTGGTTAAAGGTAAAATACAGCTTAACAACAATGGCTGACTACAAATGACTCAGGATGCAGGAAACAGTTGCACAAAAAATAGTGAAGTGAAGTAAAGAAGGAAGTGATGAAGCCAAAAAAAATGATTAGTGGCAAAAGAAATTGTGTGGAATCAACCAGACCATTGACTGTACTAAATGTAGAGAGACTTGAAAAATTATGAAAAGTGTACATAATAATTGAAGAAGTTCCAGCTACAGATTATACTAGAAAGGGAACGGTTTGGACGTTATAAGAATTTTTAACTGAAGAAAGGAAATTTATATAAGAGAGGAAAAAACAGAAGGATTAGACATATGGAAGAAATTTCTAGGTATCACTAAAAATGATGTAAGAAAAGCAGAAATGAAGACAAAAAATGGGAATGCCTCCAGTTCAGATGATGTATCAATTGAACGTTTAAAACTTGATTATAACAAACATAGAAAGCTCTACGAGCTGTTGGCTTATATATTCAGTCACTTCCTAATAAGAGAACTATTATCACAGAATGGAGTATATTATGTAATGCAGTAGAAGCCCTCTCATCTGGCCACCTCGGGACCAGACCCTAGGCCAGATTACAAAATCGCCGTACGAACCGAAGATATGCTATAATGATGAAATAACGCTCTTTAGTGAATGATCCATACAATAAATGACCCAATACAGTATATATAAATTACTAATAATTATAATTACTCACCCTTACTCCATGGTAGCAAGTAAAAAAACAAACAAGAAAGATTGCACTGAAGGACTAGTAATTTTTGGTCCATAGTCACGAACATGTGTTTTCGTTTTGCCCTCATGTTGGAAAACGTTTTTATTTACATAGATACATACAGTATTACTATACAAACACACTATATATACAGATATATTTACACAGACTATATACACAGAACTCACAACATAAGACATACATCTGCACATGAACAAAAGCGCGAGTCAACTGAGCTACATATATTTTCCGTTTAACCAGCGGCGTAGCTAAACTGAATGTGGACATCGGCGAAATCCGCTTTGCGAGGACCTTTTCATATCTCGGTTAGAAAAGTGCTAATAAATTGAATTATACTACAACACGTCACAAGAATGAGTTTGTTATATATTAATTAACCAAATATTTATTTAATTTCAATATATAATTATCATTCATTACGATATTCTACGACTATTAATAGAAAGATCAATCAATATCACTTAACCTTATGTATCATTGTGATCAGGCCGGACTACCCATAAGGCCAGGGGGGGCCATTCCGGCTTCCCGCGCTAACCTAGCGATCAGCTGTTTTTGCCGCGTGACGTGGCCTGGTGGAAGAAATACGAGCGAGTCTTGATTTACCATGCAATCTTACCTGAGACAATGTCCTACTTAGCATCTCTCTGCTGTTTACACGAAATATTAACAATAATTGTAATGAGCTATTCATATAGAAAAAGGATTAAACAACAAGATTAAATGGTTTGCGGCAAAAAATAATGGTAAAATTTATTTCTACATTTAATAGAAAAGTAAGCAAGTCTGTCCACATATAACATTGACAAAATGGCACAAGATGTAAAATTAAGTCGGAAAGGAGGCGATATTATATATATATATATATATATATTTCAATCACTTTCTGCTACAGTCCGTTTCTTGATGTATATAATACTATAATACTTATAACTAATTTACCTCAAGATATATTTTTTCCTTTAGGAACATGTTTCGGGAGATCCTGTTCTCCCATCTTCAGCCTTCGCCATCTTGCTTCTGTTGCAGTATTTGTGTGTTGGCTTCTGGATGTTATTAAGGTGGTTTGTTGGTCTTTGGTCCTTCAATGTTGCATTATTGTGTGTGGTTGTGGTATCTGTTTTTGTATTTTGTGTATTTTCGATGTTGAGTGCTTTGAATATTGTGTCATGTTTTGTATTGATTTGTATTTGTTCTGGTATTAATTTGTTTTGTGTTTTATGTTTGTAAATCTGTAAATTTTCCCAAATGTTCATTATGGTGCCTTTGTGTGGTATATGTTTTATTAGTGTTACATTGGTTATGTCTGGGAATTCATGTCCTGTGTTTATTGCATGTGTGGCTAAATTGGATTTATATATATTTGGTTTTGTGTATGCATTTACGTGTTCAAAATAACGTTTTTTCAGCTGTTTTTTTGTTTGTCCTATATAACATTTATTGCAATCTTGGCATTCAATTTTGTATATACCGTTGGTTGTTGTATTATCTTTGTTGTGTGAGCTATTTAGATTTTGTAATTTATTTTTATTAGTTTTGTATGCTATTTTTATATCTGTGTTTTTAAATAGTTTTGTTAGTTTTGTCATTTTATTATTTATATATGTGAATGTGGCCCATTTTTTGTTGTTGTTATTATTTATGTGTTGTTCAGTTTGATTAATTCTTAATTGTTCAGTTTTTATTTTGTATTTGATTTTATTTTCTATTTTGATCATAGTATTTTTATTGTATCCATTTGCATAACCAATTTGGTATATTATATTTCTTTATAGTAGTACAAAATACCCCTAAACAAACAAGAAACTGACAAAGAAAGAAGCAGCTTCATCGAACTGGTAAACGATGCATTTGCTGTTTTAAACTCAAGACTTCCAAAAGACCAGAAAACGCCCCTCAGAAGTGGGTACGGCATGAATTTAACGAGCCAAGAAAATACTTTAAAAAGGTTTCTGGAAGTAATAACTAACATGCGAGTAGCAAGTAAAAAAAGTTTACTACCTTTTCAGAAAGGTTTCGTTATATCTTTAAATTCATTGTTCGGCCTTTATGAACAAATGACAATGATTCATGGGGTGACGTACATTTTGACCACTAGATTCAATCAAGATTGCCTTGAAAACTTTTTTTCACAAATTCGGGGATTAGGCGTCTTTTATAATAATCCCACTCCCTTTGAAGTGCGCAACAGAATTCGGCTCTTACTTTTAACGGGTAGCACGGACGATATACCGTTATCTGGAAGTGCGTCTGTGGCTGAGGATGGTAGCATTCATTCCACCGAAGTTATGGAATCAAATGACTCTGACGAGGATTTCATCCAGTTTGTTACCAATGAACTATGCATAGACATAGTTGAACATACGTTAATACCAAGTTCTCCGAATAATGACACCGACGAAGCAGAATTGTTAAAAACAGAGGACTTGGCCCCGTCTGCAAGTGACAACGATGTTCCTCAAGATGCCTTAAAATATCTGGCCGGGTACATCGCATTCAAGTGCCGCTTCATTGATGAAAGTCTAGGTGTGAGAGGCGAAACATTGTGTCTTTCCGGGGAACATAGTCATGACTGGATATCGATTATATCAAAGGGGGGGGGCTTACCCATCCGTCAGACGAGTGGTTACAAAAACTGATTCAGTTTGAGATAGTTTTTACTTCTTTCCACGGACGTACAGTATCAAAACAAGTGAAAGTTATCTCTTATTTGGCCACCTTACTCAAATCTAAATTTCCAGAGGTGGACGAGAAAGTCATTTGTCTGTACGTCAGGACAAGAACATTCATCAGAATCCGCCATCTGAACAAACAGCTCAAACTCAAGTCACTTGAAAAGTATGCAGCAACAAAGAGTCGGCTCTGGGTAGCTTCGTCTTCAAAAATTTAAGTCACCTATGAAGGTATGTATCAACTAAATAACCATTTTCATTTCGTTGATAAAAGTATTTATGTTTACAACTAAACGTACTAGCTTCAGTTTTTAACTGAAACTAGTAACAATGAAATAACAATGAAAATGTAGATAAAGAAAATGATTATGATATTGATTATAATTATAATAATTGGAAGCTTGTTTCAAATATATTATACTACATAGAAATGTTTATACACGCACTCATGCGTGCACGCGTGTGCACGTACGCGCACCCACCCATGCAGGCATATTATATATATATATATATATATATATATATATATATATATATATATATAAATTTGTGATGTTTTCAATTTGTTTCTTCTGCAAGTAGTATAATTTCGTATATTCATTTTAACACCTGACGCACGTTTCACTGAAAAATATCAGTATCATCAGAGGTTTCTAAGTAAATTAATAACAATCGAAATAATTCTATTAATATAAAATTAACGAATAATAAAAAATGATATATATATATATATATAATATCGCCTCCTTTCCGACTTAATTTTACATCTTGTGCCATTTTGTCAATGTTATATGTGGACAGACTTGCTTACTTTTCTATTAAATGTAGAAATAAATTTTACCATTATTTTTTGCCGCAAACCATTTAATCTTGTTGTTTAATCCTTTTTCTATATGAATAGCTCATTACAATTATTGTTAATATTTCGTGTAAACAGCAGAGAGATGCTAAGTAGGACATTGTCTCAGGTAAGATTGCATGGTAAATCAAGACTCGCGCGTATTTCTTCCACCAGGCCACGTCACAGCGAAGCAACCAATGGGAGCGTAATTGGCCGGAGTGGCCTACCTTATATTCTAGTTACATTGCCATAAGGCCAACCTAGGCCCTGGCCTTGGGCGTAAGCCGAAAAGGGCGCAGATCACGGACAAAAAAATGTAAAGTTTTTAATAATCCAATCTCGTGTATTAAGGTCATTTTCCTGTTTGAAAAGAATCAAACACTATCACAGGTCTACGATGCAACAAACGAGGCTTAACTCTCTTGCTCTTCTGTGCATCGAAGCTGAAATAACGAAAACCATAGACTTCGTCACTACTATTGAGTCATTTGCGTGGGCCAAGGCACGGAAGAAGAAATTTTAAAATTGTATAGAAACTGCACTGTGTTTATATTTGTGTTTTGAAAATACTGAGAGAATGTTAATCAACATGTAATGTATTTTACCACTGTACATAAGATTTTTGGTGACTGCTATGCTAATGCTGATTAAACCATTTTACTGTATTTAAGAACGGAGGTGTTACTGTGCAAGTATTGTTATTATTTAACCTTCCTTATTAACTTCAAATTAGTTTTTAGTATTAACCTAAGACTGAGAATCCAAAACAAACAACATACAAACAATTTGTTTCTTTCTAAAATCAAATAATCAGGGTTTCGATTTTAGAAGGCGAAAGAAGGAGGTTAGGAGCAGGTTTACTTTTGGTTGTGGGGGGAGGTATGTGGTTGCGATAGAGGTCGGGATAGGTGGGGAGTAACCTCAAAGTTTGGCTTAGGGCGTAAATAGGTGTTAATCCGGGCCTGATTGTGATACAGTACATATCCCATCATCAGTGAAAATAACAAACCCTTGAATAACAATTACCTCTAGACATCTAAAGCTAAACAAACATATTATAATATTCACACTTTTCGGCTTTTTGCTTCACTGAACTTTTTCAGAACTGAGTCATAGCTTAAACGAGACGCTATTTCAGCTTCAATCGATAAAACAACCAATCCAGATAGTCTCTCTTGGCTCATCGTGCTTCTCAAATAGTTCTTAATCAGTTTCAACTTTGAGAAGCTTTTCTCAGCAGAAGCTGTACTGACCGGAACTGTCAGCATAATTCTGATCGTTATGTAAACATTTGGATATATTTCTTGCAAATTATTTTCTAAAATGTATCGTATAAGTTGTTTTACATCTTTTATAGAGTCTGGTGAATTAGACCTGAAAAGCTGGAGTTCCTCGAAAAGCTCGAAGGGCTGAATGTCGCTGTTTTCACCTTCCCGTAGTATTGTGTCAAGATCATTACAATGCTTTTGTAGGTCTTCTTTTGATAGAGATTTCAAATAGTTCATGTCATAAATAAAGCCAAATCTTTTAAAATATTGGTTGAGAGATTCGAATCGACATTCAGTGTCGGCTATGATAGCATCTATCATTGTTATAAAAAAGTCAACTTTGAACTGTATTTCTGCAGATTGTATAGGTTCATCAATATGTTCATACCCAAACATTCTTTTCTTTCTCACTATTCTTTTCTCTATAAATTGTGTCGGGATTTCGTAATTACTGTTTTCTACAAACAATCGAGCTTGTGCAACAGCTTTTTCAAATCCTGTATTACGATATTCTTGTATCCAGTTACAAAAAGAACATAAAGTTTCAATGGCGCCCGTTGACTTCAACTGACTGCCATAGTTTGCTTATATTGTTGACACGCAGCAAAATTTCGTACCATACGTGTACTGCAACAATAAACTCAAAAGTGAAAATTTCATTCAAGATAGCTTTACAGTCACTCAGAGTATCGGAATCTTTATCTTTATCTTTCAGATCATTCACGCAATCGATGACATCATCAAATTGCAAAAATATCGCTTTTACTGCTGCAATCCGACTCTCCCATCTCGTCTCAGACAGAGCTTTTAACGTCAATTTTAATTTAGATTTAACAAGCTCCCAGCGTTTACTAGATGCTGAAAAGAGAACATAGATTTTATTTATAAAGCCAAAAAATGTTTTGGCTGTTATAGAAGAATTTGCTGCATCTATCAAAAGCAAATTCCAACAGTGACAACCACAAGGCGTGAAGAATGCTCTTGGATTAATATTAAGTATTCTTGTTTTGACGCCTTTATTTATGCCAACCATATTAGCGCCGTTATCGTATCCTTGTCCTCGACAATTCTGGATATCCAAACCATTTTTTTCTAGTTCTTGCAAAATTGAATGTGTCAAATACTCTCCTGTTGTTTCTGCTACAGCAATAAATTCAATAAAGTGTTCCTCTATTTCGCCAGTCGAGGAATTGCAAAATCTTAATATTATTGACATTTGTTCAACACGGCTCACATCCCTGGTGCAATCGAGTATTTTGCTTGTTTGACTCTTTGTATTATTTCCTCAATAACTGATTGAGACATCAACGTAATCAACTCATTTTGGATATCAGGACTCAAATAATGTTGAGCAAGACGTTTTTCATTCATGCGTTGCAAGTGTTCCCGCAGTGTCAGATCATATTTGGATAACAACTTAAATAGGTCCATAAAATTGCCACTCTTTCCGCTATAGTCTAACTTATAGGACTCTCGATGACCTCTAAATGCAAGATTATGTGAGGCTAAATAGTTGATAATGTCTATCAGTCTTTCAAACAAATTGTACCAATATTTTTGCGATTCTCTAATTAATCTCTCGTTTTCCATGTTTGATTCCTTTGTGAAATTCCATCCATTTAAACATGCACCCCATGTGTCCTGGACTTTGTTCATGTCTTTGCAATATCCGACTAAGATCTTTCCAGTCACAACATCCTCCTTGCACCATCTGTGTTTGTAAATGCGAAAAAAGTCTACATGGAAAGCAATAAACTTTGTCTTGAGTTATGGAGTAACTCCATACGATGTTGCGTTTCGTCGTTACTCAACTTTCGAGTAAAATGAAATTTTGAAAAATGTCTTTTGCTAGCGTCTTTTGGATATTCTTCGTCGGATATTTCCAGATTTTGATAAGGACCATTTTGAATAAGGTCATGACGCTGTAAATCCGTTATTGGAAATACCCACTTCCCTGGGTCCAAGTCTACAAACGACTCTCTTCGTAAATGAATTGTTTCCTCTTGATTTTCTGTCTCACAAATGTTCTCACTTTCGAATTCTTTATTGAGTTCAGAAACTTGGATTACAGCAGATCCACATGACTCTGAAGCTGGTTCAGCAATTTGGACAACCGATTCATCCAACTCAAAAGAAGTAACTTCAGAACAAGGTTTCTTACTAAGATATTTCATCATACTGAAACTCAAAGTTTGGTTGGACATAACCGTTTCAGCTTTCCTTCGTTTTTTTGATGCACCAGATTCCCATTTCCTCCCTATATCTCTGTCTCTAGAGGGGCCACCTGACATGACCTAAAAAAATATTTCAGTTAAAAAAACGATCGGCAGCCATAGCCTAAAACTTACTCTAAGCCTACCGTTTAAATGTCTAAATGTCAAGTAACTAATAACCTTTATGTATAAACTACAGTATATCTAAAATAAAAATGTTTCTCTTTGTTTTTTTTCCTAGTTTTTTATACATCATATTAATTTTTTAAATCTGAGCCCTACAATAGGAGTGCCTTCAGTTCATGATATTGTTAATAATAACGATTTTCATTATATTAACTAATTTTTTAACTATACTGTGTAGTGTAATTTACCGAATCACATTAAATTTCTATTAATGATGTAGATAATAATATTAATAATAATAATAATAATATTAATGGATATGACTAGTGAATAAACTGTACAATACAATTGAAATAAAAATATAAATTTACAAAAATTAATAAAATAGTTTGATGTGTTTACGTGAATTTTGGTATCACCAGACTTATATATTTTTTAATAGTATGTAAATTTTAAAACTTCAAAACAAAGTTTGATCATTCAAAAAACTGAATGATATTAACAAAATGTTGATATAGTTAATTTGTTACTAATATAAAATTCAGTTTATACCAATCATTTGTTGAATGGCTACATAATTTACAATTAATTAATTATTAAGAAAAATATAATTACATATATATTATTATAAATTATTGTTAAAAAGTAATTAAGTATTAATAGTATTATATTTTTAAAAAATAAAAATCATCGTTTATTTACAAAAAAAATAATCCCACAAATAAAAATTTTCGTAATTGTTTGAATTTTATAAATATTTTAATACTGCAGAACACTTTATTATCAACGAAAATTTAATATACCGACAGTAAAAATTAGTTACTTGACATTTAGAAATTTAAACGGTAGGCTTAGAGTAAGGCACCCCCAAAATTTTCACGATCACAACACCTTCTTTAGTACATATACTTTCTACAGTACTTCGAGAAAGTTATAAAGAAGGACAAACAAACAAACACAATTGCTCATTTATAACATTAGTATAGGATTAATGCCGATTTGGATTTCTATTGACAAAATAAAATAGCAAAGTTATATAGGTTATATTACATAATTTGTAATAATGTACAGATTATAGGTTATTACAGATTAGGTACAGACTATAGGTTGTTATAGGTTCTGAAATAATGTTATGTATTGACTTACCTTACAAAATTTCTATAATTCACAAAATGTTACGATAGGGCTGATAAGCAGAACTAAACGAGTCTGGGAATCCCATATATTTCTTTAAATTAGTTTCTGGCCTAAATACGGGCATGGCGCATACTTCTTGGAACGTTTTTTTAGGTTGGCACACTGGTCATTTACTTTGGCTGGGGATTTCCATAAATTGCAGTGTTGCCATTTATTAGAGTCGTCTGCAGACGACTCAACTAACTTAAAATGACGGGGGAAAATTGATTTTTTCGCAAAATTTTTTGCTAATTCAATTGTTCGTCGTTTGTTCTTCAATATTCGATCAAATTGATTTTTTGTTCGTTTTCCTTTTTTTTTTTTTAAATACAATTACTATATCAATTATTGCTCTTTTTATTATTATGATTTTTTAATGCTCATTTTAATGCTAATTGAATAAATATATTATAAATGAGATTTAAATAAAATCGCGTAATTCGCTGAATTTCCGCGCATGCGCAGTTTTAATTATAGTAATGTAAAAATTGCAGTGATTATGATTGCATTAAAAAATTAATTAAAAATATAAATAAGACCGAACAAAAGTTTTTTTTTGACGAACAAATAATAACTGGTCAAGATTAATAAAAAAAAAAAAACAGAAATAAGTATATTCAGAGACAGGTTAAGGGTCAAAGACAACTCTAATAAATGCTACTGACTTGTACGATGTTTTTTAGAATGGTGATTTTTTTGCGAGGCCTCCTAAGGTGTGAGGCCGTTGGCGGTCGCTGACGTCGCCGACACCTAGCTACGCCTCTGCGTTTAACAAGTTGGGGCCTGTTGCTGGGGGCTCGTCTACACTGTGTGACTCACCATATGGCTGGCCGAACCATCCAACGGCCGATCCAACCGAGGCCAGACTAGAGGTCGTCTACTGTAGTAACATATTTTTAAATAGGAGATCAGAAAGGATTGCTCAAATAACAGATGAATAAGTGACACCAATAACTTATCCAAAATTTATGTTATAATTATTATTGGTTGTATGGAAAGACATACAAAATATGTTGAAGATCGAAATAGATTGTGAGCAGGTTATTTGCAGCTTCACATATGATCTACAACTGAAACGTTTCTAAAACGCTTGGAATGTTGATTTCGATGGAAACCTTAAGGGAAGAAATTTAAAAAGAAGGTCTGATGATTAAAAATAGAATGCTCTAAAGAACAAGATGTGCTGCAATTCCTCAAATATCTTAAAATGCAATTTACAGTTTGTAAATCACTAATGGTCTGTGTGAATGTTTTTAAACATATACAATGTTATATGAATATTTATATGTACTCGTTGTGTATTCCTATATCTACATATACATAATATGCAGAATATCCAACACCATATACCAGTAATTCAGAATAAATATTATACTAGTGAGCAAACATATTTCGCATTCAAGGTCATGGAGGAAACTGTTGATACTACACAAGCACACATATGCGCAGCGTCATTTATAATCAGGATATTTAAAAGACAGTAGACTACTCACCTTCAGCCTCCAACATTTCTGCGACAGCTTCTTTTTCTTTGAACACGCCACTTCATTAAACACTATAACATTTTAAAATATAACAATAAAACATTATAAATACTGCCACTCAAAATATTACTTTTGTACAAAACAACAGATAACTATTTTTATTAAAAATTTTAACACCACTTGCTTCTACGTAGGGGGACCCAAAAGTAACAAGAATTTTTCTCTGGCAGTTGGTAGAATGCTAGTTCCGACTTCTCCCACTAGGTGCCTTCACTAGACACGATTTTGTATCAGTTGCCCTAGCGGCATTGTTGTGGAAACATTAGCGCGGTCAGTGTGACTATTTTTGTTAGCGCTGTTTCACGTTTTCGGCGATTTGTCAATGGCAGACATTAAATACCAATGTGCTAACATCAGGTTCTGTTTCCTGTTAGGGAAATCAGCAGCAGAAACTGTCGCAATGCTTCGGATGGCTTATGGGGAGGAAGCTTTGAGCCAGGCAAGGATTTTGAGCCGACAAGAAAGCACACGCGGAACGAATTTTGCTGCAACACGTTTCATTTTCAGATCTTCATTCAAAATTCGTTGGCATGAACTCCAGGATATTCCAGTAACTTCCTCCAATTCATCGATTGTTCTACAACGATCAAACATGATCGCAACATGGATTTTTTCAATGTTTTCGTCTGTTTTGGAAGTCAAGGGACGTCCCGGTCGTGGTTCGTCTTCAATTGACATTTGACCACTTTTAAAATGAGAAAACCACTCGTAAATCCTTGCCTGGCTCAAAGCTTCCTCCCCATAAACCGTCCAAAGCATTGCGACAGTTTCTGCTGCTGATTTCCCTAACAGGAAACAGAACCTGATATTAGCACGTTGGTATTTAATGTCTGCCATTGACAAATCGCCGAAAACGTGAAACAGCGCTTACAAAAATAGTCACACTGACCGCGCTAATGTTTCCACAACAATGCCGCTAGGGCAACTGATACAAAATGGTGTCTAGTGAAGGCACCTAGCAGGAGAAGTCAGAACTAGCGTTCTACCAACTGCCAGAGAAAAATTCTCGTTACTTTTGGGTCCCCCCTTGTATATATTTACAGTATTGTTATTTACTTGCATTACAAATTTTCAAACATGCTACCTGATTACAAATCTTCATCTTCACTATGTATCTAATTCAGAGCAGCTACTTTCAGTCAGATTTACAACAAAACATTGCCTACATGGCTTACACATTCACCCAGTCATCTATTATAACTTCATCACTTGCTTCATTGAATATGTTCTCTATATCTCACAGTTATACGTTTTGTTTTTTCTGCAACAAATATCTTTACCTGAGCCCAGAAAAGTTCAGTTGGGTTATAATGGCAGTGGTAAGGTGGCAATCAAATAACTTCGTGGCCCATATTTACATCTATTTGATTAGCAACGTATATTTTATATTTATGTTTATGTTCCTTTACGTTATTTCTGTAATTATGTAATTTGGATTAAAATTTATGTTTTTACTACCGAGCCAAGATATGATTTTACTCTTCTTTTTTTAAGTAGATGAATGAACGTTTTTGCATTATTCATTACAATTATGCAACCCTATCCTAATAATTGAAGTATTCCTGTGAACCACTCAATAAAAATGGTGTCATTCATTTTGTGATAACCCTGTTTCTGATTTAAATATAAACTTCGCTCCAGGAATAAATCTGAACTTTTGACCACCTACAAGCATTGCAGTTACCCTTCTTCCCTCACCTACTGGAACTTTTAACTCACCATTTCTGCTTAATTCCTGCCAAGCTTGACTAAGTGAGTGGTTTTCATTTAACCCAAGTCTCACTAAATAAACCATAGGTCTGTTGTTGTTGTTTCCTAAATAATGCATTTTTATAAGAAATTCAGTACTTAGAAGAGCAATGTCATTCCTTTTGATTAAAAATTTCTATCCACCTTTTCCCTCACGGTAACAAAACCCTAACGAACATAACACTTGTATAATTGAACTGACAGAACCAGTATACTTCAGTTCTTCTGTGAGAATTTGTACAAGTTTTGCAGATGCAGGATATTCACCATAGTCATAGAATTCAAAAATTGTTTGATGAATCACATTTCACTCAAAATCGTCGAAACCTGTCATGCTTTTGACATGTTCTACTTTTTTTAGGGGGGTGAATTAATTTTGGTTTTCAATTGCCACTTAACTCCAGTAAACTTTCATTAGTTTCTTATCAGACATTACAACCAGTCATCGTCATAATCATCTTCACAGATTAAACCAAGGACAGTTTGTTCTGGTCTCACATAGGTAAAGATTAGAGCTGGTCACTCCAACGCTTCCTTGGACGTCCCACACCTCTCTGTCCCCTCGGCTTTAGTTTCAGAGTTGTTTGGGGATCCGGGAGTCATCCATTCAGCAAAGATGTCCCCACCAAATTCAGCCGATACTGGGTGATCCTCTCGAGTTTACTCAGAATATTCAGTTTCTGCCGTATATCTGTGTTTCTTCTATGATCATGGAGAGTATACCCTGCCACATGCCTAAGAAATCTCATTTCACCCGTTTGGATGCAACTAGCCTGGCCTTTCGTTAAAGACCGATTCTCAGACCCATAAAGAAGTGTGGGAAAAGCCATCACCTTGTAGAATTTTAGGTGTATTCCTTTACTTGCTGACATAAGGGTTCACCTAATGGTCCCGCACATAAGGTTGAACTTACGCAATTTTATTCACAATGTTGTTGCTTGCATTATAAGACACACTATAGACCAGGTATTCAAAATTGCTAACTTGTTTCAGGACAGTACCATCTATAACGATTTTTGCCCGTACGGGATCAGTTCCACGAAAAGCCATCACCTTGGTCTTACGTGTGGATATTTGGAATCCAGAGTCTTTGCAGATTCAATTTAACAAATGTATACCCATCTGCAATCTGTTTTCAGAGTCCAACAGAATAGCCTGATCATCCACAAACATCAAAGTGTCAATTGTAGAGTGACCAATCATAAAATGTTCTGGAAGACATATCTGCCAGTTTTGTATGAAATCGTCAATATATAAATTAAAAAGAGGTGATAATGGACACCCTTGTCGTACTCCACAATTGATCAGGCCAACTCTAGGAGCTGTTCTCGTTTTTCCTGGTTCTATTAAAATTTTATTCTCCACATAAAGACTCTATTGCTCTGATTAGATGCTGTGGGGTCCCTTTCCATGCCAGTACCGCCCATAGTTTACACTGATTCGCTCTGTCAAACGCCTTCTCGAAGTCGAGGAAAGCTATGTATGTGGTCAGCTGATACTCTCTACCCTTTTCAATGAGCTGGGCTATTGTAAATGTACAATCTAAATCTGATCTGCCCTTCCTGAAACCATTCTGGGTCTCTGAAAGCATGGTCTCTGTTATTGCATTCAGCCGTGTTCTTAACATGTTGAACACGGGTCGGCACACAGGTGTGCTGAAAGAGTGCACTTATATGTGTCACTGCGGTACACCAATGAACTGCTACAGCATATGTTTGACAGGCATTGTGGATCACCGGTGTGCCGATTGAACCAACAAAATTGAATAGTTTTTACTGCCACTGCCAGCTGCCACACGAAAACAATAAGATCTCTACATAGTTGACTCTAATAAATGATTGTTTGTCTACATCTGTAACAGGCACTAAATGCGGCTTTTGTATCTCATGTTATAAGGGGATAATTTTTGTTTTAGTGATAATTATTTTTCTTCAGTATTTTATTGATACAATTTTCTTTTCTATAATACACAGTAATAAATTTAATTCTAAATTATAAAATTGTCATTTATGTGAATGTAAATAATATAGTTACGTGTTGTAAAATTATAAAAATTTTTAAATTAAATTAACACATACAGCATGTAGCGTGACAGAAAATCCACTACTTATTAAGTCATTTAAAATCATAAAAGTTTAATTACACCACATATGTTAAAATAATATTGAATGAGATTTAAGGAAATCAAAGGAATGAACCACGATAAAATAAAAATCCTCATTACATTATACAAAAACCACTGTTTAAATATCAAAGAAAGTATTGAAAGCAACTCATATTATAAGATCAGTAATCTACCCAGGAAGCTAGGAGCAGTAAACAAATTAAATAACACCATATCAAGAAGAAAGAGAATCAGTTTAAGAGTGGTGAATACCAAAATACCCCAAAAAGTAAGAAGAAGGAAGAATAAAGTTTGTGATCAGGAAGAAAACAATACCCTGAAACCTTTAGAGAAGAACAAGGTCCGTATCAGTAAATAAATTAGATGCTCCAAACTAAACATCAGTCGAGATAACACAAGTACCTTGGTTTACCCAAGAATGAAGAAGGAAGACAAGAAGACCAGAAGAATGAAGACTAGAAGAAGGACAAGAATGAAGACCAGAAGAATGAAGACGAGAAGAAGGACAAGAAAGAAGACAGGAGGAGAGGAAGAAATAGTATGAAAGAAACACCGTTGTAAAACCTATTATTATTATTAACTACCATCAACCCCAAACCCACAAAAACGATTAAAAAGAAAGTATAACATACCAAAATCCTATAAAAATGTAATTATTTAGAAAACTAAAGTGCTGTATAGTATTATAAGAAGTGAACCGACTAAAGCTATTGTGTGATAAGAAAATAAACAAGTCTTTAACAGTCCATGATTACTAAAGGTCTGGTCTGAGATAATAAGACTCAAAATATCAGAACCAACAGTGAAAGTGAATTTGTGTAAGTGTTTTTTGGAAATGCAATAAACTTAAAGTTAGTGATACTATGACTTATCAATATGCTATATAACAACTTTAATATCCAATAATAAACAGCATAATAAAATAATAAAATGGAAGATTTCCAGTATTTTATTATTTTAATGTAACTCTTTGTTTACAAGACATTTGTAAAAAAATGCTAATAACTAGAGTATGGGTGGTCATGTTTACTGATGAAGGGGATCATAAATAATAATGGTTTAGACCAGAAAGGACTGGCATTAATTTAGTATTCATAGGTTTAAAATGTTTAAATAGACTGTTTGTTCACAGCCATAAAATCAATGTGTTTGTAAGAGTTATTAGAAAATAAGATTTATATTATGTTTTTAAAATGAATAATGTTTACTAAATAACAGCATACATACCACTAATAATGTTTCAGTAGGTATGCTATGTTAACTCAAAAATAGTTAAAAGTATATGTTCAAACCATGTCAGCAATATGTTCAATTGTGCAGATTGCTAAATAATGTTCATAATTATTTGTATAACAGTAGTGTTAATTAAATACTACACCTCACAATAAATTATAAACCATTTTATTTTCATGTAATAGGAACTATGTAAAGTCAGAGGAGGAAGTAGGATTACATTTATTTGAGAAAGACAGAAATGTAAAATTCTAAACTCTAGGCCATTTGGTGAATTCACAGAAACCATATAAACCAGTATAATTCACTTATAAATCCTGTAAACTAGCAAGATTTAGATAAGGTAAATCAGTTAACCACTACTGGGAATGATCCTATGAGTTAAAATGATAATAAGGAAATATACCTTAAAATATTGTAAATTTTCAAAATATATAAATTAATTAATTTTAAAGAGCAATGTCAAATTCAGAGATTAACACAAAAAACCAGTTCAAAGGTTTAATTTATATGTATTTAAGGAAAGGAAGAGGAATATGACTAATTAAAATTTATTATAATAGTATTAATGATAATTAAAATGGAGGAAATTTGTATAAAGACGGAAATCCAATTTTGAGCCTATATTTTCAAAAAGGAAAGAAATTTGTTAATTTCCACAAAATGTCTACAGATATGGACTATAATATATCAATTTAAAGGGAATGAGATGATTAAACCAATGATAAGATTCATAATTCATGAAAATGATGAATAAAATAAATAAATTCCATATATAATGTAATATTATATCATGTGTATGGGTAATCGAAATATGTTAACAATACTTTTTCAAAGATTAACTGGGCCAGATTTTGACCAAGTTAATTAGTCTTTTGTTGAATATCAAGCTGAATAGTTGTGTGACAAAACGTTCTTTAAAAACTGAGTAGAAAATGGTACGACAAATTGCCATTAATGTTAGTGCATCGAGAGTTAGATGAATTGAACACTTTCTTAGCTAAATTTACCAAAACTTTAACGACAATAGTGAGAAATAACACCTAACTTCATGATACGAGTGATATAAAACAGTAAAACAATATATTTAATCTAATTCAAGCTACCAATCCTAACCACATTTACAGAAACTTAACACACAGAAGTGAACACATACCAAATAACTTAATTAACACCAATATACATGGAACACTTCTTCAGAACACACCAAACAACCTAATAGACAAATTACACCAGTGCGGGAACATTTCAAACATTCATGAAGGTAATTTTGTTGTGATTTTCTGACACGACTACTTCGCAGTAACTACGCCAGAACTAGTAGCGGCCATCTTTGGATTTTACGAAGCCTGCCTTCTTCATCGTGGTGACGTCATAAAAGCTGACAATGGTCTGACAAAACAATTTATTAAACATTATATATCAGAATTATTTAAATACTATTAAATAATAATTATTGAATTTATTTTGATTGTTAATGTTATACTTTCTCGTCATCCTTCTCTGACTATTAATTTAATCGCTCAAAGAACCTGTCCTTTATATAATACCAATAATAATGTTTATACTGTATGCACAATCGATAATTCCCTGAGACGGAGTCGATAATTGTTCTCAATCGATAAAAGATCGATTATTTATTAAATTGTTCAATAAATCAATGTATTTCAATTGTTTTTTATCTGTTATTATTTCACAGGCTAATTTAAGATTATTTATTAAGGCTAAGGGACTTCAAGAAGAAGAAAATATTTTATTTGAGTGAGATATTGGACCAGCAAGAAAAATCATCGATCGATTGCTGACTGGAGTTAATCTATTTAACTCCAGACTTGGTTCAAATCTTCCAGAAGTGCTCGATAATTAATGTTCGAAAACCTTCCTGATTATCAAAATTTTTACAAAACCTTTTAAAACAGCTTTATTTCTTATTTACACACATTTATTAACATAAACACAATTATTTTTTCATTGAAAATTTTATTTTTTTATAAAATTTTCCATCTACTTTTTATTTTTTTTGTAAGGACCGGCATACAGAGTCTCGTTACAAGCATTAAAAACTTTAGGAAGTAATATAAAATTACAGATTGAAAACACTCTAAAAACTAATTCTTACGGGGAATTATTTGTAAAATACTACACAGTCTACACCATAAATGAATTTAAAACTAAAAAATAAAACTAACAATTTTCATTATCTCATTAAAACATGATAAACAAAGATGCGTTTTATCAGGACACTGCATGCAAAATCTATTAACTTTTTTAGTTTTCGAATCGGCATGTTTCTTCCTATGTTCTTCATACAGCTTTTTGTAACAATTCCGGAATCTTTTACAAATTTTTCGAACTTGGCCAGATGATTTTTCCAAACGATGGACCTTCATTGTCTTCTTGGTTATGGGATTTATCAATACGGTTTCTGTATCAGAGGCTAACTTTCTGATTAAAATAATTCTAAATTGTAAAAGAGTGTAACGCGACAAACCAAGAGGTTTATTTTAATTTCCTAATAATTGTAAAAATTTGTAACCAACCATGCTGGGCAACAGTCTTGATCACGAACGCTCGACATTTTTGAACACCCTGTAGTCCACTTCGTGCCAAGCCGTACGAGGCACAAACACTGTTAGCGTCTGGGAATGTGTAGGAGCGCGCGAGTGTGCCACCTTTTCACAAATTAAAAGTCACGTACCGAAAATTCCATAGCCGAACATGCGATGGAAACAAAGAATCACAGAGTATGAGTTGACGGCGACGCCTTACGCTTGGCGGGTAGATAACCAAGCGCTCGCACACAGTCGACGGTAGTCGCCGGCCAGTTGGACACCACTACTTAAACAGTACAAACGTAATTTCACAGTAGCCTCGGAGAAACTTTGGTAGACCGAAAATGTAAAAATAGGTCTACCAAAGAGTGTGTTGTGATGTAATGCAATAGAAAACAGTGGGGTTCAACAGAAGTAACATTAATTTATAAAATGAGTTTGTGATAGTTTTGCAGGAAAGTGTAAACCGACATGTGGCGTAACGGTCACAGATACTGAATTCAGTTAAGTACAATATTTCTTTTTGGCCAAACGTTTATGTAAGGTAAAACATTTGAATTACTAAAGAGCTCAGTTAATAAAACGGGGGGTAAAGAGAGTGAGAGTGTGTGTGTGAAGGAAAAGGGGAGAAATAAAAAGTAAAAGAGAGTACTGGTCAGTAAATAGAAATTAGTATAAGAAAACTTTAAATAATAGAGATTAGTGGAAGTAACATAAAAAGAAAGAGAAAGAGTAAATTTGAGAAAAAATAAAATATTTTGTGTTAATTGCATTGTGTTAGCGTAGTTATTTCGCCGTTACCATTTCCCATTGTTCTGTGCTGAAAAACTCGTCTAGTCGTTCTGTGGAATTTTCTGAATTGGGGGAAGTCAGATTGCAAAATTGTCCAGTCTTTTAATTAAAGTAAAGTATAAAGGTCTCCATATCTGTCCTTCAAAGATATTGGTGGCGGCCCTGAACTTCTGTTGGTGTTTATAAAAGGTAGGTCAGCGAGGGAAAGATCGCAAGGTAAGGTTCTGGCAGAGTATATTTTTTAAAATTAATAAAAGTTTGTATCTTCACAAGAGGCAGTAATTTTACATCAGAAGAGTTTCTATTTATTGTCCATGCATTGACGACAGTTGTACTAAAGATAAGCTCTATCGCAACTTTTCTGTACCATTTTATTGTTTTCTCAAATTCGAGTAGTATGATGCCCACTGATCAGAAAGAACTACTCCTTTTTTGGCTTTATTGTAGCTTATGACAGAATCTGGTTTTCTTACTATGTTCCCAAACCTGTTTCTTTTGTGTAGCTCAACCATCTTTCCCTTATGTTGAGTATATGAAGTCATCATGAGTACTTGTCTTTTATCAGTCCATTTGATTAATTTTATTCCTTCATTATTGCAAACACCATCGATGTCACCTTTTTTCTGCTTCTTTTTATGTAGTCTACAGAAAGTCCTTTTCTATATCCTCTAAGCGTGCTGCTGTAGAATGTATTTCTTTTCAGCATTTCTTCAACCAGAGATCAACTTGTGTAAAAATTGTCTCCGTAGAGTAATCTTCCTTCATCTAACAAACACTCCATTAGATGAAGGGAGTTACTATAGAACCCTCTATTATATGCTATAGTTACTTTACGCACATGGCCAATTGTTTTAGTTAATTCATTTGTTTTTCCAGAATAAATTTTCAAATTGTAAGTGTATCCAGATGGTAGACATAGTTTGTAGACTTTTATTCCATATTTATGAGATTATTATGGTGAAAACAAAGTCTCCCTCACCAAGGTATTATACTTTCATGAACAACTAATTCTTTCCCTGGTTCTGAAATTAGTTAACAACATATCCAACAGCTGCTGTATTTTGTAAAGTCTACTAATTCCATTATCGTTTTCATTGTTTGCAAAATTCGATAGTTATTAAATATCACTATAGTATTGACGACTCGGAACACCAAGTTTTTTATAAGTAAAAACGTAAAGTTTTACCTTACAGCCTAAACCGGCTTTCACCTTTAGAAGGCTTCATCAGAGGCTTCATAAGAAAAAACGATAGTTATTGTTTAAAACTATAATAAATCTATCTCTGGGCATTGTTGTCTTCATGAATGTATTTGTGAACATACTGTTATTCAACCAATACAGCAGACATTTGGTCTATGCCCATCGACCTGAGAATACCAAGAAATTTTCTCATTTCATTGGCGGTAGTATCAACCCATGGAAATAGTTTTTCATTATTTATGGTCTTCTTATGCAAGCTTTGATGAGCAAACCAGTTAGTTTCCATTACCATAAACTCTGCGGTATCATCAGATAGAAACATAGTAAACAAATCATGTTTTCGGTGTTTTAATTACAGTATTTGTATTGGGCACTTGTATTGTGGCCAAATTGAAGAAAATAAATTTGAAATAACCTTTAATTATATCATTGAATAACACTCCATATGATGTAATCATCTGACAAGAGCAACTTCAATCAACATTTCCAAATATTGCAATAGCTCTTCATATGTATTTGTGTACAGCTATCTTTAACTGTTCTGCAGAATGTACGTTTTCTGTTTTAAAAAGAATTAAATCATGTGTTAGATCCATAATGAATGAGGAAAACTCAACTTACTCTCAATCCTGCATGTTGAGGCAGAACTTTTAAACAGTGAACAAATGAACTTCGAAGGCCTTATTGAAGAATTTTCACTGATCAAAGCAAGAGGAAAGCCAATGTAAAATCAAGCCATTTGTGTAATTTGGGATCTTATTCAATCACTCACAGAAACATTTAAAAAAATTGGCCACCTTCCATGTTCTGTCTAATTTTATTATTGTTTCTAATTAATATATGAGCCTCCAGGTGGTCTAGTGGCTAACGCAGGCGATTGATGCGCTCGTGGTCCCCGGGTTCAATTCCCGGTGGAGGCTCCATACAGTGTGCACTCAGCATCGTGAGGCAAACTGAGTAGGCGCTGAGATAACAGCGCCGCCTCCTGGCCGTGAATACCGCAACTAGTGGCTGGTGGTGCGTAGTACTAGCCATACGCTGTCACACTAACACAAAAGCCGTGCGGTGCGCCTTGGTCCTTAACGGACTGTGGAGCGGAGGTTTATTTATTTATTCAATCACTCTTAAATTATGTTTTCTATTTATCCAATTTACATTACCTTCATTGATTATACTATGTTTGATGATAAAACTAAACCATGTAGGTCTATAAATAAACCTATAAAAAGAAAGTAGGCCTACATATATTACTTGTTATAAAATTAATCTATGTGTTACTAAAGTGTACACGTAAATAAATACTGTATTAATAAAAGTTAAAAAAATGTAGTCTTTTTCACAATTCCATCACATTTCTCTTATAGATTTAAGATCAAATGAGATATTTGCAATAGAGATAGTTGAAATGACTATTTTCAGCAACTTTTTTTCAGCAGTCTAGGAGAATTGAATATATAGAAGTTACTTGTTGGGGGGGGGGCTAACAATAGTGCCTAGGGGCAGCAGGACACCTAAATCCGGGCCTGTCAGCATCAATAGTTTCCTTAATCAGGATCGTCAACAGGATCTTCAACAGTTGATGTGTTGCAACTGTCACAAGTGGGTCAACTGAAGTGCTGGGCTTAGTAGTTGTACTGCTTGTGTTAGGAGTTGTAAGCTGAACACTTGATAAACTAGGCTGAGCAGAATCTAAAAGATCAGTTTTTGTATTGCAACTTGATACACTTATAAAGTCCACACGACCTGTAGTTGCTTGTCATTTTCGATTAGAAGTAACAGCTGATCGAGTATTCACATCATGTTCATCATCACTTGATGATGATAAGAGTCCTAATATCTTCATCATTTCTGGACTTCTACCACCACCACCATCATCATCATCATCCTCAAGGTTTAATCCAAGAATTGTTTGTTCCAGTCTCAAATAGGCTAATATTACAGCTGGTCACTCCAGCGCTTCCTTGGATGTCCCACACCTCTTCATCCCCTCGGCTTATAGTTCCCTCATTTGAGGCAATTTAGTAGTGAATATGTCCCCTGGATATGTTACTAACATATCGCAGGGCAAGACATATGGTGGGGCTCCCACATTCAGGCTTAATGTCCAGCCCGATTTTCTGTCTGGGTGTTCTCCCATAAACTGGCTGTCTTACCAGACTAAAGAGACCAGTTTTCCCTGTTGAGATATCCATAAGGATCTTTAATGTGGTGGTTTCTCCTTGCCTCCCACATCCTACATCGATGACCAATAGAAGGTCATCCGACTTTAGGGGCAACTTCTCACCCCAAGGGCAAGAGGGTGCCCTAACCTCTACTTGACAATGACAAGAAGAGGAGGGACAGCTTATACCGGCTGTCACTTGGTCTCCAGAGCCGTGTTAGCCACCCATAGGTGTTGCCCATCCCCCACCACTTGGAGGTGCGGCTTGATATTTCCCTTCATCAAGGAACAAGACCATAAGGCATTACTCATCCTCTCCAGTACTTTAAGGCAATTCTACCAGTACGAATAAGTTTATGTCTAGGCATTTTTATTTAGAAAAACAAGCCCAATAGAAAGAATTTTCAGTATATACAAAAGACCTTTCTAGTAAGGTAAGAGTAAAGTGTACCGGCGGCAATGTGTTAATATAGATGCATATAATTTATATAAAGTATTAAGAAGGCTGAATCCTCTGTAGTTCCTACAGTCATTACAATCACCTTTCTTGAATATGGGAATTAACTTTGCAATCTGCTAGTCATCAGGAACATGACCTGTGATCCAGCATAAATTAATGAACTGCAGCAAATTATCATGCAGCAAGGCTGGTGCACACTTTATAAGCTCCACGTTCAGCCCATCAGTGCCCAGTGCTTTTCTATTCTTACAGCAGTGTAGAGCAGCTAACAATTCATCCATTTTATTGGGTCCACACAATCACTGATATCAGCAAAGGCTGTTTCTTCCAGATGATCCTGGGTATTACAAACAGTACTGAGACTAACTCCAACAGGTCTTATTTAAATTCTGAATTCTGAATGTCTTATAGTAAGTGAACAATCACAGACACAGCTAAGTTCAGCTGTGAATATCAAGTCTACAAACAAAAAATTTGCAGTAAATATTGATAAATAGCCTATGTATTTGTTAACAGTTTTTACTATGTATCAGTTACAATGTGCAAAAATATATATTTAAATGTAAGTTAAATTACATTGTTTCTAGTGGCAGAAGTCACCAACTTACAAGCTTTATAAGTGTTCTGTTTGTTATAGGCATTATGACCATACTGACAATGACATTTCTTGGACTTGAAGCCAGGGCAGACTTACCCAAAGTTCCATATCCTACTGCACTAGACTTCTTTGTATTGCTTTCATTTGGATTCATATTTGCTACTATAGTGCAGGTAACCTTAACTACAAACAATAATAAAATAGTTTCAATAGTTATTATTATTAATATAGAATATTGAACTTTCACTTGTGAAACTTACTTGTTTTCTCCTGTACGCGTTTCGGTGTGGTGTGCGCCTTCATCAGCGGTGTGAGACAGACTGCCAGTAACTCGTAACGGTTTTATTTGGTAGGTTGAGTGGCGGTGGTTTGTGGTGGAAGGGGATTGGCGTGGGGATCCGTATTATTGTTTGTTTTATGTATAATTGTGTCAAAAAGTGTGTGTTATTTATAGTGTAATTGGTCGCTAAGTATGCTGTTTGGTTGTGTTGTGTAGTGTTTGTATATTTCATATTGTTCTGCTGTGTTAAGTTTTCGACTTTTGGGTAAGTAGTGTAATATCTCAAGATTAGTATCTATGTTGGTGTAGCTGTGGTTTTTTGTGTGTATGTGTGTGGCAAACGCGGAATGTATATTGTTGTTGGATAAAGATTTTAGGTGTTCAGAGTAACGAGATGAAAAAGATCTTCCCATCTGGCCTATATAGAAACTATTGCAATCATTACAGTTTAATTGTAAACACCTGTTTTGTTGTATTTGTCTATGTCCGTGTTTGTATCATTGATGTGTTTTTTGATGGTATTGTTTGTTCTGTATGCTATTTTGTACTTGCGTTTCCTGAATGTGTTGGCGATTTTGTGTGTGTTGGAGTTATGGTATGTGAGTGTGATGTATTTAGTTTGTTGTGTGTTGTTGGTATTTAGTGTTTTGTTGTTTTTGTTTATGATGTGTTTGTGTAGTTTGTTTATTAAATTAGGGTTGTAGCCGTTTTTTATTGCTATATATTTGATTGTGTTGAGTTCATTATAATCCTGTTTACTTAATGGTATTTTTGTTAGTCTATGGAGCATATGGTTGAAGGCCGCATGATTGTGTTCCGTTGGATGGTTTGATGTGTTGTGTATAACCATGTCAGTTGTGGTTGGTTTTCTGTATATTTTATACGTGTGTGTATTGTTTGTTTTGTTAATTGTTAGGTCCAGAAAATTTATACTATTGTTTTGTTCTATTTCCATTGTAAATTTTAGTTTGTGGTGTATTGTGTTTATGTATTTGTGGAAGTTTTCGACCTGCCTTGTATTGCCTTTGAATAAAAGTAATATATCATCCACATACCTGTGCCAATAAATGATTCTGTTGGTGTATTTGTTGTTGTTTATTATGTGGTTCTGTTCCATGTTGTGTATGAATATTTCAGCCAGTATTCCTGATATGGGGGATACCATCGGGAGACCGTCTGTTTGTGTGTATATCTTGTTGTTGTATGTGAAGTAATTTTGTTCTGTAATTATTTTGGTGAGTGTGATGATCTCACGTATGTGTGTTTCGGGCGTGTTGTTTTGTCTGAGTAAATGTTCTAGTGTTTGTATGGTTTCTTTAATGGGTACATTGGTGTATAAATTGGTTATGTCAAAAGATGCTAATGTTGATTTGTGTGGGATGTGGATGTGTTCGGTTTTCTTGACTAGTTCTTTGTTGTTTTTGACAGAAATATTGTTACTGAGATTAATGTTTTTCCTGATTATTTTGTCTAGGTGTTTTGTGATTTTGTGGGAGGGAGCTTGTGTGTTGTTTATTAAGGGTCTGATGGGAATGTTAGGTTTGTGTATTTTCGGTAATGCATTTAGTTTTGGGGGGTTAGGTTTGATTTGTTTGAGGTATTTGGTGCTTTCTGGTTGGATTATGTGTTTTGTGTTATTTTAAATTTGTTAATTTGTTTTTGAAATTTTAGTGTGGGGTCTTTATTTATTTTTGTTATATTATTTTCATTGAAGAATTTCTCAACTTTAGTGTTTAGTTCCTGTTTGTCCATTATGACGTTTATGTCCCCTTTATCAGCTTTTAATATTGTTATGTTGTGTTCAAGTAACTTTTGTTTTACATTATTAAAGCGTTTTAATTTAGTTGTTGTGTCTTTTTGGTTGTATTTGTGTGCGTTGTAGTTTTCATTTTAATGTCATGTCGTATGGAATCTTGATCATTAATGTGCATGTTTTGTACAGCTGTTTCTGTGTCTATGATTATGTTGTGTGTATGTCTATTGTGGTTGTTGTTGTTGGATGTATTGTTTTTCAAATTATGTTTTAGTTCTTTGTTTAATAAAGCCATTTCATCAGTTGTGAAATTAACATCAGTTGTGTTTACTGTGCGTGTGTGGAATTTGTGTGTCGGTTTGGGAATTGTTTCTATTGTGCGTGCTGTGAGGTTTGTTATTTTTTTGTTGTGTCGATCTTGTGTTATCGATTTGAGTTTGTCTATATTGTCTTGTGTGTGTTGTATTACATTTTCGAGTTCTATGTGGTATAATATTTGTGTAAGTTTTACGTGTAAGTTGTATGCCTGTCTGTTAAGTGTGTCTTTTTTATGGTATAAATAATTAATTATGTTGTTTAGGTGTATGTTTTCAGCTTTTCTTTTGGTTTGTAGTGCAGCATGTGTGTTTTGTTTTATTGTAATTTGTGCATGTGTTGGTATTATGTTGTGTTTTTGACATGTTTTATTGAAGGCGATGTGTAAGGAAGTTTTCGTTACTTGTTTTTTGGCGTTTCTGTATTTGTTGATGAAGTACGCTTTGTCTGCGGTATTATAGTTGTTTTGATAGTTGATCTTCTTTTTTCAAAGTACTAAATTAATATAGAATATTGAACTTTCACTTGTGAAACTTACTTGTTTTCTCCCGTACGCGTTTCGGTGTGGTGTGCGCCTTCATCAGCGGTGTGAGACAGACAGCCAGTAAGCACCAACCAGAAAGCACCAAATACCTCAAACAAATCAAACCTAACCCCCCCAAAACTAAATGCATTACCAAAAATACACAAACCTAACATTCCCATCAGACCCTTAATAAACAACACACAAGCTCCCTCCCACAAAATCGCAAAACACCTAGACAAAATAATCAGGAAAAACATTAATCTCAGTAACAATATTTCTGTCAAAAACAACAAAGAACTAGTCAAGAAAACCGAACACATCCACATCCCACACAAATCAACATTAGCATCTTTTGACATAACCAATTTATACACCAATGTACCCATTAAAAAAACCATACAAACACTAGAACATTTACTCAGACAAAACAACACGCCCAAAACACACATACGTGAGATCATCACACTCACCAAAATAATTACAGAACAAAATTACTTCACATACAACAACAAGATATACACACAAACAGACGGTCTCCCGATGGTATCCCCCATATCAGGAATACTGGCTGAAATATTCATACACAACATGGAACAGAACCACATAATAAACAACAACAAATACACCAACAGAATCATTTATTGGCACAGGTATGTGGATGATATATTACTTTTATTCAAAGGCTATACAAGGCAGGTCGAAAACTTCCACAAATACATAAACACAATACACCACAAACTAAAATTTACAATGGAAATAGAACAAAACAATAGTATAAATTTTCTGGACCTAACAATTAACAAAACAAACAATACACACACGTATAAAATATACAGAAAACCAACCACAACTGACATGGTTATACACAACACATCAAACCATCCAACGGAACACAATCATGCGGCCTTCAACCATATGCTCCATAGACTAACAAAAATACCATTAAGTAAACAGGATTATAATGAACTCAACACAATCAAATATATAGCAATAAAAAACGGCTACAACCCTAATTTAATAAACAAACTACACAAACACATCATAAACAAAAACAACAAAACACTAAATACCAACAACACACAACAAACTAAATACATCACACTCACATACCATAACTCCAACACACACAAAATCGCCAACACATTCAGGAAACGCAAGTACAAAATAGCATACAGAACAAACAATACCATCAAAAAACACATCAATGATACAAACACGGACATAGACAAATACAACAAAACAGGTGTTTACAAATTAAACTGTAATGATTGCAATAGTTTCTATATAGGCCAGATGGGAAGATCTTTTTCATCTCGTTACTCTGAACACCTAAAATCTTTATCCAACAACAATATACATTCCACGTTTGCCACACACATACACACAAAAAACCACAGCTACACCAACATAGATACTAATCTTGAGATATTACACTACTTACCCAAAAGTCGAAAACTTAACACAGCAGAACAATATGAAATATACAAACACTACACAACACAACCAAACAGCATACTTAGCGACCAATTACACTATAAATAACACACACTTTTTGACACAATTATACATAAAACAAACAATAATACGGATCCCCACACCAATCCCCTTCCACCACACACCACCTCCACTCAACCTACCAAATAAAACCGTTACGAGTTACTGGCAGTCTGTCTCACACCGCTGATGAAGGTGCACACCACGCCGAAATGCGTACGGGAGAAAACAAGTAAGTTTCACAAGTGAAAGTTCAATATTCTATATTAATTTAGTACTGTGAAAAAAGAAGATGACTATCAAAACAACTATTATTATTAATAATCATAAATACAATCATAACTTGCTGTATACTAGGGGACCCCCAACTCATGTTCATAGTAATATTATGAATATATTATGTAATATTGTGATTGATATTATTAAAACTATTTTGTCATTCGAATAATATATAGGTTTGAATAGTATGTAAGTTTTGTTACTTATGTAGGTTAAGCGCGTACTCACATGTATTTACATTATCTTAAACACTATTTATAGAATACACTAAAATACACTGTTACAGTTCTGTAACAACTGATAGGTAAACTTAGTTTGATAGGTAACTTGATAGATAAACATAGTTTGCTCTACACAATTGTAGAAACAGAACCTAGAATTTTCTCTGCTTATCTAGTAAGTGACAAAGCCTGAGAAAAACATAATTACCAACCATATATAAGCAGAGGTAGATGGAGAAAAGTCATTATTTTATAGTCAGTATTTATTAATTATACATATTAAGTGAGATGTAGAGTCAGTGTGAATTTGATACCACATTTGTGAATCAATATTATATTCAGACTTGGGATTAACGATTTAAAAAATTAACAATTAAATTAATTGTTTAAAAAATTAGAGAACTTTTTAACTAATCGTTAAATTTTGAAATGGTTAACTTTAATCATTAATCATTAAATTTCTTTGTTAACAATTAAAAAATTAACGAGTTAATTTTTTTGGCTGCTAAGAGTAAATTATGCAAAATAGTTGTTGAAGTCAATGTTGGGGAAAGTTTGTTGTAGGTATTCCTATTCCCCTGGCAGACAATGGACTGGTTGTTCCGCATGGCACCTTAAGTCTCATTTGTCTCATTGTCAACATTCATGTGGCAAGGATTGTTTTTTGTCTTTTATTGAATTACTGGTATTCACATGACTACCCCAGACAAGTAGACAACAGACAACTTCTGTTTTGACATCTGAAGTAGTGGTAATACAGTGTTGGTAACACATGTTTTAATGACGTGCTGAGATCTAAAACGAAGTTGCATTGCATGCATTGAATATTATACCTGTTAATTTGGTGATACAAACCGGGAACATTCATCTGCTGCTGGGCGAGCGCATAATAAACTTTAGCAATGATAGGCTAGTTCAAAGAACGCCAAATTCGACTCCTCCTACTACCCAGATATCACAAAGGAAGTTCACAAACAGATTTTCAATTTCATACATTTATCATTCACTGTCCGTTCTCATGTGCTTGTCATTTTTATATTAGTGCATTTGCAGTCACCGTAATGGTAATTATTTGTGTTCCTACAGTTTTGTGTTAATTGTTTTGTAAATAGAGTAGTTTTTCGTTACAGATTTTTGTTTATTCACGAATTTATTTTGTTCTGTATCATTTATTATTTTTATAATAATATGGCATCATCACCTTTATCACAAATTTCTATATTTTATGAACATATTGAGAAAGTAAACGGTCTCAACTTCTTTTAAGTGCTTGATGTGTGTGCCCAAGGACAAACATATTAAAACATCACTGACTTCAGTGTTAGTAATGTGAGGACATTTACATAAAGGAAGCAGATTAATAGATTAGAAAAGTAATCATTATAGTAGACTAATTATTGCCTGTTCAATAAGTCATTTTACACTACATTGCCCTGCAGGCGCAATACAATGTACTGTATACGTTGTCAGTACTGTATACTGTAACAGTAGTCAGTATTGTGAACTGAAAAATGCAATAGACAAATAATATTTAATTACCTATTACAATTAAAATGATATTAATACAATTTAATGATTAAAATAAAATAATCTATATGATTTTTAATTATTCAATTATTAATGATTGAATTTTTAATGTTGAATATTTCAAGTAATTTTTTCTGCATTGGACATTTTAATTAATTTTTTTGAAAAAGCTTATTTGTGAATTTATTTAACATGGTTTTAATTATTTCAACAGCTTGCTTAATAAAACAAAAAAAAGAAAACATACATTTTTAAATTTTAATCGGTTATTTGATTTTAACTTTAACTTTAATCAATTACTTTTGCACGCATTAACTTTAACTTTAACTCAGTTAATTTTGGGAGGCAGTAACTTTAACTTTTATCAGTTAAAAATTTGTATTAACTTTCCCAAGTCTGAATATATTTGTGATTTTGGTTGTATGAATTACGATCGTGTCAATAATCGATATCAGAGTTATGAATGGAAATGTTTTTTCAGTGTTGTATATTAACTTGTGAAAGATTATTAGGTTATTTGTGATAATGATAAATAAACAAGCTGTCGATAGTGATACAAGCATTTTATTGCAATCACTGCCTAAAAGACAACAAACTGCAATATATACATACAATACTGGTATTCTTGTGAGAAGAGTTCATGTATGAATTCATCTTTTATTTTGTGTGTTTTCAGTTTGCTTTGGTACACTATTTCACAAAGTATGGTTATGGTGAGTGTTACTTCAGTACTGAATACTGTTCTGAATCGAGTTCTGATGAAGATGATGAATGGGATACAACACACAGCCTTGACTCAGCAGTATGTTTTCATTTATGCATAAATTAACATAGAAACAATACACATGCAAGTGTGCAAGTGTCTGCAAGTTATCAGTTTGTATACATATTAAAATGTTAATAATATGAAAATGTTATGATACTAACATGTGAAAATGTTGGAAAATCTCATACTTTATAATTACACAAGTTTTATACTACAGAGAGTGGAGTCAGATGAAGCAACAGGAGTACTCGAAAAAGGACTCCCAGAATTCTAAAAGGGTTTCTAAAACAAACACGAATAAAATAACAGTAGAAATTTCAGATAATACTGTAATGTACATAAGTAACAAAGATTTGGAATCATAAAGATTTGGATCTTTTGGGTAGTGACTGATACAGAATGATTCACAGTTCATTGTGATGCACAGTGGAGATAACAGAAAATGTCTCATACAGAAAAATGACAGTATAGATTTATAGTTACTGCCTCTGTAAGCTGCAATAATAATAAGTATTCAACTGCGACTGCGAATTAATGTTATAAGTAGGCCTATTTAAGTATTGCAGTATAGTGTTATGGTATGTGTGTGTGTGTGTGTTTTGGGTACTCTGAAGCTGGTGTTGTTTGCAAGATGTGCATTTGCCGAGGCTGCTTGATTTCCTTGTAGTTCTTAAAATGTATCCCAAGTAACACTAATTTGAGTCAGAATTGGAAATGTGATTAATTTTTTTAGCAGGACAACAAAGAAACATTCAAGTACTAATTATTGTATAGACATATTTTCGAGGGTATGGCATGTATGTTTGAGACTTATAACAGTTCATTGTGTATGCTAGCTGAACTAACTTTAGAGCATTAATGTTTCACCTTGTTAAGGCTTGCAAATATAGTTACAAGAAATTATAATATAATATGGAAATATGAATGGCATAGTACAATAATAATAGGTACTGGCTAATCTTAGTTATGGTATACTCATTGTAACATTAATGACTCAACAACATTAGTATTTTTCAGCAAATTATTTCCAAACATATTCCTTCCATATGACTTAACAGTGCACTCTGTGTATAATATTTTGCTGTCTCTTTAAAACAACAGTTCCCAACCTTAGAGCAACTCCTCCTCCTCTCAGGTATATGTTTAGGCTTAAGTTTGTATTTAATTTACTAGTTTTAACTTACACTTAAAGATGACCACAGACTGTTTGTATGATACAGTAAATTCTAATGATGCTTATTGTCCAGCCTAACTGTTCTGATAATGTTCACGTACCATCAAAAGTTTGGTTTAACGATTCATTATTATATTCATTTGCCAATTTACAAGCTACTTTCTGTGCCCTACTTAAGTATTTTTTTCTAATTCCAACTTTTTTTTAAAAAGAATGTTTATTTTAACTGAACCAGCTGCAAAAATTATAATGTAAACAACATCAGGTTTTTGTAATATACAGTAACTCATTTCATAGATTTACATTAATTTTTTTTAATATAATTTTAGGTTGATGTCAGAAACAAATCATCAACATCAACACCAAGTCACAGAAGACAGACCAATTATTCAACAAGTCAGAACGGTGACTCAAGGCATTTAGAGGTAGGCCTATCTTGCTAAATATTATAACTATTTATTTATACAATTCATTTCCAAATCTTTGTAAACTAAGTAAACAACATTCCTGTATTTATCGATTTCATAGCCGTCTTCTATTGTTATGATTTCAATTCTGCTCCATTTTATATAAATATTAATGGTGTGTGCTGTGTTTCTTAGAGTTATATTAGAAAATGTATAAATCCAATTGTTGGAGTATTAAAGCAAATCATTTATTATAATTACTTTGAAATTTTTATTGTTTTTGAATAAGTAAATTTTGGATGATGTGCAGAACAATCCTTAGAACATTAATAAACATAGTTAGTAAGGACACAGAATTGAGATTTATGGTTAAATCAGTTCTGCTGTATGGACCGGAAGTGGACACGGACAGTTAAATGTTAAAAAAATGAAGCAGTAGAAATCACATCAGTGAAGAAGGTTAAATGCTGGATTTAATTAAATAGGATGGTTATTGGTGGAGGGGAGAAAAGAGGAGGCGGCTAGTAAGCAACAATGACAGTGTAGCTCTTTGGCTACACTTCTGTTATCACTTGTTTACAGATCTTATCTCTGACTGGCAGAGTTTCCACAGTTCTGACTAGCTATCAGGTATACTAACTTTAGGCAAAGAGATGCAGTCAGCCAGCTTCCCTTTTCCAATGCCTGACCATCTTTTTATATGCTGATAGTGTTTACATCATCCAAGGCACATCTTACATCTTTGTAGCACATGTTGATGATAAAATTTTACAATATTCTGTAGAGTTGAGAATCTGTAAATACTGCATCATCCTGCTAATTATGTACTAAAAAGCATCACATTGCTACACTTGAGTTGTTAAATAAACAACTCTGACATTTTATATATGTGGTGGAAGTAAAAGCATTTATAGGAATCTTTGCCAATCACATAACAGGAATTCGTTCACATCACCATAGAAACAGTACCGTATTGCGACGTTCTTACCCAGATAAGCATGTGGTCAGTTTTGTATCGTACAGCACTTGGTAAATTTAAAGTTTCCTGTGTAATGTCGCAACATCACAGAAAATTGTCAGAGTTGTGTACTGAATGGCCCGAGTGTACACATGTTATCTGAGGTGCACTGTTGTAATATCTATTTCTCAATATCTAGCTAACTGACCTATATAGAAGAGTTAGTACAGATATTACTTTATAAAAGTTCAATATGATTCTGTTAATGTTTTCTTCTGCAAAGTGTATCTAATGAAATCTAAATTAAATGCAAACTAATTTATATCTGCATTAGCATGTAAGTCACTTTAAATATTAGAACATAAAGTCATAAACAAAACACCTGTTCCACTATACAGTCATCTAGAATTTTTGAGCTCATAGCATACTTATCCATGAAATTTATTTATTCATTTCATGCTACAAATCTTGGGAAGCTGCCAAGACACGGGAATTTAGCACTTTGAGAAACATGTACTCTGCCCATGAACATTCTCACACGTTGTATGATTACCAGAAGTCCATGTTGTAACATAGCTGAAATGATCGATATTAATACCTAAATGGAACCATGATTCTAATTCTTACCGGTAGTCAATATAAATATCAAACAATATGGGTGCTACACTACATCCTCGTTTGAGCCTTTTCTGTAATGACTCTATTTCTGCAGAGAACTTAAAGTAGAGCGGATCACTACTTTTGTTCCACAGTAGAGACTTTTAACAAAACTTTTATATCATATTACAAAATGTCTCTTCTCTCCAAAATATTCTGTGACTTTATTAAATTTGCTTTGTTTTTTCAGTTATCTAAGAGAACAAAAATCAAAATTTTATCTGAGCAGTCATCTTTTATGTTAATAATAATTAATACTATATATGAATAGTTATTAATAGTTGTTATTAAAGGCATTATATATTTTCAGGTTATACCACTCTCTGCATGCACGATCAGTGGTCGTGCAGTGAGTCACAGAGATTCTTGGACAAGTGGACTGCCATCTTGCCTTGGTAAATAGACTACATAATTTCAACTAATCTTACTTCAGTCAATATTGTGTGTTTATTTCTCTATCACATCTTAATTTATAATGACATTTATTACTTACCTTGCATAAGCCCAGGGTTACGACGCACGAACTGTGAAATACAAGCATGACTTAGGGTTATATCAGTAACATACTCGACTCTCATTTCTTGTGAACTAACTCAAATTTTATTTCACATTCTGTTTAATATTCTTCTCAAATTTAATTACTTGTCATTTTCTTTTTAAACACTATTATTGATCTGTTATAATTTCTTTTTATACAGTCACATGAAAGAGAAAACCACATGATGACTTACTCATACTGATAACTATCTAAATACTTAAATTACAAAGCAACCCAGCTTGCTCACGCACTCACTCATTCTTGATTTACCCCATTTATATAAAATAAGAGATCTCTATTTTAAAATTGAAAAATAGGTTTGATGAAATACAGTTACATTCTGAAGCGTCGTCACTGCCGACCACGTGCCGCGTCCTGCAATGTTCTCCCACACTATGTCCAAAAAGGTTGTTGCCTCAATTTTGACAAAACATTCACTTGATTTCACTGGGTTCCATGTTGGTTTAAACTTTTATACTGTTTTACATATCTCAAATACACTATTTGTTGGTCGGCCGACCCTAATTCGCTCGAACAAAGATTTTGATGACCGCGTGTGGCCTGAAACTGTAAGTCGACTGGCTGACGCTACGCTAAGTGTCGGTAATGCCACATCCGCCAGCTTGCGCTCTGATTCATTGATTCACTCACGTGGCAGGTTAATTAGCTACGTGTTGTTCATTTCCGTTAGCGACTTTGGTTCCGATATTATAAACAGCAGCACACCCCCGCATTCCAACGCTTTATCTTTCTTGTACCTATTACTGCCTGGCACGAAGTTGAATACAGGGTGTTACACAAATCAAGTTTTAGTGACCATAAAGGGTGCCCAAATAATTATTAAATTAAATAAAAAAATCGACCCTTCAAAATTATTATTAAATTGAAAAATAGCTACTCCCCTTCAATTGCCCGTTACAATACCCCCCCAATGAGAGGTTTTCTGCCGAAACAGAAAAACTCTCATTGCTAACCCTAAGCGGATCGGTGAGGATATGGCGCCAATAACCCCCCTTTAATTTCTTAACACGTCATGGGTAAACTACCATCTAGCTCGGCGTCTATGGCTGCATCTGAACGAGATTACTGGACTTCTCTGTGCGAGATCCCAACACCATAAAATCGGACAGGTACTCACCATAGTACCCCTAACCTTTTAACATTTTACCAAAAAATCAGAAACTGGCCTTATACCATACCAGATCCTCAACCGATATATTCCCCCTTACATGCATACTGGGTTGCTTTTAGCAAATACTGGGTGCATACACATACGCATTATTAGATTAAACACACATTTACATTCTACTTCTTGACATCAAAATCCAAAAATATTTTCTATTTTATTTTCAATTTCGTTTCTCAATTTACTTGGCTGGACGTTACTGTTTCAAATCAAAAATAATTCAAATTAACCAAATTTAAATCATTTAACTTTTGTTCACCTAGAGAAATGAATCTAAGTTCAATATCAAAATTTCATATTCCCATTCATTTGATCATCTCCTTTCATTTACTCTTAAAATTTCAAAATCCTTTAAATAAATTTACAACTCTTCTTAACTAGCTGCTATCAATCATAAAAAACAAAATGAACTGAACACCTTATTAAATCATAAATTCCCTTATCATTACATTTGTTTACAACACATATACTATGAACAATATAAAACAGTTAATACATTAGCAATACACCTAATCAATAATATATCATGAACATCAAAACACAATCTGTACTTCTAGCAAAACCAATTTTTTTTTTTTTAGAAAAAAAGTTTTATTCCCAAAAAAATTTATTTCGTCAATAAAATTTAATATTCCATCATTTAATCAGATTGCTAAAAAAAACTGCCAATCAATTATAAGGCATCTACTACATGTCTAACATCAGTCATCAGCTGATCTCTCTGGGTCAGGTGAATGACCTTACCCTAGATACACTATACCATGAAAAATACATAACATATGTTTACAATTCTTACACTCTAACATAGTAAAATAATAACATTATACAACATAATAAACCGTAGTACACTCATAATTAACATTGTTGTTATTACCTTCAAATAAACAATTCACATTTGAGTTTGATCAGAAATTACACACCTTACAGTTTTAATTTTATTTTCAAATTCTATTAAATTCTTCATTTGTTTCATTTATTATTACCCTTTAATTCAGATTTTCTATTTAACATTTTCATCATTAATTGGTTTGGGTGATTCCCAATTATTCACAATAATCTAATTCATTGAAAATGCATTAAAATGTAACCTTACCCCCTTTCTGACTCTAACACTCACTAACAGATTTACATAGGATGACAACAATCCCTCAAAACATTTATCTCCACTAACTTACTACTCTAACTCACCTTGAATCATTCTGCCCTTATAACAAAATACCCTCTACCCTCTTTGTACTTAGGATGTGTGTTCCCTCCCTATGCTCATTCCCTTATTGGTTCCTGGTCTCCCCCAGGTAACCCCACCAACGCACATATGGTTCACCTCCTGCCACAATGCCTTTCGTTGAGGACTCCTTATCACACCAACCCCTTTACAAAATTCCACCATCTTTTAATTACTCTCCAGTTACCTTACTCTCATTACTCTACATATATTCACTATCGCTACTGTGTCCCTACTAATACTCAGTTTTCTACATTACTTTTATCTCCAAGAATCTTATTCAGTTAACACCCATTTAAAATTACCTTCGACTGACTTAAATGCCTCATTGAAATAATGATTCACTCAACTTCTAACTTTTATTACGATTTACATGAAATTACCCATCGAAAATTCATAACTATCTCAAATTAATTTCATCATTTAATTTGAAATCTCTTAAACACATTGAAAATTTATTATTCAAACATTTAATTATATTGATAAAAAATCTACAAATCAATTATACGGGACATACTACATATATAACACCAGTAGTCAGCTGATGTCTCATGGTCAGGTGAATGACCTTACTACAAATACACTTCAAACAATTATACAATGTAAAATACATCACATGTTTACAATTCTTACACTCTAACATAGTAAAATAATAACATAATAAAACATACTAAACAAAACATAATAAACACCTTCTCTACTCGAAATAATTTTTTCAAAATCAGTAAAGTCCTTTATAAAATTATTATACAGAGCATAACATATTTAAATCAATTACTTCTAAACAAACTATCTACTACAAAAGTATTTCTTGAATCACTATAAAATCATTTAACTAGCTTATAAGCTAGTCAGCATCATTAAGTTTCAACTTTTAGTTCGTTACTCCCCTGAGTAACCTCCTTACCACACACACTATGGCTCCCCACTGGACTGTGGCGTCCAGCTGCTTCCACAAGAACGGAAGTTTGTTAGGGGTAGACGCTGCCTACCCCGTTCTTGCTTCAGCATTATATAAAATTCGGTATTACTGATGTCCGAGGACACCAGTAATCCTACTATAATGATTCACACACCCTTATTACAGCACTACCACCGCCTTCGATGATACCTGCTGTTCCATAGTTATGTAGATTCCCCTGAGTTACCCCCCGGTTAATTTCTAAGTTCACCAATTTAGAATATATTTACATTATAAATCCACGGTCAGGGTTCGGTGAAGCCGTGACTGCCCGAAATGTAGGGGAAACTACTAAAAGACACATAAGGTTTACACTTACACCATTACTACAATTCTCAGAGGGTAAACTCTTATGTGTCTGGTTATATTATTATTTAATTTTCCACCTCTGAGACTCATATACATTTTAACATTTAAACCTCAAACCTTTTACTTTATTTAAATTGCATTATAAACTTCATACTTACAGTACATCACTCATATACTCTGACACCTGTTATTGACACAAAATTATAAACATTTATCACCACCCGATCATGTACAATCATATGTACCTTCTGAAACATTATAACAAGACTATGATTCCACAACTAAATACATTTTATATTTATTCATTCACTATTTATTATCAAGTTTAAATCATTTAAATTCATTATCAAAATTTATTACCACATTTAAATCAATTAATTCATCTGCAATTTTTTTAATTCAATCAATTATTTAAAACGCAACATTACTTTAATTACCTTACTCCAAAACCATTACAATTCATTTATTACCAACTCTCATTATTTATTTAGTCTGCTCAAATATTCTTATTATTATTAAACCAATTTCTACTACATACACATTGTTTACATCAAATACATTTTACAACAAAAACGCAATTAATTTTACTATAAATTTTTTACAATTCTTCGTCATTAATTTTTTGTTTACCACACCTCATTTCATAAGTTAGCAAGGTCATTACCATAAACTAAAATATTTAAAATGTCCATTCACTGAATTTTTATTTAACCCCCATCATCATATATTAACCTGATGTATTTATAACATAAATCATTCCTATTGACATACATTACATTATAATTATTATTGTAACGACTACTTTCGTTAATTATATTAACATGGCAATTAACTACATATTTGTCTCCCATTAATTCATAAAGCCCGTCTACATTGGTGATTTTAGTTCTGTCTCCATCAGTATTTTTTGTTAACCTAAGGTACATTCTATCAGCATATTCCTCCACTATATCTATCGCATCATAAGGTAAGTGTTTATCATCTACAACAGTATGATCAAAATAATCATCCATCTCTATTTCACAAGGTAAGTATTTTATATCGTCTATTTCCTTCAATTCTAACCTCTCTTTCAACTTTTTATAACTCCTACTTAACGTAAACAACTCTATTTCCTCATCTACAAACAACTCTCTCTCTAAATATCTCTCCACATCATAACACCTGTCACAACCCCCTGACCTATTTCATACCATGCAAAGGGCACAACAAACTTACTATATTTCTTGGCTCTTCCAAGAATATTACAACAAATTACGGGACTATTTGAAGACACCTCGTCTTCCACACAACTACTGGGGGAAACTCTGTCCTCATACAACACTTATGAAACCTCTGTTTCACCATATACTTGGGGAAAATCAGCCCTTTGCCCACCTAACCTTTCATCACACTCTCTCTCACTTTCATTAACACTTGCTATGCTCACAACCTTACTCACCACATTTTTAATTACCTCATTGTTATCACTTGTTAACTCATTATTATAATTATCATTATTACTCACCTTGTTAATTATTTCTTCACTAATTTTCGTCATATTACTACCACTGTTACTTACCTTTTTCTTCATTATCTGATTTATTTTGCTGTCTAACCTTTTATTCATTTTGTTAATTTTTCCTTGCAATTGTAACTTATCGATTCTAATATCTGTTCTGACATATTATTACACCGTGTGTTAATTTCACTCACTTGCTTACTAAAATTAAAATTCTGTTGTTTAATTTCATCTCTGATCTCATTCAATTTTTCAGTAAAATTATTTTTAATTTTATCATTCTGTTCATTTAGTTTATCATTCATTTTAATGATCACTTCATCAAGTTTAACATTGAAATTATTTTTTATTTCTTTAATTTCGCTCTTCTGTTCATCAAATTTAGCATTAAAATTATTATTTTGCACGTCAAATTTTACATTGATATTACTACTCAAGTTATCAGACATTGTTCTCATGAAATTGTATATATCGTCCAGTGACAATTCTTTTGCTTTACTTATTACAGGAGTAGATTCTGCTTTTGCTTCACTCATTATTACAGATTCGTCTATCAGGCTTGGAGTTGTCTACATTCCTGAATCGTTTACATCATCTACTTCGCATAAAACATTTTCTTTGACCCCATTCGGGTCTGACTGAATTTCTATCTCCCCCGTGACAGTTACATCACTCATACTGGCTTTACTTTCATTATTATCCATTTTTTAGTTTATTTATGAGGTTTTCCTCTACACAAAATCAATCTTAACTGTATTCAGTATAGTATAACGTAAGTATTACTTAATTCTAACGTATTATCGTTTATACGTAATTAGTACGTATACCACTCAACCTCCAAATCACGCTTGTATTCACTTGTAGGTGCGGTTTTTTGTATAAAATTTAATTTATAAAAACTTGTCCCAAGTTTGAGCGCCAATTGTGTAGTTATTTCTCTATCACATCTTAATTTATAATGACATTTATTACTTACCTTGCATAAGCCCAGGGTTACGACGCACAAACTGTGAAATACAAGCATGACTTAGGGTTATATCAGTAACGTACTCGACTCTCATTTCTTGTGAACTAACTCAAATTTTATTTCACATTCTGTTTAATATTCTTCTCAAATTGAATTACTTGTCATTTTCTTTTTAAACACTATTATTGATCTGTTATAATTTCTTTTTATACAGTCACATGAAAGAAAAAACCACATGGTGACTTACTCATACTGATAACTATCTAAATACTTAAATTACAAAGCAACCCAGCTTGCTCACGCACTCACTCATTCCTGATTTACCCCATTTATGTAAAATAAGAGATCTCTATTTTAAAATTGAAAAATAGGTTTGATGAAATACAGTTACATTCTGAAACGTCGTCACTGCCGACCACGTGCCGTATCCTGCAATGTTCTCCCACACTATGTCCAAAAAGGTTGTTGCTTCAATTTTGACAAAACATTCACTTGATTTCACTGGGTTCCATGTTGGTTTAAACTTTTATACTGTTTTACATATCTCAAATACACTATTTGTTGGTCAGCCGACCCTAATTCGCTCGAACAAAGATTTTGATGACCGCGTGCGGCCTGAAACTGTAAGTCGACTGGCTGACGCTACGCTAAGCGTCGGTAATACCACATCCGCCAGCTTGCGCTCTGATTCGTTGATTCACTCATGTGGCAGGTTAATTAGCTATGTTTTGTTCATATCCGTTAGCGACTTTGGTTCCGAGATTATAAACAGCAGCACACGAGCGCGCACACCCCCGCATTCCAACACTTTATCTTTCTTGTACCTATTACCGCCTGGCACGAAGTTGAATACAGGGTGTTACACAAATCAAGTTTTAGTGACCATAAAGGGTGCCCAAATAATTATTAAATTAAATAAAAAAATCGACCCTTCAAAATTATTATTAAATTGAAAAATAGCTACTCCCCTTCAATTGCCCCATTACAATATTAAGTCTGACCACATATTTTGTTAATATTAATATAAATTAATATTGACCACTACAACATGACATTAAGTAATATCAGATTTGTTCGAAATAATATCCCAAAAAATAAATTTTGTGGAGTTATATATTTTGTACCTTCTGAGGTAACATTTGTTATTCAGAATTGCTTATGAGTTTTGTTAAAACAAGTTGCTCTTGATGATGTCTTATTTGTGGGTGAGATATGTTAGGGTACATATTAAACGATACAGTAGTATACAAGTTCTTTATTTTGGACAAAAACAGGCCTTTAATTTTTTTAATGTGAAATAGCAGCCCAGAGTGTTTTAAAAGTACCAATAATGTTTGTTCACTTATACTTCTACAGGTTACAAAGTAATCATTACAACAAATACTTTAACTTTGATAGATTTTAATAAAACAAGAATATTTACTTTTATACATACTGAATATTTATAAGCCTCTCCTTGCATATATTATACTTCATTTTGTTAAAATATTTTAATGTTAATCTCAACAGTTAAATATTATATTAAAATTAAAATTTAGATGAGTGTTTGTTTAAGACACTTCTTTTACAATTCATATCAAATTATAATATTTTCATAAATGCTCATATTTTTCTTGTTATATATTTAGTTAAGTAACGAACACGTCATGGACAACGAAATCCAAGAAGTTATATATTTATATTATTAACAATAATACAAATTATAATAGTATGAACTGCAGATTTTCCTTCAAATTTTTGTCCTCCCTAGCTCCTGTAATTTTCTCCCTCATCTTACTTTCTATTTCAGTCTCGTTTTGGCAACTTCTATATGTATATTTTTTAGGGTAATTTATTAACCAGAATTTTCAGGATATCAATAGTGTATAAGTATTTGAATTTGTTTCTATGTTTATATTTGTGTGTGTATGTTCAAGGTATAATTTTCTAACTGTTAAAAGGCAAAGGTCTTCAATCATTTTCTTAGGCAGTATTTAATGTTAACATATTTTTCAGGTTGCAAGAGGTCACCCACAAATTCAATGAACACAGTCAATCCCTCCACATACAGCAGACCTCAGACACCTCAGAGAAGAAAAAACTCTGTCTCAGCAGCCCCTGGCAGAAGTAAACGTAAAAAACATATGCCACGTTTCAATTCAGTGTCAAAAATTGACAGGGCATCAAGAATATTTTTCCCACTTTGTTTTCTAATTATAAATGTTACCTACTGGTATGCTTATCTGCTGCGTAGTGAAAGAATTCACAGATCTTAATAAAGAACTTGCTAATAAATAAAATTATGTAAAATATGTAAGTTAATAGGCAAACAGAATTATATAGATGAGAATGTTATTATGATAAAATGTGATTTTTTCATAATTACAATTTAAAAAATTTCCAATTGTTTTAATAAATGAAAGTATTTATTTATTTTTGTTACAATTTTAAATCAGAAGTTTTATTTTTGGAAACTCTAAATTTGGTCTCTTTAAACAATGTTGATCAGTTGGATGTAATTATATGTGATAATAACTTGAGCTGACAAATAAAAGTTGAATTGTTTTTTAGAAAACCACATGATGAATTAATTTCTACCTTGTACACCACATAAATCAATACATTATTATAACTCAGAGAACAAATTTTTATAATTTTTGTATATTACTCTTGTACATATATTGTATTACATATTTTCTTGAGTATTATAAATTTAACAATTTTTGTATACTTGGTGCATGTATGCTTGATTTCTTAAACAATATAGCCTATTAGAAGGTATGGTACAATCTATCGTATATAACTATCAACTACGTCATACGGTTCAGGCATAAAAGTCAAAGTATTCTTATGAACACAATAAGAGATTTGTAAATCCTTTTTGTTGCGTCTTAGATGCTCTCGAAGACTCTTGAGTTGATCTTAGAACGCTTATTGAGGTGCTGGTGTGAAATAAAATGATAAAGTGGACTGTATTTGTTTCTGGAAATAATTGTTTATTGAAAGTTAAAGAGACATAATTGCTGGCGTGCAGTTTTTAACGTGGCATAAGTGCCGGAGAAATAAGATAGAAATAAAATATTGGCGTACATGACAATATGTATTAGCCGGGATCGTCTAAGTAAATTGTAGCATGGTGATCATGCTATTAGTATTAAAATATTGAAAAACTTTATTTAGCGCTGTGGCTAGCGAACAAGGCATGTTGCCTGTACGGAGTCTTGCAAGGAACTGATTTAATTTTGACTGCTGTCAGCCTATCTCAAGACCGGCAGCAGATAGCAGGAAAAACGTGACGTCACTACACGCACCGCAATGCAGCATTTTACAATACAAAGTTCACATAGGTTCAAAGTTTGACCATAATGCCCGCACAAAATCGGGGTGATTTTGCAACTTAAGTAATTGTGAATAGTACATGGTAATTGACATTACATGATAACAAATTCAATAATAAATAACAACTGCCAATACAAGAACAACAACATAACAATTGACATGTATAACAATAGATCAATGACACCCAGAAAAATTAATACCGTAGTAACAATATGATTAACATACCAGTTTCATGTAAGGATACATAATACATAATGAATTACGTTACATAGTAATAGAACAATGATAATAAAATTCCATAATACATAATAGCATGGTAATGATACATGATAATACAATAATCAGGCAAACATAATAGTTGGCAGTACATAATAATAAGATAATGATCACAAAAGATTCAATAATCTGTAACAGGTAATAATACAATGACAAGGACATAATAATTTACATGCATGATATTGGAATAACAATCCCCAAAAAATCCAAAAATTCATAACCATAGAGTAAATACAATAGTGAAAAACATAATAATTGATACAATAATATTAGAATCATAATCCCCAAAAGTCAAAAATACATAACCATAGAATAATATAATAATGAAAACATAGTAATTGATATGCATAATATTATAATAATAATCCCCAAAAAATCAAAAATACCCAAAAACATGATAGTGATACACAATAATGCAATATACATAATAATAATGTAGTAATCATAACAATGTAAATCATGTTATCGCCCCGGGAATGTCCCGGGCGTGAAGCACGATAATGCGATAAAGTTCACATTACTGATACCTGTCGCATGATGCTCATGCGGCTAGTCTAATGCCACCGGAAGTGGGCATAATTTATGAATGGGTCGACGTAGGATACCATTAACGGTGCGAACATCCGCGACGCGCACTATTGAATCCTGACCCGAATAGACGTTCGTGACTACCCCGCATTTCCACTGCAGTGGGGGGGGGGGGAACTGTCATCAAGAATAAGGACGAGTTGTCCGGGAAACAAATTTTTAGACGTGATGTGCCATTTGTTGCGCTGTTGCAACTGGTGCAAGTAATCTTTTGACCACCTGTTCCAAATGGATTGGGTGAATCTTTGGAGCAGCTGCCATCTGCCCAAACGACTAATATTGACTTGGGAATAGTCAGGTTCCGGGAGTGCAGTGAACGGAGAACCCACCAGGAAATGAGCTGGAGTTAAAGGTTCGGGGTCCTTAGAGTCATTGGAGATGGCGAACAAAGGGCGTGAGTTAAGGCAGCCCTCTATCTGAGTTAAGATAGTGTAATACTCCTCGAAAGTAAGAATGGTTCCGCCTACCACGCGCCGCAAATGAAACTTGACGCTCTTGACTCCGCTTTCCCACAGGCCGCTGAAATTCGGGCTGAGGGAGGAATAAAGGACCAATTAATGCCTTGGGCACTGGTAAAATCCTGGATGGACTGCTCAAAACCCTTAGACTGCAAAAGTTTGTGTAATTCGTGAAGTGTGCTACTTGCACTACGAAAATTTGTTCCATTGTCGGAGAATATCTGATCAGGGATATCTCTACGCGCTATAAACAATTTTAAGGCTGCTATAAAGGCGTCTAATGTCAGATCTGAGACTAGTTCCAGGTGAATGGCCTTAGTGGTAATGCATATAAATAAAGCAATATAAGCCTTTGACGTTGATTTTGAACACTGCCCGCCATGACGTACAAATACCGGACCGGCATAGTCGACTGCAGATTGGGAAAATGGCTTAGCAGGCGTAACCCAGGAAGAGGGTAATTGTCCTAATAATTGGTTTGCGCCCCTAGCACGGAATCCAAAACAGGTGATACATTTATGTATTACTGAACGTATATAAGATTTGTCATTAATTATCCAATATTTCTGTCGTAGAGAGAACTGAGTCAATTGTACACCAGCGTGTAATAAACGAATGTGCTCGCCTTGTATAATTAATTTGTTGAGATGAGAGTGTGGGTGTAGTATGATTTGGTGTTTGCTCTCGTAGTTAAGCTGGGAGTGCTGAAGGCGTCCTCCTACGCGTAATATTCTTGTCTTGTCCAGAAAGGGGTTAAGTGAAAGAAATTTACTATTATTAGGGATGCAGCGTTGCGCCTCAACCTCCTTGATTTCGATGCCAAAGTGCGACTTCTGGGACTGGCGAATAAAAACCAAAAGTGTACCATGTAACTCATGGGAGGTTAAAAAGGAAGTGTTCCTATCCGCTGTGGGAAGCCTACTGTCGGATTTTTTTATTATGGATACTCGATTTTAAGCGTTAATTACAAGTGAACCTGTAGATCTACTTATAAACTAGTTACATAAAATTTTTGCGCATTTAATTTTGCGTTGATCTGTGTAAGAAACATATTTTTTGAAGGTTGATTTAAATTTTTTTTCGCGGTTAGAGTAAAAAAAGTCCATGTTTTTTTGTGTGTTTTCAAGAAACCGCTCTCTTTGAAATTATATAAATTAAAAACCCTTGGTCCAATCATAACTAAATTTTTATAAAGTATGGGCACAAGTGTTTTCAATACATTACTTAAGTTACAAAATTGTTTCTTGATCCAAAAAAAAGTTGTTATCAGTTTTGTGAAACAACTTTTTCTCGGTACAGGATAGTCGTACACAGGCAGACTTGGTGTTGTTTTAAAGCTCTTGATCATGGTTATCAAAATCCATAACTGCTGCAAACATACATTGAGATGCCGATTTTATACAGCGTGATATTCATGCAAGGGTGTGTGTGGGCTGGACCGTGTGTAAGCGGGCCTTCCGGCGTCGAAAGCGGGTGCCGTGTTGCCACGTTCAATCACCCCGGCCGCTTCACTGCAGTTGAACAGTTGCTGTTTGGATAATTTTAACACCTTATTAATGTTATAACATTATGTTTTCTATTATCCATTTCCCATCACCAGACGGTGTCTTAAATCCTCCTCGCCATCCATAAATCTGCTGAATGTGTCCTCTGTATTGATCATAGTTGTCAAAATTATTTTCTAATGCATCCAGCACGTTTTCTTGCCACCCATACCTCATCCTGTGGTTCTGTCTGCACCAGGTCTCGTCTGTAAAGAATATCTTGTACCCCTGGGAACGTAGCTCTCTCATTTTTCTCAGGAAGGTATGCCGGGACGCAGCAACTGTCACAGATTCCATCAGGACTGGCTTCTTATTAAGCTTCTTATATCTAAATCCCAAGCTTTTAACAATCTTCAAGAGAGCAGATCTTAGCATCTCAGGAAAATCTGCCATATTTTTAACAAGTTTCGTGTGGAGGTTTTTGATTGTGGGAAAAATCTTGTTTATGTAAAAATCATGTATGCTCCTCCGTATTGTGCCCAAAGTCAAGTCATCAAATTGGATTTTCGGACGTCCTCGCCTGACACACTGCTTCTTTCTTGATCCAGGTGACGTATTTTCTTCGTTCTCGTTGGTAGAGGCACTGACTCTCTTCACAGACACTAAGGATACTCCAAGACACTGTGATACTTTCTGGTATACAGGAAACCTCTTGTCGCCAACCTTTTCTCCTTCACTCTTAAAAAAACATATAGCACTTAAAATCATCGCAGCTCCACCCTCTGAAAGCGGAGGCCTCGGAGGCATCTTGACGTGATATAAACACAGCCAGAATGACAAGTGGCATGCGGACGAAGCAGATTTAAAGAACTGATGACTCAGACTGACCAATGTTCAAATGAATTCATTTTTAACGAGCAAATCATACGTGTCTGGGGGTAGGCCACAAAAGCCAGGGGTAGGCAAAGTCCGGGTCTGGGGTGAATCATCGCGGAAACACCGCACATATGGCCCGTATGGGCCGCTTACCACACGGCCCTCATGAGAAAAGGTGATGGGAAATGGATAATAGAAAAAAATGTTATAACATTAATAAGGCGTTAAAATTATCCAAACAGCAACTGTTCAACTGCAGTGAAGCGGCCGGGGTGATTGAACGTGGCAACACGGCACCCGCTTTCGACGCCGGAAGGCCCGCTTACACACGGTCCAGCGCACACACACCCTTGCATGAATATCACTCTGTATAAAATCGGCATCTCAATGTATGTTTGCAGCAGTTGTGGATTTTGATAACCACGATCAAGAGCTTTAAAACAACACCAAGTCTGCCTTTGTACGACTATCCTGTACCGAGAAAAAGTTGTTTCACAAAACTGATAACAACTTTTTTTTAGATCAAGAAACAATTTTGTAACTTAAGTACTGTAATGTATTGAAAACACTTGTGCCCATACTGTGTAAAAATTTAGTTATGATTGGACCAAGGGTTTTTAATGTATATAATTTCAAAGAGAGCGGTTTCTTGAAAAACACAAAAAAACATGGACTTTTTTACTCTAACCGCGAAAAAAAATTTAAATCAACCTTCAAAAAATATGTTTCTTACACAGATCAACGCAAAATTAAATGCGCAAAAATTTTATGTAACTAGTTTATAAGTAGACCTACAGGTTCACTTGTAATTAATGCTTAAACTCGAGTATCCATAATAAAAAATCCGACAGTAGAGTTCCGAATGAATCGACGGCAATACGAAAACATGCGAAGGAGTTTTGAAAGCGATGAGTAGTTTTCAAAATAACTAGATGTGGATGACGAGACAATCAATGAGGTTTGGACCTGTTTCCGTTGTTCCTGCTTAAGATCGGGATGAGTGCAGGGTGAATGGGCATCGAAGGCACTGGTGGGCCACGATGATGATTCATGGGGAGGGTTCTGCTTGGACTTGAGTTCCGTTGATTGAAACCTGCGAATAGCGCCGGAGAGAGAATCGCCTAAATGACAATTGTATAACCTGCGTGGTAGGGATACTGCAAATCTGCCATTATTATTACGGACAGTATTAGATACAAAATGACTTTCGCATTCCGTGTCCTCAGCAGAGGGAGCACGAATAGCAACGTCCTCTAACTTCCAAAAGTCCTTTAGCTGCGAGGAAATGGCATTATTATCTTCACATATCATGAATGATGAGACAGGTTTTGTCATGTCGACATTAAATGGCAAGTTACCTGCGAGAATGAATCCCAATTTTGTCTCCTGTATTATGGGAAAATGTGGGCTATGGATAAATTTGACAGGTTCAATTAATTGTAAGTAATACTGAGCACCGAGCAATATGTCGATTTGCGAAGAAAAGTTCAGCTGCGGGTCAGCCAGGAATATGCCTTTTGGTAAGTTTAGGGATGAGATATCAAATGATTCCGCAGGGAGATTATTTGTGATACTGGGAAGCACAGCGCAATGTATGTTTAAATTAAAATTCTTATAGCGTGAATGCAACCTTACCATGGTACTGAAGTCAGCTTGAGATAATGAATTATTTATACCGGTGATGGGTAATTGAGATTTAATTAATTTTAGGCCCATGCGACGTGCGAAATTCATGGTGCAAAAGTTAGCTTGCGATCCTGAGTCCAATAAAATCCTAACTGGGTGCTTCCTACCTGCATGGTCAGTTGTCATGCAGACAGCAGTGGATAATAATATAGATTTGTTCGTTTGTAGTTTTAATGAAAATTGGTTGTTGCTGCACGAAGCGTTATTGCCTCATTATTGTGTGGTGGTGCTTAGCACACGTTCTGCAGGCAAATTTGGAAGGACAGTGCGCGAGATCACGGCCTGGATGCATACAATTTAAGCAGAGTTTATTTTTAATTAGAATATTTTTTCGTTCCAGGGGAGAGACAGCTACAAATTGTGGACACTCAGCAAGGCGGTGTTTACCACGACACAGCTGACATATGTTATTGCCGATATGAGAATGGAATGTCAACCTAGTAATATTAACAGGTTTAATCGCTTTGCGATAGGGAGACTTATCGCTTACGTGTATCTTGCTTACTGAATTGGTCACGCCGTCAACATTTTGCAATAACTGTCTTCTGTTATTTAAAAATTTGATAAAATTACTGAAATTAGGAAATCGTTCGTCCGACAAACTTTCTTTCCAGAGCCGACATGTGTGATTATCAAGTTTTTGCATTAAGTACTGAACGAAAATTATTTCAAATGTATTTACCATTAAGTTTAACGAATTTAAGGCATTTATATTCGCGGTGATCTCGTCAATGAATTTAAAAAAGCTAACCCTGAACTCTTGTTGAATGGACTTCACTCCCAGGACATTCCCTACGTGATATGCTGAAACAATTAATTTGCTGTCGTACCTGGCTCTTAATAGATCAATAGCTACCGCATAATTTTCATGGGTGATTGGAAGAGATTTTATTACAGTTAATGCCTCGTCCCTTAATGACGAGTGCAAATAGTGCAATGTCCGTCAGGTCAGTTCTGACGTGTACTAATTCCACAAACAAAGTATAATAATGTTGCCAATCAATAATGCTGCCTGAGAAGCAGGGCAGTTTAATCGGCTCTAACTGAATAGGGGGGGTTTTAATTGGTGTTACTTCAGCCTGGACCAATGACTTCCTGTTCACCTCCTCTACTTGCTCTAATAAATGATGTAATTTGCACTCTATATTACAGAGATCATCCTCTGTTTGAACTCTGTCACTGACTGATGCGAAATTGGAATCATCAGCCTCAATCTGAGTCTGAATTTCGTCATACTTCGCTGACAATTCCATCAAATGGCGGAGTTTAATTTTTAGTGCATGGTGAACGCTTATATCCGGATCGAAATTGTCAGCGAAAGTATTCACACGGGATATCGATGCCTTAATTGTGCCCTGTTTCTTAATTAATGCCTTCACATCAGCCATGACCGAAATGTAAAATGTGATTTGAAAACGATAGTTAAACGTAGAGCAGGTGAACAATTGTTATAATTTTAAATAATTCGTTAAAATCTGATATGATGCAGGAGCCAGTGATCTGTGTACACCTTAATATATGACTTACTATAATAGGTATTTCATTTGCTTAAAAAATAGTTATGAAAGCTACTGAAAACATGAATTATTCAAAATGATAATACACTTATAGCCCTATCACGTCACTTAAATTTCTTAATACGTTATTGTACAGCTGGGTAAATGAAAATTTGTGTACATATGTACATATGAAAATCTAGATAAAATACAACTTTATGGCCACTTGACAATAATATTTTGTCTATGTAAAAATCATTAATGATGTTATATTAAATGTTATTGAATCTGCTCAAAAAATATTACTTAGTTTGCTGTACCCATCAATTATACAGAAAAAAATTATAAAAATGAAAGTTTATAATCACGTGGATGTTGAATCCCTGCGTGCTGAAGCTGGCTTCGATCCCGCTGTTCGATCCTGTTAGAAGTTGTTGCACCTCTTGTCTCTACCGGTCAGATGACGCTTGAAGTTGTAGCTCAACGTAATTTTAAAGTTGTGGAACTTCATCGTTACAAAATAAATGATGCTGTCCTGCCGTGTCTTGTTGTCTCTGAGTTGCTGCTCTGCAGAATCTTGCAATGTTGATTATGAAGTAATTTTTAGAATAATGGAGGCACGCAACTGCCAGCAATCTGAAGCTGAAAATGTTGGGGCTTGAACCAAACGCCGTTTGGCCCCATTAAATGAAATGTTAATGCGGTCGCAGTGGACCAAAATGTGAAATCCGTCCCGTGAGGACCAAAAATGTTGCGTCTTAGAAGCTCTTGAAGACTCTTGAGTTGATCTTAGAACGCTTATTGTGGTGCTGGTGTGAAATGAAACAAATACAGTCCACTTCATTATTTCATTTCACACCAGGACAATAAGCGTTCTAAGATCAACTGAAGAGTCTCCGAGAGCTTCTAAGACGCAACATTTTTGCCAGCAATCTGAAGTTGAAAATCCATAGATCGCTGGTTCATCCGGCTCGGCGGACCAAAAATGTTGCATCTTAGATGCTCTCGAAGACTCTTGAGTTGATCTTAGAATGCTTATTGAGGTGCTGGTGTGAAATTAAATGATAAAGTGGACTGTATTTGTTTCTGGAAATAATTGTTTATTGAAAGTTAAAGAGACATAATTGCTGGCGCGTGCAGTTTTTAACGCTGCATAAGTGCCGGAGAAATAAGATAGAAATAAAATATTGGCGTACATGACAATATGTATTAGCCGAGATCGTCTAAGTAAATTGTAGCATGGTGATCATGCTATTAGTATTAAAATATTGAAAAACTTTATTTATCGCTGCGGCTAGCGAACAAGGCGTGTTGCCTGTACGGAGTCTTGCACAGCACTGATTTAATTTTGACTGCTGTCAGCCTATCTCAAGACCAGCAGCAGATAGCAGGAAAAACATGACGTCACTACACGCACCACAATGCAGCATTTTACAATACAAAGTTTGACCACTTTTAGACAGACATTTTCATTTCTGCTGTTAGACACAACAGCACCCATCAACAAGCACGAATAAAACTCTGCCTCTTGTAGCATCACGAGATAATACAAAAAAGGAAACTCAATTTAATCGTCAAAATTTATAGTAAAACTAATCAAATAGACAAATTGTATGTAACTGAATGAGGAATGCAATAAATAATGAGTAATCAAATGAGAACAACCAAATATAATTATGTAAGGAAGAATTATAATAACTAAAACAATAAACCATGAATAAAAAATAAGTATTTTACAGATGCATGAATAAATTAAAAACAGGAATTAGCTTTGTAAACAAACATAGTAAATAACTTTACAAACAGACATAATAAAGGACTAGACTGGCCTATGATTTTGACATACTAATTACCCAATAGATTAGGGAAGTGATTTTGTATATTTTATTATAATATTGTAAATAATAATGTTGTAGTATGTAAGTAAAAAATATATTTAGAGTTAAGCAAACTCATTTGTATAACACAAGCCTAAAAGTCAAGCTAGGTCTTTAACCTAAGACTGGATTTTTAATTAGCTCATATATAGTGTTATGGTAAAGACAAGGTAATTATTTTCATAATTGTGTTTATTCGAAAAATATACAAGGTGAGATAAGTGAATAGAAAAGTGATAAATAATAATAATGAAACAGTGCAAATGACACAGTGTAAACAATGATAAAAATGTAAAGTGGTATGAACCTAGTATGGCCAAAAGGTGAGAATGGCATGTATTTTATATAAAGTGACCATATAACTATAAAATCAACTTCATTAGTGTGAGTGACAATATAAAATTAAGTGAAATAAAAACATAAACGGGATTATATAAAAATAATCAGGAAAAGTAAAGTTATATTAAAAACTTATATTTACTGGAGGCGGATAAAACAGCCCTGAGACCAAAAAATACACCAAACAAACCAAGACCTCTTATAAATGAATCTAAAGCTGGTTTTACAAGGAAGAAAGGTTTTCTCTTTCTAGTGTGGGCGTTAAATCAATTATCGGTTTCTAGGTCTGACGATAAATCAATATAATTTCTAAAAAAGTGTAAATTAAGCCATGGTAGGTTAACCAGATGGGTACTAGCATTACAGGAGTACAATATAAATTGGGAATATATACCAGGAAAGAAAAATATCGCAGCTGACGGACTATCTTGAATTAACTTAGAAAGCCAGACTTTTGAAGACAAAATGAAGAAGTAGCAAAGATATACCATATAATAAAGGATAGATCTGATTTGGAGAACATTGTTAGAGAAATTAAACAACAACAAAAGATGGATGCAAAATTAATTAAAATCAGACAAAGATTAACTGAGCAAGATGACAATATAGTACAATTTTACTATATACATGACGACATATTATTTGTAAAAACTAAATTCAACAGAATAATTGGAAATTAATAATACCCAGAACCATTGAAAAAGAGTTACTCTTGGACTACCACATTCGATATGGTCACATGGGAGCATTAAAGGTAATCAAAGCATTGGAAGAACATGTGTACATTACAGATATCAATAAAAGAGTCCGAAGCTATATCCAAACTTGTCATATTTGCCAATTAGTAAAATGTAACAATGAGAAAAAAGAAGGGAGTAATGGTACCCATAACATCAAAACATAAATTAGAAAAAGTATTCCTGGATATATGCGGACCATTTCCTCGCAGTGGAGGACAACACAGATATAAATTTATCATAATAATGTTCGATCATTTTACAAAATTTACAAAATTATATCCCATTGTTTGCGCAACCACCAGTAAGATAATTGATGTAATCATTAATCAGTACATACCAAAACTAGGAACACTGAAATCCATTATTACTGACCATGGTACGCAATTCAAAGTGAGAAAGTGGAAAAATACCCTATTAAACCACGGAATAAAAACATATAAAACCTCAGTTTACTATCAAAATAGCAATCCAGCTGAGAGAGTACTAAGGGAGGTCGGAAGAATACTTAGAACGTACTGCTTTGACCAACAAAGAAAGTGGAGTGAGTGCCTGTCAGCAGTAGAAAGTTTTCTAAATTTGGCATATCACCAGTCAATAGAAACTACCCCATACATAGTCATGTATGAAAAACAACCACCCCGAGAAATTGAAGAAATGATCAATTTTCCTGGAAACCTTGAATTCAAGTTTGATACTGTAAGATTTTATAACAAAATAATCAAAAAGACAGAAAAGAAAAAGAATAAATAAATACAAAAAAAAAAACAACAGAACATCATAAAATATCAAGTAGGAGAGAAAGTGTTACTTAGGAATATAGAATTACCCAGTACCATGGAAGAAATTACAAAGAAACTGTTACTACTTTATACTGGACCATACATCATTATCAAAGATAGATCAAATAATACTTATGAGAAAATGGATCCCATTACTAAGAAGACTAAAGGAACATATAACCAGGCTTCAATGAAGAAATATTATGAAGAAACTAAGTCAATGTAAATGATCATTTCCTCAATCATATAAATTTGCTTTCAGAAATAATCATTTTTGGGAGGGAGGCAATATGTAGCATCACGAGATAATACAAAAAAGGAAACTCAATTTAATCATCAAAATTTATAGTAAAACTAATCAAATAGATAAATAGTACTATGTATCTGAATGAATAATGCAATAAAGAATGAGTAATCAAATGAGAACAACCAAAAATAATTATATAAGGAAGAATTATAATAACTAAAACAATAAACCATGAATAAAAAATAAGTATTTTACAGATGCATGAATAAATTAAAAACAGGAATTAGCTTTGTAAACAAACATAGTAAATAACTTTACAAACAGACATAATAAAGGACTAGACTGGCCTATGATTTTTACATACTAATTACCCAATAGATTAGGGAAGTGATTTTGTATATTTTATTATAATATTGTAAATAATAATGTTGTAGTATGTAAGTAAAAAATGTATTTAGAGTTAAGCAAAATCATTTGTATAACACAAGCCTAAAAGTCAAGCTAGGTCTTTAACCTAAGACTGGATTTTTAATTAGCTCATATATAGTGTTATGGTAAAGACAAGGTAATTATTTTCATAATTGTGTTTATTCGAAAAACATACAAGGTGAGATAAGTGAATAGAAAAGTGATAAATAATAATAATGAAACAGTGCAAATGACACAGTGTAAACAATGATAAAAATGTAAAGTGGTATGAACCTAGTATGGCCAAAAGGTGAGAATGGCATGTATTTTATATAAAGTGACCATATAACTATAAAATCAACTTCATTAGTGTAAGTAACAATATAAAATTAAGTGAAATAAAAACATAAACGGGATTATGTAAAAATAATCAGGAAAAGTAAAGTTATATTAAAAACTTATATTTACTGGAGGCGGATAAAACAGCCCTGAGACCAAAAAATACACCAAACAAACTAAGACCTCTTATAAATGAATCTAAAGCTGGTTTTACAAGGAAGAAAGGTTTTTTCTTTCTAGTGTGGGCATTTAATGCAAAAAGAACAAACTAAATCAGTTGCCAATCCAAAGAATATTAGAGAAGAAAATTAGAGTAAAAAGACAAGTAAAGTTATAGGAGATATCAGTAAACTAACGAACAATATACTGTATATTCGACCAACCTGAAGAAGGAAAGCTGAAAATAATATCCTAAAATGGAGTACTATGTCTTTGAATTTGGTGAGACCATTTTAATACTAAAGCCATCTCGACATCTATCAACGTTTTACACAACACTTCAATACAAACTAAATAACGAATACATTTAGTGCGATTTCATTTATAAACATAATCTGTGATATACAAAGTGAGTGACACAAACTTATTTTGAACAAACAAAAGTGTAGAACTCATATAATTTTTATTAAACATTCAGTAGTGTGTATACAACTCAAGGAACATGGCGTCCCTTGCTTTATTTAACTGTTACTGAAAGGGGACAGCAGCGTGCCACGTTGAGAATTCATGAACTATGAGCTATATAATACATAATTATTTTTTTATTTTGTTCTCTTGTCAATTGTCTAATGTCTAATTATTAATTATTTTAATTGTTTTATTAGTTTTATATTTGTAATGTGTAATATTAAGTTTGTAAAATTATCTGAATTGATTTCTTTTTGTATAATCACAAGAACTCATATCCAAACAATCATACACAAACAACAATTAAATTACTACACATTAAAATTTTTTTCTTCATGTATGTTATTAACGTAAAACTTGTTGTATGAATTTATAATTTTACTGAAGACAATTGTTAATTTGGTTATAACCCTGAGATAAAAAATGTTTTCATGCATCCAAGAGCTAGATGGAGAAGGAATCTTAAAAAAGGAAAATTTGTTATTAATTAATAGAAGACAAGAAAATTATTATAATAAGAGAATTAAGGAATAAAAATTGAACGGGCATGACCACCTCTGTGATTGTAACAGCAAATTTAGGGAGAGGTTCCACTGGAAATGAACTCCTAAGTAGGAAGTCCGAAAGACAAAACTACATTCCAGGGCTGAAGTCTCACAGAAAGAGAAGTTACAAGGAATTATAGAGTAGGGCCTACTCATATAGAATAATTCTGTATGAGAATATTCTGTACATACAGAATATTTAGTATCAACAAACTAGTAAAAGTGATGAATTGGTAGGTAAAGATGTACTTGAAGTATTGAGAGAGTCAACTACCATTGGTAGGGTAAAGAGTTCCTATGATGATATGTATAGTCATCATCTTACGAAACAATGATGCAATGGGAAAATGAAGTGTCCTGTGGAATTTCTTAGAGAAACTTGAAAGGTCTGTGAAAAACAGCTTCCAGAGCATTCTATAAAATAATATAAATTTGTGAGGTAATAAAGTGATGGGGAAAGTGTTTTCCGAGGGTTTCAAGTCCCAGACACCACTGCCTCTCTTTTCATATCTGCACTGGTTTCATCTCTTCTATTCTCTTTCACTGATCTTTCACTATTCTCTTTCACTCAATAACTCTTATTCGTAGCACATTTGTCTGCAGAATATGTCCAAACCAATTTCTCTTTCTTAACTTCATAACCATCAGAAGGATTCTAGCCCCTTGATTTTTTATAACAGTAGTAATAATAATAATAATAAGAAGAAGAAGAAGAAGAAGAAGAAGAAGAACAACAACAACAACTCTTTTAAAATATGTTAAAAATAATTAAAATATAAGTACTACTATGAGAGTGATGGGCAGGAACAACAGCAATCCCACTACTGACTTATTTGCACAACACATCAACCTAGCAATATTACTGTTTAGATTGTGTAGGTGGACAGAATTGTCATGTAGAATACTTTTTTATTAACCTGATTAATAAAAAAGATGAATGATGAAGGGAGAAACAAAATTCTTCCCAAAGCATATAAATTATAACGTCTTATTGCAACAATTCTTCCTTGTAATTATTCTTACGTACAGAGAAGCTATTCTTGTCTTAAGGGAATCAAAACCTACTTAAGGAACTGCACGACTCAAGATCATCTCAGCGCCATTGTTTTAGTTTCAATTGAAAAGGAAATCCTCTGCAAATTGAAAAGTCGACGGATATGGTATGATGATATTACCGACAATTTTGAGAATAAGAAGTAGTAAATTTGCTGTAGGCCTGCAAGTAAATTCATCGCAGGTTACAAAATATATTTCTACTCAGAAGTTTACTCCTTTGATAGAACAAAAGTAAGTTAAACTTCAGTTTATCTTGTTAAAGATACACGTATATTTCTAAAAGACATGCATGGTGTAAAAATTATATAGCTCTACCATAATTAATAGTGAAATAACGAATGTCGAGGAGGGGGTGCAATGACTGAGCACAGCTCAAGTGACTGCCTCGTAGCCTCCCCATTGTCAGGACTCACCGGTTGCCACTGCTTTCTTCGCTTTAGGATCTAGGCTTACAGCCTGCTGGTTCTTCAGTCCTGCCATCTTCTTCTGGGCCTACCTACATCTCTTCTTCCTTGGGGTCTATACTTGATTACCTGTTTTATAGTCAGTCATCCTCTCTATATGCTACTTCCATTACAGTGAGCACTGTCTAATCATACTGTTCATACTGTATACCCTCAACTCGGATCTTATATCTACATTCCTAATTTAATTGAAGAGGGAACAACCTTTCACTCATCTCAAACTTTATTTCACCAGCTTTTAGAAGCTGAGTATCTTGTTTCTGGAACATCCATGTTCCACACTCACAGGTGCGGCCTTACCTTATAAAATTTCACTTTACCTCCTTTGTTATTTTGTTATAAAGCATTTGGCGTGTGGTGCCACACATCAGTTGGTGTTTATGAAATTCATTAGTGATATCAATCTTGGTCTCGTAACTGATATCACACCCTATGAAGTCAAAATATGACACCTGTTTCCTTTGAAAGTCGTGATCTTTGTTCTTTCAGATGTTGTTAATTATAACCCTTATATATAAGGCTCAAGCAGTGCAAAGCAAATTGTAGGTCATCGTCTGTCTTGTAAAATTATCTGGTCATCCTCAAACAACATTATGTTTATACATTAATGGGTTGGAGTTAATCTAATGACAGGATTAGTAACATTTTTTCGTTGTCATACAACATTGTCATTATTTCTCAAGAATAATGTAATTAACAGTAATATAATATAAGACAATTTTCTCCCACACCATTTCAAATGTTTCCCCGTTGTATGAAACATTTCCTAGAGTGTCTTGAAACACGGTTTCCTTTACTATATCTTAGCTCTCCATATATACATTTTTTTATGTTTATATACAGAAATAAGGTAATAAGCTACACTCCCTTTGCACTCTTCTGTTAATGGTAATTGGTCTTATTCTGTCATTACTTGAAATTGTGATTTTTTTTATATGTTCAAAACTCCAGACAAATTGATAGGCCAGGCTAGGTTGAGTATCACTTAGTTTCAATTATCCACATTCCACTCTATTATAATTGTGTGTGTGTGTGTGTGTGTGTGTGTGTGTGTGTGTGTGTGTGTGTGTGTGTGTGTGTGTGTGTGTGTGTGTGTGTGTGTGTGTGTGTGTGTGTGTGATATTATTGTTACTTGAAAATTAAATTTATATATATATATATATATATTGTAACGTTAAAAAGATCTCTACAGGTTCTTTATGCCACATGTTGTTGGCATCAATTCTGTAACGTTAAAAAGACCTCGTTCTTTAATAATTGTACCTTGCTTATATCTTGGTTATTTAATGTCTACCTTGTTAATATTTTATAGGATGAGTATCTGGTCAGGGCAATATTTGTTGAGCGCCAATTTTCAATCACAGGTTGCAAATAAAATTTATTTGTAAAATATTAATTATTATTTTTGTTAAAATATTATAAAGGTTTCTATATCAGCTATAATTAAATCTCTTTTAATCTTTTATTTAATAGATGAATGTGATAACTAAAGCTCATGAAAGCAGATTCGAATAGTCTGCCATATTTCCAAATGAAGAGTGTTGCCAACTTAATCTAGTTGATGAAGCAAATTCACAGTCCCTGATATAGTGTTTATAATATCATACACATTTTGTATTCATTAAATAAAGAAATGAAAAAACCTTTTATCTGTATTTATTAAATTCAAATCCTTTTATTATTTTCTTTAAATTGTTTTTTAAATAACAAATATAATCATTAACAAAAATCTAACCGGCTGTTCTTTACATGTGCTCAGTATGGCAGCAGTAGCAGTAAGAATTTCTATATCTCAAGGCCCATATTTATATTTATTAAATAAAATACAAATAGAATGTGTTACGTTAGGTCCTTTTGACTACGATATAAACGACAGTTATGTTAGGAAAAGTACCAAAATACATGGGATTACAATTAGTTACAGAGTGTCTCAACAAGATTATATTAATAATTTTACAATGTTCAGTGTCTAGGTTATGTTGATCTACGTGTTTTTAAGGTCTAGTTCACTTTATATTATAGTATTACTCTATATTAATAGTTTTTCAGAATGAAAATAAGATTATTCATTGATATTTTTCTCAGTGAAAGTTCCAAATTGTTTTTATTAAAAGGGTAAACAGCGTCTTTGAGACGTATGGCCTAGGCCTAGAATAGAATAGTTCAGTTTAGTTATTTATCAAAAAATACTTCTCTTCCTGTGTAAGTTGATTGTATTTCTTCAGAGATTCCTTGGTTTACTTCTTTATAATAATGTGGTACTTCCTTCTTCTATTTAGTTTGGTTTAGGAGGATTATTTAACTTTTTACTTTAGGTCCACAAATATGAAATTTATAATAATTTATATTAGTCACTCTCATTTTTAATTCAACCTTTCTTCTTTAGATCCAATAATCAACTTCTTATTTCATTTTTCATAACATTTTAGTTGCTAAGGCCTATATCTCTGCTTTCATTGGTATCTAATGTAACACTTTTTGTCACCCTGGTGATATCTTAGCATCAACATAAACAAACTTTTAATATTTTATCTTTCATTTTCTTTAAACTGTTATAACTTTTTTATAAGATCTTTGATCTTCACTTTATTAGTTTCTTTGATCTTCTGATGAAACACTGATTATTTTGACACCACTTTTGATTATCTTCTGTTACATATTTCTTGAGTTATCATTTTACACTTTTAATTATTTGTCCCAAAATTATTTATTATTAGTTCTTGTACTTTTCACTTTATTAAAACTATTTGACACATTTAGTAATCATATAACTTAACCTGACATTGTTTATTATCATTTTAATAGAAATTCTTATTCAAAATACCTTAACTGTCTAAGCTTAACATGCCTAGTTTTAGGCATGTTAATAATCTCTATTACTATTATTTTGGTAATTTCCAGTTAATATAAACATTAGTGTTATTAATATTATCACATATAATATTAATCACTATGACCCAAACTAATTACTAATAACTATTAATAATAGATAACAATTCCTCTTAACTTCCTGTATACAATACAGTTTTTATAACTACAACAAAACCTTATAAGTAAGTTCCTAAACATTGTCCTTCTTACTTGATTATTAACATTACATTAACTGTACAAAACATAATTATTACTCTTAGCTAACATTAATTAAATCATAAAATAAACAATATTTAATTAAGTATTTCTTGAAACAAAACTATTATGTTTCTTGGTACTTTTGATAAGAGTATTAAAGCATATTTATGTTAAAATGGCATGGCAAAATGGCATGTAACATAATACCCCCCCAGAAAACGGGTTATTTTAGTAATAAACGGATTACTCAAATAAGCTGATTGATCTCACAAGTACTTCTCTCAATAATGTCTTTTTGAATTATCCTTGCTATTTCTTTTGTAGAACTTGAAAAATGCCTGTTTTTTTTTTTTATAAAACCTTTTCTCTCACATTGTATTTTAAATCTCATTTTCATTCTCTTCTTCATTATGGTTTCAGGTATTGGGTTTTGATGAATTTTCTTAAGTTGTGTTATTATATAATAACTTACTAATAACTTCTTTTTCTTCTTGTTTGAATCTACAAAATATATTATTTTTTCTTCATTTCCTTTATATAGGTTTTTACCAACTGATTGTTCCTTTCCTCTGGGGTTTCTCCTGTTCCTGTGGATTCCTTAATTGGGGTTATCAATTCCTCCCTAACTTGAAATGGCACGGTGAATGCATATCGGTTGTGAGTGGCACTATTCTAACCTAATCCTCACCCGACCATTCACCCCGTGCATGGTACAGTGCTCGTTGGCCCTTGCCCATCATAATAATTATTGAGTGGCGCCGTAGCTTTCTACACTCTTAAAAAATGGTAACTCTTGCGTTACTTTAAATACCCTCTCAGAATCATATTGCCTTCTTACCTCTTCTCATTATTATAAATTGCATCCCAGCAGTTCCCCTTACTTTCATATAACTTTTTTTTCAGTTTTGGTAATATCCTTAGTATATTTCTTCTCTTCTATTTATTTTCATTTCGTCGTTAATTGATTCATTTGCCACTATGTTATTCATCTTCTGTTTCAATACCCCTTTTCAGCAGTTACAACTATAGTTATTGTTATTCTATTTATTTACAAACATCAATTCTTTTCTTCTGCAAGTTCATTACTTCATTTATTTGTTTTAAGTGTACTTATTTTCTTTACTTATTATTATCTCCTTATTATCATTCTTAACCGTTATATTCTTTTCTTAATTGATTCAAAATAATTTCTCTAAAGTATCCTGTAAGATGTTCTTACTTATTTTAGAATTTAGTGGTGTTCTTAGTTGATTCAAAATAATTTCTCTGAAGTATCCTGTAAGATGTTCTTACTTATTTTAGAATTTGGTGGGTTATTTGTTTAAGTTTTCCTTAATTTTCATTTGTCATTACTTTTATCATTATTTTTCCTTTTCATTTCTCCAATAGTTTGCCTTGTCGGTAATCATACAATCAGTCCCTTTTCTCTATAGTTTGTTTGGAATCCGTTTAACCATTGTCCATAATTTCATCAGTACTGGTCGTTCGGATCACTCTGGTGTGCAGAACTATTTCTGTCCTTGTAATATAGATCTCTGCTACCTTATACAGCAATCCTACTAATAATACATGTTCAGTAGTATCTAGGGCTACATTAATCACTTTATCATTTTGCTTATTTACCACAGATATTAAAGGTATATCCATTGTTAATGCTATCACTGATATTTTACTATGCATTTTTACTTCTGGTGTATTTGACTTAACTATGGATTTACTTAATGTTTTACTCACTGTTCTCTTGTGATTCCCTTTGGAAGTTTCTATTAAGCTCCTTCTGTTATCTTTAAAATTACTTACTCTTCTGTATTCCATACTTAGGATGTTAAGTCCATTAACTGATCCATTGTTTATCATCTCCCACTTTCCCGTGTTTTTATTAATTTCTTTTGATGCGTTTTTCTCATTTTCTTTGTCTTCATTTCCATATGCTTAATATTCTCTTTGTTTCTGTTAGGTTTCTTTTCAGATAACAATACATTTTTGTCTTTTTTATTTTCTATTTCCTTACCACTATTTTCTACTCTTTGATTTACTGGTTCCCTGTTCTCATTCAATGTTTCTTTACTACCTTCAGAAATGTTGTCTAGGGTTTCTTTCAATTTCTTGAAACCACTGTTCATTGTCTAGTTGTCTAATTTGTAAAACTAGACTGTTGTTTTAATTCTTTGTTGTTCTGTTTTAATGTTTCGTTATTACGGTCAATGTCATCCTTCATTTGTTTAAATGCTTCTCGCATAAACTCCATTAGTCTGTTTGAGTTTGTTTCTGTTGTAGGTAATATCGTCTCAATGTCTTCAACAGGCGTGGCCTCTTTTTCTAGCATGTCTAATTCGGTTTCGATGTCTGCTGTTCGTTTACTTGAAGTCACTCTTCATGGCATTTTTGTTTTTATCATAGTCGCTGCTAGAGTAGAAACTATTAAAAGAGTACAACAAAATGATACACAGTTCTCTTCTACTTCTAGCCTCACTGGTTGGGCGCCATAATATGTAATGCACACTTACTTACACTTAGGTTGATATTACTGGTTGTGTTTTTCTGGTTTATCAAAATGTATTTTGATTGTGTTGATATATTTTCAAATAAAATTTTCTTAGTTAGGCCTCACGTTGTTTGCGCCATATATGTAATGCTCAATTTCTTGTTTGATATGTTTAGATGTAATTAGCTTTTTTGTTTGTCGGATCTATTTTGGTTTTGGTATAGTCTTATATTTCACTAAATATGTAAACTTTCAGATTATGTAAATTGTTAAATGATAATTGAATTGTGTATTCGTTTTGAGGTGTGTTTAAATTTATACCTGTACTTGTTAGGTAACTATATAGTTCCAGTTTTTTGGTTATGTTTCATGAATTAAAATATTTAATGTCTTGATTACTTAAAATTCTTTAATTTCAATTAATTCCTTCCTTTATTCCATTTGAATTCACTTACCTATTTATATAATTCAAATCGCACGTGGTACACAAGCAATAGGTACTACCAACTTATTCTTCGAATGTTTATGAAAACACTAATATTCAGAACCTAACAAAAATGTACCACCCTCGCAGTTTAGAGCTAGAAAAGATATGTGTAATTTACTAATACTGAACTCTTAACTCTGCTTTTTACTTTTACTTGATGGCGACTCTTAAAATTATCTCAGGGTATCCAAGAAATAATTATTAACACAATTAACTTGAATGACTGCTAATTTTAATAAACATCCTCAATAACATATTCCAAGTTGCATACAATCTTAATGATTAACAATTATTGAAATTATACTTCTCATCAATTATCATTGAAAGTAGGTTCATTGACCAATTGAATTGCTAATAGTAATAGAGTTACAAAAGATACATGAATTAATCTGAGTTTAATTTTCAATTTGGTTTACTTGTTAAGTTGAATTCCTTTTGGTTGGTGAATCCTTCCCTCGGAGTCTGCGATCTTGGAGATTGCGTTGTCGGCGATTTGGATGATCCTGTTGTTGACACTTGATGACATTAACACTTGATTACTTCGGTTTCACTTTAATTACCACTGTTCACACCTACTCACTGATTCAGCATGTAACTAGTGTATACTAATTAATTTTGACACCTTAGTAACTATGTTATTAAACTGAGTGCTCGCAATATCAATAATTCATCCCGAATACACTCCCACGTTCCGTAACTTCCGAATGCACCCGTTCGATTACCGATACTATGAAGTTCGGCAATTATCACCAAGTTATATTATATTCATTCTAACAATTACTTTGATTTGGTACACTTCGTTTACTGTAATACCGGGTTTAATATTATTAAACGCACGACACGAATACTGTACTTATTACTTATTGCAAGTTTTAGTTATGAAATCGCAATGCGTGATAATGAGTCTGATAGTTGTAGTGTTCGCCGTAGACTGCCTGACAATTTCCCAACTACGTTTTTTATACTCCCGCAAGCGTTACCCATACTCAATATTTACAAATCGCGTTCCCATTGGTTTCAAGTACCGCAATATTTGATTTCCTCCAACCCAACTAGCTAATTTCACCCGCTTAAAAGTGACGCTTTCTCCCATTCATCAAAAAACAGCGCGTAGCAAGCTTATACCGCGAAAGTGAACATGACGCTACTTCGAGTTCTCTCTCTCACCCTCTCTTTCTAAATTCTAACGGTACTGTATTGTCTGAGCACTCAATTTTCCCTCGATTTCACTTAACTTTATGGCTTTTTTTAATACAATACATTTTATGATTTTACACCCTGTACGTGACTTGCTGTATAGCTCTCGCAGCGCCAGACTGTCGCCTCGCCTATACTACAATTTTTACAGGAGAGTGATTGACGTTTGTCTGCAAGTGAGGGGGGAAGTGGTGTTTAGAGCGGTCTGATTGGCCGAAACTATACAGCACAGCGTTGTCAACTCGTACTTGTTGTTCCGCTGTTTGTGCGTTACCACGTGCGCGTAGTAAATTGAACAGCAGGCCTAGTGCGTTTACTACGGTTTGATGTGAGTGAAATTTAACAGTTTTAAAATTTACAATATTATCATATTTTAGTGCATTTGCATGATTGAGTGATATTTTTTAAATTTACTGATTATTAGTCTAATATTCAGAAGTGATTTTGTGGTAAAATTTAAGTATTTAGTGGACTAAGTGATAGTGATTGTAAATATTATCCATTCAGCTATGTCCAACGCCAGTACGAGTGCTTCAGCTATATGCAAGACAAGAAAAAGGAAAGTATTTAATGGACAGGCAAGACAACTTATCTGTTCAGTACGTGAATATTTTGAAAAAGAAAAAGCAAACGGGGGGCCGTTAATTTCCTTTAATAAAGTTTTAGAGCGTACAGCTGCCGCATGCGAAGTAGGGAAGAAACTTATAGTAGGCTACGTATAGGAAAAGAGAAAGATGATCTTCTTACTGATTTTAGTGATACAGAGCCCAAGTTTCATACACCTAATAAAAAAAGAAATATAGACAAAAAAGTTACGAAGTTAGATTCTTTCCAAGAAAATGCAATTCGACAGCATATTTATAGCTACTATTGTAGAAAAGAGCATCCAACAATAGACAAACTTTATAAGTCGTTAGCAGCAGCTGATCTTTTTGCCGGTAGTAAATCATCTGTTAGGAAAGTATTGCAAAATATCGGTTTAAGTTTACAAACATTTCGGGGAGAAAAGTTCTTATGGAAAGTGAAAGTGTAGTTGCTTTACGTTGTAGATTTCTACGAGAAATTCAAACTAAATCTATTGAAGACATAGTCTGGTTAGACGAAACATGGGTAAACATAGGTCACAGTTTACGAAAAGGCTGGACAGATGATACTGTGGAAGGAACAATGAAAATACCTTTAGGACGAGGGGGTAGATATATTATTGTACACGCTGGGACATCAAAAGGTTTCATACCTAACTGTTTTTATGCCTTTAAGTCAAAGAAAACGAGTGACTTCCACGAAGAAATGAACTCTGAAAACTTTACCAAGTGGTTCACAGACTCGTTATTAAAAAACCTCACAGTGCCGTCAACTGTTATAATGGATAACGCCCCTTATCACTCGGTTATATACGACAAAGCGCCAACATTAGCTACACGTAAAGAAGAAATTATTCACTAGCTTCATGAACATAACATTTCTACGACTGTTAGCATGAAAAAAGCAGAGCTATTTCAGCTGGTGTCAGGTTGTAAACCCCGCTTTCCGGAATACGTAATTGACAAAATAGCGCAAGAACATGGCCATAAAGTAGTAAGATTACCACCGTATCATTGTCATTTTAACCCCAATGAGTTAATTTGGGCACAAGTAAAGGGATATGTAGCAAGAAATAATAAGACTTTTACAGGAACTGAAGTAGAAAAATTGATACGCGAGGGCATTACGAATGTTACTGCAGACGATTGGAGAAAAGCAGTGATGCATACAAAGAAAGTAATTGACGAAGCATGGAGCAACGAAGGCATATTAGAAGACGCCGTGGAACAACTGGTAATAAATTTGGGGACAGAATCCAGTGACTCGAGTGACTCTGGTAGCGACATAAGTGGTGTAACACCTTTAGATTAACGGCACAGGCAGGAAACTACAGACAGGTAATAATAATTTCATTTTCAGTTTTGTTTTTATGGTAAAAGTAATAAAAACAAAACATTGACTCTTATTTTGCTGTCTTATATTTTTTATTATTGTTAATTTTTACTTTATTTATACACTAAGTTGATTATTGCACATTTGCACATTGTCACATTTATCGTTAAATCAAAAAATTAAAGATTCTGAACATTTGAAGTTAATTTAAAAAAAAAAACACTGAAGTTAATTAAGTTCTCATTTATTCTCCTCGTAAGATTTCACATTTTTAGTTTATGAATTATCTGTAGTTACAACTGAATAAATATTAGTTTTTAACTAAATATAATTATTACACTACAACTCGGAACACAAAACTTTAAAAGGCGAGACTTCTGAAGAAGCCTTTAAAAGGCGAAAGCCGGTTCAGGTTGTAAGGTAAAACTTTTTCGTTTTTACCTATAAAAAGTTTTGTGTTCCGAGTCGTAGTGTAATAATTATATTTAGTTAATTAACGGACATGTCATGGACAACGAAATCGAAGATTAGTTTTTAAGTAGGGGAATACATATTTAGTCTGCGTGTACTGGATTTGTTTTGTCTGCGAGAAGTATGTTTTGAGTGAATGCAGTAACGAAAGTTACGCTTGCATGACATTCAACAGAAACACGTGGTTACGAAGTGGCAACATGGCGATGACATCATTGCAAACGTCAATCCCTCTCCTGTAAAAATTTTAGTGTAGGGTGTGTGTGCTTTTGAAAAAACACCGCTAAGCCGGTTTCTAACCGTACATCAACTCACATTACTTGCATTCCTTATTCTAATACACATTTAATAATCATGATTCTATATAAAACCAGCGTAAAATTGGGTAGCATTCAATTTTTACATTATAAATGTCAAGTATTAAAAATAATTATTCATATGCAATTAATTTTCTTCAATATTCTTTTATTCCTTTTTAAATTCTGTCCTTTTCTTTTTAAAATTATCTTGTTGTTGCATCCTCTTCGTTCACTGTAATTAATTAATCACATACACTATTCGACACACTGATCCACACAAACAATTCGAACCTCAGCGCCAATCCCTTCCCACCATCAACCCTCACCACACACACCATTTTTCCGTAACGGTTATTCTGTAATCGACAGTCAGTATTACACCCACTGAAGAAGAGAAACAACATCTCGAAACGTTTGGGAAGTGACAACAGTAAATTTTCTTTTTAAATTAAAATGAACAACTGTTTCTCCTTAATTTGAATTCTCCAGGCTTGTTAAATTTTTAGCTCAGCGGTTGGTAATATGATCTTCTTATTCAGGCCTAGTCTACTGGTTAAGTTATGTAAATATAAACTCAGGTTCTTGTGACTACAATAATTAATTACGAAAATGTCTTTTGCGAAGTACAAAACATCACACTACAAAGTTGACTATAATGTAACAAAATAATATCTTATCTTAAAAATAACGGATAGTTCGTATGTGCCGAACAGTGTCTATTTTGAGATTAACCAAATCTTAATAGGTTACACTACTTTAAACAATAAACACAAAGAAATAATAGTTTAAACGTGAAAAAATTACATTAGTGTTAGTGTTGTTGCAATCATTCGTCTCCTGCCGAATGCAACAATCCGCGAATTGTACCTTGCTCGACGCACTGACGTCACGCCCTCCCCTTTACCAACCCTATCGCTTGCTTTGTAAAATCTCGTCAAGTCTCCCAAGTTAACAATTTTGTCACGAGTAGGTCTTTGCTGTAAGTTGTCGTGAAATCAGATCGTTCAAATTATTCGCTCGCGAGTAGAATACCGCAAGGTGAACTTTGTCTGGCAGATAAGGCTGCCAGGCGAACCTGTGCACGTCTTATCTACATTCCACCGAACAGCTGCTCCTTATCGTTGCGCTTTGAATGTTTTGGTTTTCTCCACATACTCGGCTTAATAACCCCGTACTTTGCTCACCATGCCGTATGTCTGATTGTCCAGTTCGCTAACCGCCTCCCAATCTGCTGTTATTCAAAATATGTTTAGTGCATCTGTTGTTTGTATAAAAGTGACGTGCTCTATTAATTCGGTAAAATTTATTTAGAAACGTGCGCATCTCTGTAAATTCGATTTTGTTTCGTGGAAGGCGTTACAAGTAAAATCAAAATTAAAATTTTCGTAAAATAGCGGCCTTTTAGTAATGGAAAATGTTCGTTATCAGTTGTCACACACACGTTATCACCTGTTTCATGTTAATTGGTTTGCGTTAACTACGAATTAATATACGCGGCATTCAGAAAAACAGAACCCGATTGTCGTGTCGTGTCAACTAGCATTTCCTGGTCAAGGTAAATTATTTTATAATGAATCAATGACTTCCTAATAAGCGACAGCGCAAAACTTTCGCGCTGAGAGAGAGAGAGGTCAGGAAAGAAACTCGTAAAAGAAAAAAGGCTCGTAAAGAGTGTGACCCCCCTTTTTGCCAGTGAATGTAGTCTGGCGTACCCCCCTTTTGCCAGTGAATGTAATCTGGCGTTCCCCCTTTGCTAGTGAATGTAGTCTTTGGCCCTTTGTCGCAGTTTAGCCATGTACCCAGGTAGCGGCAATGGTGCGACTAACCCCTTTATCTCACCCTCGCACGATCGGACGAGGGAGAGATGTGCTCTCCAACTTGTCGTCCGTGTGCCGTAGAGAGAAGTTGCTGTGGTTATAAAGCGCTTTTAAGGTAAGTGACCCCTCCTGTTTGATCTCTTGCTCTCAGTCGCGCGGTTGGTTGTCGATGCTCTTGACTAATCACCCTTCTCGGCTCTCGTCGTAACTCAAGTCTGTTGTACCCTCACATACTGAGTCGCAGTCCTCATGTTCGGGCGTGAACATGTTCAATGCTCATTAAAATATTAATTTGTAACTCCGCTTTCGGTCGCCTTGCCTGGTGAGCGGCGCGGGGACTGATCACCCCCTCGTCGTTCACTTTGAGGGAGGAGGCGTTGCTGCGCGCAGGCAACGTTTCCAAGGTGACGGAAGGTTGCCCTTTGAGTTGTTTCCAGATGGCGGCTAGTGCCGCGCTAGTATCTGAATTTTCCCATTTACGTACTTAAGCTACGGGTTTCCCCTGACTCGACTCTGTTTAGTTACACTGACCGTACCGATTAATTTTGACGAAATATACCGTGGACAACCGTCGCTCCTGCACCCGACGCTTGTCTTTCGGGGGGGGGGGAGCCTGTTGCAATCATTCGTCTCCTGCCGAATGCAACAATCCGCGAATTGTACCTTGCTCGACGCACTGACGTCACGCCCTCCCCTTTACCAACCCTATCGCTTGCTTTGTAAAATCTCGTCAGTCTCCCATCAAACGCTGTGAGCTGAGCGGCCCGTCGCCGGACTTTCGTCAAGTTTGGGAGCCTCAATAACCAAGGTAACTATGATTGTTTTTGAGCTATCATAAATCAATGCTAGTGGCTAATAATTTTGTGTATTACGTTTGTAACAAAAAAAAGAAAACTTGTAATAGATGTAAAAAAGATTGTTATCCGTAACCAACCAAGATGTATCTTGTCTGTAATGGTCAGCCTCGCCTAAATTTAAATTTCAGTCAGCCAACTTGATGAAAAGGCCTAAGATATGTAAGGTTGAGTGTCAGTACTCGTTATGTTTAATTTAAAGTCATAACCTTGTAATGCTATTTTGTAATATTGTAAATTGTAACACGCACTGTATGAATGCATGCGTGCGTGTTAATCGAACGATGTGGGTATAAAAGTGTACTAAAAGATGTGAAAACTTTCAGTTTGAAACTTGGTTCAACGTTCCGGACAGAAGACACGAGAACACGAACTTCGTACAGTTTCACACGATCTTCCAGCACAGACATAGCAGTGGTTCAGACCAGGTATGGAGGAACACGCAGCCGTAGCGACCAGATACAGCAGATTCATTTTGTTTTAATTGTCTCCAAGTCACGTTACTAATATTTAGAATTAATATTAGGCAATTACCTGTATTAACTTCCGTCTTGTGACTTCTTTAGTTTTTTCCTTAAAACAACGCGTTTCGAGAATAAATTCTCATCATCAGGTTTTTAAAAATTATAAAAACATCAAATTCACCCAAAAGGGGTCGTCAACTGTTTAAAATACACAAACACAAAAACACCACACATAATTAAACACACATTTACACATTTACACATAAACACCACACATTTACCCTAGAAATGGAGAATAATAGCTGCCTGAACTTTCTTGATCTCACTATCAGCAAATATAATGACCGTTTTAGATTCAAAATTTATAGAAAGCCCACCACCACGAATATTACTATTCATGCTGATTCATACCATCCATATTCCCAAAAAATGGCAGCCTTCAACGCGTTCGTTCACAGAATGCTTGCTATTCCCCTTGAGCAAAAAGACAGAGTGGAAGAGACTAATATAATCAAAAGTATAGCTATCGCTAATGGGTATAACAGTGGAATCATAGACAAGCTTATAAGAAAACACTCGGTAAAAATCAATAGTAAAAGCAGATTAACCGGCCCATCTAAAGAAGATACTAAATTTATAGTAACTGAGTACACAAATGTACTACCAGTCATTGTAAAGAATGAGCTGAAAAAACGTAAAATAGCAGTGGCCTTTAAAACCACAAATAACATCAAAAAACGTTTGGGACAAAGAACTCATATCCCGGCTGAAGAGAAAACTGGAGTGTACAAGCTTGAATGCGATGACTGTGACAAATTCTATATAGGACAAACGGGCAGGCCGTCAGCCGAACGTTTTAAAGAACACCTGCCCAAAAGTGATATCTCGAAAACTAGATCCAGTTACGCTCAGCATTTAATGCTGTATAATCATAAGTACTCAGACTTCCACACAAACTTTAAACTGCTTCATAATTGTAAGAAGGGTGCATACATGAACGCTGTGGAGGAATATGAGATATACAGGGCTTCTAAGTTACAAACGGACCAGCTTCTTAATGACAAAGTTTCGTTCCGATCGAATCTGCTGTACAACACAGCCATCGATATCGATGGGTCAGCGGGCAATGATAACGGTCATATAAGACAAAGTGCAACAGTTGGTCGTTGGCGGCGAGACGATGCGCATCGGACTGTGCCGTGACTGTGTCGGTGTTTAATTATGTGTGGTGTTTTTGTGTTTGTGTATTTTAAACAGTTGACGACCCCTTTTGGGTGAATTTGATGTTTTTATAATTTTTAAAAACCTGATGATGAGAATTTATTCTCGAAACGCGTTGTTTTAAGGAAAAAACTAAAGAAGTCACAAGACGGAAGTTAATACAGGTAATTGCCTAATATTAATTCTAAATATTAGATACAGCAGGTTGCAAAAGGATTTATCTGGATTGCCAAGTAACATTTTTACCTAATAACTTACGGTGCTAGTTGCTGCATAATCACGAAGCAAAAGCCAGACAAACTAGTTACTCGTCATAAGTGTCAGAAACAATTTTATAAACTTTTGCGATAGATAACAGTGTCAAAAATTTATAAATAGATCACAGCGTGTACGCTGTACACCATTTGTAAACTAGCATCGATTTATGCAACACCCCAATATTTAGCATTTAACATTTTTTATATTCAGTTTTTCAAAAAAAATTAGCTCAGTAAATTATTTTTAGTTATTAAGTTATTAGTATTAGTTATTAGTTATTTTAGTAAAATATTTCAGTAATTAAGTAAATTTTAGAGGCTCGTAACGTTTTTGAAATAAACGGGTCGCATCCGACTCAGCTCACAGAGTGATGCTTTCAACAATTTCTTTTACTCGCACCTCCTTCTTTTATATAATGATGTTAATTATAGAAACGCTTAAGAAATAAGTTGTAACACAGGAAAGGTGTCTTAAGCATTTTGATGCATTTAGGTATTATATAATGTTATCTGTGTGTAGTGCTGCCGCAGCAGTGTTTTTGTTCAGTGGTAGTGGAATAAATATTTCACAAGTGTACATTAAGTGTTACAGTTGTATTATTATAATTAGGTATAAGTCGGTTAAAATTTTAAGTATTCACACTATACTTTCCTTTACTTTGTACACACTTTCTTATTCACTGTTAATATTATTAAATCACTATAACTCCTTTCTGATTGTATAAACAATCCACAACACTTCTCTCATTTTTTTGGTTATGTTATGTTATTCTCTCTTCACCTAACCTAGCTGAGGTTCGATTCTGATGGTAACTGCATGGCTATCGGTGTTGCAGAGGAGCCATTCTTTACTGTACGAATTCCAACAATAGACTAACTCGTTTGGTGTCACTTTTTGGGTTGATACACAAAAAATGTGAAAAATTCCTATTGGTTGAAATCTCAAGCATTGTCGTGGATGACGTCCCTTTTCTGAGATCAAAATTACTAAAAATTCTTAAATGTACAATTGTAAAGATATAACTAAAAAGGGTCCATTATATAATAATAATAATTTCTTGGCTATGCCTTCTACTGAACTAGGTAGTTGCCTATTTTGTTATCAATACTTTGTCTCCTATGTTGTATTTTATTATCTTCATCCTATTCTTTTCTTCTCTCTTTCTTCGTAGTTCCGCCTTATGAAGGACTCTTTTATACAGTGCGGTGATAGCAAATTTTTCTTCCTCCATTGGTGGAAATTGTACCATAGATGTTATTTCTGTTGGTGGTGGTCAGTTAAACATCACCTGGTAAGGACTGGCTCCGATGGTGTCGTGATACGCTAGATTTAAAAATGTTTCTGCGGCTTCCACGTACTTACTCCAGTTACAGTGTTCCTCATGGCAATAAGTTCTCAAGATCTTCCCTACTTCTCTGAGGCCCTTTCCGCTGGGTTACTGCTGGGGTGATAGACTGATGTTTTATATGTCTTAATTCCCTCAGTCAGTAATTCTGTTTTCCACCTCTTGCCTTTAAACTGTGTGCCATGGTCCGTTACAATGGTTTCGGGTTTTCCCACCTCTGGTATGTATTTATTTATTATTATATGGAGAATTTTTCGGGTTGTGGCCTTACTTATTGGATATAATTTAGTGAATTTAGTAAAGTGAACAAAAATAATTACTATATTGTGACAATACAAGCATATGCTGTAATGTGCATGTATTAAAGAAAATAAATATTTAAATTAATTTTAGTAATATGTAATAGATAAGCAGGTGTGAAATTGAAAGCTGAATTATGAACAGGAATCAACAAGAAAGATCACGCGATTGCCGCTGAGAGCGTGTACACGAGTAAATAGTGTGTGTGCATGAGGCCTGTTCAAGCCTGAAAGTTTGCAATCTCACCCCAAATAGATACTAAATTAAAGTTTTATTTAATTATAAGCAAACCATAAATATTAGAAAGATTGTAAAAACTTCTAAAAATGCATAAAAATCAGACACATGTGCAGTGCAAATTCTATGTAATTATGACGTTCAGTGTGAATTCTGTGCGATTTTTAGAGCATAGTAATTATACTAATGATGCGATCATTATGATAATTACGTATAATATGTGTAATTGAATCAGACAATGTTAGATCACTTTGAAATCCGCATTAGACATTGCAATTGGCAAAAATGTGCGAATATGTGGAATTGGACGATGGTGGGGGAACTGACGCCACTGACAGCTTCTGACCTGCAGAATCCTGTGATGACAGGTGTGGTTTTTCTGGTGAATATAAATACGAGCCCAGGAGAGCCAAATTTATTCTTCAATCAGTCTTCAGTCGTGGCGGTACGCTATGTCCATCAGAGACGAGAATTTTCTCACTCTTCAATCAGTCTTCAGTCGTGGCAGTACACTATGTCCGTCAGCGACGAGAATTTTTAATACTCTTCAATCAGTTTTCAATTGATAAGCGGTAAGCTCTGTCCGTCAGAGACGCGAATTTTAATTACTTCAGACATAGCTGGACGCTATGTACAATATCGACAAGATCTTTTGTTTATAAACTGTAAAGTATAACGGACAATATGTTAGTTCAAGTAATAATAAAAAAAAAAACAGTAACTACAATTATCGGACGTCTACAAACAGTCTACAACTACAAACATCAACACTCTAGACAAATGGCGAGAGAACATTAAGCAGAGGAACGATATGCAGAGCAATAGAGGCGGATAATAGAACAACAGCAGCTGATTCAGAGCAACACATCATTCCATTCTACAGCCAGCAAATGGGACCATGAAGGACGAGTGACTGGAGGACGACCAATGGAACCGGAAAATGCAAGAGGACATCAAGTAGGAGAGGACCGACAGATCACCAGAGGACATGGGTACAATCCGCAGAATTGAGGTGACGAAAAACCAATTTATAATTATAAAAGAATAGAGACATTGAAAAGACATTAATTAAAAAATTTTAAATTAAAGAAAAATTATGTAGATAGAGATAAGAGAATGTAATTTTACTATAGTAAGAATTTTCTTTAATGATGACCAATTAATTGAAATCCTTGTTTGGAGGATCAACAATTGATTTAATAATTTTAAATTTTCATTTAAAGCATATAAAGTAAAGTAGTTGGAAATATAGAAGAAGATTAACGATTCGATTAGTTTATTTAAAATGTTATAAAGCCTTAAGATGTATGCCAAGCATAGAATAATAATGTAAATACGAACAAACTTATAAAGCCCACATTCAGACTGAGTAGTCAAGAATTTATAGTGTAACGAAGAAATGTTTAACATAGAGTTTTACTAATATAAGATATACGATTCATTTTACGATGAGTGTACGGCAACAAAGAAACATTGAAACAATTGATAATGAATATTTTATGGCGAAGTAAATATTATATTTTTTTTTAATTTTTCGTTTGAATAAAGAAATGAAAACATGTTACGATTCATAAAAGGACTACTCTTATTATGATTACACCTAAACTCCAATTATACATACACATTATCAGTAATGTTGTATGAGCTATACCACTACACAATTTAGATTACATTTAATTAATATATTGTGTCGTTGTATAATTTTGGTGTCCCAAGAACGTGGGGCTCCTCAAACACAAATAAATTTGTATTTACAACCTGTATACAAAAAATATACCGTTGAATAATTTTGTTGCCTGTTAACATGTGGCATGACACGCTTACATTTAATAAATAAATGTATGCTCTATTGTTAAATGTGTGCATAGGATTTTATGTATAATAATTAATGTTTATTTATGAATATTTTTGTATTTTGTTGTGTGTAATGACACAACTGGCGCCCAACAATACATTGATGTACCGTATATGATAACAGGTGTAATTTTAACAAGAGTATAATAATAGTTACTAATAAAAAAAATAAACAAATTAATCAATAAAAAAACAGCGAACAGTTGTATAATAATAATAATAATAATTTTAAAAATAAATTTAAATACATCGTATTCATGATGGCAGCACCAGAAAGCCTGAACATGGAAGCACTACAAACCATGATGCGTGCTTGAGTAGATGAAATAAGCACCAAACAGACAGAAAATCTAAATGCTAAACTTGAGGAACAAACTGAAAAGTTAAATAATAAATTAGAACAACAGCCTGAAAATTGTAAACAGGACACCATAAAAATAACGAAGAAAGTAAAAGAGTTAACAGAAAAGGTTGTTGATACCAACTCACATATGGACATGATTGGAGAAAATATATGTGCAACAATTGATAAACAAATGGAACAAATATGTGAAACGATGATATGAGAAGAAACCATAATAATTGAAGATACGAAAGAAAATACGTTCGTAATTAATAATGATAATTCTAGAGAAATAATTAACATTAAAGAAGAGAGCAAAATAAAAATTCAGCAATCATACCTTATTGATAGGAATATCCAAGTCGCAGGTTACACACAGTAGTAAATCACATAAGAGAAAAATACATGTGAAACACTTAAGGTACCACATTTACGGTGAGAAAAAACACGGTAAGTACCAAACGAGTGGTAATTATAATAACAATAATTGTAATCATAATTATAAAAGATACAAAGAGAGAGAGAAGACGCACACAACTGTTCAGGTAGGTTCACTAAACCAAACTAATGAGAGAGAGCGAAGCGTTTGTAAAGTGAAACGAAGGGGAAATTCTGTGTGGCCGAGAGGCAGGATGAAATTTGTACCCTATAAACAGGTGAGTTACACGGTCAAAACAAACATTCACGCGGTAAATACGCACAATAAAGGAATGCAAGACGGAAATGTTACATGGCGGGTTATGCTACAAAGAAAGAATTTCCTGTAGACGACGGACAATGTATTATTAACTTAGAGAGAGGTGGAAATCAAACGACACTACACTCAATGCTCTATTGTAATGAATAATTATTTTTAAATGAAAAATAGTATTGTTGATTATTAATAAGAATAGGAGTTAATTAATAAGGAATAATATCTGTAAAAAGGTTAGAAATTATATTTAAGAAAATATTATAATTGAAAAGAAAATGTTAAGGAATTAAATAATAAAAAATGTTATGCTAAATAAAAGGTTAAAGAAAAAAAATGGTAAGGAATGTTAATGTGTTCAAAATATGTTAAGAAATGTAAGGAATGTTATTATCGATGTTGTTATTAATATGAAGAAAGGGTTATTAATGATAAATAAATGTTTAATTGTCAGAACGGCTGATCAAGCGAAAACTTCATACCTTAGTGGAAAAGCAAGGACACAGAAGAAAGTGATAGTGAAAGTCAAGGGCAGAGATTACTTAGAGCTCAAATGCTACGATTAACACATCGAGTGAGTTATGCACATAAAAGTCTGGATATAGATGTGTTTCTAAGGCAGTCATCTCTAGCTGATAATGTGACACACTACGAAGCTAAAAAGAGTATTCTGTTACGGAAATGTATTTCAACACAAGGTAAGAATGAAGAAAATTATTAGTGATCAGAAAGGAAATGTAAGAATGAAGATTGGAATAATAGGCTAAGAAAAGGGTAAGGAATGAAGGTAGGAATGTATGATTACGGTAATGTAAAATTCCAGATTGAAGAATGGCATAATATGTTAAGATGCCTAATGTTTACCAGTGCAAGAAAGCAACTCATGTAGGAAGTTCTACACATAAAAATAAATAGGTCAATGGGACCAGATTAGTTACTTACTTCTTACTTCTTCCTACAGGCGTCCAGCTTCAACTGTAGCCGATAGCCCGATGTCCATGGTAGATGATAGAAGCGATAGCCCAGTACTTCTTATTGCTCATGATTTCTTGCCATCACGACACTTGATCCCTTGCGGCAATCGGGTAATGACATTTTATAAGTATATGTTCAAGGTTCTCCTCTCCGTCTTCACACAGTAAGCATTGTGGCGTATCCGTGACATTGAATCTAAAGAGATATTCTTGGGTAACGATATGGCCGGTACGTGCCCTCGCAGCAAAAGCAGCTATCGGACGCGTTACTCCCTTGTAGATATCTTCCTTGGCCGGCACAGGTTGTATTTGGTATAAGTTGCAACCTATGGTTGCTGATTTCCAACTGTCCTCCCAAGAGCTCCTGAAGTGTCGGTCACCCGAGCTTCTGCACTGCAGCAGGGGAGAACTTCTTTAGGTTGGTTGGATACATTGTGCACGCTTCCCTTGCGATTCCATCTGCTATTTCATTTCCGGGGACTCCACAGTGGGATGGAACCCATTGAAGGGTGATCATTTTTCCTTCGTTGTGTAGCTGGAGGAATAGTTTCCTTATTTCATTAATACGAAAGAAGTACACACTCGTGCCATATTTTGATAGCGCTTCTAATGATGATTTGGAGTCAGTCAAGATACAGATAAGCTTTTGCTCAATGGAAAGACAGCAGATTAATGCCGCGTTTATAGCCAATAATTCGGTGTCCATACTGGACTGTGCGTTAGCCGGAATATAGTACTATTCGCCATTACTCTGGGTGAAATACCCTGCACCTGACTTCCCGCTTTCGATGTCCACTGATCCATCTGTGAAGATCTTCGTATGATTTTTATACTGCTCGTCAATCATCTCTAGTGTTTCTGCTCTAAGTATATCTGGATGACTCATTTTGCCGACTTTGTGTGGAAGATCCACGATCGCTTTTATTCCCGGCCAGCTACGTGGCGGTTCTTCGTACACAGGTGGAATTAGCTCCGGCACATTATACGATAACGTTGTCGACAGTATGTTCGTTTGTTAGTTGAACGAATTTTTAATGCTTCTCTTAATGCGAATTTTAATTGCTTCAGACATAGCTGGACGCTATGTCCAATATCGGACAAGATCTTTTGTTTATAAACTGTAAAGTCTAACGGACAATATGTTAGTTCAAGTAATAAAAAAAAAACAGTAACTACAATTATCGGACGTCTACAAACAGTCTACAACTACAAACATCAACACTCTAGACAAATGGTGAGAGAACATCAAGCAGAGGAACGATATGCAGAGCAATAGAGGCGGTTAATAGAACAACAGCAGCTGATTCAGAGCAACACATCATTCCATTCTACAGCCAGCAAATGGGACCATGAAGGACGAGTGACTGGAGGACGACCAATGGAACCGGAAAACGCAAGAGGACATCCAGTAGGAGAGGACCGACAGATCACCGGAGGACATGGGTACAATCCGCAGAATTGAGGTGACGAAAAACCAATTTATAATTATAAAAGAATAGAGACATTGAAAAGACATTAATTAAAAAATTTTAAATTAAAGAAAAATTATGTAGATAGAGATAAGAGAATGTAATTTTACTATAGTAAGAATTTTCTTTAATGATGACCAATTAATTGAAATCCTTGTTTGGAGGATCAACAATTGATTTAATAATTTTAAATTTTTATTTAAAGCATATAAAGTAAAGTAGTTGGAAATATAGAAGAAGATTAACGATTCGATTAGTTTATTTAACATGTTATAAAGCCTTAAGATGTATGCCAAGCATAGAATAATAATGTAAATACGAACAAATTTATAAAGCACATATTCAGACTGAGTAGTCGAGAACTTATAGTGTAACGAAGAAATGTTTAACATAGAGTTTTACTAATATAAGATATACGATTTATTTTATGATGAGTGTACGGCAACAAAGAAACATTGAAACAATTGATAATGAATATTTTATGGCGAAGTAAATATTATATTTTTTTTTAATTTTTCGTTTGAATAAAGAAATGAAAACATGTTACGATTCATAAAAGGACTACTCTTATTATGATTACACCTAAACTCCAATTATACATACACATTATCAGTAATGTTGTATGAGCTATACCACTACACAATTTAGATTACATTTAATTAATATATTGTGTCGTTGTATAATTTTGGTGTCCCAAGAACGTGGGGCTCCTCAAACACAAATAAATTTGTATTTACAACCTGTATACAAAAAATATACCGTTGAATAATTTTGTTGCCTGTTAACATGTGGCATGACACGCTTACATTTAATAAATAAATGTATGCTCTATTGTTAAATGTGTGCATAGGATTTTATGTATAATAATTGATGTTTATTTATGAATATTTTTGTATGTTGTTTATTTTGTTGTGTGTAATGACACAACTGGCGCCCAACAATACATTGATGTACCGTATATGATAACAGGTGTAATTTTAACAAGAGTATAATTAAAGTTACTAATAAAAAAAATAAACAAATAAATCAATAAAAAAATAGCGAACAGTTGTATAATAATAATAATAATAATTTTAAAAATAAATTTAAATACATCGTATTCATGATGGCAGCACCAGAAAGCCTGAACATGGAAGCACTACAAACCATGATGCGTGCTTGAGTAGATGAAATAAGCACCAAACAGACAGAAAATCTAAATGCTAAACTTGAGGAACAAACTGAAAAGTTAAATAATAAATTAGAACAACAGCCTGAAAATTGTAAACAGGACACCATAAAAATAACGAAGAAAGTAAAAGAGTTAACAGAAAAGGTTGTTGATACCAACTCACATATGGACATGATTGGAGAAAATACATGTGCAACAATTGATAAACAAATGGAACAAATATGTGAAACGATGATATGAGAAGAAACCATAATAATTGAAGATACGAAAGAAAATACGTTCGTAATTAATAATGATAATTCTAGAGAAATAATTAACATTAAAGAAGAGAGCAAAATAAAAATTCAGCAATCATACCTTATTGATAGGAATATCAAGTCGCAGGTTACACACACAGTAGTAAATCACATAAGAGAAAAATACATGTGAAACACTTAAGGTAACACATTTACGGTGAGAAAAAACACGGTAAGTACCAAACGAGTGGTAATTATAATAACAATAATTGTAATCATAATTATAAAAGATACAAAGAGAGAGAGAAGACGCACACAACTGTTCAGGTAGGTTCACTAAAACAAACTAATGAGAGAGATCGAAGCGTTTGTAAAGTGAAACGAAGGGGAAATTCTGTGTGGCCGAGAGGCAGGATGAAATTTGTACCCTATAAACAGGTGAGTTACACGGTCAAAACAAACATTCACGCGGTAAATACGCACAATAAAGGAATGCAAGACGGAAATGTTACATGGCGGGTTATGCTACAAAGAAAGAATTTCCTGTAGACGACGGACAATGTATTATTAACTTAGAGAGAGGTGGAAATCAAACGACACTACACTCAATGCTCTATTGTAATGAATAATTATTTTTAAATGAAAAATAGTATTGTTGATTATTAATAAGAATAGGAGTTAATTAATAAGGAATAATATCTGTAAAAAGGTTAGAAATTATATTTAAGAAAATATTATAATTGAAAAGAAAATGTTAAGGAATTAAATAATAAAAAATGTTATGCTAAATAAAAGGTTAAAGAAAAAAAATGGTAAGGAATGTTAATGTGTTCAAAATATGTTAAGAAATGTAAGGAATGTTATTATCGATGTTGTTATTAATATGAAGAAATGGTTATTAATGATAAATAAATGTTTAATTGTCAGAACGGCTGATCAAGCGAAAACTTCATACCTTAGTGGAAAAGCAAGGACACAGAAGAAAGTGATAGTGAAAGTCAAGGGCAGAGATTACTTAGAGCTCAAATGCTACGATTAACACATCGAGTGAGTTATGCACATAAAAGTCTGGATATAGATGTGTTTCTAAGGCAGTCATCTCTAGCTGATAATGTGACACACTACGAAGCTAAAAAGAGTATTCTGTTACGGAAATGTATTTCAACACAAGGTAAGAATGAAGAAAATTATTAGTGATCAGAAAGGAAATGTAAGAATGAAGATTGGAATAATAGGCTAAGAAAAGGGTAAGGAATGAAGGTAGGAATGTATGATTACGGTAATGTAAAATTCCAGATTGAAGAATGGCATAATATGTTAAGATGCCTAATGTTTACCAGTGCAAGAAAGCAACTCATGTAGGAAGTTCTACACATAAAAATAAATAGGTCAATGGGACCAGATTAGTTACTTACTTCTTACTTCTTCCTACAGGCGTCCAGCTTCAACTGTAGCCGATAGCCCGATGTCCATGGTAGATGATAGAAGCGATAGCCCAGTACTTCTTATTGCTCATGATTTCTTGCCATCACGACACTTGATCCCTTGCGGCAATCGGGTAATGACATTTTATAAGTATATGTTCAAGGTTCTCCTCTCCGTCTTCACACAGTAAGCATTGTGGCGTATCCGTGACATTGAATCTAAAGAGATATTCTTGGGTAACGATATGGCCGGTACGTGCCCTCGCAGCAAAAGCAGCTATCGGACGCGTTACTCCCTTGTAGATATCTTCCTTGGCCGGCACAGGTTGTATTTGGTATAAGTTGCAACCTATGGTTGCTGATTTCCAACTGTCCTCCCAAGAGCTCCTGAAGTGTCGGTCACCCGAGCTTCTGCACTGCAGCAGGGGAGAACTTCTTTAGGTTGGTTGGATACATTGTGCACGCTTCCCTTGCGATTCCATCTGCTATTTCATTTCCGGGGACTCCACAGTGGGATGGAACCCATTGAAGGGTGATCATTTTTCCTTCGTTGTGTAGCTGGAGGAATAGTTTCCTTATTTCATTAATACGAAAGAAGTACACACTCGTGCCATATTTTGATAGCGCTTCTAATGATGATTTGGAGTCAGTCAAGATACAGATAAGCTTTTGCTCAATGGAAAGACAGCAGATTAATGCCGCGTTTATAGCCAATAATTCGGTGTCCATACTGGATTGTGCGTTAGCCGGAATATAGTACTATTCGCCATTACTCTGGTTGAAATACCCTGCACCTGACTTCCCGCTTTCGATGTCCACTGATCCATCTGTGAAGATCTTCGTATGATTTTTATACTGCTCGTCAATCATCTCTAGTGTTTCTGCTCTAAGTATATCTGGATGACTCATTTTGCCGACTTTGTGTGGAAGATCCACGATCGCTTTTATTCCCGGCCAGCTACGTGGCGGTTCTTCGTACACAGGTGGAATTAGCTCCGGCACATTATACGATAATGTTGTCGACAGTATGTTCGTTTGATAGTTGAACGAATTTTTAATGCTTCTCTTAATGCGAATTTTAATTGCTTCAGACATAGCTGGACGCTATGTCCAATATCGGACAAGATCTTTTGTTTATAAACTGTAAAGTCTAACGGACAATATGTTAGTTCAAGTAATAAAAAAAAAACAGTAACTACAATTATCGGACGTCTACAAACAGTCTACAACTACAAACATCAACACTCTAGACAAATGGTGAGAGAACATCAAGCAGAGGAACGATATGCAGAGCAATAGAGGCGGTTAATAGAACAACAGCAGCTGATTCAGAGCAACACATCATTCCATTCTACAGCCAGCAAATGGGACCATGAAGGACGAGTGACTGGAGGACGACCAATGGAACCGGAAAACGCAAGAGGACATCCAGTAGGAGAGGACCGACAGATCACCGGAGGACATGGGTACAATCCGCAGAATTGAGGTGACGAAAAACCAATTTATAATTATAAAAGAATAGAGACATTGAAAAGACATTAATTAAAAAATTTTAAATTAAAGAAAAATTATGTAGATGGAGATAAGAGAATGTAATTTTACTATAGTAAGAATTTTCTTTAATGATGACCAATTAATTGAAATCCTTGTTTGGAGGATCAACAATTGATTTAATAATTTTAAATTTTCATTTAAAGCATATAAAGTAAAGTAGTTGGAAATATAGAAGAAGATTAACGATTCGATTAGTTTATTTAAAATGTTATAAAGCCTTAAGATGTATGCCAAGCATAGAATAATAATGTAAATACGAACAAATTTATAAAGCACATATTCAGACTGAGTAGTCGAGAACTTATAGTGTAACGAAGAAATGTTTAACATAGAGTTTTACTAATATAAGATATACGATTTATTTTATGATGAGTGTACGGCAACAAAGAAACATTGAAACAATTGATAATGAATATTTTATGGCGAAGTAAATATTATATTTTTTTTTTTATTTTTCGTTTGAATAAAGAAATGAAAACATGTTACGATTCATAAAAGGACTACTCTTATTATGATTACACCTAAACTCCAATTATACATACACATTATCAGTAATGTTGTATGAGCTATACCACTACACAATTTAGATTACATTTAATTAATATATTGTGTCGTTGTATAATTTTGGTGTCCCAAGAACGTGGGGCTCCTCAAACACAAATAAATTTGTATTTACAACCTGTATACAAAAAATATACCGTTGAATAATTTTGTTGCCTGTTAACATGTGGCATGACACGCTTACATCTAATAAATAAATGTATGCTCTATTGTTAAATGTGTGCATAGGATTTTATGTATAATAATTGATGTTTATTTATGAATATTTTTGTATGTTGTTTATTTTGTTGTGTGTAATGACACAACTGGCGCCCAACAATACATTGATGTACCGTATATGATAACAGGTGTAATTTTAACAAGAGTATAATTAAAGTTACTAATAAAAAAAATAAACAAATAAATCAATAAAAAAATAGCGAACAGTTGTATAATAATAATAATAATAATTTTAAAAATAAATTTAAATACATCGTATTCATGATGGCAGCACAAGAAAGCCTGAACATGGAAGCACTACAAACCATGATGCGTGCTTGAGTAGATGAAATAAGCACCAAACAGACAGAAAATCTAAATGCTAAACTTGAGGAACAAACTGAAAAGTTAAATAATAAATTAGAACAACAGCCTGAAAATTGTAAACAGGACACCATAAAAATAACGAAGAAAGTAAAAGAGTTAACAGAAAAGGTTGTTGATACCAACTCACATATGGACATGATTGGAGAAAATACATGTGCAACAATTGATAAACAAATGGAACAAATATGTGAAACGATGATATGAGAAGAAACCATAATAATTGAAGATACGAAAGAAAATACGTTCGTAATTAATAATGATAATTCTAGAGAAATAATTAACATTAAAGAAGAGAGCAAAATAAAAATTCAGCAATCATACCTTATTGATAGGAATATCCAAGTCGCAGGTTACACACACAGTAGTAAATCACATAAGAGAAAAATACATGTGAAACACTTAAGGTACCGCATTTACGGTGAGAAAAAACACGGTAAGTACCAAACGAGTGGTAATTATAATAACAATAATTGTAATCATAATTATAAAAGATACAAAGAGAGAGAGAAGACGCACACAACTGTTCAGGTAGGTTCACTAAACCAAACTAATGAGAGAGAGCGAAGCGTTTGTAAAGTGAAACGAAGGGGAAATTCTGTGTGGCCGAGAGGCAGGATGAAATTTGTACCCTATAAACAGGTGAGTTACACGGTCAAAACAAACATTCACGCGGTAAATACGCACAATAAAGGAATGCAAGACGGAAATGTTACATGGCGGGTTATGCTACAAAGAAAGAATTTCCTGTAGACGACGGACAATGTATTATTAACTTAGAGAGAGGTGGAAATCAAACGACACTACACTCAATGCTCTATTGTAATGAATAATTATTTTTAAATGAAAAATAGTATTGTTGATTATTAATAAGAATAGGAGTTAATTAATAAGGAATAATATCTGTAAAAAGGTTAGAAATTATATTTAAGAAAATATTATAATTGAAAAGAAAATGTTAAGGAATTAAATAATAAAAAATGTTATGCTAAATAAAAGGTTAAAGAAAAAAAATGGTAAGGAATGTTAATGTGTTCAAAATATGTTAAGAAATGTAAGGAATGTTATTATCGATGTTGTTATTAATATGAAGAAAGGGTTATTAATGATAAATAAATGTTTAATTGTCAGAACGGCTGATCAAGCGAAAACTTCATACCTTAGTGGAAAAGCAAGGACACAGAAGAAAGTGATAGTGAAAGTCAAGGGCAGAGATTACTTAGAGCTCAAATGCTACGATTAACACATCGAGTGAGTTATGCACATAAAAGTCTGGATATAGATGTGTTTCTAAGGCAGTCATCTCTAGCTGATAATGTGACACACTACGAAGCTAAAAAGAGTATTCTGTTACGGAAATGTATTTCAACACAAGGTAAGAATGAAGAAAATTATTAGTGATCAGAAAGGAAATGTAAGAATGAAGATTGGAATAATAGGCTAAGAAAAGGGTAAGGAATGAAGGTAGGAATGTATGATTACGGTAATGTAAAATTCCAGATTGAAGAATGGCATAATATGTTAAGATGCCTAATGTTTACCAGTGCAAGAAAGCAACTCATGTAGGAAGTTCTACACATAAAAATAAATAGGTCAATGGGACCAGATTAGTTACTTACTTCTTACTTCTTCCTACAGGCGTCCAGCTTCAACTGTAGCCGATAGCCCGATGTCCATGGTAGATGATAGAAGCGATAGCCCAGTACTTCTTATTGCTCATGATTTCTTGCCATCACGACACTTGATCCCTTGCGGCAATCGGGTAATGACATTTTATAAGTATATGTTCAAGGTTCTCCTCTCCGTCTTCACACAGTAAGCATTGTGGCGTATCCGTGACATTGAATCTAAAGAGATATTCTTGGGTAACGATATGGCCGGTACGTGCCCTCGCAGCAAAAGCAGCTATCGGACGCGTTACTCCCTTGTAGATATCTTCCTTGGCCGGCACAGGTTGTATTTGGTATAAGTTGCAACCTATGGTTGCTGATTTCCAACTGTCCTCCCAAGAGCTCCTGAAGTGTCGGTCACCCGAGCTTCTGCACTGCAGCAGGGGAGAACTTCTTTAGGTTGGTTGGATACATTGTGCACGCTTCCCTTGCGATTCCATCTGCTATTTCATTTCCGGGGACTCCACAGTGGGATGGAACCCATTGAAGGGTGATCATTTTTCCTTCGTTGTGTAGCTGGAGGAATAGTTTCCTTATTTCATTAATACGAAAGAAGTACACACTCGTGCCATATTTTGATAGCGCTTCTAATGATGATTTGGAGTCAGTCAAGATACAGATAAGCTTTTGCTCAATGGAAAGACAGCAGATTAATGCCGCGTTTATAGCCAATAATTCGGTGTCCATACTGGACTGTGCGTTAGCCGGAATATAGTACTATTCGCCATTACTCTGGGTGAAATACCCTGCACCTGACTTCCCGCTTTCGATGTCCACTGATCCATCTGTGAAGATCTTCGTATGATTTTTATACTGCTCGTCAATCATCTCTAGTGTTTCTGCTCTAAGTATATCTGGATGACTCATTTTGCCGACTTTGTGTGGAAGATCCACGATCGCTTTTATTCCCGGCCAGCTACGTGGCGGTTCTTCGTACACAGGTGGAATTAGCTCCGGCACATTATACGATAACGTTGTCGACAGTATGTTCGTTTGTTAGTTGAACGAATTTTTAATGCTTCTCTTAATGCGAATTTTAATTGCTTCAGACATAGCTGGACGCTATGTCCAATATCGGACAAGATCTTTTGTTTATAAACTGTAAAGTCTAACGGACAATATGTTAGTTCAAGTAATAAAAAAAAAACAGTAACTACAATTATCGGACGTCTACAAACAGTCTACAACTACAAACATCAACACTCTAGACAAATGGTGAGAGAACATCAAGCAGAGGAACGATATGCAGAGCAATAGAGGCGGTTAATAGAACAACAGCAGCTGATTCAGAGCAACACATCATTCCATTCTACAGCCAGCAAATGGGACCATGAAGGACGAGTGACTGGAGGACGACCAATGGAACCGGAAAACGCAAGAGGACATCCAGTAGGAGAGGACCGACAGATCACCGGAGGACATGGGTACAATCCGCAGAATTGAGGTGACGAAAAACCAATTTATAATTATAAAAGAATAGAGACATTGAAAAGACATTAATTAAAAAATTTTAAATTAAAGAAAAATTATGTAGATAGAGATAAGAGAATGTAATTTTACTATAGTAAGAATTTTCTTTAATGATGACCAATTAATTGAAATCCTTGTTTGGAGGATCAACAATTGATTTAATAATTTTAAATTTTTATTTAAAGCATATAAAGTAAAGTAGTTGGAAATATAGAAGAAGATTAACGATTCGATTAGTTTATTTAACATGTTATAAAGCCTTAAGATGTATGCCAAGCATAGAATAATAATGTAAATACGAACAAATTTATAAAGCACATATTCAGACTGAGTAGTCGAGAACTTATAGTGTAACAAAGAAATGTTTAACATAGAGTTTTACTAATATAAGATATACGATTTATTTTATGATGAGTGTACGGCAACAAAGAAACATTGAAACAATTGATAATGAATATTTTATGGCGAAGTAAATATTATATTTTTTTTTTATTTTTCGTTTGAATAAAGAAATGAAAACATGTTACGATTCATAAAAGGACTACTCTTATTATGATTACACCTAAACTCCAATTATACATACACATTATCAGTAATGTTGTATGAGCTATACCACTACACAATTTAGATTACATTTAATTAATATATTGTGTCGTTGTATAATTTTGGTGTCCCAAGAACGTGGGGCTCCTCAAACACAAATAAATTTGTATTTACAACCTGTATACAAAAAATATACCGTTGAATAATTTTGTTGCCTGTTAACATGTGGCATGACACGCTTACATTTAATAAATAAATGTATGCTCTATTGTTAAATGTGTGCATAGGATTTTATGTATAATAATTGATGTTTATTTATGAATATTTTTGTATGTTGTTTATTTTGTTGTGTGTAATGACACAACTGGCGCCCAACAATACATTGATGTACCGTATATGATAACAGGTGTAATTTTAACAAGAGTATAATTAAAGTTACTAATAAAAAAAATAAACAAATAAATCAATAAAAAAATAGCGAACAGTTGTATAATAATAATAATAATAATTTTAAAAATAAATTTAAATACATCGTATTCATGATGGCAGCACAAGAAAGCCTGAACATGGAAGCACTACAAACCATGATGCGTGCTTGAGTAGATGAAATAAGCACCAAACAGACAGAAAATCTAAATGCTAAACTTGAGGAACAAACTGAAAAGTTAAATAATAAATTAGAACAACAGCCTGAAAATTGTAAACAGGACACCATAAAAATAACGAAGAAAGTAAAAGAGTTAACAGAAAAGGTTGTTGATACCAACTCACATATGGACATGATTGGAGAAAATACATGTGCAACAATTGATAAACAAATGGAACAAATATGTGAAACGATGATATGAGAAGAAACCATAATAATTGAAGATACGAAAGAAAATACGTTCGTAATTAATAATGATAATTCTAGAGAAATAATTAACATTAAAGAAGAGAGCAAAATAAAAATTCAGCAATCATACCTTATTGATAGGAATATCCAAGTCGCAGGTTACACACACAGTAGTAAATCACATAAGAGAAAAATACATGTGAAACACTTAAGGTACCACATTTACGGTGAGAAAAAACACGGTAAGTACCAAACGAGTGGTAATTATAATAACAATAATTGTAATCATAATTATAAAAGATACAAAGAGAGAGAGAAGACGCACACAACTGTTCAGGTAGGTTCACTAAAACAAACTAATGAGAGAGATCGAAGCGTTTGTAAAGTGAAACGAAGGGGAAATTCTGTGTGGCCGAGAGGCAGGATGAAATTTGTACCCTATAAACAGGTGAGTTACACGGTCAAAACAAACATTCACGCGGTAAATACGCACAATAAAGGAATGCAAGACGGAAATGTTACATGGCGGGTTATGCTACAAAGAAAGAATTTCCTGTAGACGACGGACAATGTATTATTAACTTAGAGAGAGGTGGAAATCAAACGACACTACACTCAATGCTCTATTGTAATGAATAATTATTTTTAAATGAAAAATAGTATTGTTGATTATTAATAAGAATAGGAGTTAATTAATAAGGAATAATATCTGTAAAAAGGTTAGAAATTATATTTAAGAAAATATTATAATTGAAAAGAAAATGTTAAGGAATTAAATAATAAAAAATGTTATGCTAAATAAAAGGTTAAAGAAAAAAAATGGTAAGGAATGTTAATGTGTTCAAAATATGTTAAGAAATGTAAGGAATGTTATTATCGATGTTGTTATTAATATGAAGAAAGGGTTATTAATGATAAATAAATGTTTAATTGTCAGAACGGCTGATCAAGCGAAAACTTCATACCTTAGTGGAAAAGCAAGGACACAGAAGAAAGTGATAGTGAAAGTCAAGGGCAGAGATTACTTAGAGCTCAAATGCTACGATTAACACATCGAGTGAGTTATGCACATAAAAGTCTGGATATAGATGTGTTTCTAAGGCAGTCATCTCTAGCTGATAATGTGACACACTACGAAGCTAAAAAGAGTATTCTGTTACGGAAATGTATTTCAACACAAGGTAAGAATGAAGAAAATTATTAGTGATCAGAAAGGAAATGTAAGAATGAAGATTGGAATAATAGGCTAAGAAAAGGGTAAGGAATGAAGGTAGGAATGTATGATTACGGTAATGTAAAATTCCAGATTGAAGAATGGCATAATATGTTAAGATGCCTAATGTTTACCAGTGCAAGAAAGCAACTCATGTAGGAAGTTCTACACATAAAAATAAATAGGTCAATGGGACCAGATTAGTTACTTACTTCTTACTTCTTCCTACAGGCGTCCAGCTTCAACTGTAGCCGATAGCCCGATGTCCATGGTAGATGATAGAAGCGATAGCCCAGTACTTCTTATTGCTCATGATTTCTTGCCATCACGACACTTGATCCCTTGCGGCAATCGGGTAATGACATTTTATAAGTATATGTTCAAGGTTCTCCTCTCCGTCTTCACACAGTAAGCATTGTGGCGTATCCGTGACATTGAATCTAAAGAGATATTCTTGGGTAACGATATGGCCGGTACGTGCCCTCGCAGCAAAAGCAGCTATCGGACGCGTTACTCCCTTGTAGATATCTTCCTTGGCTGGCACAGGTTGTATTTGGTATAAGTTGCAACCTATGGTTGCTGATTTCCAACTGTCCTCCCAAGAGCTCCTGAAGTGTCGGTCACCCGAGCTTCTGCACTGCAGCAGGGGAGAACTTCTTTAGGTTGGTTGGATACATTGTGCACGCTTCCCTTGCGATTCCATCTGCTATTTCATTTCCGGGGACTCCACAGTGGGATGGAACCCATTGAAGGGTGATCATTTTTCCTTCGTTGTGTAGCTGGAGGAATAGTTTCCTTATTTCATTAATACGAAAGAAGTACACACTCGTGCCATATTTTGATAGCGCTTCTAATGATGATTTGGAGTCAGTCAAGATACAGATAAGCTTTTGCTCAATGGAAAGACAGCAGATTAATGCCGCGTTTATAGCCAATAATTCGGTGTCCATACTGGACTGTGCGTTAGCCGGAATATAGTACTATTCGCCATTACTCTGGTTGAAATACCCTGCACCTGACTTCCCGCTTTCGATGTCCACTGATCCATCTGTGAAGATCTTCGTATGATTTTTATACTGCTCGTCAATCATCTCTAGTGTTTCTGCTCTAAGTATATCTGGATGACTCATTTTGCCGACTTTGTGTGGAAGATCCACGATCGCTTTTATTCCCGGCCAGCTACGTGGCGGTTCTTCGTACACAGGTGGAATTAGCTCCGGCACATTATACGATAACGTTGTCGACAGTATGTTCGTTTGATAGTTGAACGAATTTTTAATGCTTCTCTTAATGCGAATTTTAATTGCTTCAGACATAGCTGGACGCTATGTCCAATATCGGACAAGATCTTTTGTTTATAAACTGTAAAGTCTAACGGACAATATGTTAGTTCAAGTAATAAAAAAAAAACAGTAACTACAATTATCGGACGTCTACAAACAGTCTACAACTACAAACATCAACACTCTAGACAAATGGTGAGAGAACATCAAGCAGAGGAACGATATGCAGAGCAATAGAGGCGGTTAATAGAACAACAGCAGCTGATTCAGAGCAACACATCATTCCATTCTACAGCCAGCAAATGGGACCATGAAGGACGAGTGACTGGAGGACGACCAATGGAACCGGAAAACGCAAGAGGACATCCAGTAGGAGAGGACCGACAGATCACCGGAGGACATGGGTACAATCCGCAGAATTGAGGTGACGAAAAACCAATTTATAATTATAAAAGAATAGAGACATTGAAAAGACATTAATTAAAAAATTTTAAATTAAAGAAAAATTATGTAGATGGAGATAAGAGAATGTAATTTTACTATAGTAAGAATTTTCTTTAATGATGACCAATTAATTGAAATCCTTGTTTGGAGGATCAACAATTGATTTAATAATTTTAAATTTTCATTTAAAGCATATAAAGTAAAGTAGTTGGAAATATAGAAGAAGATTAACGATTCGATTAGTTTATTTAAAATGTTATAAAGCCTTAAGATGTATGCCAAGCATAGAATAATAATGTAAATACGAACAAATTTATAAAGCACATATTCAGACTGAGTAGTCGAGAACTTATAGTGTAACGAAGAAATGTTTAACATAGAGTTTTACTAATATAAGATATACGATTTATTTTATGATGAGTGTACGGCAACAAAGAAACATTGAAACAATTGATAATGAATATTTTATGGCGAAGTAAATATTATATTTTTTTTTTATTTTTCGTTTGAATAAAGAAATGAAAACATGTTACGATTCATAAAAGGACTACTCTTATTATGATTACACCTAAACTCCAATTATACATACACATTATCAGTAATGTTGTATGAGCTATACCACTACACAATTTAGATTACATTTAATTAATATTGTGTCGTTGTATAATTTTGGTGTCCCAAGAACGTGGGGCTCCTCAAACACAAATAAATTTGTATTTACAACCTGTATACAAAAAATATACCGTTGAATAATTTTGTTGCCTGTTAACATGTGGCATGACACGCTTACATCTAATAAATAAATGTATGCTCTATTGTTAAATGTGTGCATAGGATTTTATGTATAATAATTGATGTTTATTTATGAATATTTTTGTATGTTGTTTATTTTGTTGTGTGTAATGACACAACTGGCGCCCAACAATACATTGATGTACCGTATATGATAACAGGTGTAATTTTAACAAGAGTATAATTAAAGTTACTAATAAAAAAAATAAACAAATAAATCAATAAAAAAATAGCGAACAGTTGTATAATAATAATAATAATAATTTTAAAAATAAATTTAAATACATCGTATTCATGATGGCAGCACAAGAAAGCCTGAACATGGAAGCACTACAAACCATGATGCGTGCTTGAGTAGATGAAATAAGCACCAAACAGACAGAAAATCTAAATGCTAAACTTGAGGAACAAACTGAAAAGTTAAATAATAAATTAGAACAACAGCCTGAAAATTGTAAACAGGACACCATAAAAATAACGAAGAAAGTAAAAGAGTTAACAGAAAAGGTTGTTGATACCAACTCACATATGGACATGATTGGAGAAAATACATGTGCAACAATTGATAAACAAATGGAACAAATATGTGAAACGATGATATGAGAAGAAACCATAATAATTGAAGATACGAAAGAAAATACGTTCGTAATTAATAATGATAATTCTAGAGAAATAATTAACATTAAAGAAGAGAGCAAAATAAAAATTCAGCAATCATACCTTATTGATAGGAATATCCAAGTCGCAGGTTACACACACAGTAGTAAATCACATAAGAGAAAAATACATGTGAAACACTTAAGGTACCGCATTTACGGTGAGAAAAAACACGGTAAGTACCAAACGAGTGGTAATTATAATAACAATAATTGTAATCATAATTATAAAAGATACAAAGAGAGAGAGAAGACGCACACAACTGTTCAGGTAGGTTCACTAAACCAAACTAATGAGAGAGAGCGAAGCGTTTGTAAAGTGAAACGAAGGGGAAATTCTGTGTGGCCGAGAGGCAGGATGAAATTTGTACCCTATAAACAGGTGAGTTACACGGTCAAAACAAACATTCACGCGGTAAATACGCACAATAAAGGAATGCAAGACGGAAATGTTACATGGCGGGTTATGCTACAAAGAAAGAATTTCCTGTAGACGACGGACAATGTATTATTAACTTAGAGAGAGGTGGAAATCAAACGACACTACACTCAATGCTCTATTGTAATGAATAATTATTTTTAAATGAAAAATAGTATTGTTGATTATTAATAAGAATAGGAGTTAATTAATAAGGAATAATATCTGTAAAAAGGTTAGAAATTATATTTAAGAAAATATTATAATTGAAAAGAAAATGTTAAGGAATTAAATAATAAAAAATGTTATGCTAAATAAAAGGTTAAAGAAAAAAAATGGTAAGGAATGTTAATGTGTTCAAAATATGTTAAGAAATGTAAGGAATGTTATTATCGATGTTGTTATTAATATGAAGAAAGGGTTATTAATGATAAATAAATGTTTAATTGTCAGAACGGCTGATCAAGCGAAAACTTCATACCTTAGTGGAAAAGCAAGGACACAGAAGAAAGTGATAGTGAAAGTCAAGGGCAGAGATTACTTAGAGCTCAAATGCTACGATTAACACATCGAGTGAGTTATGCACATAAAAGTCTGGATATAGATGTGTTTCTAAGGCAGTCATCTCTAGCTGATAATGTGACACACTACGAAGCTAAAAAGAGTATTCTGTTACGGAAATGTATTTCAACACAAGGTAAGAATGAAGAAAATTATTAGTGATCAGAAAGGAAATGTAAGAATGAAGATTGGAATAATAGGCTAAGAAAAGGGTAAGGAATGAAGGTAGGAATGTATGATTACGGTAATGTAAAATTCCAGATTGAAGAATGGCATAATATGTTAAGATGCCTAATGTTTACCAGTGCAAGAAAGCAACTCATGTAGGAAGTTCTACACATAAAAATAAATAGGTCAATGGGACCAGATTAGTTACTTACTTCTTACTTCTTCCTACAGGCGTCCAGCTTCAACTGTAGCCGATAGCCCGATGTCCATGGTAGATGATAGAAGCGATAGCCCAGTACTTCTTATTGCTCATGATTTCTTGCCATCACGACACTTGATCCCTTGCGGCAATCGGGTAATGACATTTTATAAGTATATGTTCAAGGTTCTCCTCTCCGTCTTCACACAGTAAGCATTGTGGCGTATCCGTGACATTGAATCTAAAGAGATATTCTTGGGTAACGATATGGCCGGTACGTGCCCTCGCAGCAAAAGCAGCTATCGGACGCGTTACTCCCTTGTAGATATCTTCCTTGGCCGGCACAGGTTGTATTTGGTATAAGTTGCAACCTATGGTTGCTGATTTCCAACTGTCCTCCCAAGAGCTCCTGAAGTGTCGGTCACCCGAGCTTCTGCACTGCAGCAGGGGAGAACTTCTTTAGGTTGGTTGGATACATTGTGCACGCTTCCCTTGCGATTCCATCTGCTATTTCATTTCCGGGGACTCCACAGTGGGATGGAACCCATTGAAGGGTGATCATTTTTCCTTCGTTGTGTAGCTGGAGGAATAGTTTCCTTATTTCATTAATACGAAAGAAGTACACACTCGTGCCATATTTTGATAGCGCTTCTAATGATGATTTGGAGTCAGTCAAGATACAGATAAGCTTTTGCTCAATGGAAAGACAGCAGATTAATGCCGCGTTTATAGCCAATAATTCGGTGTCCATACTGGACTGTGCGTTAGCCGGAATATAGTACTATTCGCCATTACTCTGGTTGAAATACCCTGCACCTGACTTCCCGCTTTCGATGTCCACTGATCCATCTGTGAAGATCTTCGTATGATTTTTATACTGCTCGTCAATCATCTCTAGTGTTTCTGCTCTAAGTATATCTGGATGACTCATTTTGCCGACTTTGTGTGGAAGATCCACGATCGCTTTTATTCCCGGCCAGCTACGTGGCGGTTCTTCGTACACAGGTGGAATTAGCTCCGGCACATTATACGATAACGTTGTCGACAGTATGTTCGTTTGATAGTTGAACGAATTTTTAATGCTTCTCTTAATGCGAATTTTAATTGCTTCAGACATAGCTGGACGCTATGTCCAATATCGGACAAGATCTTTTGTTTATAAACTGTAAAGTCTAACGGACAATATGTTAGTTCAAGTAATAAAAAAAAAACAGTAACTACAATTATCGGACGTCTACAAACAGTCTACAACTACAAACATCAACACTCTAGACAAATGGTGAGAGAACATCAAGCAGAGGAACGATATGCAGAGCAATAGAGGCGGTTAATAGAACAACAGCAGCTGATTCAGAGCAACACATCATTCCATTCTACAGCCAGCAAATGGGACCATGAAGGACGAGTGACTGGAGGACGACCAATGGAACCGGAAAACGCAAGAGGACATCCAGTAGGAGAGGACCGACAGATCACCGGAGGACATGGGTACAATCCGCAGAATTGAGGTGACGAAAAACCAATTTATAATTATAAAAGAATAGAGACATTGAAAAGACATTAATTAAAAAATTTTAAATTAAAGAAAAATTATGTAGATAGAGATAAGAGAATGTAATTTTACTATAGTAAGAATTTTCTTTAATGATGACCAATTAATTGAAATCCTTGTTTGGAGGATCAACAATTGATTTAATAATTTTAAATTTTCATTTAAAGCATATAAAGTAAAGTAGTTGGAAATATAGAAGAAGATTAACGATTCGATTAGTTTATTTAAAATGTTATAAAGCCTTAAGATGTATGCCAAGCATAGAATAATAATGTAAATACGAACAAATTTATAAAGCACATATTCAGACTGAGTAGTCGAGAACTTATAGTGTAACGAAGAAATGTTTAACATAGAGTTTTACTAATATAAGATATACGATTTATTTTATGATGAGTGTACGGCAACAAAGAAACATTGAAACAATTGATAATGAATATTTTATGGCGAAGTAAATATTATATTTTTTTTTTATTTTTCGTTTGAATAAAGAAATGAAAACATGTTACGATTCATAAAAGGACTACTCTTATTATGATTACACCTAAACTCCAATTATACATACACATTATCAGTAATGTTGTATGAGCTATACCACTACACAATTTAGATTACATTTAATTAATATATTGTGTCGTTGTATAATTTTGGTGTCCCAAGAACGTGGGGCTCCTCAAACACAAATAAATTTGTATTTACAACCTGTATACAAAAAATATACCGTTGAATAATTTTGTTGCCTGTTAACATGTGGCATGACACGCTTACATCTAATAAATAAATGTATGCTCTATTGTTAAATGTGTGCATAGGATTTTATGTATAATAATTGATGTTTATTTATGAATATTTTTGTATGTTGTTTATTTTGTTGTGTGTAATGACACAACTGGCGCCCAACAATACATTGATGTACCGTATATGATAACAGGTGTAATTTTAACAAGAGTATAATTAAAGTTACTAATAAAAAAAATAAACAAATAAATCAATAAAAAAATAGCGAACAGTTGTATAATAATAATAATAATAATTTTAAAAATAAATTTAAATACATCGTATTCATGATGGCAGCACAAGAAAGCCTGAACATGGAAGCACTACAAACCATGATGCGTGCTTGAGTAGATGAAATAAGCACCAAACAGACAGAAAATCTAAATGCTAAACTTGAGGAACAAACTGAAAAGTTAAATAATAAATTAGAACAACAGCCTGAAAATTGTAAACAGGACACCATAAAAATAATGAAGAAAGTAAAAGAGTTAACAGAAAAGGTTGTTGATACCAACTCACATATGGACATGATTGGAGAAAATACATGTGCAACAATTGATAAACAAATGGAACAAATATGTGAAACGATGATATGAGAAGAAACCATAATAATTGAAGATACGAAAGAAAATACGTTCGTAATTAATAATGATAATTCTAGAGAAATAATTAACATTAAAGAAGAGAGCAAAATAAAAATTCAGCAATCATACCTTATTGATAGGAATATCCAAGTCGCAGGTTACACACACAGTAGTAAATCACATAAGAGAAAAATACATGTGAAACACTTAAGGTACCACATTTACGGTGAGAAAAAACACGGTAAGTACCAAACGAGTGGTAATTATAATAACAATAATTGTAATCATAATTATAAAAGATACAAAGAGAGAGAGAAGACGCACACAACTGTTCAGGTAGGTTCACTAAACCAAACTAATGAGAGAGAGCGAAGCGTTTGTAAAGTGAAACGAAGGGGAAATTCTGTGTGGCCGAGAGGCAGGATGAAATTTGTACCCTATAAACAGGTGAGTTACACGGTCAAAACAAACATTCACGCGGTAAATACGCACAATAAAGGAATGCAAGACGGAAATGTTACATGGCGGGTTATGCTACAAAGAAAGAATTTCCTGTAGACGACGGACAATGTATTATTAACTTAGAGAGAGGTGGAAATCAAACGACACTACACTCAATGCTCTATTGTAATGAATATTTATTTTTAAATGAAAAATAGTATTGTTGATTATTAATAAGAATAGGAGTTAATTAATAAGGAATAATATCTGTAAAAAGGTTAGAAATTATATTTAAGAAAATATTATAATTGAAAAGAAAATGTTAAGGAATTAAATAATAAAAAATGTTATGCTAAATAAAAGGTTAAAGAAAAAAAATGGTAAGGAATGTTAATGTGTTCAAAATATGTTAAGAAATGTAAGGAATGTTATTATCGATGTTGTTATTAATATGAAGAAAGGGTTATTAATGATAAATAAATGTTTAATTGTCAGAACGGCTGATCAAGCGAAAACTTCATACCTTAGTGGAAAAGCAAGGACACAGAAGAAAGTGATAGTGAAAGTCAAGGGCAGAGATTACTTAGAGCTCAAATGCTACGATTAACACATCGAGTGAGTTATGCACATAAAAGTCTGGATATAGATGTGTTTCTAAGGCAGTCATCTCTAGCTGATAATGTGACACACTACGAAGCTAAAAAGAGTATTCTGTTACGGAAATGTATTTCAACACAAGGTAAGAATGAAGAAAATTATTAGTGATCAGAAAGGAAATGTAAGAATGAAGATTGGAATAATAGGCTAAGAAAAGGGTAAGGAATGAAGGTAGGAATGTATGATTACGGTAATGTAAAATTCCAGATTGAAGAATGGCATAATATGTTAAGATGCCTAATGTTTACCAGTGCAAGAAAGCAACTCATGTAGGAAGTTCTACACATAAAAATAAATAGGTCAATGGGACCAGATTAGTTACTTACTTCTTACTTCTTCCTACAGGCGTCCAGCTTCAACTGTAGCCGATAGCCCGATGTCCATGGTAGATGATAGAAGCGATAGCCCAGTACTTCTTATTGCTCATGATTTCTTGCCATCACGACACTTGATCCCTTGCGGCAATCGGGTAATGACATTTTATAAGTATATGTTCAAGGTTCTCCTCTCCGTCTTCACACAGTAAGCATTGTGGCGTATCCGTGACATTGAATCTAAAGAGATATTCTTGGGTAACGATATGGCCGGTACGTGCCCTCGCAGCAAAAGCAGCTATCGGACGCGTTACTCCCTTGTAGATATCTTCCTTGGCCGGCACAGGTTGTATTTGGTATAAGTTGCAACCTATGGTTGCTGATTTCCAACTGTCCTCCCAAGAGCTCCTGAAGTGTCGGTCACCCGAGCTTCTGCACTGCAGCAGGGGAGAACTTCTTTAGGTTGGTTGGATACATTGTGCACGCTTCCCTTGCGATTCCATCTGCTATTTCATTTCCGGGGACTCCACAGTGGGATGGAACCCATTGAAGGGTGATCATTTTTCCTTCGTTGTGTAGCTGGAGGAATAGTTTCCTTATTTCATTAATACGAAAGAAGTACACACTCGTGCCATATTTTGATAGCGCTTCTAATGATGATTTGGAGTCAGTCAAGATACAGATAAGCTTTTGCTCAATGGAAAGACAGCAGATTAATGCCGCGTTTATAGCCAATAATTCGGTGTCCATACTGGACTGTGCGTTAGCCGGAATATAGTACTATTCGCCATTACTCTGGGTGAAATACCCTGCACCTGACTTCCCGCTTTCGATGTCCACTGATCCATCTGTGAAGATCTTCGTATGATTTTTATACTGCTCGTCAATCATCTCTAGTGTTTCTGCTCTAAGTATATCTGGATGACTCATTTTGCCGACTTTGTGTGGAAGATCCACGATCGCTTTTATTCCCGGCCAGCTACGTGGCGGTTCTTCGTACACAGGTGGAATTAGCTCCGGCACATTATACGATAACGTTGTCGACAGTATGTTCGTTTGTTAGTTGAACGAATTTTTAATGCTTCTCTTAATGCGAATTTTAATTGCTTCAGACATAGCTGGACGCTATGTCCAATATCGGACAAGATCTTTTGTTTATAAACTGTAAAGTCTAACGGACAATATGTTAGTTCAAGTAATAAAAAAAAAACAGTAACTACAATTATCGGACGTCTACAAACAGTCTACAACTACAAACATCAACACTCTAGACAAATGGTGAGAGAACATCAAGCAGAGGAACGATATGCAGAGCAATAGAGGCGGTTAATAGAACAACAGCAGCTGATTCAGAGCAACACATCATTCCATTCTACAGCCAGCAAATGGGACCATGAAGGACGAGTGACTGGAGGACGACCAATGGAACCGGAAAACGCAAGAGGACATCCAGTAGGAGAGGACCGACAGATCACCGGAGGACATGGGTACAATCCGCAGAATTGAGGTGACGAAAAACCAATTTATAATTATAAAAGAATAGAGACATTGAAAAGACATTAATTAAAAAATTTTAAATTAAAGAAAAATTATGTAGATAGAGATAAGAGAATGTAATTTTACTATAGTAAGAATTTTCTTTAATGATGACCAATTAATTGAAATCCTTGTTTGGAGGATCAACAATTGATTTAATAATTTTAAATTTTTATTTAAAGCATATAAAGTAAAGTAGTTGGAAATATAGAAGAAGATTAACGATTCGATTAGTTTATTTAACATGTTATAAAGCCTTAAGATGTATGCCAAGCATAGAATAATAATGTAAATACGAACAAATTTATAAAGCACATATTCAGACTGAGTAGTCGAGAACTTATAGTGTAACAAAGAAATGTTTAACATAGAGTTTTACTAATATAAGATATACGATTTATTTTATGATGAGTGTACGGCAACAAAGAAACATTGAAACAATTGATAATGAATATTTTATGGCGAAGTAAATATTATATTTTTTTTTAATTTTTCGTTTGAATAAAGAAATGAAAACATGTTACGATTCATAAAAGGACTACTCTTATTATGATTACACCTAAACTCCAATTATACATACACATTATCAGTAATGTTGTATGAGCTATACCACTACACAATTTAGATTACATTTAATTAATATATTGTGTCGTTGTATAATTTTGGTGTCCCAAGAACGTGGGGCTCCTCAAACACAAATAAATTTGTATTTACAACCTGTATACAAAAAATATACCGTTGAATAATTTTGTTGCCTGTTAACATGTGGCATGACACGCTTACATTTAATAAATAAATGTATGCTCTATTGTTAAATGTGTGCATAGGATTTTATGTATAATAATTGATGTTTATTTATGAATATTTTTGTATGTTGTTTATTTTGTTGTGTGTAATGACACAACTGGCGCCCAACAATACATTGATGTACCGTATATGATAACAGGTGTAATTTTAACAAGAGTATAATTAAAGTTACTAATAAAAAAAATAAACAAATAAATCAATAAAAAAATAGCGAACAGTTGTATAATAATAATAATAATAATTTTAAAAATAAATTTAAATACATCGTATTCATGATGGCAGCACAAGAAAGCCTGAACATGGAAGCACTACAAACCATGATGCGTGCTTGAGTAGATGAAATAAGCACCAAACAGACAGAAAATCTAAATGCTAAACTTGAGGAACAAACTGAAAAGTTAAATAATAAATTAGAACAACAGCCTGAAAATTGTAAACAGGACACCATAAAAATAACGAAGAAAGTAAAAGAGTTAACAGAAAAGGTTGTTGATACCAACTCACATATGGACATGATTGGAGAAAATACATGTGCAACAATTGATAAACAAATGGAACAAATATGTGAAACGATGATATGAGAAGAAACCATAATAATTGAAGATACGAAAGAAAATACGTTCGTAATTAATAATGATAATTCTAGAGAAATAATTAACATTAAAGAAGAGAGCAAAATAAAAATTCAGCAATCATACCTTATTGATAGGAATATCCAAGTCGCAGGTTACACACACAGTAGTAAATCACATAAGAGAAAAATACATGTGAAACACTTAAGGTACCACATTTACGGTGAGAAAAAACACGGTAAGTACCAAACGAGTGGTAATTATAATAACAATAATTGTAATCATAATTATAAAAGATACAAAGAGAGAGAGAAGACGCACACAACTGTTCAGGTAGGTTCACTAAAACAAACTAATGAGAGAGATCGAAGCGTTTGTAAAGTGAAACGAAGGGGAAATTCTGTGTGGCCGAGAGGCAGGATGAAATTTGTACCCTATAAACAGGTGAGTTACACGGTCAAAACAAACATTCACGCGGTAAATACGCACAATAAAGGAATGCAAGACGGAAATGTTACATGGCGGGTTATGCTACAAAGAAAGAATTTCCTGTAGACGACGGACAATGTATTATTAACTTAGAGAGAGGTGGAAATCAAACGACACTACACTCAATGCTCTATTGTAATGAATAATTATTTTTAAATGAAAAATAGTATTGTTGATTATTAATAAGAATAGGAGTTAATTAATAAGGAATAATATCTGTAAAAAGGTTAGAAATTATATTTAAGAAAATATTATAATTGAAAAGAAAATGTTAAGGAATTAAATAATAAAAAATGTTATGCTAAATAAAAGGTTAAAGAAAAAAAATGGTAAGGAATGTTAATGTGTTCAAAATATGTTAAGAAATGTAAGGAATGTTATTATCGATGTTGTTATTAATATGAAGAAAGGGTTATTAATGATAAATAAATGTTTAATTGTCAGAACGGCTGATCAAGCGAAAACTTCATACCTTAGTGGAAAAGCAAGGACACAGAAGAAAGTGATAGTGAAAGTCAAGGGCAGAGATTACTTAGAGCTCAAATGCTACGATTAACACATCGAGTGAGTTATGCACATAAAAGTCTGGATATAGATGTGTTTCTAAGGCAGTCATCTCTAGCTGATAATGTGACACACTACGAAGCTAAAAAGAGTATTCTGTTACGGAAATGTATTTCAACACAAGGTAAGAATGAAGAAAATTATTAGTGATCAGAAAGGAAATGTAAGAATGAAGATTGGAATAATAGGCTAAGAAAAGGGTAAGGAATGAAGGTAGGAATGTATGATTACGGTAATGTAAAATTCCAGATTGAAGAATGGCATAATATGTTAAGATGCCTAATGTTTACCAGTGCAAGAAAGCAACTCATGTAGGAAGTTCTACACATAAAAATAAATAGGTCAATGGGACCAGATTAGTTACTTACTTCTTACTTCTTCCTACAGGCGTCCAGCTTCAACTGTAGCCGATAGCCCGATGTCCATGGTAGATGATAGAAGCGATAGCCCAGTACTTCTTATTGCTCATGATTTCTTGCCATCACGACACTTGATCCCTTGCGGCAATCGGGTAATGACATTTTATAAGTATATGTTCAAGGTTCTCCTCTCCGTCTTCACACAGTAAGCATTGTGGCGTATCCGTGACATTGAATCTAAAGAGATATTCTTGGGTAACGATATGGCCGGTACGTGCCCTCGCAGCAAAAGCAGCTATCGGACGCGTTACTCCCTTGTAGATATCTTCCTTGGCCGGCACAGGTTGTATTTGGTATAAGTTGCAACCTATGGTTGCTGATTTCCAACTGTCCTCCCAAGAGCTCCTGAAGTGTCGGTCACCCGAGCTTCTGCACTGCAGCAGGGGAGAACTTCTTTAGGTTGGTTGGATACATTGTGCACGCTTCCCTTGCGATTCCATCTGCTATTTCATTTCCGGGGACTCCACAGTGGGATGGAACCCATTGAAGGGTGATCATTTTTCCTTCGTTGTGTAGCTGGAGGAATAGTTTCCTTATTTCATTAATACGAAAGAAGTACACACTCGTGCCATATTTTGATAGCGCTTCTAATGATGATTTGGAGTCAGTCAAGATACAGATAAGCTTTTGCTCAATGGAAAGACAGCAGATTAATGCCGCGTTTATAGCCAATAATTCGGTGTCCATACTGGACTGTGCGTTAGCCGGAATATAGTACTATTCGCCATTACTCTGGGTGAAATACCCTGCACCTGACTTCCCGCTTTCGATGTCCACTGATCCATCTGTGAAGATCTTCGTATGATTTTTATACTGCTCGTCAATCATCTCTAGTGTTTCTGCTCTAAGTATATCTGGATGACTCATTTTGCCGACTTTGTGTGGAAGATCCACGATCGCTTTTATTCCCGGCCAGCTACGTGGCGGTTCTTCGTACACAGGTGGAATTAGCTCCGGCACATTATACGATAACGTTGTCGACAGTATGTTCGTTTGTTAGTTGAACGAATTTTTAATGCTTCTCTTAATGCGAATTTTAATTGCTTCAGACATAGCTGGACGCTATGTCCAATATCGGACAAGATCTTTTGTTTATAAACTGTAAAGTCTAACGGACAATATGTTAGTTCAAGTAATAAAAAAAAAACAGTAACTACAATTATCGGACGTCTACAAACAGTCTACAACTACAAACATCAACACTCTAGACAAATGGTGAGAGAACATCAAGCAGAGGAACGATATGCAGAGCAATAGAGGCGGTTAATAGAACAACAGCAGCTGATTCAGAGCAACACATCATTCCATTCTACAGCCAGCAAATGGGACCATGAAGGACGAGTGACTGGAGGACGACCAATGGAACCGGAAAACGCAAGAGGACATCCAGTAGGAGAGGACCGACAGATCACCGGAGGACATGGGTACAATCCGCAGAATTGAGGTGACGAAAAACCAATTTATAATTATAAAAGAATAGAGACATTGAAAAGACATTAATTAAAAAATTTTAAATTAAAGAAAAATTATGTAGATAGAGATAAGAGAATGTAATTTTACTATAGTAAGAATTTTCTTTAATGATGACCAATTAATTGAAATCCTTGTTTGGAGGATCAACAATTGATTTAATAATTTTAAATTTTTATTTAAAGCATATAAAGTAAAGTAGTTGGAAATATAGAAGAAGATTAACGATTCGATTAGTTTATTTAACATGTTATAAAGCCTTAAGATGTATGCCAAGCATAGAATAATAATGTAAATACGAACAAATTTATAAAGCACATATTCAGACTGAGTAGTCGAGAACTTATAGTGTAACAAAGAAATGTTTAACATAGAGTTTTACTAATATAAGATATACGATTTATTTTATGATGAGTGTACGGCAACAAAGAAACATTGAAACAATTGATAATGAATATTTTATGGCGAAGTAAATATTATATTTTTTTTTAATTTTTCGTTTGAATAAAGAAATGAAAACATGTTACGATTCATAAAAGGACTACTCTTATTATGATTACACCTAAACTCCAATTATACATACACATTATCAGTAATGTTGTATGAGCTATACCACTACACAATTTAGATTACATTTAATTAATATATTGTGTCGTTGTATAATTTTGGTGTCCCAAGAACGTGGGGCTCCTCAAACACAAATAAATTTGTATTTACAACCTGTATACAAAAAATATACCGTTGAATAATTTTGTTGCCTGTTAACATGTGGCATGACACGCTTACATTTAATAAATAAATGTATGCTCTATTGTTAAATGTGTGCATAGGATTTTATGTATAATAATTGATGTTTATTTATGAATATTTTTGTATGTTGTTTATTTTGTTGTGTGTAATGACACAACTGGCGCCCAACAATACATTGATGTACCGTATATGATAACAGGTGTAATTTTAACAAGAGTATAATTAAAGTTACTAATAAAAAAAATAAACAAATAAATCAATAAAAAAATAGCGAACAGTTGTATAATAATAATAATAATAATTTTAAAAATAAATTTAAATACATCGTATTCATGATGGCAGCACAAGAAAGCCTGAACATGGAAGCACTACAAACCATGATGCGTGCTTGAGTAGATGAAATAAGCACCAAACAGACAGAAAATCTAAATGCTAAACTTGAGGAACAAACTGAAAAGTTAAATAATAAATTAGAACAACAGCCTGAAAATTGTAAACAGGACACCATAAAAATAACGAAGAAAGTAAAAGAGTTAACAGAAAAGGTTGTTGATACCAACTCACATATGGACATGATTGGAGAAAATACATGTGCAACAATTGATAAACAAATGGAACAAATATGTGAAACGATGATATGAGAAGAAACCATAATAATTGAAGATACGAAAGAAAATACGTTCGTAATTAATAATGATAATTCTAGAGAAATAATTAACATTAAAGAAGAGAGCAAAATAAAAATTCAGCAATCATACCTTATTGATAGGAATATCCAAGTCGCAGGTTACACACACAGTAGTAAATCACATAAGAGAAAAATACATGTGAAACACTTAAGGTACCACATTTACGGTGAGAAAAAACACGGTAAGTACCAAACGAGTGGTAATTATAATAACAATAATTGTAATCATAATTATAAAAGATACAAAGAGAGAGAGAAGACGCACACAACTGTTCAGGTAGGTTCACTAAAACAAACTAATGAGAGAGATCGAAGCGTTTGTAAAGTGAAACGAAGGGGAAATTCTGTGTGGCCGAGAGGCAGGATGAAATTTGTACCCTATAAACAGGTGAGTTACACGGTCAAAACAAACATTGACGCGGTAAATACGCACAATAAAGGAATGCAAGACGGAAATGTTACATGGCGGGTTATGCTACAAAGAAAGAATTTCCTGTAGACGACGGACAATGTATTATTAACTTAGAGAGAGGTGGAAATCAAACGACACTACACTCAATGCTCTATTGTAATGAATAATTATTTTTAAATGAAAAATAGTATTGTTGATTATTAATAAGAATAGGAGTTAATTAATAAGGAATAATATCTGTAAAAAGGTTAGAAATTATATTTAAGAAAATATTATAATTGAAAAGAAAATGTTAAGGAATTAAATAATAAAAAATGTTATGCTAAATAAAAGGTTAAAGAAAAAAAATGGTAAGGAATGTTAATGTGTTCAAAATATGTTAAGAAATGTAAGGAATGTTATTATCGATGTTGTTATTAATATGAAGAAAGGGTTATTAATGATAAATAAATGTTTAATTGTCAGAACGGCTGATCAAGCGAAAACTTCATACCTTAGTGGAAAAGCAAGGACACAGAAGAAAGTGATAGTGAAAGTCAAGGGCAGAGATTACTTAGAGCTCAAATGCTACGATTAACACATCGAGTGAGTTATGCACATAAAAGTCTGGATATAGATGTGTTTCTAAGGCAGTCATCTCTAGCTGATAATGTGACACACTACGAAGCTAAAAAGAGTATTCTGTTACGGAAATGTATTTCAACACAAGGTAAGAATGAAGAAAATTATTAGTGATCAGAAAGGAAATGTAAGAATGAAGATTGGAATAATAGGCTAAGAAAAGGGTAAGGAATGAAGGTAGGAATGTATGATTACGGTAATGTAAAATTCCAGATTGAAGAATGGCATAATATGTTAAGATGCCTAATGTTTACCAGTGCAAGAAAGCAACTCATGTAGGAAGTTCTACACATAAAAATAAATAGGTCAATGGGACCAGATTAGTTACTTACTTCTTACTTCTTCCTACAGGCGTCCAGCTTCAACTGTAGCCGATAGCCCGATGTCCATGGTAGATGATAGAAGCGATAGCCCAGTACTTCTTATTGCTCATGATTTCTTGCCATCACGACACTTGATCCCTTGCGGCAATCGGGTAATGACATTTTATAAGTATATGTTCAAGGTTCTCCTCTCCGTCTTCACACAGTAAGCATTGTGGCGTATCCGTGACATTGAATCTAAAGAGATATTCTTGGGTAACGATATGGCCGGTACGTGCCCTCGCAGCAAAAGCAGCTATCGGACGCGTTACTCCCTTGTAGATATCTTCCTTGGCCGGCACAGGTTGTATTTGGTATAAGTTGCAACCTATGGTTGCTGATTTCCAACTGTCCTCCCAAGAGCTCCTGAAGTGTCGGTCACCCGAGCTTCTGCACTGCAGCAGGGGAGAACTTCTTTAGGTTGGTTGGATACATTGTGCACGCTTCCCTTGCGATTCCATCTGCTATTTCATTTCCGGGGACTCCACAGTGGGATGGAACCCATTGAAGGGTGATCATTTTTCCTTCGTTGTGTAGCTGGAGGAATAGTTTCCTTATTTCATTAATACGAAAGAAGTACACACTCGTGCCATATTTTGATAGCGCTTCTAATGATGATTTGGAGTCAGTCAAGATACAGATAAGCTTTTGCTCAATGGAAAGACAGCAGATTAATGCCGCGTTTATAGCCAATAATTCGGTGTCCATACTGGACTGTGCGTTAGCCGGAATATAGTACTATTCGCCATTACTCTGGGTGAAATACCCTGCACCTGACTTCCCGCTTTCGATGTCCACTGATCCATCTGTGAAGATCTTCGTATGATTTTTATACTGCTCGTCAATCATCTCTAGTGTTTCTGCTCTAAGTATATCTGGATGACTCATTTTGCCGACTTTGTGTGGAAGATCCACGATCGCTTTTATTCCCGGCCAGCTACGTGGCGGTTCTTCGTACACAGGTGGAATTAGCTCCGGCACATTATACGATAATGTTGTCGACAGTATGTTCGTTTGATAGTTGAACGAATTTTTAATGCTTCTCTTAATGCGAATTTTAATTGCTTCAGACATAGCTGGACGCTATGTCCAATATCGGACAAGATCTTTTGTTTATAAACTGTAAAGTCTAACGGACAATATGTTAGTTCAAGTAATAAAAAAAAAACAGTAACTACAATTATCGGACGTCTACAAACAGTCTACAACTACAAACATCAACACTCTAGACAAATGGTGAGAGAACATCAAGCAGAGGAACGATATGCAGAGCAATAGAGGCGGTTAATAGAACAACAGCAGCTGATTCAGAGCAACACATCATTCCATTCTACAGCCAGCAAATGGGACCATGAAGGACGAGTGACTGGAGGACGACCAATGGAACCGGAAAACGCAAGAGGACATCCAGTAGGAGAGGACCGACAGATCACCGGAGGACATGGGTACAATCCGCAGAATTGAGGTGACGAAAAACCAATTTATAATTATAAAAGAATAGAGACATTGAAAAGACATTAATTAAAAAATTTTAAATTAAAGAAAAATTATGTAGATGGAGATAAGAGAATGTAATTTTACTATAGTAAGAATTTTCTTTAATGATGACCAATTAATTGAAATCCTTGTTTGGAGGATCAACAATTGATTTAATAATTTTAAATTTTCATTTAAAGCATATAAAGTAAAGTAGTTGGAAATATAGAAGAAGATTAACGATTCGATTAGTTTATTTAAAATGTTATAAAGCCTTAAGATGTATGCCAAGCATAGAATAATAATGTAAATACGAACAAATTTATAAAGCACATATTCAGACTGAGTAGTCGAGAACTTATAGTGTAACGAAGAAATGTTTAACATAGAGTTTTACTAATATAAGATATACGATTTATTTTATGATGAGTGTACGGCAACAAAGAAACATTGAAACAATTGATAATGAATATTTTATGGCGAAGTAAATATTATATTTTTTTTTTTATTTTTCGTTTGAATAAAGAAATGAAAACATGTTACGATTCATAAAAGGACTACTCTTATTATGATTACACCTAAACTCCAATTATACATACACATTATCAGTAATGTTGTATGAGCTATACCACTACACAATTTAGATTACATTTAATTAATATATTGTGTCGTTGTATAATTTTGGTGTCCCAAGAACGTGGGGCTCCTCAAACACAAATAAATTTGTATTTACAACCTGTATACAAAAAATATACCGTTGAATAATTTTGTTGCCTGTTAACATGTGGCATGACACGCTTACATCTAATAAATAAATGTATGCTCTATTGTTAAATGTGTGCATAGGATTTTATGTATAATAATTGATGTTTATTTATGAATATTTTTGTATGTTGTTTATTTTGTTGTGTGTAATGACACAACTGGCGCCCAACAATACATTGATGTACCGTATATGATAACAGGTGTAATTTTAACAAGAGTATAATTAAAGTTACTAATAAAAAAAATAAACAAATAAATCAATAAAAAAATAGCGAACAGTTGTATAATAATAATAATAATAATTTTAAAAATAAATTTAAATACATCGTATTCATGATGGCAGCACAAGAAAGCCTGAACATGGAAGCACTACAAACCATGATGCGTGCTTGAGTAGATGAAATAAGCACCAAACAGACAGAAAATCTAAATGCTAAACTTGAGGAACAAACTGAAAAGTTAAATAATAAATTAGAACAACAGCCTGAAAATTGTAAACAGGACACCATAAAAATAACGAAGAAAGTAAAAGAGTTAACAGAAAAGGTTGTTGATACCAACTCACATATGGACATGATTGGAGAAAATACATGTGCAACAATTGATAAACAAATGGAACAAATATGTGAAACGATGATATGAGAAGAAACCATAATAATTGAAGATACGAAAGAAAATACGTTCGTAATTAATAATGATAATTCTAGAGAAATAATTAACATTAAAGAAGAGAGCAAAATAAAAATTCAGCAATCATACCTTATTGATAGGAATATCCAAGTCGCAGGTTACACACACAGTAGTAAATCACATAAGAGAAAAATACATGTGAAACACTTAAGGTACCGCATTTACGGTGAGAAAAAACACGGTAAGTACCAAACGAGTGGTAATTATAATAACAATAATTGTAATCATAATTATAAAAGATACAAAGAGAGAGAGAAGACGCACACAACTGTTCAGGTAGGTTCACTAAACCAAACTAATGAGAGAGAGCGAAGCGTTTGTAAAGTGAAACGAAGGGGAAATTCTGTGTGGCCGAGAGGCAGGATGAAATTTGTACCCTATAAACAGGTGAGTTACACGGTCAAAACAAACATTCACGCGGTAAATACGCACAATAAAGGAATGCAAGACGGAAATGTTACATGGCGGGTTATGCTACAAAGAAAGAATTTCCTGTAGACGACGGACAATGTATTATTAACTTAGAGAGAGGTGGAAATCAAACGACACTACACTCAATGCTCTATTGTAATGAATAATTATTTTTAAATGAAAAATAGTATTGTTGATTATTAATAAGAATAGGAGTTAATTAATAAGGAATAATATCTGTAAAAAGGTTAGAAATTATATTTAAGAAAATATTATAATTGAAAAGAAAATGTTAAGGAATTAAATAATAAAAAATGTTATGCTAAATAAAAGGTTAAAGAAAAAAAATGGTAAGGAATGTTAATGTGTTCAAAATATGTTAAGAAATGTAAGGAATGTTATTATCGATGTTGTTATTAATATGAAGAAAGGGTTATTAATGATAAATAAATGTTTAATTGTCAGAACGGCTGATCAAGCGAAAACTTCATACCTTAGTGGAAAAGCAAGGACACAGAAGAAAGTGATAGTGAAAGTCAAGGGCAGAGATTACTTAGAGCTCAAATGCTACGATTAACACATCGAGTGAGTTATGCACATAAAAGTCTGGATATAGATGTGTTTCTAAGGCAGTCATCTCTAGCTGATAATGTGACACACTACGAAGCTAAAAAGAGTATTCTGTTACGGAAATGTATTTCAACACAAGGTAAGAATGAAGAAAATTATTAGTGATCAGAAAGGAAATGTAAGAATGAAGATTGGAATAATAGGCTAAGAAAAGGGTAAGGAATGAAGGTAGGAATGTATGATTACGGTAATGTAAAATTCCAGATTGAAGAATGGCATAATATGTTAAGATGCCTAATGTTTACCAGTGCAAGAAAGCAACTCATGTAGGAAGTTCTACACATAAAAATAAATAGGTCAATGGGACCAGATTAGTTACTTACTTCTTACTTCTTCCTACAGGCGTCCAGCTTCAACTGTAGCCGATAGCCCGATGTCCATGGTAGATGATAGAAGCGATAGCCCAGTACTTCTTATTGCTCATGATTTCTTGCCATCACGACACTTGATCCCTTGCGGCAATCGGGTAATGACATTTTATAAGTATATGTTCAAGGTTCTCCTCTCCGTCTTCACACAGTAAGCATTGTGGCGTATCCGTGACATTGAATCTAAAGAGATATTCTTGGGTAACGATATGGCCGGTACGTGCCCTCGCAGCAAAAGCAGCTATCGGACGCGTTACTCCCTTGTAGATATCTTCCTTGGCCGGCACAGGTTGTATTTGGTATAAGTTGCAACCTATGGTTGCTGATTTCCAACTGTCCTCCCAAGAGCTCCTGAAGTGTCGGTCACCCGAGCTTCTGCACTGCAGCAGGGGAGAACTTCTTTAGGTTGGTTGGATACATTGTGCACGCTTCCCTTGCGATTCCATCTGCTATTTCATTTCCGGGGACTCCACAGTGGGATGGAACCCATTGAAGGGTGATCATTTTTCCTTCGTTGTGTAGCTGGAGGAATAGTTTCCTTATTTCATTAATACGAAAGAAGTACACACTCGTGCCATATTTTGATAGCGCTTCTAATGATGATTTGGAGTCAGTCAAGATACAGATAAGCTTTTGCTCAATGGAAAGACAGCAGATTAATGCCGCGTTTATAGCCAATAATTCGGTGTCCATACTGGACTGTGCGTTAGCCGGAATATAGTACTATTCGCCATTACTCTGGGTGAAATACCCTGCACCTGACTTCCCGCTTTCGATGTCCACTGATCCATCTGTGAAGATCTTCGTATGATTTTTATACTGCTCGTCAATCATCTCTAGTGTTTCTGCTCTAAGTATATCTGGATGACTCATTTTGCCGACTTTGTGTGGAAGATCCACGATCGCTTTTATTCCCGGCCAGCTACGTGGCGGTTCTTCGTACACAGGTGGAATTAGCTCCGGCACATTATACGATAACGTTGTCGACAGTATGTTCGTTTGTTAGTTGAACGAATTTTTAATGCTTCTCTTAATGCGAATTTTAATTGCTTCAGACATAGCTGGACGCTATGTCCAATATCGGACAAGATCTTTTGTTTATAAACTGTAAAGTCTAACGGACAATATGTTAGTTCAAGTAATAAAAAAAAAACAGTAACTACAATTATCGGACGTCTACAAACAGTCTACAACTACAAACATCAACACTCTAGACAAATGGTGAGAGAACATCAAGCAGAGGAACGATATGCAGAGCAATAGAGGCGGTTAATAGAACAACAGCAGCTGATTCAGAGCAACACATCATTCCATTCTACAGCCAGCAAATGGGACCATGAAGGACGAGTGACTGGAGGACGACCAATGGAACCGGAAAACGCAAGAGGACATCCAGTAGGAGAGGACCGACAGATCACCGGAGGACATGGGTACAATCCGCAGAATTGAGGTGACGAAAAACCAATTTATAATTATAAAAGAATAGAGACATTGAAAAGACATTAATTAAAAAATTTTAAATTAAAGAAAAATTATGTAGATAGAGATAAGAGAATGTAATTTTACTATAGTAAGAATTTTCTTTAATGATGACCAATTAATTGAAATCCTTGTTTGGAGGATCAACAATTGATTTAATAATTTTAAATTTTTATTTAAAGCATATAAAGTAAAGTAGTTGGAAATATAGAAGAAGATTAACGATTCGATTAGTTTATTTAACATGTTATAAAGCCTTAAGATGTATGCCAAGCATAGAATAATAATGTAAATACGAACAAATTTATAAAGCACATATTCAGACTGAGTAGTCGAGAACTTATAGTGTAACAAAGAAATGTTTAACATAGAGTTTTACTAATATAAGATATACGATTTATTTTATGATGAGTGTACGGCAACAAAGAAACATTGAAACAATTGATAATGAATATTTTATGGCGAAGTAAATATTATATTTTTTTTTAATTTTTCGTTTGAATAAAGAAATGAAAACATGTTACGATTCATAAAAGGACTACTCTTATTATGATTACACCTAAACTCCAATTATACATACACATTATCAGTAATGTTGTATGAGCTATACCACTACACAATTTAGATTACATTTAATTAATATATTGTGTCGTTGTATAATTTTGGTGTCCCAAGAACGTGGGGCTCCTCAAACACAAATAAATTTGTATTTACAACCTGTATACAAAAAATATACCGTTGAATAATTTTGTTGCCTGTTAACATGTGGCATGACACGCTTACATTTAATAAATAAATGTATGCTCTATTGTTAAATGTGTGCATAGGATTTTATGTATAATAATTGATGTTTATTTATGAATATTTTTGTATGTTGTTTATTTTGTTGTGTGTAATGACACAACTGGCGCCCAACAATACATTGATGTACCGTATATGATAACAGGTGTAATTTTAACAAGAGTATAATTAAAGTTACTAATAAAAAAAATAAACAAATAAATCAATAAAAAAATAGCGAACAGTTGTATAATAATAATAATAATAATTTTAAAAATAAATTTAAATACATCGTATTCATGATGGCAGCACAAGAAAGCCTGAACATGGAAGCACTACAAACCATGATGCGTGCTTGAGTAGATGAAATAAGCACCAAACAGACAGAAAATCTAAATGCTAAACTTGAGGAACAAACTGAAAAGTTAAATAATAAATTAGAACAACAGCCTGAAAATTGTAAACAGGACACCATAAAAATAACGAAGAAAGTAAAAGAGTTAACAGAAAAGGTTGTTGATACCAACTCACATATGGACATGATTGGAGAAAATACATGTGCAACAATTGATAAACAAATGGAACAAATATGTGAAACGATGATATGAGAAGAAACCATAATAATTGAAGATACGAAAGAAAATACGTTCGTAATTAATAATGATAATTCTAGAGAAATAATTAACATTAAAGAAGAGAGCAAAATAAAAATTCAGCAATCATACCTTATTGATAGGAATATCCAAGTCGCAGGTTACACACACAGTAGTAAATCACATAAGAGAAAAATACATGTGAAACACTTAAGGTACCACATTTACGGTGAGAAAAAACACGGTAAGTACCAAACGAGTGGTAATTATAATAACAATAATTGTAATCATAATTATAAAAGATACAAAGAGAGAGAGAAGACGCACACAACTGTTCAGGTAGGTTCACTAAAACAAACTAATGAGAGAGATCGAAGCGTTTGTAAAGTGAAACGAAGGGGAAATTCTGTGTGGCCGAGAGGCAGGATGAAATTTGTACCCTATAAACAGGTGAGTTACACGGTCAAAACAAACATTGACGCGGTAAATACGCACAATAAAGGAATGCAAGACGGAAATGTTACATGGCGGGTTATGCTACAAAGAAAGAATTTCCTGTAGACGACGGACAATGTATTATTAACTTAGAGAGAGGTGGAAATCAAACGACACTACACTCAATGCTCTATTGTAATGAATAATTATTTTTAAATGAAAAATAGTATTGTTGATTATTAATAAGAATAGGAGTTAATTAATAAGGAATAATATCTGTAAAAAGGTTAGAAATTATATTTAAGAAAATATTATAATTGAAAAGAAAATGTTAAGGAATTAAATAATAAAAAATGTTATGCTAAATAAAAGGTTAAAGAAAAAAAATGGTAAGGAATGTTAATGTGTTCAAAATATGTTAAGAAATGTAAGGAATGTTATTATCGATGTTGTTATTAATATGAAGAAAGGGTTATTAATGATAAATAAATGTTTAATTGTCAGAACGGCTGATCAAGCGAAAACTTCATACCTTAGTGGAAAAGCAAGGACACAGAAGAAAGTGATAGTGAAAGTCAAGGGCAGAGATTACTTAGAGCTCAAATGCTACGATTAACACATCGAGTGAGTTATGCACATAAAAGTCTGGATATAGATGTGTTTCTAAGGCAGTCATCTCTAGCTGATAATGTGACACACTACGAAGCTAAAAAGAGTATTCTGTTACGGAAATGTATTTCAACACAAGGTAAGAATGAAGAAAATTATTAGTGATCAGAAAGGAAATGTAAGAATGAAGATTGGAATAATAGGCTAAGAAAAGGGTAAGGAATGAAGGTAGGAATGTATGATTACGGTAATGTAAAATTCCAGATTGAAGAATGGCATAATATGTTAAGATGCCTAATGTTTACCAGTGCAAGAAAGCAACTCATGTAGGAAGTTCTACACATAAAAATAAATAGGTCAATGGGACCAGATTAGTTACTTACTTCTTACTTCTTCCTACAGGCGTCCAGCTTCAACTGTAGCCGATAGCCCGATGTCCATGGTAGATGATAGAAGCGATAGCCCAGTACTTCTTATTGCTCATGATTTCTTGCCATCACGACACTTGATCCCTTGCGGCAATCGGGTAATGACATTTTATAAGTATATGTTCAAGGTTCTCCTCTCCGTCTTCACACAGTAAGCATTGTGGCGTATCCGTGACATTGAATCTAAAGAGATATTCTTGGGTAACGATATGGCCGGTACGTGCCCTCGCAGCAAAAGCAGCTATCGGACGCGTTACTCCCTTGTAGATATCTTCCTTGGCCGGCACAGGTTGTATTTGGTATAAGTTGCAACCTATGGTTGCTGATTTCCAACTGTCCTCCCAAGAGCTCCTGAAGTGTCGGTCACCCGAGCTTCTGCACTGCAGCAGGGGAGAACTTCTTTAGGTTGGTTGGATACATTGTGCACGCTTCCCTTGCGATTCCATCTGCTATTTCATTTCCGGGGACTCCACAGTGGGATGGAACCCATTGAAGGGTGATCATTTTTCCTTCGTTGTGTAGCTGGAGGAATAGTTTCCTTATTTCATTAATACGAAAGAAGTACACACTCGTGCCATATTTTGATAGCGCTTCTAATGATGATTTGGAGTCAGTCAAGATACAGATAAGCTTTTGCTCAATGGAAAGACAGCAGATTAATGCCGCGTTTATAGCCAATAATTCGGTGTCCATACTGGACTGTGCGTTAGCCGGAATATAGTACTATTCGCCATTACTCTGGGTGAAATACCCTGCACCTGACTTCCCGCTTTCGATGTCCACTGATCCATCTGTGAAGATCTTCGTATGATTTTTATACTGCTCGTCAATCATCTCTAGTGTTTCTGCTCTAAGTATATCTGGATGACTCATTTTGCCGACTTTGTGTGGAAGATCCACGATCGCTTTTATTCCCGGCCAGCTACGTGGCGGTTCTTCGTACACAGGTGGAATTAGCTCCGGCACATTATACGATAATGTTGTCGACAGTATGTTCGTTTGATAGTTGAACGAATTTTTAATGCTTCTCTTAATGCGAATTTTAATTGCTTCAGACATAGCTGGACGCTATGTCCAATATCGGACAAGATCTTTTGTTTATAAACTGTAAAGTCTAACGGACAATATGTTAGTTCAAGTAATAAAAAAAAAACAGTAACTACAATTATCGGACGTCTACAAACAGTCTACAACTACAAACATCAACACTCTAGACAAATGGTGAGAGAACATCAAGCAGAGGAACGATATGCAGAGCAATAGAGGCGGTTAATAGAACAACAGCAGCTGATTCAGAGCAACACATCATTCCATTCTACAGCCAGCAAATGGGACCATGAAGGACGAGTGACTGGAGGACGACCAATGGAACCGGAAAACGCAAGAGGACATCCAGTAGGAGAGGACCGACAGATCACCGGAGGACATGGGTACAATCCGCAGAATTGAGGTGACGAAAAACCAATTTATAATTATAAAAGAATAGAGACATTGAAAAGACATTAATTAAAAAATTTTAAATTAAAGAAAAATTATGTAGATGGAGATAAGAGAATGTAATTTTACTATAGTAAGAATTTTCTTTAATGATGACCAATTAATTGAAATCCTTGTTTGGAGGATCAACAATTGATTTAATAATTTTAAATTTTCATTTAAAGCATATAAAGTAAAGTAGTTGGAAATATAGAAGAAGATTAACGATTCGATTAGTTTATTTAAAATGTTATAAAGCCTTAAGATGTATGCCAAGCATAGAATAATAATGTAAATACGAACAAATTTATAAAGCACATATTCAGACTGAGTAGTCGAGAACTTATAGTGTAACGAAGAAATGTTTAACATAGAGTTTTACTAATATAAGATATACGATTTATTTTATGATGAGTGTACGGCAACAAAGAAACATTGAAACAATTGATAATGAATATTTTATGGCGAAGTAAATATTATATTTTTTTTTTTATTTTTCGTTTGAATAAAGAAATGAAAACATGTTACGATTCATAAAAGGACTACTCTTATTATGATTACACCTAAACTCCAATTATACATACACATTATCAGTAATGTTGTATGAGCTATACCACTACACAATTTAGATTACATTTAATTAATATATTGTGTCGTTGTATAATTTTGGTGTCCCAAGAACGTGGGGCTCCTCAAACACAAATAAATTTGTATTTACAACCTGTATACAAAAAATATACCGTTGAATAATTTTGTTGCCTGTTAACATGTGGCATGACACGCTTACATCTAATAAATAAATGTATGCTCTATTGTTAAATGTGTGCATAGGATTTTATGTATAATAATTGATGTTTATTTATGAATATTTTTGTATGTTGTTTATTTTGTTGTGTGTAATGACACAACTGGCGCCCAACAATACATTGATGTACCGTATATGATAACAGGTGTAATTTTAACAAGAGTATAATTAAAGTTACTAATAAAAAAAATAAACAAATAAATCAATAAAAAAATAGCGAACAGTTGTATAATAATAATAATAATAATTTTAAAAATAAATTTAAATACATCGTATTCATGATGGCAGCACAAGAAAGCCTGAACATGGAAGCACTACAAACCATGATGCGTGCTTGAGTAGATGAAATAAGCACCAAACAGACAGAAAATCTAAATGCTAAACTTGAGGAACAAACTGAAAAGTTAAATAATAAATTAGAACAACAGCCTGAAAATTGTAAACAGGACACCATAAAAATAACGAAGAAAGTAAAAGAGTTAACAGAAAAGGTTGTTGATACCAACTCACATATGGACATGATTGGAGAAAATACATGTGCAACAATTGATAAACAAATGGAACAAATATGTGAAACGATGATATGAGAAGAAACCATAATAATTGAAGATACGAAAGAAAATACGTTCGTAATTAATAATGATAATTCTAGAGAAATAATTAACATTAAAGAAGAGAGCAAAATAAAAATTCAGCAATCATACCTTATTGATAGGAATATCCAAGTCGCAGGTTACACACACAGTAGTAAATCACATAAGAGAAAAATACATGTGAAACACTTAAGGTACCGCATTTACGGTGAGAAAAAACACGGTAAGTACCAAACGAGTGGTAATTATAATAACAATAATTGTAATCATAATTATAAAAGATACAAAGAGAGAGAGAAGACGCACACAACTGTTCAGGTAGGTTCACTAAACCAAACTAATGAGAGAGAGCGAAGCGTTTGTAAAGTGAAACGAAGGGGAAATTCTGTGTGGCCGAGAGGCAGGATGAAATTTGTACCCTATAAACAGGTGAGTTACACGGTCAAAACAAACATTCACGCGGTAAATACGCACAATAAAGGAATGCAAGACGGAAATGTTACATGGCGGGTTATGCTACAAAGAAAGAATTTCCTGTAGACGACGGACAATGTATTATTAACTTAGAGAGAGGTGGAAATCAAACGACACTACACTCAATGCTCTATTGTAATGAATAATTATTTTTAAATGAAAAATAGTATTGTTGATTATTAATAAGAATAGGAGTTAATTAATAAGGAATAATATCTGTAAAAAGGTTAGAAATTATATTTAAGAAAATATTATAATTGAAAAGAAAATGTTAAGGAATTAAATAATAAAAAATGTTATGCTAAATAAAAGGTTAAAGAAAAAAAATGGTAAGGAATGTTAATGTGTTCAAAATATGTTAAGAAATGTAAGGAATGTTATTATCGATGTTGTTATTAATATGAAGAAAGGGTTATTAATGATAAATAAATGTTTAATTGTCAGAACGGCTGATCAAGCGAAAACTTCATACCTTAGTGGAAAAGCAAGGACACAGAAGAAAGTGATAGTGAAAGTCAAGGGCAGAGATTACTTAGAGCTCAAATGCTACGATTAACACATCGAGTGAGTTATGCACATAAAAGTCTGGATATAGATGTGTTTCTAAGGCAGTCATCTCTAGCTGATAATGTGACACACTACGAAGCTAAAAAGAGTATTCTGTTACGGAAATGTATTTCAACACAAGGTAAGAATGAAGAAAATTATTAGTGATCAGAAAGGAAATGTAAGAATGAAGATTGGAATAATAGGCTAAGAAAAGGGTAAGGAATGAAGGTAGGAATGTATGATTACGGTAATGTAAAATTCCAGATTGAAGAATGGCATAATATGTTAAGATGCCTAATGTTTACCAGTGCAAGAAAGCAACTCATGTAGGAAGTTCTACACATAAAAATAAATAGGTCAATGGGACCAGATTAGTTACTTACTTCTTACTTCTTCCTACAGGCGTCCAGCTTCAACTGTAGCCGATAGCCCGATGTCCATGGTAGATGATAGAAGCGATAGCCCAGTACTTCTTATTGCTCATGATTTCTTGCCATCACGACACTTGATCCCTTGCGGCAATCGGGTAATGACATTTTATAAGTATATGTTCAAGGTTCTCCTCTCCGTCTTCACACAGTAAGCATTGTGGCGTATCCGTGACATTGAATCTAAAGAGATATTCTTGGGTAACGATATGGCCGGTACGTGCCCTCGCAGCAAAAGCAGCTATCGGACGCGTTACTCCCTTGTAGATATCTTCCTTGGCTGGCACAGGTTGTATTTGGTATAAGTTGCAACCTATGGTTGCTGATTTCCAACTGTCCTCCCAAGAGCTCCTGAAGTGTCGGTCACCCGAGCTTCTGCACTGCAGCAGGGGAGAACTTCTTTAGGTTGGTTGGATACATTGTGCACGCTTCCCTTGCGATTCCATCTGCTATTTCATTTCCGGGGACTCCACAGTGGGATGGAACCCATTGAAGGGTGATCATTTTTCCTTCGTTGTGTAGCTGGAGGAATAGTTTCCTTATTTCATTAATACGAAAGAAGTACACACTCGTGCCATATTTTGATAGCGCTTCTAATGATGATTTGGAGTCAGTCAAGATACAGATAAGCTTTTGCTCAATGGAAAGACAGCAGATTAATGCCGCGTTTATAGCCAATAATTCGGTGTCCATACTGGACTGTGCGTTAGCCGGAATATAGTACTATTCGCCATTACTCTGGTTGAAATACCCTGCACCTGACTTCCCGCTTTCGATGTCCACTGATCCATCTGTGAAGATCTTCGTATGATTTTTATACTGCTCGTCAATCATCTCTAGTGTTTCTGCTCTAAGTATATCTGGATGACTCATTTTGCCGACTTTGTGTGGAAGATCCACGATCGCTTTTATTCCCGGCCAGCTACGTGGCGGTTCTTCGTACACAGGTGGAATTAGCTCCGGCACATTATACGATAACGTTGTCGACAGTATGTTCGTTTGATAGTTGAACGAATTTTTAATGCTTCTCTTAATGCGAATTTTAATTGCTTCAGACATAGCTGGACGCTATGTCCAATATCGGACAAGATCTTTTGTTTATAAACTGTAAAGTCTAACGGACAATATGTTAGTTCAAGTAATAAAAAAAAAACAGTAACTACAATTATCGGACGTCTACAAACAGTCTACAACTACAAACATCAACACTCTAGACAAATGGTGAGAGAACATCAAGCAGAGGAACGATATGCAGAGCAATAGAGGCGGTTAATAGAACAACAGCAGCTGATTCAGAGCAACACATCATTCCATTCTACAGCCAGCAAATGGGACCATGAAGGACGAGTGACTGGAGGACGACCAATGGAACCGGAAAACGCAAGAGGACATCCAGTAGGAGAGGACCGACAGATCACCGGAGGACATGGGTACAATCCGCAGAATTGAGGTGACGAAAAACCAATTTATAATTATAAAAGAATAGAGACATTGAAAAGACATTAATTAAAAAATTTTAAATTAAAGAAAAATTATGTAGATGGAGATAAGAGAATGTAATTTTACTATAGTAAGAATTTTCTTTAATGATGACCAATTAATTGAAATCCTTGTTTGGAGGATCAACAATTGATTTAATAATTTTAAATTTTCATTTAAAGCATATAAAGTAAAGTAGTTGGAAATATAGAAGAAGATTAACGATTCGATTAGTTTATTTAAAATGTTATAAAGCCTTAAGATGTATGCCAAGCATAGAATAATAATGTAAATACGAACAAATTTATAAAGCACATATTCAGACTGAGTAGTCGAGAACTTATAGTGTAACGAAGAAATGTTTAACATAGAGTTTTACTAATATAAGATATACGATTTATTTTATGATGAGTGTACGGCAACAAAGAAACATTGAAACAATTGATAATGAATATTTTATGGCGAAGTAAATATTATATTTTTTTTTTATTTTTCGTTTGAATAAAGAAATGAAAACATGTTACGATTCATAAAAGGACTACTCTTATTATGATTACACCTAAACTCCAATTATACATACACATTATCAGTAATGTTGTATGAGCTATACCACTACACAATTTAGATTACATTTAATTAATATTGTGTCGTTGTATAATTTTGGTGTCCCAAGAACGTGGGGCTCCTCAAACACAAATAAATTTGTATTTACAACCTGTATACAAAAAATATACCGTTGAATAATTTTGTTGCCTGTTAACATGTGGCATGACACGCTTACATCTAATAAATAAATGTATGCTCTATTGTTAAATGTGTGCATAGGATTTTATGTATAATAATTGATGTTTATTTATGAATATTTTTGTATGTTGTTTATTTTGTTGTGTGTAATGACACAACTGGCGCCCAACAATACATTGATGTACCGTATATGATAACAGGTGTAATTTTAACAAGAGTATAATTAAAGTTACTAATAAAAAAAATAAACAAATAAATCAATAAAAAAATAGCGAACAGTTGTATAATAATAATAATAATAATTTTAAAAATAAATTTAAATACATCGTATTCATGATGGCAGCACAAGAAAGCCTGAACATGGAAGCACTACAAACCATGATGCGTGCTTGAGTAGATGAAATAAGCACCAAACAGACAGAAAATCTAAATGCTAAACTTGAGGAACAAACTGAAAAGTTAAATAATAAATTAGAACAACAGCCTGAAAATTGTAAACAGGACACCATAAAAATAACGAAGAAAGTAAAAGAGTTAACAGAAAAGGTTGTTGATACCAACTCACATATGGACATGATTGGAGAAAATACATGTGCAACAATTGATAAACAAATGGAACAAATATGTGAAACGATGATATGAGAAGAAACCATAATAATTGAAGATACGAAAGAAAATACGTTCGTAATTAATAATGATAATTCTAGAGAAATAATTAACATTAAAGAAGAGAGCAAAATAAAAATTCAGCAATCATACCTTATTGATAGGAATATCCAAGTCGCAGGTTACACACACAGTAGTAAATCACATAAGAGAAAAATACATGTGAAACACTTAAGGTACCGCATTTACGGTGAGAAAAAACACGGTAAGTACCAAACGAGTGGTAATTATAATAACAATAATTGTAATCATAATTATAAAAGATACAAAGAGAGAGAGAAGACGCACACAACTGTTCAGGTAGGTTCACTAAACCAAACTAATGAGAGAGAGCGAAGCGTTTGTAAAGTGAAACGAAGGGGAAATTCTGTGTGGCCGAGAGGCAGGATGAAATTTGTACCCTATAAACAGGTGAGTTACACGGTCAAAACAAACATTCACGCGGTAAATACGCACAATAAAGGAATGCAAGACGGAAATGTTACATGGCGGGTTATGCTACAAAGAAAGAATTTCCTGTAGACGACGGACAATGTATTATTAACTTAGAGAGAGGTGGAAATCAAACGACACTACACTCAATGCTCTATTGTAATGAATAATTATTTTTAAATGAAAAATAGTATTGTTGATTATTAATAAGAATAGGAGTTAATTAATAAGGAATAATATCTGTAAAAAGGTTAGAAATTATATTTAAGAAAATATTATAATTGAAAAGAAAATGTTAAGGAATTAAATAATAAAAAATGTTATGCTAAGTAAAAGGTTAAAGAAAAAAAATGGTAAGGAATGTTAATGTGTTCAAAATATGTTAAGAAATGTAAGGAATGTTATTATCGATGTTGTTATTAATATGAAGAAAGGGTTATTAATGATAAATAAATGTTTAATTGTCAGAACGGCTGATCAAGCGAAAACTTCATACCTTAGTGGAAAAGCAAGGACACAGAAGAAAGTGATAGTGAAAGTCAAGGGCAGAGATTACTTAGAGCTCAAATGCTACGATTAACACATCGAGTGAGTTATGCACATAAAAGTCTGGATATAGATGTGTTTCTAAGGCAGTCATCTCTAGCTGATAATGTGACACACTACGAAGCTAAAAAGAGTATTCTGTTACGGAAATGTATTTCAACACAAGGTAAGAATGAAGAAAATTATTAGTGATCAGAAAGGAAATGTAAGAATGAAGATTGGAATAATAGGCTAAGAAAAGGGTAAGGAATGAAGGTAGGAATGTATGATTACGGTAATGTAAAATTCCAGATTGAAGAATGGCATAATATGTTAAGATGCCTAATGTTTACCAGTGCAAGAAAGCAACTCATGTAGGAAGTTCTACACATAAAAATAAATAGGTCAATGGGACCAGATTAGTTACTTACTTCTTACTTCTTCCTACAGGCGTCCAGCTTCAACTGTAGCCGATAGCCCGATGTCCATGGTAGATGATAGAAGCGATAGCCCAGTACTTCTTATTGCTCATGATTTCTTGCCATCACGACACTTGATCCCTTGCGGCAATCGGGTAATGACATTTTATAAGTATATGTTCAAGGTTCTCCTCTCCGTCTTCACACAGTAAGCATTGTGGCGTATCCGTGACATTGAATCTAAAGAGATATTCTTGGGTAACGATATGGCCGGTACGTGCCCTCGCAGCAAAAGCAGCTATCGGACGCGTTACTCCCTTGTAGATATCTTCCTTGGCCGGCACAGGTTGTATTTGGTATAAGTTGCAACCTATGGTTGCTGATTTCCAACTGTCCTCCCAAGAGCTCCTGAAGTGTCGGTCACCCGAGCTTCTGCACTGCAGCAGGGGAGAACTTCTTTAGGTTGGTTGGATACATTGTGCACGCTTCCCTTGCGATTCCATCTGCTATTTCATTTCCGGGGACTCCACAGTGGGATGGAACCCATTGAAGGGTGATCATTTTTCCTTCGTTGTGTAGCTGGAGGAATAGTTTCCTTATTTCATTAATACGAAAGAAGTACACACTCGTGCCATATTTTGATAGCGCTTCTAATGATGATTTGGAGTCAGTCAAGATACAGATAAGCTTTTGCTCAATGGAAAGACAGCAGATTAATGCCGCGTTTATAGCCAATAATTCGGTGTCCATACTGGACTGTGCGTTAGCCGGAATATAGTACTATTCGCCATTACTCTGGTTGAAATACCCTGCACCTGACTTCCCGCTTTCGATGTCCACTGATCCATCTGTGAAGATCTTCGTATGATTTTTATACTGCTCGTCAATCATCTCTAGTGTTTCTGCTCTAAGTATATCTGGATGACTCATTTTGCCGACTTTGTGTGGAAGATCCACGATCGCTTTTATTCCCGGCCAGCTACGTGGCGGTTCTTCGTACACAGGTGGAATTAGCTCCGGCACATTATACGATAACGTTGTCGACAGTATGTTCGTTTGATAGTTGAACGAATTTTTAATGCTTCTCTTAATGCGAATTTTAATTGCTTCAGACATAGCTGGACGCTATGTCCAATATCGGACAAGATCTTTTGTTTATAAACTGTAAAGTCTAACGGACAATATGTTAGTTCAAGTAATAAAAAAAAAACAGTAACTACAATTATCGGACGTCTACAAACAGTCTACAACTACAAACATCAACACTCTAGACAAATGGTGAGAGAACATCAAGCAGAGGAACGATATGCAGAGCAATAGAGGCGGTTAATAGAACAACAGCAGCTGATTCAGAGCAACACATCATTCCATTCTACAGCCAGCAAATGGGACCATGAAGGACGAGTGACTGGAGGACGACCAATGGAACCGGAAAACGCAAGAGGACATCCAGTAGGAGAGGACCGACAGATCACCGGAGGACATGGGTACAATCCGCAGAATTGAGGTGACGAAAAACCAATTTATAATTATAAAAGAATAGAGACATTGAAAAGACATTAATTAAAAAATTTTAAATTAAAGAAAAATTATGTAGATAGAGATAAGAGAATGTAATTTTACTATAGTAAGAATTTTCTTTAATGATGACCAATTAATTGAAATCCTTGTTTGGAGGATCAACAATTGATTTAATAATTTTAAATTTTCATTTAAAGCATATAAAGTAAAGTAGTTGGAAATATAGAAGAAGATTAACGATTCGATTAGTTTATTTAAAATGTTATAAAGCCTTAAGATGTATGCCAAGCATAGAATAATAATGTAAATACGAACAAATTTATAAAGCACATATTCAGACTGAGTAGTCGAGAACTTATAGTGTAACGAAGAAATGTTTAACATAGAGTTTTACTAATATAAGATATACGATTTATTTTATGATGAGTGTACGGCAACAAAGAAACATTGAAACAATTGATAATGAATATTTTATGGCGAAGTAAATATTATATTTTTTTTTTATTTTTCGTTTGAATAAAGAAATGAAAACATGTTACGATTCATAAAAGGACTACTCTTATTATGATTACACCTAAACTCCAATTATACATACACATTATCAGTAATGTTGTATGAGCTATACCACTACACAATTTAGATTACATTTAATTAATATATTGTGTCGTTGTATAATTTTGGTGTCCCAAGAACGTGGGGCTCCTCAAACACAAATAAATTTGTATTTACAACCTGTATACAAAAAATATACCGTTGAATAATTTTGTTGCCTGTTAACATGTGGCATGACACGCTTACATCTAATAAATAAATGTATGCTCTATTGTTAAATGTGTGCATAGGATTTTATGTATAATAATTGATGTTTATTTATGAATATTTTTGTATGTTGTTTATTTTGTTGTGTGTAATGACACAACTGGCGCCCAACAATACATTGATGTACCGTATATGATAACAGGTGTAATTTTAACAAGAGTATAATTAAAGTTACTAATAAAAAAAATAAACAAATAAATCAATAAAAAAATAGCGAACAGTTGTATAATAATAATAATAATAATTTTAAAAATAAATTTAAATACATCGTATTCATGATGGCAGCACAAGAAAGCCTGAACATGGAAGCACTACAAACCATGATGCGTGCTTGAGTAGATGAAATAAGCACCAAACAGACAGAAAATCTAAATGCTAAACTTGAGGAACAAACTGAAAAGTTAAATAATAAATTAGAACAACAGCCTGAAAATTGTAAACAGGACACCATAAAAATAATGAAGAAAGTAAAAGAGTTAACAGAAAAGGTTGTTGATACCAACTCACATATGGACATGATTGGAGAAAATACATGTGCAACAATTGATAAACAAATGGAACAAATATGTGAAACGATGATATGAGAAGAAACCATAATAATTGAAGATACGAAAGAAAATACGTTCGTAATTAATAATGATAATTCTAGAGAAATAATTAACATTAAAGAAGAGAGCAAAATAAAAATTCAGCAATCATACCTTATTGATAGGAATATCCAAGTCGCAGGTTACACACACAGTAGTAAATCACATAAGAGAAAAATACATGTGAAACACTTAAGGTACCACATTTACGGTGAGAAAAAACACGGTAAGTACCAAACGAGTGGTAATTATAATAACAATAATTGTAATCATAATTATAAAAGATACAAAGAGAGAGAGAAGACGCACACAACTGTTCAGGTAGGTTCACTAAACCAAACTAATGAGAGAGAGCGAAGCGTTTGTAAAGTGAAACGAAGGGGAAATTCTGTGTGGCCGAGAGGCAGGATGAAATTTGTACCCTATAAACAGGTGAGTTACACGGTCAAAACAAACATTCACGCGGTAAATACGCACAATAAAGGAATGCAAGACGGAAATGTTACATGGCGGGTTATGCTACAAAGAAAGAATTTCCTGTAGACGACGGACAATGTATTATTAACTTAGAGAGAGGTGGAAATCAAACGACACTACACTCAATGCTCTATTGTAATGAATAATTATTTTTAAATGAAAAATAGTATTGTTGATTATTAATAAGAATAGGAGTTAATTAATAAGGAATAATATCTGTAAAAAGGTTAGAAATTATATTTAAGAAAATATTATAATTGAAAAGAAAATGTTAAGGAATTAAATAATAAAAAATGTTATGCTAAATAAAAGGTTAAAGAAAAAAAATGGTAAGGAATGTTAATGTGTTCAAAATATGTTAAGAAATGTAAGGAATGTTATTATCGATGTTGTTATTAATATGAAGAAAGGGTTATTAATGATAAATAAATGTTTAATTGTCAGAACGGCTGATCAAGCGAAAACTTCATACCTTAGTGGAAAAGCAAGGACACAGAAGAAAGTGATAGTGAAAGTCAAGGGCAGAGATTACTTAGAGCTCAAATGCTACGATTAACACATCGAGTGAGTTATGCACATAAAAGTCTGGATATAGATGTGTTTCTAAGGCAGTCATCTCTAGCTGATAATGTGACACACTACGAAGCTAAAAAGAGTATTCTGTTACGGAAATGTATTTCAACACAAGGTAAGAATGAAGAAAATTATTAGTGATCAGAAAGGAAATGTAAGAATGAAGATTGGAATAATAGGCTAAGAAAAGGGTAAGGAATGAAGGTAGGAATGTATGATTACGGTAATGTAAAATTCCAGATTGAAGAATGGCATAATATGTTAAGATGCCTAATGTTTACCAGTGCAAGAAAGCAACTCATGTAGGAAGTTCTACACATAAAAATAAATAGGTCAATGGGACCAGATTAGTTACTTACTTCTTACTTCTTCCTACAGGCGTCCAGCTTCAACTGTAGCCGATAGCCCGATGTCCATGGTAGATGATAGAAGCGATAGCCCAGTACTTCTTATTGCTCATGATTTCTTGCCATCACGACACTTGATCCCTTGCGGCAATCGGGTAATGACATTTTATAAGTATATGTTCAAGGTTCTCCTCTCCGTCTTCACACAGTAAGCATTGTGGCGTATCCGTGACATTGAATCTAAAGAGATATTCTTGGGTAACGATATGGCCGGTACGTGCCCTCGCAGCAAAAGCAGCTATCGGACGCGTTACTCCCTTGTAGATATCTTCCTTGGCCGGCACAGGTTGTATTTGGTATAAGTTGCAACCTATGGTTGCTGATTTCCAACTGTCCTCCCAAGAGCTCCTGAAGTGTCGGTCACCCGAGCTTCTGCACTGCAGCAGGGGAGAACTTCTTTAGGTTGGTTGGATACATTGTGCACGCTTCCCTTGCGATTCCATCTGCTATTTCATTTCCGGGGACTCCACAGTGGGATGGAACCCATTGAAGGGTGATCATTTTTCCTTCGTTGTGTAGCTGGAGGAATAGTTTCCTTATTTCATTAATACGAAAGAAGTACACACTCGTGCCATATTTTGATAGCGCTTCTAATGATGATTTGGAGTCAGTCAAGATACAGATAAGCTTTTGCTCAATGGAAAGACAGCAGATTAATGCCGCGTTTATAGCCAATAATTCGGTGTCCATACTGGACTGTGCGTTAGCCGGAATATAGTACTATTCGCCATTACTCTGGTTGAAATACCCTGCACCTGACTTCCCGCTTTCGATGTCCACTGATCCATCTGTGAAGATCTTCGTATGATTTTTATACTGCTCGTCAATCATCTCTAGTGTTTCTGCTCTAAGTATATCTGGATGACTCATTTTGCCGACTTTGTGTGGAAGATCCACGATCGCTTTTATTCCCGGCCAGCTACGTGGCGGTTCTTCGTACACAGGTGGAATTAGCTCCGGCACATTATACGATAACGTTGTCGACAGTATGTTCGTTTGATAGTTGAACGAATTTTTAATGCTTCTCTTAATGCGAATTTTAATTGCTTCAGACATAGCTGGACGCTATGTCCAATATCGGACAAGATCTTTTGTTTATAAACTGTAAAGTCTAACGGACAATATGTTAGTTCAAGTAATAAAAAAAAAACAGTAACTACAATTATCGGACGTCTACAAACAGTCTACAACTACAAACATCAACACTCTAGACAAATGGTGAGAGAACATCAAGCAGAGGAACGATATGCAGAGCAATAGAGGCGGTTAATAGAACAACAGCAGCTGATTCAGAGCAACACATCATTCCATTCTACAGCCAGCAAATGGGACCATGAAGGACGAGTGACTGGAGGACGACCAATGGAACCGGAAAACGCAAGAGGACATCCAGTAGGAGAGGACCGACAGATCACCGGAGGACATGGGTACAATCCGCAGAATTGAGGTGACGAAAAACCAATTTATAATTATAAAAGAATAGAGACATTGAAAAGACATTAATTAAAAAATTTTAAATTAAAGAAAAATTATGTAGATAGAGATAAGAGAATGTAATTTTACTATAGTAAGAATTTTCTTTAATGATGACCAATTAATTGAAATCCTTGTTTGGAGGATCAACAATTGATTTAATAATTTTAAATTTTCATTTAAAGCATATAAAGTAAAGTAGTTGGAAATATAGAAGAAGATTAACGATTCGATTAGTTTATTTAAAATGTTATAAAGCCTTAAGATGTATGCCAAGCATAGAATAATAATGTAAATACGAACAAATTTATAAAGCACATATTCAGACTGAGTAGTCGAGAACTTATAGTGTAACGAAGAAATGTTTAACATAGAGTTTTACTAATATAAGATATACGATTTATTTTATGATGAGTGTACGGCAACAAAGAAACATTGAAACAATTGATAATGAATATTTTATGGCGAAGTAAATATTATATTTTTTTTTATTTTTCGTTTGAATAAAGAAATGAAAACATGTTACGATTCATAAAAGGACTACTCTTATTATGATTACACCTAAACTCCAATTATACATACACATTATCAGTAATGTTGTATGAGCTATACCACTACACAATTTAGATTACATTTAATTAATATATTGTGTCGTTGTATAATTTTGGTGTCCCAAGAACGTGGGGCTCCTCAAACACAAATAAATTTGTATTTACAACCTGTATACAAAAAATATACCGTTGAATAATTTTGTTGCCTGTTAACATGTGGCATGACACGCATACATTTAATAAATAAATGTATGCTCTATTGTTAAATGTGTGCATAGGATTTTATGTATAATAATTGATGTTTATTTATGAATATTTTTGTATGTTGTTTATTTTGTTGTGTGTAATGACACAACTGGCGCCCAACAATACATTGATGTACCGTATATGATAACAGGTGTAATTTTAACAAGAGTATAATTAAAGTTACTAATAAAAAAAATAAACAAATAAATCAATAAAAAAATAGCAAACAGTTGTATAATAATAATAATAATTTTTTTAAAAATAAATTTAAATACATCGTATTCATGATGGCAGCACAAGAAAGCCTGAACATGGAAGCACTACAAACCATGATGCGTGCTTGAGTAGATGAAATAAGCACCAGACAGAAAATCTAAATGCTAAACTTGAGGAACAAACTGAAAAGTTAAATAATAAATTAGAACAACAGCCTGAAAATTGTAAACAGGACACCATAAAAATAACGAAGAAAGTAAAAGAGTTAACAGAAAAGGTTGTTGATACCAACTCACATATGGACATGATTGGAGAAAATATATGTGCAACAATTGATAAACAAATGGAACAAATATGTGAAACGATGATATGAGAAGAAACCATAATAATTGAAGATACGAAAGAAAATACGTTCGTAATTAATAATGATAATTCTAGAGAAATAATTAACATAAAAGAAGAGAGCAAAATAAAAATTCAGCAATCATACCTTATTGATAGGAATATCCAAGTCGCAGGTTACACACACAGTAGTAAATCACATAAGAGAAAAATACATGTGAAACACTTAAGGTACCACATTTACGGTGAGAAAAAACACGGTAAGTACCAAACGAGTGGTAATTATAATAACAATAATTGTAATCATAATTATAAAAGATACAAAGAGAGAGAGAAGACGCACACAACTGTTCAGGTAGGTTCACTAAACCAAACTAATGAGAGAGAGCGAAGCGTTTGTAAAGTGAAACGAAGGGGAAATTCTGTGTGGCCGAGAGGCAGGATGAAATTTGTACCCTATAAACAGGTGAGTTACACGGTCAAAACAAACATTCACGCGGTAAATACGCACAATAAAGGAATGCAAGACGGAAATGTTACATGGCGGGTTATGCTACAAAGAAAGAATTTCCTGTAGACGACGGACAATGTATTATTAACTTAGAGAGAGGTGGAAATCAAACGACACTACACTCAATGCTCTATTGTAATGAATAATTATTTTTAAATGAAAAATAGTATTGTTGATTATTAATAAGAATAGGAGTTAATTAATAAGGAATAATATCTGTAAAAAGGTTAGAAATTATATTTAAGAAAATATTATAATTGAAAAGAAAATGTTAAGGAATTAAATAATAAAAAATGTTATGCTAAATAAAAGGTTAAAGAAAAAAAATGGTAAGGAATGTTAATGTGTTCAAAATATGTTAAGAAATGTAAGGAATGTTATTATCGATGTTGTTATTAATATGAAGAAAGGGTTATTAATGATAAATAAATGTTTAATTGTCAGAACGGCTGATCAAGCGAAAACTTCATACCTTAGTGGAAAAGCAAGGACACAGAAGAAAGTGATAGTGAAAGTCAAGGGCAGAGATTACTTAGAGCTCAAATGCTACAATTAACACATCGAGTGAGTTATGCACATAAAAGTCTGGATATAGATGTGTTTCTAAGGCAGTCATCTGTAGCTGATAATGTGACACACTACGAAGCTAAAAAGAGTATTCTGTTACGGAAATGTATTTCAACACAAGGTAAGAATGAAGAAAATTATTAGTGATCAGAAAGGAAATGTAAGAATGAAGATTGGAATAATAGGCTAAGAAAAGGGTAAGGAATGAAGGTAGGAATGTATGATTACGGTAATGTAAAATTCCAGATTGAAGAATGGCATAATATGTTAAGATGCCTAATGTTTACCAGTGCAAGAAAGCAACTCATGTAGGAAGTTCTACACATAAAAATAAATAGGTCAATGGGACCAGATTAGTTACTTACTTCTTACTTCTTCCTACAGGCGTCCAGCTTCAACTGTAGCCGTTAGCCCGATGTCCATGGTAGATGATAGAAGCGATAGCCCAGTACTTCTTATTGCTCATGATTTCTTGCCATCACGACACTTGATCCCTTGCGGCAATCGGGTAATGACATTTTATAAGTATATGTTCAAGGTTCTCCTCTCCGTCTTCACACAGTAAGCATTGTGGCGTATCCGTGACATTGAATCTAAAGAGATATTCTTGGGTAACGATATGGCCGGTACGTGCCCTCGCAGCAAAAGCAGCTATCGGACGCGTTACTCCCTTGTAGATATCTTCCTTGGCCGGCACAGGTTGTATTTGGTATAAGTTGCAACCTATGGTTGCTGATTTCCAACTGTCCTCCCAAGAGCTCCTGAAGTGTCGGTCACCCGAGCTTCTGCACTGCAGCAGGGGAGAACTTCTTTAGGTTGGTTGGATACATTGTGCACGCTTCCCTTGCGATTCCATCTGCTATTTCATTTCCGGGGACTCCACAGTGGGATGGAACCCATTGAAGGGTGATCATTTTTCCTTCGTTGTGTAGCTGGAGGAATAGTTTCCTTATTTCATTAATACGAAAGAAGTACACACTCGTGCCATATTTTGATAGCGCTTCTAATGATGATTTGGAGTCAGTCAAGATACAGATAAGCTTTTGCTCAATGGAAAGACAGCAGATTAATGCCGCGTTTATAGCCAATAATTCGGTGTCCATACTGGACTGTGCGTTAGCCGGAATATAGTACTATTCGCCATTACTCTGGTTGAAATACCCTGCACCTGACTTCCCACTTTCGATGTCCACTGATCCATCTGTGAAGATCTTCGTACGATTTTTATACTGCTCGTCAATCATCTCTAGTGTTTCTGCTCTAAGTATATCTGGATGACTCATTTTGCCGACTTTGTGTGGAAGATCCACGATCGCTTTTATTCCCGGCCAGCTACGTGGCGGTTCTTCGTACACAGGTGGAATTAGCTCCGGCACATTATACGATAACGTTGTCGACAGTATGTTCGTTTGATAGTTGAACGAATTTTTAATGCTTCTCTTAATGCGAATTTTAATTGCTTCAGACATAGCTGGACGCTATGTCCACTATCGGACAAGATCTTTTATTTATAAACTGTAAAGTCTAACGGACAATATGTTAGTTCAAGTAATAAAAAAAAAACAGTAACTACAATTATCGGACGTCTACAGTCTACAACTACAAACATCAACACTGTAGACAAATGGTGAGAGAACATCAAGCAGAGGAACGATATGCAGAGCAATAGAGGCGGTTAATAGAACAACAGCAGCTGATTCAGAGCAACACATCATTCCATTCTACAGCCAGCAAATGGGACCATGAAGGACGAGTGACTGGAGGACGACCAATGGAACCGGAAAACGCAAGAGGACATCCAGTAGGAGAGGACCGACAGATCACTGGACGACATGGGTACAATCCGCAGAATTGAGGTGACGAAAAACCAATTTATAATTATAAAAGAATAGAGACATTGAAAAGACATTAATTAAAAAATTTTAAATTAAAGAAAAATTATGTAGATAGAGATAAGAGAATGTAATTTTACTATAGTAAGAATTTTCTTTAATGATGACCAATTAATTGAAATCCTTGTTTGGAGGATCAACAATTGATTTAATAATTTTAAATTTTCATTTAAAGCATATAAAGTAAAGTAGTTGGAAATATAGAAGAAGATTAACGATTCGATTAGTTTATTTAAAATGTTATAAAGCCTTAAGATGTATGCCAAGCATAGAATAATAATGTAAATACGAACAAATTTATAAAGCACATATTCAGACTGAGTAGTCGAGAACTTATAGTGTAACGAAGAAATGTTTAACATAGAGTTTTACTAATATAAGATATACGATTTATTTTATGATGAGTGTACGGCAACAAAGAAACATTGAAACAATCCATTCTACAGCCAGCAAATGGGACCATGAAGGACGAGTGACTGGAGGACGACCAATGGAACCGGACAATGCAAGAGGACATCCAGTAGGAGAGGACCGACAGATCACCAGAGGACATGGGTACAATCCGCAGAATTGAGGTGACGAAAAATCAATTTATAATTATAAAAGAATAGAGACATTGAAAAGACATTAATTAAAAAATTTTAAATTAAAGAAAAATTATGTAGATAGAGATAAGAGAATGTAATTTTACTATAGTAAGAATTTTCTTTAATGATGACCAATTAATTGAAATCCTTGTTTGGAGGATCAACAATTGATTTAATAATTTTAAATTTTCATTTAAAGCATATAAAGTAAAGTAGTTGGAAATATAGAAGAAGATTAACGATTCGATTAGTTTATTTAAAATGTTATAAAGCCTTAAGATGTATGCCAAGCATAGAATAATAATGTAAATACAAACAAATTTATAAAGCACATATTCAGACTGAGTAGTCGAGAACTTATAGTGTAACGAAGAAATGTTTAACATAGAGTTTTACTAATATAAGATATACGATTTATTTTATGATGAGTGTACGGCAACAAAGAAACATTGAAACAATTGATAATGAATATTTTATGGCGAAGTAAATATTATATTTTTTTTTTTATTTTTCGTTTGAATAAAGAAATGAAAACATGTTACGATTCATAAAAGGACTACTCTTATTATGATTACACCTAAACTCCAATTATACATACACATTATCAGTAATATTGTATGAGCTATACCACTACACAATTTAGATTACATTTAATATATATATTGTGTCGTTGTATAATGTTGGTGTCCCAAGAACGTGGGGCTCCTCAAACACAAATAAATTTGTATTTACAACCTGTATACAAAAAATATACCGTTGAATAATTTTGTTGCCTGTTAACATGTGGCATGACACGCTTACATTTAATAAATAAATGTATGCTCTATTGTTAAATGTGTGCATAGGATTTTATGTATAATAATTGATGTTTATTTATGAACATTTTTGTATGTTGTTTATTTTGTTGTGTGTAATGACACAACTGGCACCCAACAATACATTGATGTACCGTATATGATAACAGGTGTAATTTTAACAAGAGTATAATAATAGTTACTAATAAAAAAATAAACAAATAAATCAATAAAAAAATAGCGAACAGTTGTATAATAATAATAATAATTTTAAAAATAAATTTAAATACATCGTATTCATGATGGCAGCACCAGAAAGCCTGAACATGGAAGCACTACAAACCATGATGCGTGCTTGAGTAGATGAAATAAGCACCAAACAGACAGAAAATCTAAATGCTAAACTTGAGGAACAAACTGAAAAGTTAAATAATAAATTAGAACAACAGCCTAAAAATTGTAAACAGGACACCATAAAAATAACGAAGAAAGTGAAAGAGTTAACAGAAAAGGTTGTTGATACCAACTCACATATGGACATGATTGGAGAAAATACATGTGCAACAATTGATAAACAAATGGAACAAATATGTGAAACGATGATATGAGAAGAAACCATAATAATTGAAGATACGAAAGAAAATACGTTCGTAATTAATAATGATAATTCTAGAGAAATAATTAACATTAAAGAAGAGAGCAAAATAAAAATTCAGCAATCATACCTTATTGATAGGAATATCCAAGTCGCAGGTTACACACACAGTAGTAAATCACATAAGAGAAAAATACATGTGAAACACTTAAGGTACCACATTTACGGTGAGAAAAAACACGGTAAGTACCAAACGAGTGGTAATTATAATAACAATAATTGTAATCATAATTATAAAAGATACAAAGAGAGAGAGAAGACGCACACAACTGTTCAGGTAGGTTCACTAAACCAAACTAATGAGAGAGAGCGAAGCGTTTGTAAAGTGAAACGAAGGGGAAATTCTGTGTGGCCGAGAGGCAGGATGAAATTTGTACCCTATAAACAGGTGAGTTACACGGTCAAAACAAACATTCACGTGGTAAATACGCACAATAAAGGAATGCAAGACGGAAATGTTACATGGCGGGTTATGCTACAAAGAAAGAATTTCCTGTAGACGACGGACAATGTATTATTAACTTAGAGAGAGGTGGAAATCAAACGACACTACACTCAATGCTCTATTGTAATGAATAATTATTTTTAAATGAAAAATAGTATTGTTGATTATTAATAAGAATAGGAGTTAATTAATAAGGAATAATATCTGTAAAAAGGTTAGAAATTATATTCAAGAAAATATTATAATTGAAAAGAAAATGTTAAGGAATTAAATAATAACAAATGTTATGCTAAATAAAAGGTTAAAGAAAAAAAATGGTAAGGAATGTTAATGTGTTCAAAATATGTTAAGAAATGAAGGAATGTTATTATCGATGTTGTTATTAATATGAAGAAAGGGTTATTAATGATAAATAAATGTTTAATTGTCAGAACGGCTGATCAAGCGAAAACTTCATACCTTAGTGGAAAAGCAAGGACACAGAAGAAAGTGATAGTGAAAGTCAAGGGCAGAGATTACTTAGAGCTCAAATGCTACGATTAACACATCGAGTGAGTTATGCACATAAAAGTCTGGATATAGATGTGTTTCTAAGGCAGTCATCTGTAGCTGATAATGTGACACACTACGAAGCTAAAAAGAGTATTCTGTTACGGAAATGTATTTCAACACAAGGTAAGAATGAAGAAAATTATTAGTGATCAGAAAGGAAATGTAAGAATGAAGATTGGAATAATAGGCTAAGAAAAGGGTAAGGAATGAAGGTAGGAATGGATGATTACGGTAATGTAAAATTCCAGATTGAAGAATGGCATAATATGTTAAGATGCCTAATGTTTACCAGTGCAAGAAAGCAACTCATGTAGGAAGTTCTACACATAAAAATAAATAGGTCAATGGGACCAGATTAGTTACTTACTTCTTACTTCTTCCTACAGGCGTCCAGCTTCAACTGTAGCCGATAGCCCGATGTCCATGGTAGATGATAGAAGCGATAGCCCAGTACTTCTTATTGCTCATGATTTCTTGCCATCCCGACACTTGCATCCTTAAGATATCCCTTGCGGCAATCGGGTAATGACATTTTATAAGTATATGTTCAAGGTTCTCCTCTCCGTCTTCACACAGTAAGCATTGTGGCATATCCGTGACAATGAATCTAAAGAGATATTCTTGGGTAACGATATGGCCGGTACATGCCCTCGCAGCAAAAGCAGCTATCGGACGCGTTACTCCCTTGTAGATATCTTCCTTGGCCGGCACAGGTTGTATTTGGTATAAGTTGCAACCTATGGTTGCTGATTTCCAACTGTCCTCCCAAGAGCTCCTGAAGTCTCGGTCACCCGAGCTTCTGCACTGCAGCAGGGGAGAACTTCTTTAGGTTGGTTGGATACATTGTGCACGCTTCCCTTGCGATTCCATCTGCTATTTCATTTCCGGGGACTCCACAGTGGGATGGAACCCATTGAAGGGTGATCATTTTTCCTTCGTTGTGTAGCTGGAGGAATAGTTTCCTTATTTCATTAATACGAAAGAAGTACACACTCGTGCCATATTTTGATAGCGCTTCTAATGATGATTTGGAGTCAGTCAAGATACAGATAAGCTTTTGCTCAATGGAAAGACAGCAGATTAATGCCGCGTTTATAGCCAATAATTTGGTGTCCATACTGGACTGTGCGTTAGCCAGAATATAGTACTATTCGCCATTACTCTGGTTGAAATACCCTGCACCTGACTTCCCGCTTTCGATGTCCACTGATCCATCTGTGAAGATCTTCGTACGATTTTTATACTGCTCGTCAATCATCTCTAGTGTTTCTGCTCTAAGTATATCTGGATGACTCATTTTGCCGACTTTGTGTGGAAGATCCACGATCGCTTTTATTCCCGGCCAGCTACGTGGCGGTTCTTCGTACACAGGTGGAATTAGCTCCGGCACATTATACGATAACGTTGTCGACAGTATGTTCGTTTGATAGTTGAACGAATTTTTAATGCTTCTCTTAATGCGAATTTTAATTGCTTCAGACATAGCTGGACGCTATGTCCAATATCGGACAAGATCTTTTGTTTATAAACTTTAAAGTCTAACGGACAATATGTTAGTTCAAGTAATAAAAAAAAAACAGTAACTACAATTATCGGACGTCTACAAACAGTCTACAACTACAAACATCAACACTCTAGACAAATGGTGAGAGAACATCAAGCAGAGGAATGATATGCAGAGCAATAGAGGCGGTTAATAGAACAACAGCAGCTGATTCAGAGCAACACATCATTCCATTCTACAGCCAGCAAATGGGACCATGAAGGACAAGTGACTGGAGGACGACCAATGGAACCGGAAAACGCAAGAGGACATCCAGTAGGAGAGGACCGACAGATCACCGGAGGACATGGGTACAATCCGCAGAATTGAGGTGATGAAAAACCAATTTATAATTATAAAAGAATAGAGACGTTGAAAAGACATTAATTAAAAAATTTTAAATTAAAGAAAAATTATGTAGATAGAGATAAGAGAATGTAATTTTACTATAGTAAGAATTTTCTTTAATGATGACCAATTAATTGAAATCCTTGTTTGGAGGATCAACAATTGATTTAATAATTTTAAATTTTCATTTAAAGCATATAAAGTAAAGTAGTTGGAAATATAGAAGAAGATTAACGATTCGATTAGTTTATTTAAAATGTTATAAAGCCTTAAGATGTATGCCAAGCATAGAATAATAATGTAAATACGAACAAATTTATAAAGCACATATTCAGACTGAGTAGTCGAGAACTTATAGTGTAACGAAGAAATGTTTAACATAGAGTTTTACTAATATAAGATATACGATTTATTTTATGATGAGTGTACGGCAACAAAGAAACATTGAAACAATTGATAATGAATATTTTATGGCGAAGTAAATATTATATTTTTTTTTTTTTTTCGTTTGAATAAAGAAATGAAAACGTTACGATTCATAAAAGGACTACTCTTATTATGATTACACCTAAACTCCAATTATACATGCACATTATCAGTAATGTTGTATGAGCTATACCACTACACAATTTAGATTACATTTAATTAAATGTAACACATTGTGTCATTGTATAATTTTGGCGTCCCAAGAACGTGGGGCTCCTCAAACACAAATAAATTTGTATTTACAACCTGTATACAAAAATATACCGTTGTAATATATTTGTATTGGCCTCTTCCTCTGCTCCTGGGGAATGGCCCACATATGTCTATAAAGAGTTTCTCAAGGTTCCGGTTAGAAGTGATGGTAATCATGGCACCTTCTTTCCATTCATTGTTCACCTTGACCATCTGACAGATCCTCCAACTCCTCACCGTCTGTCGTACCTCCTTGTTTATACCCTTTATATACATGTGTTCTTCTAATGCTCTTGAGAGGTCCCATATGTCCATATCTGATGTGGTAGTCTAGAATTACTGGTCACTCGGCTGCTTTTGGGATATACAATTTCCAATAATTGCCCTTTGATATGGGACGAGTGAATATAAAATCATTATGAATACAATAATAAGGGATTATAGTGGGGTCATTTTGTTCTAATCATTCTTTGATTGATGTTAGTTTAGGATCTGTGGTCTGCTGTTCCTTCACCTGGTTCAGAATCCCTTCCATATCTTCTCTGGATTGAATAATATGAAATACTTTCCCGATGTCTTCCTGTTCAATTTTATATGTTCCCTGCTCGATGTTCACCCTGGATAGTCCATCAGCGACTATGTTCTGCTTTCCTGGTACATATTCCCATTGTATTGTATATTGTAGTTTTGTAGAATTAAAATCCATCAGATCAATTGGCTGTGATTTAATTTACATTTTTTAAGAAAAGAGATAGATTTATGGTCCAACCTGATGGTTAATGGATATCCTAAAATGTAAGTGCGAAACTTCAAGCATGCGAAGACTACACTAAGTAGTTCCTTGTCCGTGACTGTATAATTCCGTTCACAACTGCTTAACACTCTGCTGGCAAAACTGACCACTAAATGATTGCCCTCCTCGTCTTCCTGATACAATTCTGCACCTAGGCTGATGTTGCTGGCATCACAATTTAAGTAAAACCTCTTATTAAAATCGGGGTGGTGTAGTACAACACTGTTTAGAAATTTACTTTTAACTTAATTAAAATTATCATCTTCTGGCTTGCCCCATTTCCACTTACTCTTTTATGATAGTAAATGCTGAAATTTGGCAGTCAGCTCCGAATAATTCTGTTGAAACTTTCGGTAATAGTTGCAAATAACTAAAAATTATTGCAAATGCCTAATATTTTTCGGTTTGGGAAAATTCTGAATTACCTCTACCTTCTCAGGTGATGGCGTTCATCCAGTTTCAGATAGTATAAATCCAAGAAAGGGTAATTCCTGCGTGATAAATTTAGATTTACCGAGTTTAAGTGTTATGTTATTCTGATGTAGTTTCTTTAATACCAACTCGATTCTGCTGAAATACTCATCCCATGTTGCTGAAGTTATCAGTATGTCATCAACGTATACAGTGGCAAACTCTAATGCTTCTCTTCCTAAAATCTGGTCCATACACTGTACAAAGATGGCTACTGAATTTACCAGTCTGAAGGGTAACCGTTTAAACTGGTAGTTCCTTCCTTCAAATATAAAGGCAACATACTGACTATTTGGGTGCAGCTCTATCTGCCAGTATCCACATACTGCATTCCAGGTGCTCATGAACTTGCAACCATGGAATTTTTTCATGATCTCCTCTATCTCCTCTGGTGATGTCCGATTGTTAACAATCATTTTATTTATCTACCTGGCGTCGAGGCATAATCGCACCTGTCCGTCTTTTTGGGGATTGCTACTATTGCGCTGGTGTATGGTGAACTACTTCTTTCGATGATGTCCTCTTCGATCATTCTCTGGATTTCTTGCCTAACGGCTTCTTTTAATGACTGTGCTATTGGATACGATTTTTTGTTGAAATTCACTGAATCATGGAATTTAAGCTCACACATAACATTTTTTGCTTTGCCTGGTGAGTTGGAGAATAAACTTCTGTATTTATTATAAATGTCTACTAGATTTTTCTTTTGTTCCACACTTACTGCTTCTGTTGAGCCCTTTACATGAAATGACAGTATTTCCTGCAACTTCTCCTTCCATAAATCTGATTCGGTTGTAACAATTTCATTATTTCCTATGGGTGTCATAATTTTCTCCCTAACATGGTATGAACATCGGTACTGAGAGGCACATTGGCTTCCTATTATCTCAGTGGACCATTCATCACCTTCTGAACGCAGTGTCACTTTTCCACTGTTCAGATTAATTATAGCAGAGTGGCGCCATAGCATGTCACACCCTAATAACACCTTAAAGGGTAGCCCCTGTGCTACTAAAAACACCGTAGGAATTTCTTGTATTCCTTTACTTGTAACATTCAGGATTACTTGTTGCTTCACGGTTTTGTTCTGTCTTCCAATTGCTCCTATTATTGTTATGTTGTGGATGGGCAGTGTGGGTATTCTCTCAGTGCTTAACTCTTGTATTCTGTTTAATTCAGTTTTATCTATCAGTGATATGTTAGCACCAGTACTGATCATCATTTCCGTAAGTACACCTTGTAGCTCTACCCTGACGTATACAATTTTGTTGTTTGGTTTTGCCTCTTCAGCCGTTCTCTCTTCCATCAAATCAGATTGAATGTTTTTCAAATAGTTGGTTCGAATAATAGTAATTGATTTTTCATTTGGATTGAGTATTTCTATCTGCCCTGTGTTCGCTTGCAGTGACGGGTTGTCCTGTGTTTTCACTGCGGGCTCTGGTTTCCCCTATTCCCGTCAAATGTTATTGGTCGCTCCTGGGCATCCCTATGCTGGTTTTCAGAGGGTACTTCTCTTCTTCGTTCCCAGCTTCTAGACCGTCGACTCTCGCACTTCTACTCCTTTGTGGGCGTCTATTATCTTCGTCTCGTCTGTACTGACTTCTGTAGGTCTGGTCGTTGTTGAAACTCCTTCGATGACCTCTGAATCGGTTGTTTGGTGGACTCCTATTATTATTATTGGCCCTGATGTGATTTACCCTCTTGTCTGTTGTCTCAGTTTGGTTCATTTTGCTGCTCGTTTTGGATCTCTGGTCTCTGGCGATTCCTCCTATAATAGTCTTCCTGTTCATAACTCTCTAAGAGAGCTTCCATTGCTCCGATAGTCTTCACCTGTCCACATAGTCTAGCACGTACTATCCCTTCTTCAAAGTGTTATGAAAGTTTGGTCACCAGACCTTCTTCTGGGATTCATGGTTCCAAATGTCTTGCTAAACAAACTTTACCTAAAAAGTATGCCGTAGGTGTTTGGCCTCTTGTAGGGTCATACTTTCCGTTGCACAAGTTATCTTGGATGATGTTCTGTATGGATTCCGACCAATACTTGGTCTTGAACACCTGTTTAAATTCTGGATAATTGTGAACATCATTTCTTATTGCTGTCCACCAATTATCAGTGATGTTCTTAAAACTTTCATCCAGCAGATTCTTGATCATATGCCACCGGTTTTCTTTATTCCAACTAAACAGTTCCTCTAACCTCTCTAAGAATTCCAGTGGATTTCTTCTATTCTCTTTAAAGTTAATGGCATCTCTGTTTTCTCCCAGTGGTATATGGGTGTAGCGCATCGGTCTATTTCGAAGTACCGCCAATTCTTCTCTAATGTTTATCAATTCTCTCCTCTGTATTTCCTCTATCTTCTCTTTATTGTTGTTCACCTGGTATTGTACTTGTCCTAAATTATTCCCTATATGTTCGTATTGTTCCTCCATTTTGTCTTGCAGTTTCTCCAACTTTTCTTGCATTTCTTGTTGGAGTATTTCAACCCTTATTTTGCTATTATCTTCGACATTATTTATTTTATTTATTATTTCTTCTCTGAATTGTATCAATGTTTCATTAGTCCTTTCGATTTTCTCATTTGTTTCAGTTATTCTTTGTTTAATCTCCTCCCTATATTCTTCTAACCATTGTTTCAGTGTTTCGTTGTTCTTTTCAGTTTTCTTGTTAAGTGTCTCATTGTCTTCCCTCATTTGCTGTTTTAATGAGTCGTTATTCTTTTTATTATTCTCCTTTATTTGTTGTTTTAATTCTTTGTTGTTCTGTTTTAATGTTTCGTTGTTACGGTCAATGTCATCCTTCATTTGTTTAAATGCTTCTCGCATAAACTCCATTAGTCTGTTTGAGTTTGTTTCTGTTGTAGGTAATATCGTCTCAATTTCTTCAACAGGCGTGGCCTCTTTTTCTAGCATGTCTAATTCGGTTTCGGTGTCTGCTGTTCATTTACTTGAAGTCGCTCTTCATGGCATTTTTGTTTTTATCATAGTCACTGCTAGAGTAGAAACTATTAAAAGAGTACAACAAAATGATACACAGTTCTCTTCTACTTCTAGCCTCACTGGTTGGGCGCCATAATATGTAATGCACACTTACTTACACTTAGGTTGATATTACTGGTTGTGTTTTTCTGGTTTATCAAAATGTATTTTGATTGTGTTGATATATTTTCAAATAAAATTTTCTTAGTTAGGCCTCACGTTGTTTGCGCCATATATGTAATGCTCAATTTTTGGGTTGACATGTTTAGATGTAATTAGCTGTTTTGTTTGTCGATCTATTTTGGTTTTGGTATAGTCTTATATTTCATTAAATATGTAAACTTTCAGATTATGTAAATTGTTAAATGATAATTGAGTTGTGTATTCGTTTTGAGGTGTGTTTAAATTTATACCTGTACTTGTTAGGTAACCATATAGTTCCAGTTTTTTGGTTAAGTTTCATGAATTAAAATATTTAATGTCTTGACTACTTAAAGTTCTTTAATTTCAATTAATTCCTTCCTTTATTCCCTTAGAATTCACTTACCTATTTATATAATTCAAATCGCACGTGGTACACAAGCAATAGGTACTACTAACTTATTCTTCAAATGTTTATGAAAACACTAATGTTCAGAACCTGACAAAAATGTCAAGTATTAAAAATAATTATTCATATACAATTAATTCTCTTAAATATTCTTTTATTCCTTTTTAAATTCTGTTCTTTTCTTTTTAAATTAAAATGAACAATCTTTTCCTTAATTTTAATTGTCCAGGCTTGTTAAATTTTTTAGCTCAGCGGTTGGTAATATGATCTTCTTATTCAGGCCTAGTCTACTGATTAAGTTATGTAAATATAAACTTGGGTTCTTGTGACTACAATAATTAATTACGAAAATGTCTTTTGCGAAGTACAAAACATCACACTACAAAGTTGACTATAATGTAACAAAATAATATCTTATATCTAAAATAACGAATAGTTCGTATGTGCCGAACAGTGTCTATTTTAAGGGTAACCTAGTCTTAATAGGTTATACTGCTTTAAACATTAAACACAAAGAAATAATAATTTAAACGTGAAAAATTTACAATAGTGTTAGTGTTTTTGTTCAATGGTAGTGGAATAAATATTTCACAAGTGTACATAAAGTGTTACAGTAGTATTATTATAATTAGTTAGAAGTCGTTTAAAATTTTAAGTATTCACTATACTTTCCTTTACTTTGTACACACTTTCTTATTCACTATTAATATTATTAAATCACTATAACTCCTTTCTGATTGTATAAACAATTCACAACACTTTTCTCACTTTTTGGTTATGTTATGTTATTCTCTCTTCACCTAAACTAGCCGAGGTTCGATTCTGATGGTAACGTCATGGCTATCGGTGTCGCAGAGGAGCCGTTCTTTACTGTACAAATTCCAACAATAGACTAACTCGTTTGCCGTCACTTTTTGGGTTGCTACACACAAAATGTGAAAAATTCCTATTGGTTGAAATCTTAATCATTTTTGTTGATGGCGTCTCTTTTCTAAGATCAAAATTACTAAAAATTCTTAAATTTAACATATTTTCCTTATGCTATGTACAATTGTAAAGATATTATTACCAATGAACTGTTTTTTTCTCCTGATCATTTTAAGATCTCACACACAAGATATGTTTCTATACAGTAATTCCAAAAATAACAATTTTAAGGTTTGGCCTATTCTAACAAATTATGTTTAAAAGTTATCTTTTTTGTTACATAACTAATTTTCTTGGTTGTACATATGATTTTATGTTACTAACGTGTATTTTAATACTAGTGATTACAATTATGAACATTAAATTTGTATAAAAACATTGGCTTGTACAATAATGTCTTGTGTACTTTGGACAATTATTTGTTTCTTTAAGTGAAATTGCTTAATTCTAATACAAGTTAACATTTATTCTTTATTCATTATAAACTACATTATCTATTACTAGACATATCTTGATCTAATATAACATTTATACATTGTAATTTCTCTGTCTACCTTCTACAGTAGATGTAGTTTTTTGCCCCAGTTAACATCTTGTTAATTACCTTATTACTTGTCCATTACAAACACTTATGATTACTTTTACCTTAATCTAATAACACACATTATTTCTTATGATATATGGCATTGTCTAGTACAATTTTTATAAACAACATTGTCTCTTTTTATCTGACGAGTAGATGCAGGTTTTGTGTAACATTAATCTCTTACTAACTATATTATTATCTTGTCCATAACAAACAATAGTTATTTCTTATTTCATAATCTATTAGTCAGCTTATCTGTTACACTTTCTATTACTATATTATTTACATCACATTCTTTTTTACATCTTTAGCATTCTTTTAACATACCGGTACAACAGTAATCCTTCCTTCCTGCCACACATTATAATATTTTTATTCAAAAATAAAACTTTGATCACCCATTTATATCATAATAATCTCTATCTGAATTGTCTATGTGCCTATCATTCACAATCAGATATAACTACTTAATCTAGTTTTATCTTACATTTTATTTAGTTTATGTTATGTTGTATCCAGTTACTGGTTATCCAGCTAGGCTCTGCAGTATAGGTTTTTACCTATTTTGTACATTATTTCTTATGCAGTTTACTGGAATTGTTGTTATTAAGTTTAATATAGACATGTTTGATCTTTTAGTTTTCTTATTCTATTTACAATGGTCTTAAATTCACTTGTTAATACCTATCTCTCATGACATAGGTTTATTACTTTATTATTGTTTTGTACCATACTTCAGTATATTTATATGACAATCTTTATGTTGAGGGAAACGTCACGTTACAATATAAGACCAAACATGACTTTTGGATCCTTTCCATTGCCCCTACAGGTGGACTGATTTGTATGCCAAATTCAAAACAATTGGCAACCAACCATATATTTGTGCAGCCCATGAACAATTTTTGTGCAAATATTAGTTCCATTTGTTGCACATATTTATACACACATATTCATTAAGGTTAAGTTTGATAAAATTCTTACATAACATTAAATGATAGGACATCTGCAGAAGATGGAAGAAAGTTTGTGTCAGTTTTTGGGCATCGTTTATTTTATTTCTACTGTAATATAAGACGCAATCTTCATTGTTTCACAACTTTGTTGAATTTTAAATGTCTACATACACGTCTTTGTTAAACCATATGTTTCCACACTTAATTTCTTGGTTACAACAAAAATAGGGTATAATGAGTTTATGTTCTTTTAATTTTTGTACTTTTATTTACAAAACTCTAACCAGATCGGTCAGGACCTCACCCAGAAGGTAATCCTGGCTGTGCCCCTGCAAAAGTATATTTATTCAAGTGACAGAACTGGATAATATAAGGAAAGTCTGTACTCATAAATAAATAAATTATTACAACATAATAAACTTTATTTTCTATACATAGTATATCAATTGTTTATATGTGTTATACACATTGTTGGAATATATTTATACATTATGCAGGCAGTGCTGTAATTCTTACACAGTTCCTTCGTTTAGACTATTGTAGGTTCAATAAATCATAACATTTGCATTTAATAGTGTATGCTTAAGTATTATGTAAGTATTACTGACTGAAATCTGTTGGTCAGTTTCAACGCATGCATCAAGTTATTTCACAAGCAAAGCAATTTTAACTTGACTGCTTGGCATTTGCTGCCTATCTGTCTATTTGGGGTGTCAAAACAACTTTTTAATGCATTAAACAATTATCATAAAACTTTGCATGCATATCCATACATATAATGTACAGAACCTTATTTTTTTAGATTGACTCTCCAAAAATAGGTTGGCAGGGGGCAAAAATGTGAGGGGTAATATTTTTTAAATTGCAAATGCTCATTAAACATTAAATTAAACAGAATTTTAATCACAATCTGAATGTAGTGTTTGGTTTTGAAAATTTCTAAATTTGGGGGCACCAGGGTCCAAAAAGTGTACAAAAATTTTGAGAAAAACCCAAAAATCCAAGTGGGATATTAAATTAAAGACAATCTTAACCACAGTCAGAGTATAGCATTAGGTTGAAACATTTTTAATTTTTAAAACACCAAAAAAAAATTTAATTTTTCAAATTTATTCCAAACATTAAAATAAAGGAAAATATGTTAAGCTAAATCTAAATGTAGTGTTTTCTTTGAAAAATGTTATTTTTAGGTGGCAGCATGAGATAAAATTGAATGTCAATATTTCTAAGAAATTGTAAAAGTCAGACCAAGTTCTGTAGCTCAGGGAGGTGACTAACAAGCACCAGTCACAATGATTAACACAATAGCAAATCTTGTGATAATGCATAAGGTGTTCTGAAACTGTATGTACCAGTAGTTATCTAATGTATACAGTTAGAGATTATAACTGTTGCTTACATCAATTCATTCTGTAGTAGGTAAGCCTTCTTGTACTTCTTTGCCCATAGCTTTATTGTGATAATCGCAACAGCTACAGCACCATATTAAAAACAAATGGAAATGACATGCTAACATCATTATTATCATCATAATATTATAATAATCAGACCTTTGTCTTTTCACTACATCATCATATTCTTTGATGCTGTCTCTCCTGAGCAATTCTTGTCCAGTTCACCAAACCTCAAGTACTTGACTACATCTATCCACTCATTACACAAAGGGCTTTATCCACGACCTGTCAAAGATCTAAGACTTCCAATCTAGTGACATTTGTAATCATGTCCTATCATGCCACTTACCCAAACAGCATGCAGATCCTGGTATTAATTACGTTTCATAAGTAAACTGGTACCCTCTCCTACAATTTTTCATTTCAGTAGTAAACATGTAAATCATGTCATAAGCCTTTAACACTACACTTCATACTTAACACTTTTCAATGTCACTTTTAACTTAACACTATGCTGAGTTTCCTGCATTTCATTTCCCATTTTATTTTATTGTTCTATAATCCTCTCCTGGAAGGTTGCTATCTTCTATTGTTATCTTAATTTTTCTTTTTTTTCTATTTCATCTACTTTTCTTTTGGAACAGTATATATTCGAAAATTTCCTTTTGTATCCTATCTCCCTTTGTACAATCTGGGCATAGCTGTTATCTTTCTACTCTAAACTGTTGTCTCCATATTGCTGACGTCTAGTATTCTTGTCACTTTATCACCAGATATCTGTGTCTAGAGATGAAATTCAGTATTGCATACTTTTATCCTTAACCTACCACCAATATACGGAAACAGATAAAAGAAGAGGCCTCGTAAAGGACAGGCTTATTTCAAGGACCTAGCAACTCTGTCCACGTGAGTATTTGTTTTTCCCCACCTTATACAACCAGGAAGAGAAACATGTCCCAACTTAAATCCTAACTTCACATATTTTATTCATGTGTTCTTAACTCTCCTATCAATTTTGTTGTTGTAATTTAGCAATGATCTCAGGAAAACATACATAGCTAATTATAAACTGGTTTAAAATTCTGAGGTAAGATGTTTGACAGAACATTGGTCAAATCTACTAATAAATCAAATCTTAGAAAAAGAAAAAGTCAGGAAAAGTAACCTTTATTTTAAAATTAAAATTTTAGGCTATATTGGACATTTTGATTGAAAGGATACAGGTTACTTACTGTTACTGTTAAGGTTACTTGGAACCACACTTCTAGATAAATGTGCAAAACTGTTAGTGTTTCAGTGTACGCCATTCTAAGAAATTATGCAATATAAACTTAAATCTGACACCCACATAATGTGTAAATACTACAATTTGTTATTTACTAGTCTCTTCATTGATACAGGCCTATATTTCGACATAGAGTTCTGTATTCACTTTACTATCAATTAATATCAGTTCAGTGTCCTATATTTTTTATTATAGTAACTGTTTGAAATTTCAAACATTAATACTTCCTGTAAATATATATGACTTCAGGTACCAATTTCATTACACGATAAACTAGATATAATACAACATGGGAACAACAGTCATAACATACTGTATACTTTGCCATCTGATCTCTACTATCATAAACTTAAACCTTATATCTCTAATCCATTAACAATAATTACCAATCAACAGTATGAACACTGTTACTTGTTTACATAAATTAAATACTGGATCTTCATTTTTTTCAATGTGTAACATGGCAGTTTTCAACTGACTGCATTGCTGATAATACTGTAATCACCAAAGTTGGTCCACATGTGGTCCCAAAATCGAGGATCACCTCGAGGATCTAAAGGCATGTTTCCTGGTGCCACAGCAGTTGTGTTGATGCAGGATAACAGAGCCTCTAAGTGTCTCAGGATAGCAGGGTAACTGAAATGTTAAAAGAGGTCACTTAACATGAACACAAGAATAAATTTTAAATTTTATTTTAGTAAAGTTTATAGATTGGATAACTAGAGTGAGATGGAAATGAGATTAAGAGAGTTTTATCAAAGTATAAAAATTTCATTGCCAGTGTTTTGATTGCGTTGAAATTTTCTGAACTGTAAAACTATAGTCCACTGTCACATTCCCCGAACATTTTCACAAAAACTGTAGTACTTATTTAAAGTGGTTATTTTAGATCAACCTGATCTTTAAACTCAACCAACTGACCAAGTCATAAAGCAAGTCCATTGAAGATGACCATCACAGTTATGGTAAAAACAACTGGTGGAAATGACAGTTGATAGTGGTTTTGCAGCCTGAAAAATGTTAAAGTAAGGAAGTTTCATTTTCCTGAAGTGTGTGTGTGTGTGTGTGTGTGTGTGTGTGTGTGTGTGTGTGTGTGTGTGTGTGTGTGTGTGTGTGTGTGTGTGTGTGTGTGTGTGTGTGTGTGTGTGTGTGTGTGTGTGTGTGTGTGTGTGTGTGTGTGTGTGTGTGTGTGTGTGTGTGTGTGTGTGTGTGTGTGTGTGTGTGTGTGTGTGTGTGTGTGTGTGTGTGTGTGTGTGTGTGTGTGTGTGTGTGTGTGTGTGTGTGTGTGTGTGTGTGTGTGTGTGTTTAGTATTAATTAATAGTAATCTATTATTGATGCAATTAAATTAACCCTTTTAAAATTGGTAAAATCAGCTTAAGTGTATTATGCAGCACACAATGTGGAACCCATTAAATCTTGAAGTTGAAAAAGGTTTTTTTCTAGTTATAAAAATTTCAAATTACTTATGTTAGCAATAGAGCAATAGACAGCTTTGTTCCATAAGCCCAATTTGTGACAATCTGAGAGTTGTGCAATAACAAGTAACCTGTGTAATGTGTAATCTAAGACAAGATAACAAATTGGCCTATATTGAACACTACCGTTATTTGTATGTATGCTATGTGTTGTATAGTTCACAGTTTCTAATCAAGCACTAAAATACAGAACACAGTATCTGTATAATGCCTGAAAATATGAATATACAGTACTGTGTTATATATAGTATTCAAATTAAATACTTCCTATAATTTATTATAAGTCGTAATTAGTCACATAAGCCTTATAAAAATAGTTTTCATAAATCTCAATTTGTAAAGCATAGAAATAGCTACATAGAATATTTCTCTGGTATAAAACAATAACAATGAGAAGTAAATAAACCATGATTTTCATACCTTTAATGTGAAGTGTAATGAGAATTACATAATTCAAAAAAGTCTTGAGTTTTGTTGCCCATGATGTGTTAGAGTGTCCAAGTAAAACTGTCACTAATGATTTACAAACACTATTTCAATGTAGAACACTAGTATTTTAAATAAAAATTAAAAAAAAATTACCTTATTGCCTGAGCCAGCTCTGGCTCATTGTTAGCTTTATCAAGGGCTGCTGTTAGGAGCAATGTCAGTTCGTTTTTAGAGATTGTTTGGAAGACCATTGTTGTGTGTGTTTTGTGTAATGTGTTTAAATAGTATATGTAATTTAAATTGTGTCTGTTCTTTTAGAATGTTGTATCCGTGTACGTTTTGTGTTTGCATATTTCCAGTTGTTCAAATGTGTCTAAGGCCAGAAAACTATACACACTTGTTTGACTACATCCTCTATTTGACACTGCCGTCATATGTCACTATTTTGTTTCCTATCACGTCTCAAAAGACATCCTCGTAATGTAAATTTGTAAATCTTAAAATAAGTATGTAAGACATTTCTCATTATGTGTTGGAATATATTTAAACTTACACACATAATGAATAAAAACATATATTTAACAATGAAAATAAAAATAATCAAAAATAATAAAATAGTCAAACTTGAAATAAGCTCATTCTATAATATAGAGTGCAGCAATAAAATGTGAATTTTTTATTTCTTGAGGAAATTCCATAATATTTTTGTAACATTTATTGATTGTTAAATCCTTCGCCATGTGTTGTCAATAGCAGAGAAATAAATGAGTAGAGTAAAGTTGTTGGTATACAGTACTGAGATGCTGGTCAAGTGTGTAAGCATTATTTCTCAGGCTTTCATGACTGCCATCATAATTACTCAAATTTAGACCCAAGCTGTAAGGTTTTGAAATGACTGACAAGGTTTTACTGACAAACACCTTATCAGTCATTTCAAAACTGTTTCACTGAAGATGGCCTCCAGAGGTGAGGCCGAAACATCTGATTGTAACATCCATCAGCATGATAATTATAGTAGACCATGGTCTGACAGCCCGGATTTTAATTTGAATAAGTATCAGCAAAATTTTGATCTTAGAAGGCATGATCCTATTCCATCTGGACACACAATCAGATTTTAGATGAAGAATTATGAAGCTGCAAGAAGTAAAATGAAATGAAATTGATTACAAACAGCAAATGAATCATTTCTGACTTATCCAAAAATGAGAGAGCTTTTGGCTTTAATGCAAGACAATGAAGCTTTCTTATCTTCATTATGAATGAGTGCAAAGACCTGATCTTACTGGCTTTACGAATAAACATAACTATTATTACTGATCAATGGATAATTCCCAACAACTGCATGAATGCCCAATACAAAGTCAGAGAGTTACAGTGTGGTGTGTGGTTTCTTCAGTGGGAATGGTTGGCCCTTACTTTCTGAGGTTGAATAAGGACAAGCAGCAAGTACAGTAACATCTCATGAGGAATGGCAACATGATAGACCCATCTGTTGCTCGCCAGCTTGCATCCTTTCCTACAGATATGACCCATTTTGGTATCAGCAAGTCAGTGTTATGTTTCACTGTTTGAGAATTTCAATGGAAGCAGTGCAGCAATGTTTTGGAAACTACATCATATTCACAAACGGTGACATTTCATGCTTCCCAGGTCAGCAGATGTGTAAGGTTGTGATTATACTCTACTGGAATACCTAAAAACAAGGTGTATGCAACATCACCACACAACATTGCTGAGGTCAAAAAAATGTCTGCACATCTGGTGCTTGCCAAAATCTTCAGTTGCCCAATTAATCTAATGGTATCTGGAAGGTTCTAGATAACATATTAATGCCACAGAGGTGACACTGGTTGACTATAAATATGTATCTTGTGGGTAGCTACCACTTAGTTGTGAGTTCTACGAATGTACTTTGTTATGGGTTCTGCAAAATATACCAATGATTACGGTGAAAATGAAAGTGTTTAATTGTTATTTGTGTTGCTATTATTTAACTGCCATTTTATTATTGGCTGAGTATAGTGGGTATTTCCAAAACTGTACAAGTAAGAAAACTATTATTATTATATTATTATTATTATTATTATTATTATTACTATTATTATTATTATTATTATTCCGGCTGTACAATGTTTACACATTGTCCGGAACCATAGATTACAGAAATGATTGAATTCTCATCCACCACTGCTGCTTGTCCATCGAAAGATCTTCTTCAATTTCTTGTTCCCTCAATATAGACTGAATTTCTTTTATCCAGATGATGGGTGGTCTTCCTCTTTCCCTTCTTCCTGGTGGGGTCCATTCCATAACTCTCCTTGGCAGTCTTTCCTGTGCCATTCTTTTTGTGTGTCCATACCATTGTAATTTTTTTGTTTGGATAAATCAGCAATTGAATTTTTTACATTCACTCTGTCTATCCTTAATGACTTCTTTTCTAATTTTTTCACTTCTGAATACTCTTGCCGAACGTCTCCAAAAGTCCATCTCTGCTGTCATTAATTTTGTTCTTGTGTGTTTATTAGTAGCCCTGAGCCATAAGTCATTATACTTCTAACAATGGTTTTAAATATTTTGGTTTTAGTTTCTGCTTTAATTTGCTTATCCCACAGGATTCCATTTAATGTAGATATAGCCATCTTTCCCAAATTAATTCTGGATTATATTTCTTTATCTTGCTTCCCACTGGCCATAATTTTCACCCCTAAATAGTTGTATTCCTCTGTATATGAAATCTTCCCAATGTCTTCCTCCAATATTAAGTCTTGATAAAGGTCCCTATTGCCATATATTTTGTTTTATTCATATTTACCTTTAGTCCCCACTTCTGATATTCCTGTATCAATTTTCTAGTCATGTACGCTATGTCTTCAAAATCTTGAGCCAAAAGTAATTGGTCATCAGCAAACTGTAATGAATAAACTGTATCATCATCAAGTTGAATTCCCATGTTCCTACACGTATTTGGAAGTCACTATTGCTTTATCTGTACAAATTTTGAAAAGCGTGGGTAATAGACAACATCCCTGGTGTAAACCTTTGGTTACTTTAAACCCTGGTGACAAATTCTTTCCTATTTTATTTTCGATATTGAATTGTTATATAGAAATTTTGTATAGCTTCTGTTCACAGATTGGGTAACAGTACATTGTCATAGGCTTTTTCAATGTCAATAAAAACTAAATGAAGAGGTTGCAATCGAACTATTTTCTTTTCAATTATTTGCTGTAAGGAGAAAATATGACCTATAGTTGATCTACCAATTCTGTAACCTGCTTGTTCTTCACCCTCCATTGCCTTATACTCAGCTTCTAAAAAATCTTTAAGAACTCTTCCATAAAGCCTACTTAGTATGCTAGTAATTGTTATGCCTCTATAATTTTTGCAATCATCTTTGCTTACCTTCTTGTGTATTGTTGAAAAGTATACCATCTTCCAATCTGATGGTACCCCTTCTCCATTCAGACATTTTTCAAAAAGATTTCTTAATAATTCATATAATTTATTTGTACCATTTTTTAATAACTCCGCGGGAACATCTCCAATTCCAGCTGCTCTTCCATTCTTTAGAGATTTTACAATACTTATAATAGAGAGATTTTACTTCTTTTACAATATTTATATCCAAACAAATATAATCATCTGATATTTCTCCTAAATTCGCTTCAATGTCTTTCAAATAATCTTCTCTACTCTCTACTTGAAATATTGCAGTTTGAAATAATTTTCCTAAGACTGTAGTGAGATGTACCTAAATCCCTGAATTTCCCTGGAGCTTGTTCTTAAATTGTTTAATATTTTCCAGGATTCTGTATTTCTTTTTCCTCTGATGAATTTTTCTACTTTTTGGCATGATTGTTCCCAGCTTTTATTTTTTACTTCTTTCACATTCTTCCTAACTTTAGCCTGCTGTCTTCTAAGTTCAAATTTGTCTTGAATATCTTTAGCATTCAACCATTTGAGGTACGCATCTTTTTTTCCTTTGCACATCCTTTTCTATTTCCTCAAGGAAAACTCTATTATGAGTGTCATTATTTTAGAGGAGAGTTACAACCAATTTGAGTATCAATTCTCTGGTATTCAATAAGTTAATCCATTGTTTTGATATCATGAATGTAATACTAATAACACTACTATAGGATTGTATAAATGTCCTGTTTAAAATGTACAGTTTTTATCCTGTTAACTCTTGTTAGGAGATAATAGAAAAGATATAGAATACACATTATATAACTTTTAAAACCAAATAGTTAATGCAAACTTGTTGCTTACCGGTCTGCTAAGTTATTGTCTTCACAAGGATCATTAAGGACATTAAACAAACATGGTTTTATAAGTGGATAACATGGCTGTGGCTCTTCATACATAGCACATGTTACTTCTGCCTGTGCTCTGAGTTTATAAATCTGAAACAGTATATACACATACGTACAACTTAACAAATTACTCAGTTCCTTATTACTTATTACAAACATGGCTTTTCTGCGTGCAATATTCTGTGCATCTGTATTAGTAACAGTAGTAGTAGGAATGCCAATAATAGTAAAATTAATATTAAATAATAATAATACTAGTAATAACATTAATAGTAATTAACACCAGCAGTGTATGTTCTCCTTTATACAGCAGTCTCACTAAAACCATTTATGTCAGCTATAAAAGCAACTCTTGCCTTCTTCTTCGTCTTCTTCACTTCAAGGATTAGGTTATACAAACCTGTTCTGTCACCCATCTCATCCTCGGATGATCTATCCTCTTCTATCAATGGCTTTATAGTTCAGTGCCACTTTCGGCAATCGATCCTCTGATATCCTTTGCAGATTATCCCACCATTGTCATCTGTAAGTTGAAATAATTTCATTTATGTCCTCTACTTCGAGTTCTGCTCTAATATCTTCATTCCTTATTCTATCTTGTAATGTATAACTTAGAGAACTTCGAAGAAACTGCATTTCCGCACTCTGAATCTTGCTGCATTTCTTTTTTGTCATGACCCAGCCCTCATTCGCATATGTCAATGTGGGTACTGCAATTGTCTTATAAAATTTAATCCTTGTGGCATGTCTTGTTTTATTTCTAAGATTTCTATGAATCGCACCACAAATATTCCTAAATTTATTTATCTTCTCTTTTATATCATATTCAGATTTACAGCTTACTGCACAGCTGAGATATTTAAAATGGCTCACTTGTTCTAAAGTGCTGTTGTTTATAACTATCTTAGTCCTCATTGAATATTTGCCTTTACAGGCCATGGTTTTGGTCTTTCTTACTGAAATTGTCAGTGAGTACTCTCTTGCTACTTCTTGTAATTGAAACATAGCTCTTTGTAAATCATCCTCAATTTCTTGAATAAGAAGTATGTCATCCGCACATAGCAGGGAACCCATACAAATTGATTTGCTAAGCTGTATTCCCAAAGTCACTCTGGATTTCTATGCTCTCAACATGTCATCTATGTATATATTAAAGAAGATTTGGGAAACACAGCATCCCTGCCCAACTCCCTTACTTACTAAAACCATACCTGGTAACTTACCTGGTTACCTACTCCCTCCCTTACCTGAGAGCCTACCATTCAAATCCAGGACTATAGATGTACTTTTGTAAAGGATCTTAACTGAATTTATTAAATGCTGTGGATATCCCCTTCTATCCATAATATTCCATAACTTTTAACGGTCTACATTATCAAATGCTTTTTCCAGATCAACAAAAGTGATATGAGTTTACTGATTATACTCCCGCCTTTTCTATATTATCTGTTGTAATACAAACAGTGCATCCACAGTCAACCTACCCTTTCTAAACCCACTTGCTCTTCAAGAAGTACTGCATCTGTAATGACTCTAATCTCTGAGAATTCTATATTTTGTACATTGAGTCCAGCAAGCTTATTCCTCTGTAATTATTTGCAACTATTCTGTCTCCTTTTTTATATAATGAAATCACTTTTGCTCACCTCCATTCTTTTGGAATTTTGTTTTCCATCTAAATGTTATTTAGAAAATGGAAAATTCGTAAATTCAATAATGTCCCACTACATTTTGTTAACTCAGCTTTATTCTGTTAAGTCCTTTCTACTTTTCATTCCATTCATTGCTTGTTGGAGTTCTTCTATAGTTAACTTATCTAGACCTTTTCCACTGGGCTTACTTATATATTCCTTATCATTTTCTATTGATCTGTCAAAATATAATTTTCTATAATAGTTTGTCCATTTATTTTCCTCAATCATATTAACAAGAATCTTTTCTCTTTCAGTACTATCAATGTTTTCATCACTTTATATGTCATAGTCTGACTACCATACAAATCTTGTTCCACAGTGGCTATGAAGCATTCCCATGAGTCTTGATGGGTTTGCTTAATAATTCTCTTTGTTTCATTTCTTATTCTCTGGTATCCTTGTCTTGACTCTTCTGTTGGATGTGATATATATCTTCGAAAGATGTTTATTATTAAGATTACATTATGCTTATGTCTACGATTAGATTTTCATTTATTGGATTTGTTTTTTAAAAAAAATCAATTATGCTTCTAATTCTATCATGAATCCCTTTAATGAACTTTTGTTTGAAGAACAGTAAAGTATAAAACAACTTAGTATTTTGACTCTTCAAACAACTTAGTAAAGTATCTTGACTCTTCTGTTGGATGTAATATATATCTTCTAAAGCTATCATTTTTCCTCTTTACCACAGTATATATTTCTTCTCTCCAAATTCTCAGACCCCTCCTTCGTCTATACTTCTTTTTGCAGCCTACTGCTTCCTTAGCTGCTTGTATTATTATATTCTTGATATTACTCCTTTCCACCTCTATATCAACTCTTACCATTAACTATAATTATAATTAATTTGTTAGTTCTATCTACATAGTCAGTCATGTTGCTGACAGTTCCTGTAGCATTCATAGGCGGTATACTGACAGCATTCTGAATGTTCTTTTTTCTTCTTCTCTTCTTAATCCATTGTGTTCTTGCTTCCCAAACCTCTTTGTCTACTATCCATTTTTAAGATGACCCCACCATACAACTTATCTTTATTTGCGAAATTCTTCTTTATGTTCTATTTTTAGTTCTTATCTTATTTAATCTTTGTAACCCTATCATAGCCCTTGACTCCTATCTCTCTTTGTAAATACAACAAGCATACAAAACAAGAAATCATTACCAATGTTTAAATTGAACATTGTAATACCAGAGGACTGCCAGCAGCACTGAAAGCTTCACGCTCAGGCATGGGCATTGTTTGCAAACTGCAACAGCCACATTAGCACACCATTGTTATACTGTACAAAGTGTTCCTTTCAGTTTCCCCATTGCCAGTATAATGGGCATACAGGTACAAGTGCAACAACCAGCTTGCATACTTCTCCTTTCTGCCATTGTCATGCTGTATTCATCTACAAGAACTGTGAATACCATTTACAACCGTCATGTATTCACGCATATAACTTTATTCATTTAACGTTAAGTGATATTACTTTTTTGTATGTTAATAATTTGTTTATTGTATGACTCTATATTTATTATTAAGATTACATTATATTTATGTCTAAAATTAGATTTTCATTTATTGGATTTTTTTTTTAATTCAGTTATGATTCTAATTCTATCACGAATCCCTTTTCTGCTGCTCATATTAAAAAGTTCTTAAAGCTAACGTTTTAAGGAACTGTTAACATAAGCAAAAAAGTAGGTAACGTTATATATAGAAGGAATGTTTTACTGTCCTGATGAACAGGGCACCTTTGCTGTAACATCCATTTTCCTCCAAGGCCACCATTCACCACTGCTATCTACTAACCTTATGATATTCATAAATAATCATCTGAACTTTTTTTGTAAGTTTTAGTATATAAGTATACAGTATACTTACAGTATATATATTCAGTATACATAAGTCACAATTAAAATCACAAACAAAAAACCAAACACAAATACGATAAAGATTGTCAAAAAAATGGCAATTGCCTCTTGTTAATTATCTAGTAACTACATATTAGCTTACTTCTCCCTCTTATACTAATAGAAAATTATTATTATATATTACATATCAATAATATCATACGAGTTTAAATAGTAAGAATCAGGCCTTCTTTAAGGCTGCAAAAATACAAAAATATGGGGCAGTCATTAAATTAGTTCAAGAGCCTTTTTTATGTTGAACATTTCAATATTCATAATAGCATGGTATCTGTTGTACATGTTAAAATTGCAAACTGTTTACCTGCTGAGGTGTAAGTGGTTTGCCCAGAATGTTGGCTGCAGCCTTTCCAGCATGGCTTTGAATAACTAGGTTCACATCATACGGCTTAATGCGACCATCAGGGCGGCCACTGGGTCCATACCAACCATCCCAGGATCCATTGTAATTTGTGCCTATAATTTTGTAAGAAAACTGTAATTCATAATAAACAGCCTGACAGATTCGTCTTTGTAATTTTAACCTGTAACCCATACAGTGAGAAACATTACAGTTAGTTTATGAGTTGCCATACCATGGCATCTAGACCAGTGATAGATGATTGTAACACCAAATCAAACATATGTTGATTATAAAATTGTCATTTACATGTTTTACTTATGTGTGAAAAGTTAATGTTATTTTTAAAATGCGTAATAAAATATGTATAAATGGGTAATGTTGTTTTATCAGTATGGTCTCAAAATATATCACTCATAATGTACATTTTCTATCAAATTATTAAAACGATAGCAAATAATAATATAATAATTATTTCAGCTGTCAGTCTAACCTAACCTAGAAACTTAAAAATTAGTTTCATAATTCCTACCACCTAAGAGTAAAATTCGAATCTATAAGTACTTTATAACATACACTACATTTCAATTATATTTTGTAATAACAGTAATTTATTATTAACAACATTTTTATGAAAGTATTTTCTGTTAGTTTAAATCAGGGTTGGATCCAGCAAGCAATTGGGGGGGGGGGGGGGAGAAGAGTTAATTTTGGGGGGAGATATGAAAAGTTGGACCATTCGTTAATGCTTTAAAGTATAAATGATAGGAACGAGTGAAGTTAAAAATACAGTGTGTTATAATAAACACAACAAGCTTATTAATGTACAAGTATAAAATTAATCATATCTGTGTTTGTTAGTTCATTGTTCTTTTAATAATGTTCATTTACAGTTTAAAATACACACTACTCATTTAAGTTACATATCAAGCAAATATGGTGGTAAGGTACAGTTACATTTTAAAGTAATTTTAGAGTAAACCATGAACCTAGAAAACATGATATAGATTTTGTATCATATTAACAATCACAAAACGATTCAACAAGCACAAGACAATGAAAAAACTTTTGTCTGATGTGGCCATTTGGGGGGAGATTTCTAGGTCTACATTTATATTTAAATAAGGCATGCAAATTGTGTGTTAAATAACATGGTACTAATTAGGTACTGTTACCAGCAATGTTCATCACAAAGATCTGATTCATGTTTATTTTGAAAAAATACAGATTAATTTTTAATTGTATTTATTTAATTTTTTATTGCTTTTTCTAATTATCTATAATACTTATTTATACGCAGGTTGTAGCACTTTTGCACTTTTTTAAACTATCTCTATCATGTCTAAGTATTATCTTGATTAATGAAGTACTTAATCTTTTTTTTATGTCAGTTCTGCAAATGGGGAGATGCAGAATTATCCAGTGTATGTGTGTGTGTGTGTGGGGGGGGGAGGTTATGTCATTTATAATAAGAAATATCAAGAAAATTATAGTGAAATAGTTCCTCAAAGGTAACCATTAACATCGTATTATGATGTTTTTAAATATTTTGATTTTACATTTTAATAGAAAAAAACAATATTTTATTCACAGAAAACTTAGAACTGAAGAGAGGGCAGTAATAGCCCGTAGCCCCCTGATTTCACCTATGGTTCTGCACATATTAGTATCCTGTCTGTGTTGTTCATATATTTGACTATTTGTTAAAGCTATAATAATTGTACTTTATTTTCATTTTGTTTTTGTAGATTTCTTCATATTTTGTTGAATTTGCCACTATATGCTTACTGGTAAACTAATAAATGATTTGACCTTATGCTATCACGGGTAGATTACATAGCACTTGGGGTACCCTCACAAATTTTGTGAGGTAGAACAACTACCAACATAAATTTTGCACTGAAGATGGCCTCCAGTGGCAAGGCTGAAAGATCTGCACTTAACATCTATAGACCGCATACTAACAACCCAGATAACGATACTTTGAATAAATAAATGATTGTTAAATAGTTAATCTAATTTCTGGCAACCTCTTACCTTTTACAATTTTCCAGTTGCCAACAGTGAGAGCTGAACTGCCAAATATGTCATCAATATTATGCAGAATCTGAGTGCGGTTAGATGTGATGTCTTCTACCAAAACCTCCCACTGATCGATTCCATCAATCCCTGTTAGCAAGCTAGAACAAATAATGAATACATATACTGTTAGATAATGTATTTTATTGTATTTTAATTATTCAGTGATAGTTAGATTAAACAATATAATATAAGGATTGAAAGAACAAATAGTTACAGTTGACCCAACTCAACATTCTAGTAGATAGTACATAATTCTACTGGTTGAAGACATAATATATAGGCCTACACACTGTCATAATCATGCATCAAGCATGTCACAACGGTTGTGTCAGCTTTATAGAGTTAATTTGAAGAACCAAAGAATTTACAAAACAGCATGAAAACAAAGATTGAATAAACTTGCTATTGCGACAACATCAGAACCACAATGATGCTGGGAAAGTATAAGAGAACTTACCAAATTCACAGTTTTAAAAATACAGACAAGGTCAAAAAAAATCTACACAAGCTTGAAATATTTGACTGTCACAAACAGCTTCATCAGTCATAGAGAAATAAAGAAACCGATAGAAAAAAGAGACAGGATAGAGGTACCAATTAAAAAAAAAAAAACTAAAAACCCGCTGATGTTTTGTTATCTTTTCCACAAAGTTATCCTGTTTGCTGGCTATAGTAGAATGTGTCTCAATAAACACTGAGAGGAGGAGACTTGTGAGAGATTATATTATCTGACGGTTAGTTTATTAGCGACAAAATATTACACTATATTATGTTGATGTTGACTGGGCATCTAGACATAATTAGATATAATTACGATGGGCTAATTCTCTCTTCTTAGGTAGGAGCTAGAAGATATGGAGTGATGAACAAATTATCAGGACGTAGAAAAATATATACTGTTTGAATGTTATACTGTGCATAAAAAGTGTTTTATACAAAATAATAGAATAAAATACTTGTCATGCCTATTTATTTGCAAACACAAAACAGAAATATTATTTAAATCGTATAAAATTTAATACAACTTAAAACTTTACAAAGCATAGTTTTTGTTTAGTTTGTTTGGTTTTCAGTTTTTTTACTACCACATGCCAGTTATATTTTTAACAGTCTTCCTCTGTTTCTGAAGAAGGCAGTATTGAGTTACTTTCCTCTTCTGATTATTCTGATTCGCCTTTGTTTGTTGTGTCCTATTGATCTGACTGGCATAGATTTTCCTTGTGGCCATTGGCATATCCCAAAAGACAAAACACCTGTCTGCGTTCTCAATTTGAGACAAATCGATATTGTTTGTATGTGTTGTTTGTACAATAAATTGATAAATTTGATAATTTTATTTTCGTACTCTCGAGGTAAACATTAAGCAAGAGTAGTTCTTCGAATCAAAACACTGTGTCTGCAAAAAAACCATACAGACCAACCAAGGCTGGCATGAAATTGAGTATTATCTATTTCAAGAGGCTAAGCGATTTGTTAGCTTGAATGTGTACATTTCAGTAGCAACAGGAAAAGCCTCACTTTTATAAAACTTATCCACTTTTATCAGATTTATGAGATGCAGCGTATTAAGATACCAATTTTTTAGTGAATTGTATTATGGATAATTTAAACTGAGCCGCAAAGGAAGATGGAGATGTTGCACTCTGTATACAATCTGTTTCTTTACAACACACGCAACACCAGTTGAACTACTATTAAAAACAATAGACTAATGATGACAAACATGTACAGTAACAGAACGCTACAACAGAGTACTGTTATAAGTCTACATCTTGAACAAATAACTTATGGAGAAGGGGTGAAAACTGCGAACCAAATTACCGGTAAATGGCATTTTATTATTACTACATTCAAGCCTGGCAGTTTTAAGCAACGTTGTCAACTGTCCACGATCTGACCATACATGTGCAGATCTATAATTGAGCATGTAAATTATATTATTCGCGTATAATGTGTACCCACACTTTTTGGAAGAAAACCTGGAGAAAAAAATGTGCATTATACACAAGAAAATATGGTATGTTTTTGAAAGCATTCCTTCTTTCTTTCTGTTATTTTAATTAAAATTCTAAGGTTTGTTTATTAAAATTTATTAGTGTACAACATTTTAGTAATTTCAATATTTAAAAAAGTAGAAATTATAAAATTACTAATAAGTATAAAAAATTATATCATATGATTAAAATTAGTTTAAAAATAGAGAAAATAAACTTAAATTTATTATGATATATGATACAACAGTATATATTTTACAAACCATAGGAATTTTTAGGCAAATGTTAATCAATATTTAAAAAATAGGCTTGGTATAGTGCTTGGCTACTAATATAGAGATTATGGTCATTATTCTCTGTAATGCCATTACACAAGGTACATCTGTCACACCCAGGTTGACTTGACCTGTAAAAAAGAGTACCTCAGAAAATATATTGCATGCCACATTACACCACATTACTTATGTGTCAGTCTCCTCTACTTCTCTTATACTACTAAAATAGTTGAAAACAAACAAACGATAATGAGTACTGTAGTAGCAGGAGTTCATTTACTTTTAAAACATAATGAAGTCAGTTTATATAACTAAAAATAATGAGTTCACTTCACTTTGCATAACATACTCATGTATTGTCAATTTAAACACACACACACACACACACACACACACACACACACACACACACACACACACACACACACACTTCTTGGCTAATTAAAAGTAACCTGCCATATCTTTTATTCTTGATTTCATAAGTTTAAAATCTCATGTCACAGAGATAAAAACACAAAGTATCCATGGCTTTCAATTTTTTTCTAATAGATGACTAAAACTATACAGGCAACTTATGTTCAGATTTCAGTTGTAAAGTTCTTCTCACGTAAGTAAAATCAATTCATCATATGTTACATTACATTAAATATTAAAAAATTTTCTGTGTCAATTTGTAACATCTTATAATTTGTCACTTTAGCTGCAATTTATTTTTTCCATAAATTAATTGGTTATAACATAGGACAGCTTACAATTAACATAGTTTTTATCTTCATTTATTAAATCACCATATTTAATATTTATGTGATTCATATTGATTGTTAAACTTTCACTTGTGAACTTACTTTGTTTTTTCCCGTACGTGTTTCGGCGTGATGTGCGCCTTCTTCAGCGGTGTGAGACAGAATGTCTGGGGAACTTGTAACGGTTTTTTAGTTGGTAGGTTGATTGGGGGGGGGGAATTGGTGCGGGGATCTGAATTACTTTCACAAGTGAAAGTTTAACTATCAATATTAATTAAGTGCTGTGAATGAAGAAGATGAACCATCAAAACAATTTATGTGATATCTAGATATTGGGCATGGGTTTTAATAACTAGTTTTTATTTTCTGAAAATGTCATGTAAAGTATAGATTTCACATCTACTGTACATAAATTCAAAAAGATCAGGTAGCTAACATTATAATCGAATACTGGTCTTTCATAGTTACATACTAAGTGAATGTAACATGGGATGCTACAGTGTGATCTTCACTAAAAATACTGTACTACCTGGACAGGACATTTGATAGTATATAATCTTGAGGATAGTGTAGTCAACATAACCACTTTATTGATTACTATATTTAATTTTTTCAAACAAAAAGCAAACTATTTAAAAATTTTTTTTTTTTTGAAAGAAATAAGCACTGAATCTAGACCAGAAATGAAATTAATACAGAATGGCTATAAGTTGCTTGACACTAGAAAAGGTTTTGTGACATTTGATCACTAAAATATTTACAACTTACACTTTTGTGTTGACATTTCAACAGAGTTTATTGACATGATCAGGAACTGTGTAAATAAAACAGAAATAATTTATACATTTAATGAGTGTATTTATAGAATTAGTTTTATTAATGTAAGACTAATAATATGTGTGTAACAGTTATTATTATTATTATTATTATTATTATTATTGTTATTATTATTATTATTATTATTTATTATTATTATTATTATTATTATTCCTTATTATTATGCCCCCACATACACACAATACTCATTTGTGTGAATTCTTTCTGTAATGCTTGTCTGTAGGTGCTGACATATTTTGTCAAAACGTAGACAAATGTTTAAAATTGTGTCTAAAATTTAATAAAAATCTTTCATCAAAAATTAATAAAAAATACATATTTCAGTCAAGCAAGACCATTCTGTATTAGTTAGATACACAGCAAAAACAGAACAGGGCATATAAGTATCAAAGAGATAGATGAAATTAGTCGCCCTAATTAGAGATTTAAGTGATTATCAAAGTAGTGTGAACTAAGGATATAAGATTTCTTTGGGCATATTGCTGGAATTAAGTTTGATAGACATAGGCGAACTACATTGATTGTTAAAAGTGGATGAAAGTTACAAGTCAAAGTTGTGAAGACATGAATTTACTAATTACTTGGGGCACTGCATGGAAAGTGACAGAAGGAAATGAGCTTTGCTAAGGAAAGGCCTTAGCTCACAAAATGTGTTTAATTCCAAACAAAAAAGTGTTATTTATTATTATTTGTGTGTGCTTGTGAACTGGCACTAATAAAGCTTATATTTATACATATAACAACAGTAAAAGGAAACAGATAAGATGAGAATATGTTATACCTAATTTTCTTGTTCTTTTTTTTGGAGGTTAAGTGGAAATGTTATGATATATGTGACCATTAATTACCATTATTTTCTGCATAAATACAAGGTAACTGAAGCAAGTACAAACCTACAACAAGTCTCCTTAACTATTTATAAGTTCCAATTTACTTAATGCACACATTATGGTTTGTGTATTTATCAGTATTTATTTATATTCTAACCTCGTATCACCTTTAGCTGCTGATAACAGTGTGGGCAGCCAATCAGATATATGCATCATTTGTGTTGAGACTCTGCCAGGTCGAAGTAATGGACTCCAGACCAATGCTGCTCCTCTAACTCCTCCTTCCCACAATGTATTTTTTACCTACACAAAATTGTTATTTCCAACACACTGAAGAACAGATCTGGCTGATGTTACAGTCAGTTATTTACTTATTAAAACCTTGTAAGAAAATAGAGAAATTTGTTAAAAACAGAAACTTACACCTCTGAGAGGCCAGTTTGATGCTGCATTAATGTTGAAACCAGCAGCTGGACCTCCGTTGTCCGTTGTGAAAACTACAATTGTGTTCTTAAGCATGTTTCGGTGTCTCAGTGCATCCATGACGAAACCAACTGATTCATCAAGTTTTGTCAGCACACCTTTAACATCATATACACATTATAAATTTAAAATAATATTTTAAGTATTTATTTTATAACAAATTGTTTTATTTAATTTACAGAACTCATAAACATTATAAAGAATAAACAATGATATGAATATACTTTTCCAACATGAAATACTAATATTTTTGATAGGCCTACAAATTTTTAAACAATTACCTTTAAACATTTACCTTAGCCAGCTTTCACTTCTTACTTAGAGGACAATGGAGCACTGTAAGTTTCAACACTGGAGTTACCACTGTTGTAACAATGTGTGTGCAATGTTCAATGTATGTGTTAATGTATGATACTCCAGTACCATAACTGACAATGCTCCTATTGGCCGCCTCTGACGACAACCAAAACCTGGCTAAAGCAAAGGTAAATTCTTTTAAAATTATAGTCTAACATATTGGACTTCCATTTCCGGAAAATGTACACATATGATTATTGATACTTGGACCATCACAGACAACAAAATCCAAGTATAAACAACATATTACAATGAATAAATGGACTACACAAATTATTTTTGTATTCATCCTTTTTCTTGTACAGTACGCCTATAAATGAATAAGATTTTCTTTGAGGCGTTTAAAACTAAGTTGTTAATGAAAAATTATGTTGTTAATGTTAATTATATTATTAATGTTGTTAATTAAATTGTTATGTTTATTTGATTAAAATTTTTATATTATAATATATCTTCTTCTGATAATTCCTATCCGTTTCAGATGTTGGATATCACCAGGCTATTTTAACTTTCTGCACTGCTGTACGGAATAAGTCAGTTGTATTCATGCCAAACCAGGTCCTTAAATTTCTCAGACATGATATTCTCGGTCACCCAACTTCTCTCTTTCCAAGTACTTTTCCCTGTAGTATGGACTGCAATAAGTAAAATCTCTGTTCATGTCTCATGAGATATGCCAGATACTGAAGCTTTCTTATCTTCACTGTGTTAATAACTTTCGTGTCTTTCTTCATCTTTCTAAGAACCTCAACATTAGTTATATGTGCTGGCCATGAAATTCTCAGTATTCTACAGTAGAGCCACATTTCGAAAGATTCCAATTTCTTAGTTGTGGCTTCAGTCAAAGTCCAAGATTCTACACCATAGAAGAGGACCGAGAGTACATAGCAGCATAGAAGTCTCATCTTTGTGTTTATTGTTAAATCATGACTTTTGAATAAACTGCTCATTCTAGCTTTTGCCTTTTCAGTTCTGCTCTTTATTTCTTGAGACTGGTCCCATTGTTCATTGACTATAGTGCCAAGATGTGTAAATTGACTTACACAGTTGTTACCTCTTCGACGCTCTCGAAATAATCTTGAGTTGGTTTTACAACGTTAGGTGATAAGTTGGCTGGTATGATGTGAAATAAAGTAGTGGACTGTATTTTTTCCTTGAATTAACTGTTTATTAAAGTTTGTATGAAAATGATTGCATGGCACGTGCAGTGTAGCGCGGCATACATTGCCTGAGAATTAGAATTAACTTAAATATTGAAAGTGTAGCATGACAGATTATCCACATTGTTCTAATTTAAAAAATGATCATGAATAAAGTAAAAATAAAATGACATCAAGAAAACTACTATAAAATTTAATCAAGTACCACAGTAAAGTGAAATCATAGTTCGAAGAGATAAAATAAATTAAAACCAACCATGTAATATATAAGAAATTATAGGAAAATAATGATAGGCCAATGTATAAAGTAATTATACCCAGGTAGTATAGGAGCAGGTCAGGAAATGCCCAGGATAAACAAACCTCTATAATAAAAGGAATGACTATTGGAAAAACAACCACATGTAATAAAATTAGAAACCCCCAAAAAAGATGAAAATAAATAAGAAAAGTACAATGCAATAAAATAAGAGTAAATGTAAAATATGTGTAAATAAAGGTTCTAGATATAAATTTAAAAATGTACCAGTGCAATTTAATTTTATAATGAAAAGCAAATCCTGATGATCTCATATAAGTGATATTTTTATCATACAATACCAGACAAAATGACAAAAAATAATATAAGAGTATGCAATAAATAGTTAAGTGAACAAGGGAAATCCTAAACTAAAACCAAAAACAGCAAAAGACTGCTTAAAAATTAATTTTAATGAATAATTTAAATGAAGAAAGAACAGATGTGTTTTGTTTATATTAACAGTTCATTGAACTCAAGGCTCAAATGTTTGAGATTGAGTATAATTTTTGTTTTTGTTATAGAATATTTATTATGTTTTAATGATATTAATTAATAATAAACCTTACTATAATTAAATAAGGGTAATTTAGTTAACATGTTATAAGAATTGTAGGTCAGAGAGGGTATTAGCAAGCTGGAATAATAATAAACATTGTAAATGAACTAACATAAAATCTAGGCCAAATGGTAAATCTCACCAACCTTGTAATTAGTAAATAGGTAAGGAAATTAATTAAATTGATGAAAATGGTATAATGTAAATCAATCACGGTGTATAATAACTGTAACAACAATTTGTGAAGGTATTGAAGGAATGTATAAAATATTATTAGAAAAAATGCAAGTGTAATAACACTGGAATCTAAAGGAAAAGCCTAAATTAAGGATAATATTTAAATTAGTTAACCAAATCATACAATTATTGAGAATTAAAGAAATCAACCTATAATAAGACAATCAATGATCTTGTTCAATGTAAATTAGAATCTAACAGAAATTGTAAACCATTTAATGTGACAGGAAGTACAGTTAAGGCCTACATCCAAATATACAATAAATATGACTTTTTGAGGTAAAAAATACTATAAAGTATCTCATTTTGATATTAAATAATGCAGAATTAAATAAGGAAATTGAATATGTAATTAGTATTTAATAAAAATAAATAATAGTAAAAATGTAATTAATCATATAATGTAAAAGTCAATTATTTAGGCGGAAATGCCATCTGGTTAAAACGATGTAGATTTAATATTAAATCGGCCAGGACCTATTGTATGGAGAAGAAAGGGAGTTAGTTGATTGTTGCACGTTGAGACGTACACTTCGAAACGATCTCAGACAAATGAATTCATTCTAAAAGATAGAAGATATAATTTTGAACAGCTAAACCTATAAAAATATAAAAGAATAACTTAAAAAAATGAGTAGTCAACACTAAGTTAACGTTGAATAAACCAAATTAAGCGATTTATGAAGATTTGAAGTCGTAACCCAGATAGTAGAACAATATAAATGGAATCTAATAGTTTATCGATACGAAATTGGACATTGTAAAACCTCACAACTAGTGGAACAAGAACACTTTTGAACACTGATTGCCGTGCCGAACAACTGACCACCAATCCCGAATAATTACACTGTGATGAAGAGGAATTAATCACTACTGCTAGGAAGAGGAACACAACAATAATCTACATTTATTTCAAGAAATTACATTGTGAAGACTTTGCCTACATTGGCAGCACGTGGGCAGCCATTTTGGAATACTCCCAGCGTCCTCTGCAGAACACCATCTGAGTTTTGGTTCGAGAAATCTAATTTATTACCATTTATATTTTAAATAATATTTATATTCTTTATAATTAAGAAGTTTTTTCTGTAAGTGTTGAACTTTTCAGCTTTGCCCTTTCTCTGACTATTATAATAACAGCTAAAAGAACCTGTAATTTAACTTTGATAATTTATATAATGAAATCGATCACCCTGAGATATTAGTTTGCGAGCTGTCGATTAGCTAATCAATTCAAAATCGATTAGTCTCTATAATGTTAATAAATCCATTGAATATTAGAATTTTGAGTTTTATTTATTAGTAACCATATAGATAGAAGAATTTCAGATAATATTTGATACTTGGATTCCAAGAACAGAAGAGAATAACCTCATTGAAGGAGTACAAACATTGAATAACGGAAGATCAATAATCGATTATTACTTTTTATAATCTAGTTAACGCAGAAAAACAATTCTGGTTATTCTAAAGTGCTAAATTAATTAAATTAATAATTAAATAATAATAAATAATTAATAAATCATAAAAAATAAATAACTAATTAAATAAATAAATAAAATAAAATTTTTGTTTTATTACAAACAAAATTTTTTTTTCTTTCAAGTTATATTATAATTAATTTTTGTAACTCCGAAAATCGAATTATTACGAAACATTACAAAAGTCATAACAATAAATTGAAGCTGAAATTGCCTAAGTATTAATGAATTAAGCACTGAAGAGCATAATAATAATTTGAAGTGGAATATTCCGAATTGAAATTATTACATAACCGCGGTGAATGAAGGCTTGTTGCCTCTTCGGAGTTTAACAGTTAACTAAACTAGACTGCTGCGAGCGTGTGGGACACGCTGGCAGCAGTTCAGCGGGGGGGATGATGTCACTGCACGCGCACGCCGTTACATTGCAGATATTAAAAGGTACAAAGTTTAACATACTGCCCGCACAAAATCGGGTGATTTTACAGTTTGAGTTATTATATGAACAGTGCATCATAAGTTTCAAGACATAGTAATACATAATAATATGAGAATAAGACAGACCTAATAATTGACAGTGCATAACAATTGACATTACATAATAATAGAATAATGACCACAAAAATTCAATAATACATAATAATATGATAATACGAAAGACATAATAATTGACATTACATAATAATAGAATAATGACCCCAAAAATTCAATAATACATAATAATATGCCAATACGAAAGACATAATAATTGACATTGCCTAATAATAGAATAATAACCCCAAAAATTCAATAATACATAATAATATGATAAGGATACATAATAATACAATAATAAAAAGGCATAATAATTGACATGCATAATACTAGAATAATGACACCAAAAATTCAATAATACATAATAATATGCTAAGGATACGTAATAATACAATAATAAAAAGGCATAATAATTGACATGCATAATACTAGAATAATGACAACAAAAATTCAATAATACATAATAATATGATAAGGATACATAATAATACAATAATAAAAAGGCATAATAATTGACATGCATAATACTAGAATAATGACACCCAAATTCAATAATGCATAATAATATGATAATACGAAATACATAATGATTGACATTACATAATGATAGAATAATGACACCAAAAATTCAATAATACATAATAATATGATAATAGAAGACATAATAATAATATAATAAGAATAACAAATGGCAAGCATGCGATCGCCCGGGGTATGTCCCGGGCATGAAGCACGAGAATGCGATAAAAGTTCAAGTCAATAATACATGTCGTTTGAACGTTAATATAATTAATCTGAGGCCACTGGAAGTGGACATAATTTGTGAATGGGCCTACGTAAGATGCCGTTTGCGGTGCGAACATCCGCTACGCGCACTAGTGAATCCTGACGCAAATGGACCTGATAGACTACACCGCGTTTCTACTGCAGGGGGGGATTATCTTCCAAAATAAGGACGAGTTGTCCGGGAACCAAATTTTTTGACTGGAGACGCCATCTGTTGCGTTGTTGCATCTGGTGCAAATAATCCCTTGACCTCCTCTTCCATATAGATTGGGTGAATCTTTGCAGCAGCTGCCATCTACCCAAATGACCAATTTTTACTTCGGAATAGTCAGGTTCTGGGAGTGAAGTGAGTGGAGAACCAACCAAAAAGTGCGCTGGAATCAAAGGCTCGGGATCCCTAGAGTCATTTGAGATGGCGAACAAGGGGCGTGAGTTAAGGCAGGACTCTATTTGAGTTAAAATGGTGTAATACTCTTGAAACGTGAGAATGGTTCTGCCGACAACGCGCCTCAAATGAAACTTGACGCTCTTGACTCCACTCTCCCACAGGCCACCGAAATGAGGTGCTGACGGGGAAATGCAGGACCATTTGATACCTTGGGCACTGGTAAAGTCCTGGGTAGTCTGTTCAAATTCGTTTGATTGAAGAAGTTTGTATAAGTCGTGAAGTGTACTGCTAGCACGACGAAAATTTGTACCATTGTCAGAAAATATCTGTGAAGGGATGCCTCTTCGAGCAATAAAACGTCTTAAAGCTGCTATGAAAGCGTCTGAGGTGAGATCTGAAACTAATTCAAGGTGAATGGCCTTAGTGGCCATGCATATAAATAGAGAAATATAAGCTTTTGACATCGATTTGGAACGCTGCCCGCCCTGACGTATAATTACAGGACCGGCGTAGTCGACTGCACATTGAGTGTCAGATATTTTGTTTTCATAACAATAGTTAAACTCACCCTATCTCTACTTTATTATCTCTAATAGAGTGCACTCCCATTACCTGTTTCAAAGTACAATTCACATTGTAATCAGCAATCATAATTAGAGCATTTTTCTTTCCAGTAGTGGACGGTATATCGTGCAGTTCAGTTCTTTTTGGTTTATACACGCATACCGCAAGAATAGAAAGACTATTCACCGCTATTGTTATTTTACTTTGTGCTTATTTCATTGTTTATTTTATGTGTTAACGTTTGTTGGAATATTATTGTTAAGTTTAGGACTGCCTAGAAAATCACCAAAGTGTTGCTTACAACAGGACATTTACAACGCACAAGGACAAGGTCAGTGAACCAGTATTAATATTTATGCATTGTTGATTACATGAGAATAAATCCTTTTAACTATTTTAGCTTTACAATATACAGTCCACTGCTAATAAAAAAGGGAACCCCACATTGAGAAAATGGCTTAGCAGGAGTAACTCGGGAAGAGGGCAATTGTCCTAATAATTGGCTTGAGCCCCTAGCACGGAATCGAAAGCAAGTGATGCATTTGTGTATTACTGATCGTATGTACAATTTATCATTAATTATCCAGTATTTCTGACGTAAAGAGTACTGAGTCAATTGTACCCCAGCATGGAGTAGACGAAGATGCTCGCCTTCTATGATTAGTTTACTGAGATGAGAATGCGGGTGGAGTATGATTTGGTGTTTGCTATCATAGGTAAGCTGGGAGTGTTGAAGGCATCCGCCCACGCGTAATATCCCCGTATTGCCAAGAAAGGGGTTACGTGAAAGAATTTTGCTATTATTAGGGATAGAGCATTGTGCCTCAAGTTCCTTCATTTCGATGTTAAAGTGCGATCGCTGGGACTGGCGAATAAAAGTCAAAAGTGTACCATGTAACTCATGGGAAGTTAAAAAAGAAGTGTTTCTATCAGCTATGGGAAGCCTAGAGTTTCGAATGAATCGAAGGCAGTAAGAAAATACACGAAGGAGTTTTGAAAGCGAAGAGTAGTTTTCAAAATAATTAGGCGTAGATGAAGCGGCAACCAGTGTGGTTTGGACTTGTTTACGTTGTTCTTGCTCAAGATCGGGATGAGTGCAGGGTGAATGGGCATCGAAAGCACTGGTGGGCCATGATGATGACTCATTGGACAACCAGGATGGACCATACCACCATTGTGGGTGACCGTGTAAAAAACGGGGTAGGCAACCACGCGATAGGATGTCAGCAGGGTTGTCATGTGAGGAGACATGATGCCAGGTACCTTGTGCAGTGAGTCGCTGTATCTCCGCAACGCGGTTGGAGACAAATACCTTCCAACTGGAAGACTGCTGGTGAATCCAGTGTAAGGCGATCATTGAGTCGAAGTAAAAATACAAGTCGTCAAATTTATAACTCACAGCGTTTACAACCTTGGAAACCAACTGAGCCAATAAGAGACACGCGCAAAGTTCAAGTCGGGGTAATGTTACCTGCTTTAAGGGAGCGACTCTAGATTTAGAGCATAACAAGTTTGATGAAATGCTGTGGTTTGAATACACCGTTCGCACATAAATGCAGCACGCGTAACCCTTTATTGACGTGTCGGCAAATCCATGGAGCTGAAATGAAATGATTTGGGAATTATTTAAATTCTTTACGGACCTTGGAATCTTAAAATAAGTGTCTGATATCAGCTGAGCATAAAGCTCTACCCATTGATTAGATAATGAGTCTGACAGGGGGTCATCCCAACTTGTTCCGGTTAGCCACAGTATCTGCATGAAATGCTTGCACCAAAATGTAACCGGGCCAATAAGTCCTAATGGGTCGTAAATTCCGGCGATAACTGAAAATACCCTTCTCTTGTTAAATACCTCCACTTCGAAATTTCTTTGAAAACTATATATGAAACTATCATCGTTAATGTCCCACTGAATACCCAAAGTACGTATAGTTTGATTCTTGTTAAAGTCAAGGGAAGAGTTGGCGGGTGAAGTTATAATGGTTTGATCATTGGAAAACCACTTGTGCAAAGTAAACCCGTATTGACTTAATAAATTTGTAATGTCGGACTTCATTTGTGATAACATGTGTGGGTTATCTGAGCCGGTCATGAGATCGTCCACATAGAAATCGTCTGCGATAGCAGAACAGGCTATAGGGTGTTGAGTTTTGTTTTCCTGGGCTATTTGTGCCAAACATCTTGTGGGCAGAAATGATGCGCTTGCAGTCCCATATGTGACTGTCCTCAAGGCGTAGTATTGAAGTTCCCTATGGGGGGCGTCACACCAAACAATTCGTTGCAAATTAGAATCCCTGGGAGTAACTAAAATTTGACGGTACATTTTTTCAATGTCCGAAATGAGGACGTATCGGTGCGTTCGAAACCGAGACATAATCGAAAAAAGATCCTGCTGCACCATGGGACCAACCATCAATGTGTCGTTCAAGGACAAATTATTTGTTGTTTTGGCAGAGCCGTCGAAAACAACTCGCAATTTGGTGGTTTTACTAGAGCCCTTAAAAACCGAATGGTGCGGCAAGTAGAAGGTGTCTGACTTATTGACTGACAAATCGTAAGAATCAAGCAAAGACATGTGACCCAGAGTTAAATATTCCTGCATGAACTTACTATAGTCTTTATGAAGAGCAGGGTTCTGCTTGAACTTAAGTTCCAATGATTGAAATCTGCGAATAGCTCCGGGAAGAGAATCGCCCAAATGAGAGTTGTATACCCTGCGAGGCAGGGACACCACAAATCTACCACTATTATTGCGGAAAGTGTTAGCGACAAAATGACTTTCGCATTCTGAGTCCTCAACTGAGGAAGTACGGACTGCAACGTCCTCCAATTGCCAGAAGTCTTTTAATTGCGATGAAATGGCATTGTTATCTTCGTATGCTATAAATGATGAAACAGGTTTTGTCATGTCGACATTAAAAGGCAGGTTACCAGCGAGGATGAATCCCAATTTTGTCTCCTGTATTATGGGAAAATGTGGGCTGTGGATGAATTTGATCGGTTCAATCAATTGTAAATAATACTGGGCATCAAGTAATATGTCGATTTGTGAAGAAAAGTTCAGTTGCGGGTCAGCTAGGAATATGTTTTTTGGTATATTTAGGGATGAGATATCAAACGATTCTGTAGGGAGATTATTCGTAATACTGGGAAGCACAGCGCAATGCACGTTCAGACTGAAATCCTTGTAACGAGAATTGAGCCTTACCCTTGTACTAAAGTCAGCTTGACATAAGGAATTGTTTATACCAGTGATGGGTAATTGAGACTTGGTTAATTTTAGACCCATGCGGCGCGCGAAACTCATGGTACAGAAGTTTGCTTGAGATCCTGAATCTAATAGAATCCTTACTGGATGCTTCCTACCGGCTTGGTCCGTTGTCATGCAAACCGCTGTGGATAATAGAATAGATTTGTTTGTTTGTAATTTGAGGGAAAATTGATTGTTGCCCCTGCTTGAAGTGTTACTGCCTGATATGTGGATCATTGTATGATGTCGTTTGAACATGTCCTACAAGAAAATTTGGAAGGACAGTGTGAGGGCTCATGGCCTGGACGCATGCAATTTAAACAAAGCTTGTATTTGAGTAAAATGTTTTTTCACTCACAGGGAGATATAGCCACGAATTGTGGGCATTCAGAGAGTCTATGTTTACCACGACACAGCTGACAAATGTTATTGTTGATATGAGTATGAAATGTTGACCTAGTGAGCTCAACGGGTTTAATAGTCTTGCGATAGGGAATCTTATTGCTAACTTGTATTCTGTTTGCTGAACTGGTCAAGGCGCCGACGTTTTGCATTAATTGCCTTCTACCATTTAAAAATTTAATAAAATTGTTGAAATTAGGGAATCGCTCGTCGGATAGACTTTCCTTCCATAGTCGGCATGTCTGGTTATCGAGTTTCTGCATTAAATATTGAACAAAAATAATTTCAAAAGTATTTACAGGTAAACTCAATAAATTCAAAGCGTTTATATTTGCGGTGATTTCGTCAATAAATTTTGAAATGCCAACCATGGACTCTTGCTGAATGGCCTTCATGCCCAAGACATTCCCTATATGATACGCTGAGACAATTAATTTTCTATCATACCTGACCTTCAATAGCTCAATGGCTACCGCATAATTATCATGGGTGATTGGGAGAGACTTTATTACATTTAAAGCCTCGTCCCTTAGTGATGAATGCAAATAATGCAATTTCTGGATGTCTGTCAGGTCAGTTCTGACGTGTACTAACTCCAAGAACATGTTGTAATAATGCTGCCAATCAATAATGTTGCCTGAGAAGCAGGGCAATTTAATTGGCTCTAACTGAATAGGGGATGTTTTAATTGGCGTAACGTCCGCTTGATTTAATGGTTTTTTGTTCACCTCTTCTACACGTTCTAATAAATTGTGCAGCTTACACTCAATAGTACAGAGATCATCCTCTGTCTGAACCCTGTCACTTACTGATGTGAAATCAGATTCATCAGCCTCAATTTGGGTCTGAATTTCATCATACTTCGCGGACAACTCCACCAAGTGACAAAGTTTAATTTTTAAAGCATGGTGATCATTTAATTCAGAATCGAAATTGTCCGCGAAAGTGTTTGTACGGGATATAGAGGCCTTAATTGTGCCAAGTTTTTTAATTAACGCTTTCACATCAGTCATGATTGAACTGCAAGCTGTGATCCGAAACAGATAAATAAATACAGAACAGGTGAACAATTAATGCAATTTGCGTACTTTATCCAATTATGATATAATGCGGCAGCCAGTGATCGTTATATAACTTAATCTAATTCCTTATTATAATAGGTACTTATTTTTTTTAAAATAGTTATATGAAAATTATTTCAAAATATGACTCATATAAAAGTAAAAATATACATATAGCTTCATCACATTATTTAAGTTTCTGACTGAATTCTTGTAAAATTGCATAAGTGAAAATTTATGTGAAAATACAAGTCTATGGTCACTTGAAACTAATTTCTGTTTATATAAAAATTATTTTGTAAATATTACTGATTTTTACTGTACATAAAATTATATAAGTGAAAAACTAGGAGAAATACAAGTTCATAGTCACTTGGATTATGAGAGTCCTCGGCAGGTTTAAGATAGCTCCATTGCCTGTCGTTTCCTTGGCGATCCTGTCCGGCAGGCCTTGGATTGGTGGCGCAAATCTTGTTTCCGCTTGTCGGGTGATGCTTGAAGCTGTAGCTCTCTGTTCAGGCTTGAAGTTCTAATTTTCACTGATGAATGCCAAGTGACGATGAATTGTAATATCTTGCTGTCTTAGAGATGATGTCCTGTAGAATCTTGTACGGCCAAGTATGAAGTTTTTTTTTTTGAAAGTAATGAGTGTATGCTCACGGCCAGCGATCTTACGTTTGAGAAGATTCGGGCTTGAACAAAATGTTGTTTGGGGCCATTAAATGAAATATAGATCAGAATCTTGATCCGGCCCGGAGGACCAAATGTTACATCTTTGACGCTCTCGAAATAATCTTGAATTGGTCTTACAATGTTAGGTGATGAGTTGGCTGGTATGATGTGAAATAAAGTAGTGGAATGTATTTTTTCCTTGAATTAACTGTTTATTAAAGTTTGTATGAAAATGATTGCATGGCACGTGCAGTGTAGCGCGGCATACATTGCCTGAGAATTAGAATTAAATTAAATATTGAAAGTCATAATAATAAATTGAAGCTGAAATCGCCTAAGTATTAATGAATTAAGCACTGAAGAGCATAATAATAATTTGAAGTGGAATATTCCGAATTGAAATAATTACATAGCCGCGGCGAATGAAGGCTTGTTGCCCGTTCGGAGTTTAACAGTTAACTAAACTAGACTGCTGCTAGCGTGTGGGACACGCTGGCAGCAGTTCAGCGGGGGGGATGACGTCACTGCACGCGCACGCCGTTACATTGCAGACATTAAAAGGTACAAAGTTTAACAACAGTCAACTGGCCTTTGGTTGATATTAAGGGCGCAGCTTGTGTTCTTGTTCTTAGCTTCATTTAATTAACATTGATGTCTAGACCATATTGACGGATCCTTTCTGTCATTCTATTCATTAGTTGTTGCAGCCCCTCTAAGCTATCTGCGAATATGACAGTATCATCCCAATAAAATATGTTATTTATTATTTCACCGTTCAGAGAGATTCCCACATCACATTCACCTAAAACGTCTCTAAAAATACCTTCCAAGTAGACGTTGAATAAAAGCAGAGATCGTATACAGCCTTGTCTTACTCCGCGCAGAATCTGTATCTCTTCAGTTTTCAGTGTTATCTACTCTAACCACTGGAGATTGGTTCCAATACAGTGTAGCTATTATCCTTAGGTCTTTTCCATCTAACCCAATATTTTTCAGGATATCCATAATTTTCTGATGTTGACGGTCAAAGGCCTTCTGGTATAATATATATATTGCAACGATACAGCCATACGCTGTATTAGGCATTAATTTAAATAAATATAAAATTTGTAGAATTTGTATAAGTTACGGGTAAATGGACAGGTCTGAGATTGTAAAAATATTTCATTGTTAGATTAGGGGAGCAATTAACCTGTTCCGACACGCAGTGAACACATGCTCAATTTAATGTGTGTTACATGTGTATCTTGTGTGTGTTAGTGATGCATGCAAAGACAGGAATCTCAGCAACCCGCCCCAAGTAATGAATATAACTATTTTAATTCACTGTGCGAAAACTAATTAGTGTATGATCAAACCAAAAGCACCAAAGTGTGTGTAAAATTTATAGTTATCCCCAGTGAAAAGATGACGTTAATTTAGAACACGTTATGCGAAGACAATGCAAAATAAATGTGCTAAAAAATACGCAAATTACCCTAAGACGCTCAAATTAATATAGTGAGTGCTTAATCGAATTAGCTATGATTTGTGCTATCTCAATTCCATGCAAAACAGTGCTGTTTGCTAATAATTGCAAATAGATGAAAAGGTTCGGGAGTGGGGGCTGTCACGAGATATGCAGGTATCAACAGGACGATTTTGGAGCCAACTGGCACTGAATCTTGAGAGGGTATAAATTAAGGGTTCGACCAAAAACCCTTCTCTTCATTTCAAGACACAGTTGCAGTCGGACATGCTGTCCATCGGCAAAACAGTTTATTTTTATTTCTATTACAAGTCGCAGTAACGAAAGAAATAACGTTCATTAAATTCACGACAATATTCCGGAAAAAGTAAATACTGAAATCATAAGTCTACCAAGAGTATACACACTGCTGGAGAGTGATGCTGGACTCTAGACGTATCCAGGACCACACTGCTGGAGAGCGACGCTGGACTCTAGACGTATCCAGGAACACTGCTGGAGAGCGACGCTGGACTCTAGACGTATCCAGGAACGCTGCTGGAGAGTGACGCTGGACTCTAGACGTATCCAGGAACACACTGCTGGAGAGCGACGCTGGACTCTAGACGTATCCAGGAACACACTGCTGGAGAGAGACGCTGGACTCTAGACGTATCCAGGACCACACCAGGACAGGAGGAATGGAAAACTAACTCTGGACAACGCTGGACCCCGGACAACAAGTCGTAAGATCATCAGAACTCGAGGTGACATGCATAATGCATTTTAAATGATTTTAAAAAAAAGAAAAAGAGCTCATAAAGACTATATCAAAAGACAGTAAATTAAAATAAAGAAAAATTTATACTTAGTAATAATATTTTAAAATGTAGATAAATTTTAGTCGTAAGAATGCCAGTCTACAACCAATTAATATAATTTTATATTGAATTTTAAACATTGATATAGACTGAGCGAGTAGAGGTCAGATCTGAGTTAAGAAAATTCATTTCATAAAAACATTTTAATTTTATATTTAGTTAATAAACCAATTTATTAACATGTCTAGATATAAGATTATTAACATGTTTAGATATAAGAGATTTTTTTAAAAATATGTGTAATGTTGCATATCATAAGATATAAACATTTAATAATGAGCAATATCGTGACCGACAATTATTAATGATGTTTATGAATATTTAGAATATTGAGTAAATAATAAATATGAGTTTTAAATACTGATAAATAAAATACTCTTATTATAGTTACACCTGGTATCATTATACAACCTGCATAATTTCCAGTATATCGAAATTACATATAAATTCGTTATATAATTTTGTCGCTTCCAATGTGAGGCTCAATATATGTAATTGTATCATTGTATAATTTTGGCGCTCCAAGATCGTGGGGCTCCACAAATTTAAATTATATTAAATTTGCAACTTGTTATGATTGTATAATTTTGTCGCCCTTTACGTGAGGCATGACACGCCTACATTTAATAATTAATGTATGCTCTAGGATTACCAATGTTGATGAGTTATATGATATAACTAATATTATATTTTAATTACTTTTGTATGTTAGTATTTTAAAATTGTTGTGTGTATTGTATTGTAATACGCAACTGGCGCTCACCCAAAATAAACAGGTGTAATTGTAATATCAGTAGATAAAAATAAATAATAAGTAAACCATAAATAAATAAAAGCTCGCATACGGTTCACTAATAATAATAAATTATAAATAAATTTTTTTAATCATTCAACATGACGACTCCAGGAAATTTGGACATGGAAGCATTTCAGACCTTGATGCGTGCTTGGGTCGATGAATTAAACACAAAACAGACAGAAAATTTAAATAAACAGACAGAAAATTTAAATAAACAGACAGAAAATTTAAATGCTAGAATAGATTAATTAAAAGAATTATAAGAACCAAACAGAAAGTTTAGAAAATAAATTAGAACAACAGACTGAAAATTTTAAACAGGACACCATAAAAATACAAACAAAGTGAAAGAATTAACGGAAAAGGTTGGTGATACCAATGCACATATTGAGACTATCACAGAAAATGTATGTGAAATAATTGTTAAGCAAACGGAACAAATATGTGAAATGATGGTTTATGAACAAACAATTGTAATTGAAAGTAAGAGAGAACAGACTTACATAATTACTGATGATAATTCTAAAACAATAATTAACTCTAAGGAAGAAGGTAAAATACATTTAATTAAACCAACGTACCATGTTAGCGAAAATATCCAAAATGTTGGTTACACACACACTAGGAGAACAACTGAAACACTAACACCATTGAAACAAATCACACGCGACAAGGGTACACACAGTAATTATCGATTGAATGATAATCATAATGATAAGCACAATAAATATAAAAACTATAAAGATTATCAGAAACAACGAATGAAAAAACCGTCGCGCACAGCTGGTCAGGTAAGTTCACTCAAATGAACTAATGAGAGAGAGAGAAACATTCGTCAGGAGAGGGGAAGCAGAAGAGAATGCATGTTGCTGACGTCTAAGAGAAAAAAAGTTTTAACATCAGGTGACTCCACGGTCAAACCGGACGTCGCAGTAATACAATGGAATGCGGATGTTGTTTACAGGAGGGTGAACACAATTGTAAGCACGGTGGTGAGTACAAGTCAAAGGAACAATGCTAAACTAAGGAGAGTGTAAATTGAACCACACTCAATACCCGAAAGTAAATAATTATTTTTAAAAGAAAAATATTACTGTTAATTATTATTAATAAGAAAAGGAGTTAATTAATAAGAAATAATATGTGTAAAAAGATGAAAGAATTAATAATAGAAAGACTGTTATGTTGTAATAAATGGTAAGGAACGTTAGTATTCAAAGTAAAGAATGGCATGAAATAATATGTGTAAAGAAATATTTAAGAAAGTAATGGTAAAGGATGTTAGTGTTGTTATTAGTATAAAGAAAGGATTAGAGAGGAGAAATCAATGTTAATTGTCAGAATGGCTGATCAAGCGAAATCTTCATACCTTAGTGGAAAGGCAAGGACACACAAGATAGCGATACTGAAAATCAAGGACAGAAATTATTTAGAGCTCCAAATACTATGATTAAAACATCAAGTAGAGTTAAGCACATAAAGTCTGGATATAGACGTGTTTCTAAGGTAGTCATCTGTATCCGATAATGACTCACTACGAAGCTAACGAAAAAGGTGTATTTCAGAAAGTAATGGTAAGCCTGAAGAAATTATTAGCGATCAGGAAGGTAATAGTAAAGAAATGTAATAATAAAAGGTAATGAAGGTTAATGTATTGTATAAGATCAATGTAATAATTTCAGGTAAGAAATGTTAATGTATTGTATAAGTAATATAAGAAAAGTTAAGAAAGATAAAGTAAGGTCATGTTAAGAAAAGAGTTAAGAAGCGAAGGTAAGAATGTATGAGTAAGGAAATGTAAAAGTACAGAGCGAATCTACATACCTATGTGGAAATGCAGAGTATCCGAAAGGACCAGAAAGGAAAGCTAATTGCAGTGGATTTCCTTGGACTACTTCCGAGATCAAGTCGGGGAGTGAAACACATATTTGTTTGTATAGATGTATTTTCCAAAGCCGTCCATCTGTATCCAATTAGGCGATCCACAACTAAAGTTGTAGCAGAAATATAACCCTGCATAGGGTAAAAGTTCAGATTGAAGAATGGCATAATATGTTAAGATGGAAAATGTTTACCAGTGCAAGAATGCAAACTCATGTAGGAAGTGCTACACGTAAAAAAAAATAAATAGGTCGATGGGACCAGATTAAAGGAGAACGATGAAAAAAAATTTTACCTACGTATGAATATGAGACGAGAGAGTGAGGGGAACAATCCCACTGAACTGATACAAGGTCAACGCACCGATCAGCTGTTATAATGGGGGGTGAATATTGCATACCACCACGGCGAGTGTTAGACTGACTTACTCATTATTATGTGTTGTTTAACGGATGTAAACGTAAGTTAAGATAATATAACATGATTGTATTTGTCTAGAACAAATAGACAACAATTTAATAAATAAATATTTATTAAATTTTTTTCTCAGGCAGAGGAATAATGCAACGATACAGCCATACGCTGTATTAGGCATTAATTTAAATAAATATAAAATTTGTAGAATCTGTATAAGTTACGGGTAAATGGACAGGTCTGAGATTGTAAAAATATTTCATTGTTAGATTAGGGGAGCAATTAACCTGTTCCGACACGCAGTGAACACCTGCTCAATTGTATGTGTGTTACACGTGTATCTTGTATGTGTTAGTGATGCATGCAAAGACAGGAATCTCAGCAACCCGCCCTAAGTAATTAATAAAATAACTATTTTAATTCACTGTGCGAAAACTAATTAGTATATGATCAAACCAAAAGCACCAAAGTGTGTGTAAAATTTATAGTTATCCCCAGTGAAAAGATGACGTTAATAGAACACGTTATGTGAAGACAGTGCAAAATAAACGTGCTAAAAAATACGCAAATTACCCTAAGATGCTCAAATTAATATAGTGAGTGCTTAATCGAATTAGCTATGATTTGTGCTATCTCAATTCCGTGCAAAACAGTGCTATTTGCTAATAATTGCAAATAGATGAAAAGGTTCAGGAGTGGGGGCTGTCACGAGATATGCAGGTATCGACAGGACGATTTTGGAGCCAACTGGCGTGGAATCTCGAGAGGGTATAAATTAAGGGTTTGACCAAAAACCCTTCTCTTCATTTCAAGACACAGTTGCAGTCGGACATGCTGTCCATCGGCAAAACAGTTTATTTTTATTCCTTTTACAAGTCGCAGTAACGAAAGAAATAACGTTCGTTAAATTCACGACAATATTCCGGAAAAAGTAAATACTGAAATCATATGTCTACCAAGAGTATACACACTGCTGGAGAGCGACGCTGGACTCTAGACGTATCCAGGAACACACTGCTGGAGAGCGACGCTGGACTCTAGACGTATCCAGGAACACTGCGAGAGAGCGACGCTGGACTCTAGACGTATCCAGGAACACTGCTGGAGAGCGACGCTGGACTCTAGACGTATCCAGGAACACACTGCTGGAGAGAGACACTGGACTCTAGACGTATCCAGGACCACACCAGGACAGGAGGAATGGAAAACTAACTCTGGACAACGCTGGACCCCAGACAACAAGTCGTAAGATCATCAGAACTCAAGGTGACATGCGTAATGCATTTTAAATGATTTTTAAAAAAAGAAAAAGAGCTCATAAAGACTATATCAAAAGACAGTAAATTAAAATAAAGAAAAATTTATACTTAGTAATAATATTTTAAAATGTAGATAAATGTTTAGTCGTAAGAATGAGCGATCGCATATAAAAAGAATTAATAAATAAAAGAGAATTTAAAGTAGAGAGAGTAGAGTTATTATCAAAATAAATAGTAAATTGATTTGATATATGAATCATAGAAAAGATTAATTTAAAGTTGAATATTAAAACAAATGCCAGTCTACAAGCAATTAATATAATTGTATATTGAATTTTAAACATTGATATAGACTGAGCGAGTAGAGGTCAGATCTGAGTTAAGAAAATTCATTTCATAAAAACATTTTAATTTTATATTTAGTTAATAAACCAATTTATTAACATGTTTAGACTATTTAGATTATTAACATGATATAAGATTATTAACATGTTTAGATATAAGAGATTTTTTTTTAAATATGTGTAATATTGCATATCATAAGATATAAACATTTAATAATGAGCAATATCGTGACCGACAATTATTAATGATGTTTATGAATATTTAGAATATTGAGTAAATAATAAATATGATAAATACTGATAAATAAAATACTCTTATTATAGTTACACCTGGTATCATTATACAACCTGCATAATTTCCAGTATATCAAAATTACATATAAACTCGTTATATAATTTTGATGCTTCCAATGTGAGGCTCAATATATGTAATTGTATCGTTGTAATATATATATATATATACACAGGGTGATTCACGAAGAAACGGAAATACTTTGGGAGATGAATCTACATCGAAAAATAAGAAAAAAAGTTCATATAAACATAGGTCCGGAAATGCTTCGTTAGCGAGTTACGGCTAGCGAAAGATTTCGCCCGGGTTTCGGTTCCCCCGGGTAAATGAAGACTTTCTGAAATTCTTGGAAGGGGCGAATTCTGTTGTTTCTTATCGTTTTTGACCTGAAAAATCAAATAAAACAGGTCGCAGAACTGTATCTCCCATAAGTTTCATGATATCCGACGTAAAACAGACAAATCGTTGCCTAAAAACAAATTTTGGAAAATTGGAAACAATTGGAATTTTTTGTTGATTTTTATTGACTTTATTTATACCACTTTTCTCAGAATTAAATTCTTTACAAGTTTTGTTTTTAACTTTTGTGCATTTATTAGTCATTTAACAAAGTTATTGTACAGTACAGTCCTGTCTGTTTGATTAATTACTATTATTTTTTCACTTATCACTTCACCTTTACTATTAAATATTGTTTACAGTTATTTCTTATAGACTACAATACCTTAGTTTTTATTAAATACCGTACTGTATTGTACTTCTGGGTTTAATATAGGGGTTTTATCCCTTTCATTTTATGGGTTTGTTTTATTGTTATTAATGTTTACTATTCTTTCTCCTTAAGATTATAAATTGTTTATCTTACTTTCTACTCATCACTTCACTGTTTATTGTTATCACTCTCTACCTATCTCTCACTCTTGGATGTTTATCGGGTTTTAAAACACAGTTTTATAGTCATTTTTCTATATTTTATGTTCTACTTTTTATCTCACTATAGGGTTATTAATAATACACATATTCTATTAACAAATGTTTTCCCTTAATTACTATGGGTAGTGTACTTTTTGTTTACATACTCTATATAATACTTGTTACTATTTTGATTTATTATTTGTGGTTTTGGTATTATTTGTCTACCTTTTTGTTTTTGTTTTCATTTGTCCTATCACTGGGATTGGGGTTTGTTCCTACCTACTCACTTACCATACTATCTATTGGGTTAATCATTTAGTATTTTATTCTTATCATGTTGCTTCACAAATGCATGTTGAAGATGTGTACCCTTAAAATATATATATATATATTGTAACCAGACCGCTGTATGCCGGTCGTTACAAAAGAATAAAAATAAAATGTGGAAAATTCAATAAAAATAGAATTTTCAAATAATAAAATAATTTTGTTATGTTAATAAGTGTGTTTAAATGAGAAATACATCTGTTTTAAAAGGTTCTTGTAAAATTTTAATAACAGGTAGGTATTTATTGACCGTCGAGCACTTCTTGAAGATTTGACGCAAGTCTGGAGTTAAATAGATTAACTCCAGTTAATAATCGATTGGTGACTTTTCTGACTGGTCCAATATCTTGTTCAAATAGAATATATTCTTCTTACTTAAGTCCTTCAGTCTTATAAATACCCTTAAATTACCCTGTGAAATAAGTAACAGATACGAAATAATGGAGATATAAAGATTTATTGACAATTTTAAATAAATAATCGATATTTTATCGATGGAGAGCAATTATCGACTCTGTCTCGGGAATTATCGATTGTGTCATACAGAACAAAATTTATGATATATTATATTAAAAGACAGGTTCTTTGAGCGATTAGAATTAATAGTCAGAGAAGGGTGACGAGAAAGTATAACATTAACAATTAAAAATAAATACAATAATTATTATTCAATGGAATTTAAATAATTCTTATATGTAATGTGTTTGAATGTTTTCGAACCATTGAAGACTGACGTCACTGCGATGTAGTTAGCAGACTCCGTTTTCAAGATGGCCGCTACTCGGGTTGGTCTAGGTTACTGCAAATGCGTCGTGTCAGAAAATCACAATAAAATTACCTTTATTAAGGTTTAAAATGTCCCCACACTGGTGTAATATGTCTGTTAATCTGTTTGGTGTATTCTAGCGAAGTGTTCTGTGTAAACTGGTATTAGTTAGTTTATTTTCTATGTGTTCAACTTCTGCAGTTAAGTTTTCAAGTTATGGTTAGGAATTGCAGAATAAATCAGTTGAAATATAGTGTTTTACTTGTTTCTATCACTCGTATTATGGAGTTAAGTGTTTGTTTTCACTATTGTCGTGAATGAATTAACAGCTTTAGCTTTAAAAAGTGTCTAATTCGACTAACTCTCGTTTCATATTTTAATGGTTAAACGCTAGTACCATTTTTCTCGATTTAAAGAAACGTTCTTTACACAACTGTCCAGCTTGATATTCAACAAAAGACTAATTAACTTGGTCATAAATCTGGCCCAGTTAATCCTTGAAAAAGTATTGTTAACAAATTTCGACTTCCCATACACATGATAAAATATTACATTATAATTGGAATTTATCTATTTTATTCATCACTTTTATGAATTATGAACCTTATTAATGGTTTAATCATCTCATTCCCTTTAAATTGATGTATTATAGTCCATATCTGTGGACATTTTGTGGAAATTAACAAATTTTGTTCACATTTTGGAAATATAGGCTCAAAATTGGATTTCCGTCTTTATACAAAATTCCTCCATTTTAAATATTATTAATACTATTATAATAAATTTTAATTAGTCATATTCCTCTTCCTTTCCTTAAATACATATAAATTACACCTTTGAACTGGTTTTTCGTGTTAATCTGTAAATTTGACATTGCTCTTTAAAATTAATTAATTTATATATTTTGAAAATTTATTATGTTTTAAGGTATATTTCCTTATTATCATTTTAACTCATAGGATCATTCCTAGTAGTGGTTAATTGAGTTATCTTATATAAATCTTGGTAGTTTACAGGATTTATAAGTGAATTATACTAGTTTATATTGGTTCTGTGATTTCACCAAATGGCCTAGATTTTAGAATTTTATATTTCTTTCTTTCTCAAATAATTTAAACTTAATTCCTCCTCTGACTTTACATAATTACAATTATATGAAAATAACATGGTTTATAACTTATTGTGTGGTGTAGTAGTTAATTAACACTACAGTTATTAAAATAAATAATTATGAACATTGTTTAGCAATCTGCACCATTGAACATATTGCAGACATGGCTTGAACATATATCTTTTAACTATTTTTCAGCCAACATAGCATACCTATTAGAACATTATTAATGGTATGTCGGTTATTATTTATCAAACATAATTCTTTTTAAAACACATAACATAAATCTTATTGGCTAATAACTCTTACAAATACATTTTATTAACACATTGATTTTAGGACTGTGAATAAACAGTCTATTTAAACATTTTACACTTATTAATACTATATTAATGCCAGTCCTTTCTGGTCTAAATCATTATTATTGTGATCCCCTACATCAGTAAACATTAACTCCCATACTCTATTTATTATCATTTTTTACAAATGTCTTGTAAATAAAGATTTACCTTAAAATAATAAAATACTGGAAATCTTCCATTTTATTATTTTATTATGCTGTTTATTATTAGATATTAAAGTTGTGATATAGCATACTGATAAGTTATAGTATCACCAACTTTAAGTTTATTGCATTTTTAAAAAACACTTACACAAATTCACTTTCACTGTTGGTTCTGATATTTTGAGTCTTATTATCTCAGACCAGACCTTTAGTAATCATGGACCGTTAAGACTAGTTTATTTTCTTTATTACACAATAGCTTTAGTCGGTGCACTTCTTACAACGCTATACAGCACTTTAGTTTTCTCAATAATTACATTTTTATAGGATTTTGGGTATGTTATACTTTCTTTTGCATAGTTTTTGTGGGTTTGGGGTTGATAGTAGTTTATATAATAATAGGTTTTATAACGGTGTTTCTTTCATACTATTTCTTCCTCTCCTCCTGTCTTCCTTCTTGTCCTTCTTCGTATCTTCCCCTGGTCTTCATTCTTGTCCCTCTTCTAGTCTTCATTCTTGTCCCTCGTCTAGTCTTCACTCTTCTGTTCTTCCTTCCTCATTCTTGGGTAAACCAAGGTACTTGGTGTTATCTCGACTGAGGTTTAGTTTGGCGTATTTAATTTATTCACTGATACTGACTTTATTCTTCTATACAGGTTTCAGGGTATTGTTTTCTTCCTGATCACAAACTTTATTCTTCCCTCTTCTTGTTTTTGGGGTATTTTGGTATTCACCACTCTTTAATTGAGTCTCTCTTTTCTTGATATGGTCTTATATAATTGGTTTACTGCTCTGAGCTTCCTGGGTAACTTACTGATATGATACTATGAGTTGATGAGTTGCTTCGATACTTTCTTTGGTTTTTAAAACAGTGGTTTTTATATATATAATGTAATGAGGATTTTTTATTTTATTGTGGTTCATTCCTCTGATTTATTTAAATGTCATTCAATATTATTATAACATTCGTTGGTGTAATTAAACTTTATGATTTCATATGACTTAAAATGTAGTGGATTTTCTGTCACGCTACAGAATGCCCTTCTCCAGAAGTAATTTTTTCAGACTATACTTGCTTTGTCTGAAACAATTGCTTATGATAATTATTCTATGTTTGTTATTATTTTGGACTTCCTTCCATTTTAAAATTTTCTTATTTATATTTGAGTTTATATCATTCTCACTTGATCTTCCTTGATAGTAATAGTCATCTGAGTTTCATATTTATTATTTCATTTTTATATTTCTTCTTAGTATTTTCTCCTTGGGATATTTCCTCCCTATCGTTCCCTACTTTGTGAGCTGGTTCAGTTCAGAGAGGCACTGTACGCTACTTTCCTCTGCTGTCCAATACTTCACACATATTTGAGTACAGAGGCAAATCATCTCTGCTCAAAAAACATATTAATCCTGCTGGAATTATCATCAGACAGATTAAAAAAAATTATTCAGAATAGTACACATTTGTTACTATTTAAAAAAAATATCTTTGGGATACTTCACTTATTACTTATTATACTTCTCAGAGATTTTAATATTGCTATTTCAGTTGTTCATCTGACTCATTATCTGGATGTTTCTTTCATTTGATATTATGGTAGGAAGCTCTTCTATTATTACATTTTTCAACTTTTCTTATCATATAAATCTTTTGGTTATAGATTCTTTATTACCTTCTGGTTTTTTCATTATAATCTGCATTATTTATAGTAGCATATCTTTATGACATTTTTTAGACTGTTTCTTCGTTCTTAAATTTCCACTTGTTCTATTTTCTAGAATTTTTATAATTGTCATTATCATAATTGTCATTTAATTCATAAATCATTTTATATTAATTCGTTTAATTACATATATCTTTGACATTATTTTCACATTATTCCTGTCATTGCTATTATACTTGCGAATGATGGTTTTTTATTAATTTCATAATGAGGTCATAATTTCTCCTCATACCACTTCAAAGTTTCATTCTCTCATAATTCCAAATAAGTTTTTATACTTTATTTATTCAATCACTCAAATCGTATTAAAGAAATTTTTCTTTTTTATTTCCTTTAGCATCATTTTATGGAAAGGTTTTTCCTCTTCATATTGAACTTAGACATGATCATACTGTCCAGAATTATTTGTTTTAATTTTAAATCTGTTTCCTTTTACTCATCCCATTATGATCCTTTGTTACCATGGTAACTCTTTTCTATGCTTACCATAAATATGGTATGAAATCTCTTCTGTTTATCTCACCAAAGTGTTTTATTTATAATTGGTTGGTAAGTTGTACTTATACTTGGTTTGGGAAACTTGATTTATTCATAATTCAAAATTCACTCGTCTTATATTATTCCATAAAGTTTTCTCAAATAATTTGTATGTAAGGTGGGCTTACATGTGTTTAGGTAGGTTTTATTTTTCTAAATTCTCTTGGTATTATTGTCAAAATGTTTCTTCTCAAATAAATTGTATGTAATTGGCTTACGTTGTGTTTTGAATTTAGTTAAATTAGTCCAAACTCTTCTTATATTATTCTTCTTTTCAAATAATCTTTATGTAAGATTGGCTTACATGTATTTTAGAATTTTGAGGATTTTAAATTCTATTTTATATATCTTCTTCCAAAATGTTTTTTCTCAGATAAATTGTATGTAATTGTCTTACATTGTTATTAGAATTTAGGGGATTTTAAATTCTATTTTATATATCTTCTTCCAAAATGTTTCTTCTCAAATAAATTGTATGTAATTGGCTTACATTGTGTTTAGAATTTAGATAATTTACATTCAAAATTCTGTTTTATATATCTTCTTCCAAAATGTTTCTTCTCAAATAATTTTTATGTAAAGTTGGCTTACATGTATTTTAGAATTTTGGGGAATTTAATCATAAAATTTCTTCATGGATGCCTGGTTAAAGACACCCTTGACTTTATTTGAACTTATTTCTTTGATTTCGTAGGTGTTGTTGTTATTGTCCTTTGAGACAATATAGGGACCAGTATACAGGAGCAATAACTTTTTTGTTATCCCCTCTAAGGAACTGGGTAATTCCCTATTCTTCAACAACACCTTCTCTCCAACGGTATAATGAATAACCTTACCCAGGCATTTAGTGTATTTATTCCGCCGTTTCTCCTGATCTTCGGCCACCTTATTACAAAATTGAATTTTATCAAATCTATACTTATGTTCTCTGGGGAACTCCAAGATATCTTCAATCTCTCTAGGGGGTTGTCTCTCGTACATTGCGGAGTATGGGGTTATTCCTATGGCTGGATGGTAGGCCAGGTTGAGGAATTCTTCAGTGGCCTCCAAGTATTCTTGCCACCTTCTCTGCTGATCATGGCAATACGTTCTTAATAGGCGCCCCACCTCTCGCAAGACTCTTTCGGCCGGGTTACTGCTCGGGTGGTATACGGATGTCTTGTATGTATGAACCCCCATGGACAGCAGTGTATCCCGCCATTTCCTCCCCTTGAATTGCGTTCCGTGGTCGGTTATGATCGATACCGGTTTTCCGACGGTTGGGAAGTACTGGTCGATCAGGATATTAAGAACTTTATTCGTAGTCGCCCGATTCGCTGGGTATAGCCTTACGAACTTGGTATAATGGTCCATAATGATGACGATATATTTGTATCGGTGGCGGCCTCCACTGCGGGGAAATGGCCCGCAGATATCCAGGAATACCTTCTCAAGTTTAGACTGCGATGTTATTGGAATCATCTGCCCTTCTCTTTTCTCGTTATTAGTTTTTACGAGTTGGCAAATGCGACAGTTTCTAATATACCTCCGTACCTTCCGATTGATGTCTTTGATATAGCAGCTCTCTTCCAGGGCCTTTACCACCTTTAAAGCGCCCATATGCCCATATCGAACATGATAACTGATCACTATCTCTTTCTCGATATGGGTCGGAATCATTACCTTCCACTCCTCCTTATATAATGATGGTTTGGAAAACAGGATTCCCTTATGTATAGTGTAATATTGGGAGATGGTCTCATCTCCTGCTTCCAATCTTGAGATAATAGTAATTAATTTCGGGTCAGCTTGTTGGTGTGTGCTTAGTTGTTCCAGAACTGATTGTAGACCGGCGCTGCTGCTGAGAATATGGTACACCTTCAGAATACTCTCCTTCTCCCCCTCGAACGTCTGCTTGTCAATGTCAACTCTAGATAATACGTCCGCGACGACATTCTTCCTTCCGGGGATATACTCCCACTTAAGGTCGTATTCTTGCAGCAATAGTATCCACCGCGTTAACCTTCCATGGCTCAGCTTACATCTCTTAAGGAATGATATAGATTTATGGTCTGTCCGGACGGTAACGGGATAACCAAGAATATATGTACGGAACTTTCCGCACGTGAACACGACACTCAATAACTCCTTTTCTGTCACATGATAGTTTTTCTCACTCTGGTTCAGAGCTCTGCTGGCAAAACAGATTACAAGATGCTCGCCCTCCTCATCCTCTTGATATAAAGTAGTGCCGAGGCTGATGTCACTGGCATCACAATTAAGAAAGAAAGGCTTGTTAAAATCTGGATGGCGGAGTATAATGTGTTTAAGGAATTTTTGTTTTATAAGAGTCAATATGTTTTGTTGTTCATTACCCCAGATCCATTTATTTTTAGATGACAGTTGCGGCTGAAATCTGGCAGTCAGTTCGGAGTACTTTTCCTGGAACTTGCGGTAGTAATTACAGAGTCCCAGGAATGACTGTAACTGCCTTCGATTCTTTGGTGTAGGAAAGTTCTGAATTGCTTCGACTTTTTCAGCCGACGGTGAGATTCCCTTATCATTTAATATGAAGCCCAAGAATTGTATCTCTTTAGCAATAAAATGAGACTTTGCTAACTTCAGAGTAATATTGTTTGCTGCTAGCTTCTGTAAGACGTGTTCCACACGGTAGCAGTGTTCCTCCCAAGTTTCTGAGGACACTAGCAAGTCATCGACGTATACGGTGGTGAATTTTAGTGCTTCTTGGCCAAGTATCTGATCCATGCAGTGCACAAAGACTGCGACTGAGTTTACCAGTCCGAAGGGCAACCTCTTAAACTGGTAGTTCCGCCCTTCGAATATAAAGGCCAGATACAGGCGACTCTGTGGATGTAATTCCACCTGCCAGTATCCGCACACCGTATCCCAGGTAGTGAAGTATTTGGTACCGTGGAACCGTTTTAAGATCTCCTCAATCTCACCGGGCGAAGTCCTGTCATTTAAGATCATCTTATTTATTTCGCGCGCATCTAAACACAAACGGACTTGTCCGTTTTTCTTAGGAATAGCCACGATAGGATTTGTATAAGGGGAATGGCTACTCTCTATAATGTCACGGTTAATCATTTCCTCTATTTCAGCTCTTACTGCTTGCTTTCATGATTGCGCAATGGGGTAAGACTTCCGGTTAAAGTCTACAGTGTCTCGGAATTGTAGAGTACACTGGAAATTCTTCACTTTACCGGGCTCATCAGAAAAGACTGATTTATATTTATTGTATATGTCTATTAATTTGTTCGCTTGGTTTGTTGTTAAACCTTCGCCAGTTATACCGCTCCGGAAATCCCTGATCTCCTGGATTTTTTGCGACCATAGATCTTCATTGGAGGTATCGTCTATCCTTTTTTCGATTATGGATGTTGGCTGGATGTAATTAATTTTCCGGATTTGCTGATGGATACTATCGGGAACGACTTGGTCACTACCCACCAAGTTCGCCGTCCAAGTATGTCCGTTAGAAAACAGCGACAATGTTTCAGTTCTCAGATCAATGATGGCGGAATTTCTCCTAAGCACATCACACCCGACCAGTATATTAAATGGCAGACCGCTCGCCACCAAGAATTCCATGTCAATCGCTATACCACAGCTCATCACACTGGCGGAGACTTGTCTACGTATAGTTTTGTTTTGTCGGCCGGTTGCACCCAACAAAACAATATTATTCAACGGCAATGTTGGTAAAGTTTTCCCGCGCTCTTGCTGTATCCTCTCCAGTTCCGTCGTACTTATTATTGACACGTTCGACCCAGTATCGATCATTAACTTGGCTGGGATGCCTTCTACCTTGGCATCAACATGTATAATTTCATTATTGAAGTTATTGGTGGGACTCCTGTTATCCTCTTCCAATAACTCCTGTCTGATGTCCTTTAGGTAGTTGCACCCGATGATTGTAATACGATTGTGATTGTTCTCAAAATTGCACTCAATATTATTATTATACCCAGTAGTCAGAAGCAGTAACGGGTTCTGGCGATTTATTACTGCCTGTGCCCGTTTAAAGGCTCGGCATCATTGTTCCTTTGAGCCATATTATTCGATGCCTCATTCGGGATGCTCAGAGTGGTTACCTGCCGATCTGTCCTATGGTCTTCCGGTCGTTCATGGTGCGACCTTTGTTCAGTGTTGTCCAACCTATTGCTCCTACGCGTCGGATAGTACCTCGGTTGGTCCCGTTCTAGGCTCCTCCGCCTTTCTTCGTATCGGCGGTAACTGTTTCGTCGATTGTGGTTGAATCCTCGCTGTCTTCCATCTGTGGCACGTATGAAGTTCACTCTAGGGCGAGGAAACCTATTATTATTAAAATTACCATTATTGGGACCCGCACGACTAGTATTATTAGGGTAAGGACTATTACCATAATTGGGGCTTCTCTGACTATTTACGTTATTAGGGTAGGGATTGCGGTTACCCTGATAACCATTAGAGGGTCGATTCGGGTTTTGCTGGTTGGGACCCGTATTATTATTGTCATTGTAATTAGTATTATTTACATTATTTCCATTATTAGAATTGTTATTTCGCGGGTATGCCCAACCTCCTTGGTACCCAGTATTTACGTGGTTCGTACCGTGGTTATTGTTCTGGTACGTCCTTGGTTCGGGCCCATCACTTCTCCTACGACTCTGTCGGTAGTAGTCTTCATTTTCATAATTTTCTAGGAGTTCTGTCATTGCCTGGATGGTCTTTATTTGGCTGCCCCTCCTAGCACGAATCACCTCCTCATCATAATGGTAAGACAGCTTGTTTATTAGGCATTCCTCCGGTATGGCTGGTTCTAAGTGCTTGGCCATACACACTTTGCCGAGGAAATAAGCTGTCATTGAGCTGTTGACTTGTGGTTTGTAGCGGCCATGGCATATATTATCTCTGATTAGATTTTGCGTGGTCTCTGACCAGTACTTGGCTTTGAACAGGTTCTTGAACTGTTCATAATTGTCGATGTCGCTCCGGTTGGCCATCCACCAATGGTCATTCACCTCCCGAAACGACTCGTCAAGGATCTCTCTGTTCTGGACCCATCGGTTCCCTCGGTGTTTCTCGAGGTACTCCTCTATTCGTGCCAAGAACTCCATAGGCTTCCGTTTGTATTGCCGGAAATTGAGCCATTCTCTGTTCTCTGACATGGGGAAACTGTGATATCCCGATGGTCTGTTTCTTATTAACTCTATCTCCTCCTGGCTCTGACGCACCTGTCCGGTTATGTTTGACATAGCGGCTTCCACGCCGTCGCATCTTTCTGTTACTTGGGTCCTTACTTTATTTACTTCGTCCAAGACAAATTTCTTAGTCTCCTCCATTTTAGTTTTCTGTTGTTCTTGGACCTGAGTAATCTCCTTTGTTATTTCTTTCCGGACTTCCAGCGCTTCGTTTTCTGTTTGACGACATCTTTCGTCTACTTCTCGGATCTGCTGGTTAACAACCATGACTTCCTGTTCTAATTTCTTTACAATGGACTTCTTCGTCTCAGTTATCTTTTTATTTATCTCCTCTTTGGCTAACTCAATCCTCTCGTCTAACTTATTCATGTTCTCTTAGTTAACTTCCCTTAGTTCTTCCCTCAGCAGCTGATTGTCCTCTCTCAATTCTTCCAATCTTTCCCCCATCGTCTCTTCCATTTTCCTGTTATTTTCCCTTAATTCTTCCTTTAATTGTTGGTTGTCACTCTCTATCTTCTTACTGGTTTCTTCCATCTTCTCTTCCAAATTCTTATTATTTTCTTCCATTTTCCTTTCCATCTTCTTACTGGTTTCTTCAATCCTCTTATTAGTATTTTCTATCTTACGGCCCAATTCTTCCTTAGTTGATTTGAATTCTTCTTTCAGAGACTGGTTGTCTTCCTTCCTTTCCTTACTACTTTCGTCCATCTTCTTGTTAGTGGAATCCAGTTTGTTATTCAAGTCTTCACTCAACTTCTTATTATTTTCTTCCATGCTGGATTTGATATCTTCTTTCAAAGACTGTGCGTCTTTCTTCCTGTTCTGATCCATTGTTTCCATCATTGCTCTGATCATCTCCTGTATGTTACTATCCTTGGTCGGTGAAGGTTTCTCCTTTTCTGGGACATTGACTTCTCCTGTCTGCGTCGTTACTTCAGGTTGTTCCTCTGGTGGTGTGGGTTGTTTTGATTCCACCTGGGTTAGTAACACTTCCGGATCCTCTACGAGTGTTGCCTCCTTATCCCCCATGTCAACCTCTTTTTCGGCCTCTGCCGCCCTCTTTTTCGATGTAGCTCGTCTTTGCATCTTTCTCTGTCTCTATTTATTAATCGCTGCCAAGCTTAGATTATTAAGCCCTCTAAGTTGGACGCCACTTTGTAACCAGACCTCTAGTGGTAATCTAATCAAGCCCCACTGTTTGGGCTAGCCACTTGGTCACAAGACCGCTGTATGCCGGTCGTTACAAAAGAATAAAATGTATATGGAAAATTCAATAAAAAATAGAATTTTCAAATAATAAAATAATTTTGTTATGTTAATAAGTGTGTTTAAATGAGAAATACATCTGTTTTAAAAGGTTCTTGTAAAATTTTAATAACAGGTAGGTATTTATTGACCGTCGAGCACTTCTTGAAGATTTGACCCAAGTCTGGAGTTAAATAGATTAACTCCAGTTAATAATCGATTGGTGACTTTTCTGACTGGTCCAATATCTTGTTCAAATAGAATATATTCTTCTTACTTAAGTCCTTCAGTCTTATAAATACCCTTAAATTACCCTGTGAAATAAGTAACAGATACGAAACAATGGAGATATAAAGATTTATTGACAATTTTAAATAAATAATCGATATTTTATTGATGGAGAGCAATTATCGACTCTGTCTCGGGAATTATCGATTGTGTCATACAGAACAAAATTTATGGTATATTATATTAAAAGACAGGTTCTTTGAGCGATTAGAATTAATAGTCAGAGAAGGGTGACGAGAAAGTATAACATTAACAATTAAAAATAAATACAATAATTATTATTCAATGGAATTTAAATAATTCTTATATGTAATGTGTTTGAATGTTTTCGAACCATTGAAGACTGACGTCACTGCGATGTAGTTAGCAGACTCCGTTTTCAAGATGGCCGCTACTCGGGTTGGTCTAGGTTACTGCAAATGCGTCGTGTCAGAAAATCACAATAAAATTACCTTTATTAAGGTTTAAAATGTCCCAGCACTGGTGTAATATGTCTGTTAATCTGTTTGGTGTATTCTAGCGAAGTGTTCTGTGTAAACTGGTATTAGTTAGTTTATTTTCTATGTGTTCAACTTCTGCAGTTAAGTTTTCAAGTTATGGTTAGGAATTGCAGAATAAATCAGTTGAAATATAGTGTTTTACTTGTTTCTATCACTCGTATTATGGAGTTAAGTGTTTGTTTTCACTATTGTCGTGAATGAATTAACAGCTTTAGCTTTAAAAAGTGTCTAATTCGACTAACTCTCGTTTCATATTTTAATGGTTAAACACTAGTACCATTTTTCTCGATTTAAAGAAACGTTCTTTACACAACTGTCCAGCTTGATATTCAACAAAAGACTAATTAACTTGGTCATAAATCTGGCCCAGTTAATCCTTGAAAAAGTATTGTTAACAAATTTCGACTTCCCATACACATGATAAAATATTACATTATAATTGGAATTTATCTATTTTATTCATCACTTTTATGAATTATGAACCTTATTAATGGTTTAATCATCTCATTCCCTTTAAATTGATTTATTATAGTCCATATCTGTGGACATTTTGTGGAAATTAACAAATTTTGTTCACATTTTGGAAATATAGGCTCAAAATTGGATTTCCGTCTTTATACAAAATTCCTCCATTTTAAATATTATTAATACTATTATAATAAATTTTAATTAGTCATATTCCTCTTCCTTTCCTTAAATACATATAAATTACACCTTTGAACTGGTTTTTCGTGTTAATCTGTAAATTTGACATTGCTCTTTAAAATTAATTAATTTATATATTTTGAAAATTTATTATGTTTTAAGGTATATTTCCTTATTATCATTTTAACTCATAGGATCATTCCTAGTAGTGGTTAATTGAGTTATCTTATATAAATCTTGGTAGTTTACAGGATTTATAAGTGAATTATACTAGTTTATATTGGTTCTGTGATTTCACCAAATGGCCTAGATTTTAGAATTTTATATTTCTTTCTTTCTCAAATAATTTAAACTTAATTCCTCCTCTGACTTTACATAATTACAATTATATGAAAATAACATGGTTTATAACTTATTGTGTGGTGTAGTAGTTAATTAACACTACAGTTATTAAAATAAATAATTATGAACATTGTTTAGCAATCTGCACCATTGAACATATTGCAGACATGGCTTGAACATATATCTTTTAACTATTTTTCAGCCAACATAGCATACCTATTAGAACATTATTAATGGTATGTCGGTTATTATTTATCAAACATAATTCTTTTTAAAACACATAACATAAATCTTATTGGCTAATAACTCTTACAAATACATTTTATTAACACATTGATTTTAGGACTGTGAATAAACAGTCTATTTAAACATTTTACACTTATTAATACTATATTAATGCCAGTCCTTTCTGGTCTAAATCATTATTATTGTGATCCCCTACATCAGTAAACATTAACTCCCATACTCTATTTATTATCATTTTTTACAAATGTCTTGTAAATAAAGATTTACCTTAAAATAATAAAATACTGGAAATCTTCCATTTTATTATTTTATTATGCTGTTTATTATTAGATATTAAAGTTGTGATATAGCATACTGATAAGTTATAGTATCACCAACTTTAAGTTTATTGCATTTTTAAAAAACACTTACACAAATTCACTTTCACTGTTGGTTCTGATATTTTGAGTCTTATTATCTCAGACCAGACCTTTAGTAATCATGGACCGTTAAGACTAGTTTATTTTCTTTATTACACAATAGCTTTAGTCGGTGCACTTCTTACAACGCTATACAGCACTTTAGTTTTCTCAATAATTACATTTTTATAGGATTTTGGGTATGTTATACTTTCTTTTGCATAGTTTTTGTGGGTTTGGGGTTGATAGTAGTTTATATAATAATAGGTTTTATAACGGTGTTTCTTTCATACTATTTCTTCCTCTCCTCCTGTCTTCCTTCTTGTCCTTCTTCGTATCTTCCTCCTGGTCTTCATTCTTGTCCCTCTTCTAGTCTTCATTCTTGTCCCTCGTCTAGTCTTCACTCTTCTGTTCTTCCTTCCTCATTCTTGGGTAAACCAAGGTACTTGGTGTTATCTCGACTGAGGTTTAGTTTGGCGTATTTAATTTATTCACTGATACTGACTTTATTCTTCTATACAGGTTTCAGGGTATTGTTTTCTTCCTGATCACAAACTTTATTCTTCCCTCTTCTTGTTTTTGGGGTATTTTGGTATTCACCACTCTTTAATTGAGTCTCTCTTTTCTTGATATGGTCTTATATAATTGGTTTACTGTTCTGAGCTTCCTGGGTAACTTACTGATATGATACTATGAGTTGATGAGTTGCTTCGATACTTTCTTTGATTTTTAAAACAGTGGTTTTTATATATATAATGTAATGAGGATTTTTTATTTTATTGTGGTTCATTCCTCTGATTTATTTAAATGTCATTCAATATTATTATAACATTCGTTGGTGTAATTAAACTTTATGATTTCATATGACTTAAAATGTAGTGGATTTTCTGTCACGCTACAATATATATATATATATATATATATATATATATATATATATATATTGCACTGGTTTATTTTTTTATTACAGGTTTTGTAATAAAGATCTGTACTTACTGTTATTATATTTTTTTATTTACCATTACATGTAAAGAAACTCTTTTTCTCAGGGTTAATGATTATTAAGTTATTTTATCGTATTTACGATTATATCTATTAATTTCTATTCTTTAAACCAACCCAGATTCAGTTAATGGGTAGTACTTTGGTAATTAACCATGTAAAAAATAACTAACGTATTAGTGTAACTTAACCATCTCTGAATTCTTCTAGCTGCCACGGGTTCACTTCTGGTTGTTGTTTACCTTTCTTCAACAGCAATATTCAGCTTGGCAATCTGTTTCTTCACACGAATCTCTTATTGCTCTTACCGCTGGATACCGCTCTCCAAGATTACTGCAACACCGATGTCTCCTTTGAACACTTAATTATTCGTTAGGGCCACTGAAACTCTTCTCCAGTCCAAGATTTTCCTCTTCTGTCGTCGTTCTATTCAGGATATTGTTATATTTTTTGTATTATTATTTATTTATTCGATATTATAATCAAACTCTGGAATCACTATTCAAAATCTTTTGCTTTATTTTCTTTTCCAAGTTACATTACTTTTATGATGTACAACAGTTATTATAATTTAATATTCTTAATGTGACTCTGATTGAATTAAACATTAGACTCTATTTACATAATTCCTCTGTTTCATCTTTATAGTATTCAATATAAAATTAGACTACTCATGTTACTTTCCTTAGATATAAATTTAGACTCATTTTATATAATTCCTCTCTTTCATCTTTATAGTATTTGGTATTAAATTAGACTAATACATTTTTTCTTCATCACTCTCCAAAACAATCTCTAACAATTTACAAATTTGCCACATTGATAATTCCCTACCTTCGTTACATCTTTTTATCATATACCTCTTAAAAGCTTATATAACTCTTCTACTTCTTATTAAATATATTTATTTTATTTCTAATATTCTGAATTCTAGTTTGTACTTATAATATGATAATTCTCTTACTATTTCCTCTTATTATAATATTCATTTCAAATTTCATATATTCTTTTCATAACATATATTTTTATACTGTTTTATCTCATATAGGCATCTACCTCTATGTTGATGGGTGAGTCGATACAATGTTTTTGTTTACATTTTAAAACATATGTTCCAATTCTAATAAATTTATATATTTTTTCTTTTAAAATTTATTATTTTCCTCTTATGTACTGTGTTGCATTTTAACACCAGTACATAATACCTTCCCTTATTTCATAATCTCAGATACAACTTGATATGAGATTTTGAAATAATTAATTTCTTATCACAAACATGGTCGAACATTAATATTGAAAACATATGATTAATTCGCTAATTGTATATCACAAAATTCATTTCATAAATTGTTTTTTTTCTTTTATTAACATAACAAGTATGGTTCATCACTATCAAGAATCACCATATCTTACACACTCATTTATGGCTTAAAATAACATTAATCAAACCAACTGGTTTTACATCAAAAATAATAAGTACAAAATAACAATTGTGCCTAGTTTCATGGCTAAAAAACTCAAAAACATGACTAAACATTCTCTTTCTTTCGGACCTCACCTTCCCAATCCTGGTCATAAATTTCATGTGTTTTTTATTTCAGAATTCTCTTCTCTTTTTTTTTAAATTATTTTTTATTATAATATGGGTATCAGCTTTAATGATGTGATATGCTTTGTAAACCTAATAGCTGTCCATGATAATCAGTATATATTTCCTACATCTCCTATCACTAGTTGATAATGGTCCACAAATGTCAATAAAACTTGCTCTAATGCTCTCAATGCTTGATGATTTATCCACCTTCCCTCATATCTGACATTGGCTACCTTGACTTTTTTTTCAAATATCATATATTAACTTAGCACCTAAAACTTGATGTCAATTCTTCATACACTTTGGGTTATTCTATCATTTATTTGGTTACTTTTAATTATATTCCTGTTTTCATGTTGGAACACTTAATTTCTTCTTACTTTTCACACCTTGAGTCATATTGTCATATCTATTTTTTATTTCTTTACCTCGTTGTTTGTATCATCCCTAAAATACCATAATTCCCTAACATTAAATACTATACATGGGTTCGGATTCGGAGGGGCACTCTTGGCTTCCATTACTCCACCGTTTTCCCTAAATATATCACCTGAAATCAGAGGAACTTCATCTCTGCCCAGGAAAAAATAAAAGTTGCACTATCACAACACAATACATATAATTATTATCTATAAGGTAGCTCCTTCGCTACAAAATTATATTCAAGGGATTGTTACATGATTTCTTTGAGGTCTCTTCACATTTTATTCCATTACTGTTTCACTTCTGGTGTTTTATCACTTCAATTAATATTCTATCATTCACAGGTAACTGGTTAACATTATTCGACATACATGTTGGATTGTTTCCACCTTGGTGCTGTCAATCAATGATATTTTAGATTCTATCTTCATCTTCATTGTTATTTATTTATTCACCTTTAATTATGCACTTAAGTACTGAATTTCATCATTATCGTAAGTTGTATTTGTCTATTCTTTCTTCATCTAACTCATTTCTACCCTTCTTAAATAGTTACTAGTCTTAATTGTTCTTATCATTGTTATTATACTGATTAAAATGGTTATTCAAATAATTATTATGGTTATTAACTGTCTTAATTGATTCAAAAATAATTTCTCTTAACTATCCGGTAAGATGTTCTTACTTATTTTAGAATTTGGTGGGTTCATTTCATCTTAATTCATAAAATAAAAAATTTTTTATTTGTCATAACCTTCATATAGGTCGTTTGTATTAATAATCAATCTAATCTTTGTTCCATTGGTTTGCTTTGGTCCATACCCAGAAAATCAGTCCCTTCTTTCCATATTTTTCATATTTAGTTCATCCGTTGTCAAATACTTCATTTACCCTTGTTGTTCAGATTACTACAGTGTCCATAATGATCTCTGTTTTTATTAAATATCTCCCTGTTACCCTGTACTCCCATTCCTTTAACACTACATGTTCATCTGAACCTATACCTACATCAATCACTTTCCCATTTATTTTATTGAACAGGTATTTTAATGGTATTTGAATTATTGATGACAGTATTGACAGTTTGCTACACACTTCTATTTCTGTGATATTTAATTTACGTATAGACTTTCTGACATTTTTTCTCACTATTTTATTGTGATTCCCTTTGAAATATTCTATTAAGTTCCTTCTATTACTTTTAAAATTACTTATTCTTCTGTAGTCAGTACTTATGATGTTAAGTACATTAATTAGTCCATTGTTCATCATCTCCAATTCTTCTCGTGTATTTTTAATTTTCTTGGGACGTCTTTTACCTATCTTCTTCATCTTCTTTTCCACATACTTATTATTCTCTTTGTTTCTGCTATGTTTCTTTTCAGATAACAATACACTTTTGTCTTTTTTATTTTCTATTTCTTTATTACCTTTTATTTCTGATTTACTGGTTCCCTGATTTGATCGTTTGGTATTATTTCTATCTCCGTTTTGATATCATTTATTACTTCTTCCGTTATCTTATTCAATGTTTCCACACTTTGCTTGTCATCTTCTATCGTTGTTTCTATTGACTGGTTTTCATCACTCATTATTTCTTTCATTGTTTCTATATTCAATTTCATTTTTGCGGATTGCCTAATGTTCCTTTCCTCACAATTTTGTAATATTAACTTGATTTCAGCCTTTTGCTGGTCTAATTTATTCTTCACCCCATTTATTTGTTGTTGAATGGTCTCCTTTAATTCCTCATTATTTTGTTTTAATAAATTTTCATTATCTAGTCTCATTTGTTTAAAATTTTCGTTGGTTTTGTTATTCCCTTCCATTATAATTCTCATCATCTCCTGGAAATTTGCTTCCATTGGTTGGTTTGGTTTCTTTGGTTGGTCCCCTTGGGCATCCTCTACTATTATTTCCATTTCAGTTTCTTCCTCTTCAACACTATTACTCCTTAATTCATATCGTTGCTCTAGTTTGTTAGCCATTTTACAATATTGAACTTAATTTAATTACAAGGAGATTTTTATACTAATTAAATTTAACAAAATTGTGTTATTTGGTGCTGGTTTAAAGAAAATCTTTGCCCCACGTTGGGCGCCATTTTGCACTGGTTTATTTTTTTATTACAGGTTTTGTAATAAAGATCTGTACTTACTGTTATTATATTTTTTTATTTACCAGTACATGTAAAGAAACTCTTTTTCTCAGGGTTAATGATTATTAAGTTATTTTATCGTATTTACGATTATATCTATTAATTTCTATTCTTTAAACCAACCCAGATTCAGTTAATGGGTAGTACTTTGGTAATTAACCATGTAAAAAATAACTAACGTATTAGTGTAACTTAACCGTCTCTGAATTCTTCTAGCTGCCACGGGTTCACTTCTGGTTGTTGTTTACCTTTCTTCAACAGCAATATTCAGCTTGGCAATCTGTTTCTTCACACGAATCTCTTATTGCTCTTACCGCTGGATACCGCTCTCCAAGATTACTGCAACACCGATGTCTCCTTTGAACACTTAATTATTCGTTAGGGCCACTGAAACTCTTCTCCAGTCCAAGATTTTCCTCTTCTGTCGTCGTTCTATTCAGGATATTGTTATATTTTTTGTATTATTATTTATTTATTCGATATTATAATCAAACTCTGGAATCACTATTCAAAATCCTTTGCTTTATTTTCTTTTCCAAGTTACATTACTTTTATGATGTACAACAGTTATTATAATTTAATATTCTTAATGTGACTCTGATTGAATTAAACATTAGACTCTATTTACATAATTCCTCTGTTTCATCTTTATAGTATTCAATATAAAATTAGACTACTCATGTTACTTTCCTTAGATATAAATTTAGACTCATTTTATATAATTCCTCTCTTTCATCTTTATAGTATTTGGTATTAAATTAGACTAACACATTTTTTCTTCATCACTCTCCAAAACAATCTCTAACAATTTACAAATTTGCCACATTGATAATTCCCTACCTTCGTTACATCTTTTTATCGTATACCTCTTCAAAACTTATATAACTCTTCTACTTCTTATTAAATATATTTATTTTATTTCTAATATTCTGAATTCTAGTTTGTATTTATAATATGATAATTCTCTTACTATTTCCTCTTATTATAATATTCATTTCATTTTCATATATTCTTTTCATAACATATATCTTTATACTGTTTTATCTCATATAGGCATCTATACTAAGTAAAACCCCTAATGTGTTCAGGTGTCATCATCAAATAACTGTGAACAGACCATCATCCTTAACAGGCCCAGTAGGCCTGACTGTGAACCTAGCCACAAGACCTTTATAACCCTCTAAAATCAAACAACAGGGTAATCAGCTTGTTCCTCATATTCTACATAATAATATCTTATAGTTCTAGAAAAATTTATCCCTATCAGTGTTAATGTTAGTTTGTTTCTAGTTATAATCCTTAAAGTGTAATTACAAAAATAGGATGGTAGGATAGTGTTTCTTTATTATTAAATGTTATTTATCACTAGGTGAACAAAAGACTGAAAAACCATAAGCTTCCTATTTTTCCTTTATTTAGTTATATTTTTTAAATCCAGACTTGCTTTTACAAAACCTGCCACAGTCTCTAAGATTCGTGTGTATGTGTGCCACACATGTACACACACACACACACACACACACACACGCACACACACACGCACACACACACGCACACACATACACATACAATTTACAAATATTAAGTTTACTAACACAAACAATGGCACGATATGAATAAAGAATGATGAGACGACTAATAGCAGTTTGTGCTAAGTGTAATCAAAAGCTTGTTGGTTACCCACAGATGACATACAGTGTAGTATAATACTTAATTTATTCATGGAAAAAACAGTGTATAGTACAAAACAAATAACTTTGTTAACACAAAGTGTTTAACTATTTAATATTATCTTCAAAGTACTGTAGTAATTTTCTGTAGTAATTATACCTGCTGTCATTATTATGTAGGATATAAATCCTTTTAATGTCTCTTTTCTATTCACAATTATAATCAGTAGTTTTGCAGTGTTGTGGATAAAATTGTCAATAATGTCTGTAACATAATCAAGTTGCAACAGTCTACCTTCATCTTTCGAAATATGCTGAACGCAATGAAATCACTTATATCACACCTTCCACTACCACCTCGACACTTTGTATGAGTACCCTTTGTAATTGACACTTATCTCTAGTAATTTGTATGAATCAGTGCTGAAAAATGCAGTTTTCCTAATGATAATGTTGCATTTTGCTGCTAATATTAAAGAACACATATTAAAGCAACCGATGTTTCAGAATTAAAGAGGAAGGAGTTTAAAAACAAAATAATAATAATTGAAAGTAAGCAATTCATTTTCATTCATTCGTTTTCTTCCATTTTCTTTAATTATTAATCTTTCTTCAGTTTTATCTGATAAAAATATGTATAATAATTAATTTGTCTTAAATAAAAAAAAGTTTTACTAGATTAGAAAGTTATGAGTACAACTAAAAATTAAAGACTCATTCTGATATGAGTAAGCAAGTATGCCAACCATTGTTTGTGCTGAAACTATGTCACCATTGTGTTAACAATCAGTGTTGCTATAATCAAGTTACTATCACTTTGGAGTTACTGGAACAAAAGGTATTTCTCAATGTTTTTGCATTAACACCTTACAGTAGTGTAAGACGAAGTCATGTTTCTAAACAATGTGTAATTACTCAACACACAGACATGAATCTGTTAGAAACAAGTGGGGTAAGGTTATTACAAATGATATTCTCATATGTCAAACCTAAATGTTAAATAACACTGATATTAAGATAGAGTTGAATATATTTGATGTAGAAGGACCATATTCTAAAAAAGTGCTCAATAGTCAGACAATCAATGAAAATGGTAGCACAATACTTTACACTTACATCTTATTATCTACAAACATAAAAAATTTCAATTTTCAACAATTCACTCCAAAGTATTAATTTTGTCTTTTTTGTAAATAATTCTATTATATTTTTTTTATTTTTAAAATTCCTATTTATAAAATCAACACTATTATATTAAACTATACAACACATAAATTCAATAATATAATATTATAATCTTTCATATATTCAATAAGTTTTTTGTAAATTTTAATTAATCTGATTTGAGAGCATAGTAGACCAGTTGATATGGTACCTAGCTAGTAATCTGGAGATTGCATGTCCAATGCCATACCATAAAATGAAAGTGACTTTTTCAGCCCCAAGGTTGACTCAGTCTGAGTTTTGAGACAAGTTTGAAATATTACAAATAAAATTTGAAACATTGAAACACTTGAACATTGAAAGATTTGAAGTATTATAAAATATTATGGGCATGTTAATATTTTTTTATACCATTATCATATATACCGGTATATATTTTCTAAAGTTACTTTCAAATACTGCATCCCGCTCTTCTAAATTTGCACTCCACTTGCACCTGGAATGACATCCTGAGGTAATAATGGGCAGCTGGAGCATAGTGCTGCTGCATTACCTTCCTTATATTATGCCCCTGACTGGCTCAAATTAGGCCTAAACTAAACTGCCTGGCTGATTCCTAAACTACTTCAGTGGTAAAAAGAGGAGCAATTATTTTTTTTTAACCTGAATTTGGATCTCTTTTCAGACAATGATGTTATTAAACTGATTAAACCTACTTGTGAAAACCAAAAAGAGATTCAGTATTAACACACATTGTAGTCATTTCAAGAATAAAACAGTCAATCTGAAAAAGAACTTTTTATTACTAGTAATGCGTGTTTCATGAGAGCAAAAAACAGTTTATGAAATAGCTATATTATTCCTTACTTAAACACATCCCAGATGATTGTCAGTTTTGATAAGAAAAGTATAAGCGGTATTCCCATCTGCTTAGAATGAGTGCCATAAAATTATTACTGTGCTAATTTTTAGTACTCGGTAAGTTAGTAGAGGGTGTAGATTGTGGAGGATCTTGTAAGCATGCAAGGGGCCTAGATATTTAAGGTGTGCCCAAGAGTTAGTTTTCATAGGATTTGTTGCAGACTGTCTCTAACATATACTGTAGTTTTATAATTTATATTACCACCAAACTGAAACAATGATGGCTCCAGAACACTAGTCTAAGTTACTTAACAACAAAGCAAGTCAATATTAGTGGCTGACAATCTCAGATCATTACTCTAAGGTAGAACATGTTGAAAATAAATCATGCCTACTCAATTGGAGATAAGAAAACAAAGTGCAGATAGTCTTGTCTTACTAGAGTGAAATTAATGTAATCTGTAATTAATTTTTTTTTTACTAGTTTACCTGTCTTTTAATTTTTGAGGTTATTAATTTCAAGTTGAGGTGTCAAATAAATTGTGAATATTTCTTTATCACTTAATTCTACATATAAAAAATAACATGTTTCTCATTTGAAAATTGTAAAACAATGTCAATATAAGTGTTAATAAAATACAATTGAAAATATGTGAAAGAACAAGATTCAATACTTAAAATTTCACTAAAAAACTTACACAAGACTGTCAAGTCACTCATTATACTAGTGACGAGCAATGTTCAATCTAATGTTTGAATGATGTTGTTAAGTATATGTATGTTTAGCGATATTATTGGAATGTCCAAGTATATGCATGTTCAGTGACTACTCTAAATAATAGTAGTGGATACCTTTTTACTGTCTAAGCACTCCAAAAGCTCAGTGTAGGCTGCCTTTGGCATACGAGGAGGTAGTGTGTCAGCTGTCCATTATTACCTCAGCATGTTATCCCACATAGCCATTTGCACAGGTTGCTTAAATTTTATGCACCTAGAGGCTGATTAAGTCTACCTGGAGGCAGATTTGCACCATAATTTTATGGTAAACCCAGGACCTTTAGACTAATAGGCAGGCACCATATCCACTGTCTATTAAGCTCCTACTCTAAATGTGTATTCTAATTGTGCTTCTTCAGACTAACATACATAATAGTGTTGACACCAAAAATATGTAATATTTCATGTATTATAAATTTGCATTACTTAAGTGTTAATAACATAAGTAGGGGATTTAAATTTCTACTGTCCTCAGGCTTAATTTAGTAAAATTATTTAATTAAGTTACTTATCCACAGTGTGAGCTGTCTTGAAAGTGGAGGGCAGTTTTAGAAGATAAAGTGTGCAGTATTTGAAAATAACCATAGGATATATATGATATTTAATAAATATATAAACACACCTGTAAAAGCTTTGTAATACTTGTAATACTTTAAAATTGACTTTCTTACATTAAAATCAGTTATCTCTTTATGATCCATTGTAACTGTTTTACTACATAAAAAAGTTAAAGTAAGAACCAGATCATCATACAGATTTTTTTCAATTACCTAACTGCAATCAGTCTGTCAACTACGACACAATAATATTGACCTAGTTGTGTCTCAGCCATTGAATTCCATTTCATATTCCTATGTTTCATCAGGTGTAACTTTTTCTCTTCATCATCACTGCATATTTATATTTTGTAACATTAGACCTTACTAAGCAGCACTTTCATATTTATCAAAATGTTCCATAATACCACATGCTTACTCCGTCAATGAGATTCAAAGTTTTGCAACAACATGAAAGTCAGTGTCAGCTGCTTGAAGCTTCCTGCTGGTTATGTTAAATCTTCACAGTAAATCATCCCACACTAAGGAGAGAATAAATTTAAATCCAAATTATTTTTTCAATTTTTGGTAAGGTCATCATTTTTCTGCCCCAGTAAATTTGCTACCCTGGGCTATAGTGCACTACCTCCCCCTGTGGATTTTGTTTAAAAATTTGACTAATGCCATCTTAATCTTGCACATATTGTCTAGACGTAAGACTACTGGTTTTTGTTTATTACTGTTTTTTTTTTTTTTTATATTTACAAGAAACTACATAAACTCAAGTTACAAAATAAATACAACGTGGAAAACAACGATTTTAGAAAAAACTGATGTTTGGAAACATTCTGAAAAACTTTATTCATGAAAAAACTATTATACAAGATAACATTAAACATTTTTGTCTGTTTGAAACACATGCCAGAAAATCAGAGCTCATTATTAGCTTACTTCAAGAGACTATTTACTAAGACACGACGCTGAGAATTAATGAAGGATACTGTACAAGCAAGTTTAAAATCTAGTTACAGCTGACATTCAACTTCTGAAAATCAATTATACATTTCTCACCTGCAAATCTCTGTCTACTGTAGTTTTCAATTTTGTTGAACTTGGCGACAACATCATCAGGCACCGGTAAAGGATTGTAAGGATTGCCTGAGTGAACTGCAGCATGAGCAATATAGAGAAACAGTGGCTGTGATGTATTGTGTTTGCTGATGATGCGCACTGATTCCCTAGTGAAGACATCTGTGGAGTACTGTCCATGAAGATCCCAAGCCGGATCCAGATCTCTTCGCATATCAAGTCCCCACATGCCCTACAATGAACTGGCAGTTTATTTATTTATCTGTTATTACAGTGTATTATTGTTACGTTACAATATGATACTACTACTACTACTACTACTACTACTACTACTACTACTACTACTACTACTACTACTACTACTATTACTACTACTACTACTACTACTACTACTACTACCTACTACTACTACTATTACTACTACTACTTTTCCCAGAGAGGCATGGAAAATCTGTAAACAGATATCTCAAAATTTTGTGCCTTAAGGTTACATGAGTAGCTTACTGTAATAACCATTTAGTACATGACCCATGACAGATCAGATCCCATCGTGGGATTGATCCACTACAGAACTAAGTTTTCACAATACTTTGTAGTGGTACAATTTCCTTGCCTACTATGGGCTTTCTCATGGCATTAATTCTTGATCTTTGTACCTCTCTGTGGACTGTATGTTATATACGATATCAAGGGTTTTGTATATTTGCATTTCATCACTCTTCGTTCTTTGCATGGTCATCGTCAATATCTTTCACATCTGTCTAATGATTGTTTCTATGTAGTATTTTATGAATTATATTGTATGTGGTTATTTGCCCTATTTGCTTATCAGTACTGGTCTCTATACTACCCACTTATTACAAGTAAAAAACAGTTTGAAGTGCATTATTGCTGCTGCCATCATAGCATTAGAAAATTTGGGTTCTACACTTTCCCTACTTTGTAAAGGTCAGATCGAAACAGTTGATGTCCAATAAGGAACTGCGTTAGATAAAAAACTACCTCTTCTTGTGATCTGCTGTACCAGTTAACTTTTTATCTGTCTGGTAGTTCATCTACATTTGGTTTCATTTGCTCATCTTTCTTGCACAGTGTCACTGCGGCAGCTCTTGCCTGTCTTTGGATTCAGGATGCGGAAAAGCAGGTTGCAGGATGCCACTGTTTACGTTTTCCACATCTGAGTGTGTCTGCCCAGATATCTGCTCCATCGAGTACAATGAAGTCCATTACTGCTATCAGCACTTTATGTTATGTTGGTTTACGTCCCTCAATATTTGCCGTTAATAGCTTACTGCTGCTGCTGCTGCTGCTGCTACTACTATTTATACTAGGCCTACTATACTACTACTACTACTACTGTTAACAACAACAATAATAATAATAATAATAAGAAGAAGAAGAAGAAGAAGAAGAAGAAGAAGAAGAAGAAGAAGAAGAAGAAGAATGATGATGACCATGTTGTTAAATTCTTGAATTTCGTTGTCCATGACATATCCGTTGATTAACTAAATATAATTAAATCACTACTGACTCAAAATACAAGGTGTGATATGTTTGAATAATACATGTGATTTGAATTGTGTCTGTTCATTTAGGATGTTGTTTTTATGTGTCTGTATATTTCCAATTGTTCAAGAGTGTCTAGTTTCCAGACTTTTGTGTGTGGATTAATCCACCTTTACGAACCACACATACAAAAACATCAACTATAACATGGATATTCTACATTACACACAAAAGGCTGAAAACTAGACACTCTTTAACAGCTGGAAATATACACACACACAAAACACATAAAAACGACATCCTAAACGAACAGACACAATTCAAATCACATGTATTATTCAAACATATCACACCCCACACACACAATATTGATCCTTCAAATGTCAACGCCGCTGCCAAGAGCGGAGAGCGCTCCCAGTGGCAGCCTCTGATGAAGCTTATAATAAGCAAAAACTGGTTCAGGCTATAAGGTAAAACTTTTATGTTTTTACCCATAAAAAATTTTGTGTTCCGTGTCGGTAGTGATTTAATTATATTTAGACCACGTTGTTGTTATTGATGATGATGATGATGACGATGACGACAACAATTATTATTATTAGCTGTTTCATTAAGCTAGGCAACAATCGTTTAGCTGCAATTAAAAAACGGTCAGTTGTTTATGCCTCACTCTGTATATGTTTGAATGAGAAGTGTAAAATTATCCATTTTACTGAAGCATAGAATGATTTTCAGCTATTTTGTTGTAGATTGATTGAACCACAAAATATATTTCAATAATCTATTTATCTAAATAATCTATTTTAGTCCATGCAGTTTTAACAAAATTAATTATTTTCTGATGACCAATGATCTTGCTGTGGCCTGATAAATAAACAATTAATTAATTCACATTAATTATTCCATACCTTCTCAGCAGCTGTATGATCGTTGTAATCATGGTGTCCTGTCCAGAAACCCAGATGCGAGTCAAAACCTCTGTACAGAGGTGTATACTCTCTTTTGTAAGATCCTAAATGCCACTTCCCTACAATACTTGTTGCGTATCCTAGATCTTTCAGGTACTCAGGCAACAGACGTTCAGACAGTGGTAATCCTCGTGGCTCAGCACCAAACAGAACTGTGTGTTGCATACCTATAAACAATTACAAAATAAATTAACTAATTATAAGTATAACACTACCGACTTGGAACACAAAGTTTTTTATTGTGTTCCAAGTTGGTATGATTTTTTATCAGAGCCTCTGACAAGCTTATAATAAGCAAAAAGTAGTTCAACCATAAAAAACTTTGAGTTCCAAGTCGGCAGTCTTATACTTATAATTAGTTAATCAACGGACACATCATGGACAACAAAATCCAGGGAAATAAATTAAAATACTAGAATAAAATTATTAGTTCTGTTAATGCTTTATAGTTTATAAACACAGATTGAAACTGTAACAAATTGTTTAATGCTGAAGTTACTGTAATGTACTTCAAGGAAAAATGTATGTTCATTATATAGTAATAACTCAGAACAACACTGTTGATTTAATAAATCAAAGTAACAGGTTATTATACAGTATTATAAGATGACTAGACCCCCTTCTCTATGTGTACTATGGGGACAATGTGGGGATATTTTGTGGTGGTGCCGTTTCCTTGTCTGAAATGAGCTCTCTCATCATCTGGTGTTCACTCTTTCTTTAAAAACCTCTCTACGGCATATACCCTACTTGAGGATTCCATGCCCCTACATCTTCATCAGACTTTTTCTTTGCAGAACCATCATCATATATGTTGTCACATCTATGAAACGATCCTTGCTTTTTAATATTTTGTTAATGTCATTGTTATTTTGACACAGGTTATTAGCCATTTGGTCTCCAATTTTGAAAACATACTTGTAACATATCAAAGATATTTCTTAATAGTTACATGTACAATGTATATTAAAAATACTACTATACTGTATTAAACATATTTCACAAGAAATGAAACTATTTTGAGGCATAGAAACAATGAAAAAATGAAAAGTCTTGAGATATAGAAACACAGCTTACACAATACTCGCATAATACTCAACAGCACTCTCTTATAGGGGGTGTACACACAGTAGACGCCCTCTAGTCTGGCCTCGGTTGGATTGACCGTCGGATGGTTCGGCCAGCCATACGGTGAGTCACACAGTCTAGACGAGCCTCTAGTGACAGGTCCCAACTTGTTAAGTGGAAAATATATGTAGCTCAGTTGACTCGCGCTTTTGTTCATGTGAGGATGTATGTCCTATGTTGTGACTTCTGTGTATATAGTCTGTGTAAATAAAAACGTTTCCCAACATGAGTGCGAAATGAAAACACACGTTCGTGACTATGGACCAAAAATTACAAGTCCTTCAGCGTGTTGATTAGGGCAAATCAGTCCAGAGTATTAGAGTCCAGTAATATCTCTACGAGTTTGTAGTAATTTTCCTTGTTTGTTTTTTTACTTGCTACCATGGAGTAAGGGTGAGTAATTATAATTATTAGTAATTTATATATACTGTATTGGGTCATTTATTATATGGATCATTCATTAAATAGTGTTATTTCATCATTATAGCATATGTTCGGTTCGTCCGACCATTTTGTAATCCGGCCTAGGGTCTGGTCCCAAGGTGGCCAGACAAGAGGGCTTCTACTGTAATTATATCTGTTTACTTACAACGGTCATAACATCCATATTTTATAGTCTCTGAAAATGACAGTAAATACTATTAAAATAATGTAAATGATTAATAAACAATGTGTCCTAACTTAATAATACTGTGCACAACAATTGTATTGTTTATAGCATTTATTTTATAATATATATTATAATGTATATAATATTATGTGTGTGTACATGTCTGTTTTGTTAGACTTCTGCTCAAATCTGAGTTAATAAATGGCCCTGAGGAAGACCATATCTGTTGCAACATTCTGGCGTAACCTCATGTGCCATCTATTAATACTATCTATTAATGTAATCATAAGTAACAATTTCATAATCCAGAATTCTAAGACAGAAACCTTGTAACCATAAGAAAAGAGGTAGATATTAAATTTTGAATGAAAATGTAAATAAAAATTATAAAGTGAAAGTATAATAGGCTAAATATTAAAAAAGCCGGCAGAGAAATGACTGGTTGAAAAGACTCTAGATGGTTGGATGCAAGAAGTTTTAATCTGACACTTTATGCAATGCGGGTGTAAAATCTGACACTTTAAAAAAACATTCTTTCCTAGCCAATGTTTTTTCTGTAGTCAACACAAAAGGTTTAATAAATTACATTTACCACATGTTTATTATATACTTAGAAACTTTTAATTTTTATTGTGTCTAATATAAATTTTATTTCAACAGGTAGTCATATACTAGGCTTTATAAATTAAATACAATTTACATTCAAATTCCTAAAGAAAATATGCAATTTAAAAAATCTTAAAAGCCATAAAATTTATCAAAACTTTGATTGATAATAAACTCAGATAAAACCATTTACTAACACTCTCCAATTCATTACACTCATTCCAAGTCCCCAGTCAGTGATGTCTAACTCTCTCTCATTTAATATGAATAAAGAAAGTGAAAATGTACCAGCTCATTTAGAAAACAATAAATACTGTGACTAAAAATAGTGGCACCAGGCACCAGACTACTTGAATAACCTGCCTGCATCTATAGAAGGTAAAACAAGGTGATTCAGATGAAAGTGATATTCCCTGCTGCATCTGTAACCGTATTGTCTGTTACATCAAATTACAATAGAATAACTGTCTTATATTTCCAGTTTTGTTAGTTTTATTAGCAGCCATCTTAACATCAACTTTGTCACTACTTATTGCCACACTGCTAAATACTTCGTTCTTGACGAGGCCTTTCAGTGTCTCCACCATCTTCAGGTCTTAAACGACTTAACTCAATAATATCTTTATATTCATTAGTTCATTTTTCTTTTTCTTTTTTACTTTTAATATTTCTAACTCTTCTAATAATTTTTGTTTGTTTACGTTATTTTCTGCTTTTAATATTTCAACATTTTCCCTAGGATTTGTAAATGTATGTCCTGTTTCCATAAAATGTCTTGCAAACAATGAATTTGTCGTCCTGTCACCTTCCCCTTCCACATGTTCTTTCATTCTAATTTTGAACGTATGTCCTGTTTCGTCCACATACACTTTTTCACAGTCCTTACAACTTAGTTTATATACACCACTCTTACACAGTATTGGTATTTCTTCAATATTATTATTTTTCACATGATCAAACACTGTCTTTTTTTTATAGCTACATCTATGTCATATTTTTCAAAACATTTAATTATTTTCTTGGTCTGATACCCCATGTACATTATAGATCCAACATACTTCTTATCTTTTTTATCTTTATTTTCCTCATGACCTCTTTCATTTAAGTCCTGAAGGTGGTGGAGACACCGAAAGACCTCGTCAAGAACGAAGTATTTAGCAGTGTGGCAATACATAGTGACAAAGTAACTGTCTTATAGTTTTTCAGTACATTTACTCTAGAGTATGGAGAATATGGATCCAAAAGCAGATGAACCACTAATGTTAGTTCTTATGTTAGTTTTTAAAATTGTAAAATAATTTGATCTTTCATAAAACTATCAACTCATGGAATAAATACAGTATTAGAGAATGAAGATTAGGGTCAGGACACTCCTTAGAAAGATAAAACTTTTATCCAAAAATTATATTAATTTACACACAGAGTTAAAGCATTTTTTAATCCATAAGATTTGAATTATCTTGTCAATTTTATGTTATTACAACAAATATGAATGCTCTACAACTGTTACATCCTCGTTATTTTTCTCAGCATTGTGAACATACTTGTGATATCATAAAATAATGATGTATATAGTAACAAATTTTTTCTATGTGTGTGAAATGCCTCACTTTTGTGTGCCACTTTGTAATATAATTCTTTCTATTTTGTGTGTTTATTAGCCACACGTTTGTTGCGTCAATCTGTAAGTTAATTCCAACTCACAAATTGTTCCTTCTTTTATTTTAATGATTTAACTAATTTTTTATCATATTTTTGTTATTATATATATAAACTTTCACAATATGAACTTACTTTCTTTATCACTTTCCCAAACGTTTCGAGGTGATATGCCTCTTCCTCAGTGGGAGTAAATACACAGTAAGTATTTACTGTGAAAGTAAGTTCATATTGTGAAAGTTTATATATATATAATAATATTTTATAAAGTGAACGAAGAGGATGGATCAACAAGATAATCATATTTTTGTTTCCCGTTTTAGGCGCCAAATTGTTTTGTGATTAAAACAATTAAAATTACTCACTTTCTGTTTTATGTATTCACCTTCTCTTTATTAGAGTTGGTCAATTTATCTTTTTAATAATTCAATTCGAATTTCGTTCCTTAAAAACAATTGTTACCAACATCCTTTTTGATAAAAAAATTTTCACCTTTTGCTGTATGAAGAAATAAAATATTATTAACATAGAAATAAATTAACCATACAATTAAAAATCTTCAATATTGGTTTTAGATTGTGTATTTATTTCCTTTAAAACAATTAAATAATTTTATAATAACATATTTGCTCCAGCTATGATGTTTAAATGCTCAGCGGTTGGCAACAAGGCCTCAGAGTTGATATTAAACAAATTTTTAACTTATTAAAACTTTTTCGTTATGTCCTTTGGATTACAGAACGTTAACAAAAAACACCCTTTAGGGAGTATAAAGCTTCACATAAACAGCATTTAAATATTATATAAGTTATGAATAACTTAACTTTAAGTTTATAATTATTTCGTTTACAAGTCAGTGTTTGTAGGTTAAGTGTTTTATGAAAATTATTACACTTCTAATAAGTCTATCACCATGGAGTAATAATTTAATAGTGATATTAATTAATTATTACAAGTTCTTTATCAAGTGAATAGTGAAATATCGTTCGTGTGATTGAAATTGTGTACCAGTGTAATATAGTTTATTATTAGTTTTTATAGTCTGATATACTTATCATCTTCCTTCAATTATTAGGTTCAACACATAATTCACTGTTTTTGAAATTCTTCTTCTATTCTAATATGATTTTACTTCGAATTCCTTCTTTTTATATTAGTATTCTTCAGAACATCATTTCATTTTCATTCAATATCATTTTTATTTCATCTGGTTGTATGGAAGTTTAATCCTTTCTTCTCTGAGTCTAACAATGAACTAACGAATTTTTCTGTTAATGTTTGGTTGTGAAGGCAGCAAGCCTACTACTTCTATTGGTTGAAAAAATTGTTTAAATTGTTAGATTTTGCTACTGATATTTTACAAAATTAACAAATATTTTTAAATTAGTATAATCTTTTTACACTATTTTTAATCCTAAAGATAATAACATCATTGTCTTGCTTTCTTTACATAAATTGATTTGAAATCCAACACGAATGATTTCTGTCCAGTACTTACAAAGTTACAATTTCAACAATTTTGTTTTCTATCATTAATTAATTTAAAAATAATTCTTTTGTATACATTTGGTTTCTCTAAAACTATATAATCAAACCTAACATGATAATATACATGGTACCACTAATTTCTACTGTTTTCGTATCTAATTTTCCAAAGTTCTCAATGTTACCATAGGCTTTAAGGCCTAGTTTTTCTGACTTTCTTTGTACATTTATTATAATATATTCCTTTCTTTTTATTAACCTTACACACCTTACAATGTAAATACAACGAACTAAATCAACTAATACACAACATTTGATTAGTCATAATCATTTTCAAACATAATATAACTCTTTTTTAAACATTTTATACAAATACCATTTTTCAATGTAGAACATACACTCTTTGTTTTACTAATAATCATTCATTAGGCATTTTTTTTAGTTTTATATTGTTTTTAGTATTTCACAGTATATCTTATCACTTCTTTTATTAAGTATTAGTTATTCTTAAAATTATATTTTGTTTCTACTACTGACTTCCAGTTAGTATAACATTCATGGGTTCTATACACTCTTTACTTATATCACTCAGTCTTCACATTCCTTTTATTCCCTTTAAATTAATCATATATCTGAACTTACCATTAAACATTGTACATTCATAATAGTTTTATTCTTTTATATTCTATTAGCCTTATTATTATTATCACTAACTAGTTACCTCTATATCTCTAGAGTTTTACATGAAACCGTTATTATTTTCTAATTCATATTTTTATCTACAGCTTTGTATTTCCACTTTTGTTTATTATATTCTTTTTATGTGTAAAAGGGTTGGGGAATAATCATAAAGTTAAAATGTTTTTCACTCACCCCACCAATGAATTGGGTATTGTCTTAGTCTGTCATTGTATAGTCCATATGTTGATATTGATTCTATTTTCTAAATTCTGTCCATCAGTTCCTTCATAGTTTCTAATGATAATTGTTTTATCGTTCTACTATCTTATGTCACGTTACAATATGTATTATTTGTATGCATTTATTAGTATGTAATATCAGAACAGGATTTTTGTACTAACAGTACTTTTGGTCTATTCGATTCTTATCTCCAGAACTGAATCGTTCAGAATGGTCAAACAGATTTCAAAATAAATTTATATTTGCAAGAGCCATTGGTGTAGGCAGTGGGAGGGGTTTGTTGGTTCAACCCCCTGAAATTTCCCACTCAGGTAAAAAAAATATAATCATGTTATTTTGTTGTCCTCCTAAAGTATATATAAATATTATTGAATGAGCGAAGCGAGTTCTCAGTTTTAACTTGTTGACTACTTGGCATTTGTCTGTCTGTCTACCTACGTACTTGGGGTATTTCTCATAATAACTTTTGAATGCATCAACTGATTTTCTTAAAACTGGCAGCGTGTCCATAGTTTTACTCTACAGAAAATTGTGAAAAAATCACAAAAGTTTATGTGGGTCATTAAATTACAGAAAATTTTAACCACAACGTGAGTATAGTATATATTTTTGAAAATTTCCAAACTTTGGGATGCTGAGGGCCAAAAAGTAGGTGAAAATTTTAATAAAATCACAACACTTCATGTAGCATATCAAATTAAAAGACATTTTAATTAAAATCTGATTATAGTGTTAATTTTTGGAAATTTCAAAATTTTGGGATGCCAGGGCCCTAAAAGTATGGCAAAGGTTTGATAAAATTGCAGATTCATGTGGGACATCAGATTAAAGAGAATTTTAACCAAATCTGAATATAGTGTACAGTTTTGGAAATTTCAAAACTTTTTGACCCGGGGTCAAAAAATGGGATTAAACATTTGAAAAAATTTTGCTGGATGTTAGACTGAAAGAAATTTTAACACAGCTCCCTGTGAAGGAACACTCTACAACTCCCTACTCCAACAATATACCCTGGATGTATTTCCAATGACAATATATTCAGTCTTATTTGTATTTGTTTTTTAGCCCCATTTCTGATATTCTTCATCAAACTATCTAAGCATATAACAGATGTCATCCTTATCCTCCACCTGATTGTCTGCGAAATGCAAAGTGAAAAGCTTTTTTGTCATTGATAGGGATAGGGTTTTGTCATACCTATGTTGGGACAGGTTCGCCTCCAAAGTTCTAAACCTGAATTCAGATACGTCTTAAATAAAGTGGGCTATATTTCTGACTTTACAGCCCAATAGTGGTATGTATTTCTGACTTTCAATGATTTAGTAAGTTCATTCACTGAACTTGTGTGTGTGTGCTTCATACACTGAACAAAAAAGCCTGCTGCATTGTTCTAGACCTTGAATCTTCACAAAAAAACTATCTAGAACAGATTCTTGTATAGCTTTATACAAACTCCTTAACTATAGTCATCCCCATTTCAACGTACTATTAAACATCCTTATATAATGTCAGTAAAATAGAAGGAAAACAACAGAGGTCTTGGTAAGATCACCTCAGTAAAGAACCTGAACAATTTTATTTGACCTTATGTTGGACAGAATAGCACTTTATTCTTGATATGGACCATTTGGTGTTGTTATTTCAAAAATAAACCATTTTTACGATCCATTGTCTCAATTTGTGCTATTATGAGGAAAACTAATTTTTATTCTCAAGGGTTTTGATGCGCTCAATAGAAACATACCAGACTTAATTGGCTGCATCCTGCTGTTTTGTCCTTATTAAATGTCAGAGATGAACGGAGCTGTTCAGGATTGCATCTAAAGTTTCACTGAATTTACATTTAACGTTAAAAATAAGGTGCGCCAAACAGTCAGTTTTCGTAATTTTCTTAGAACTACAATTTACTTTCTGTTGCATGAAAAAATTACTGTTATAATAACTGAATTGGTTTATTTATTATTAATATAACACATATACAGTTTCTAATGCTAAACAATGTATAAAACTGGCTCCAGTATTTTATACAGACACAACGTTATTCAGAAACTATGTTTATGTTAATAGGCAGTATTAAATCCTCTATGTAGTACTCACCAAACGACTACTCTTATCTTTTGGTGCTCTGTATATTTGCTAGCAATACAGACACATGGCAACAACGTAGGTATATGAAAGGGGCGTTCGGAATTACATGTGACTGTAAAACTTCCTTAGACAAGGTAGCTTATTATCAGAGAGGTCAGAAAACTACGCTATGGGTTCTCTGGAAATTTCTAGAAAGTTCTAGATGTAACGTATTGCGACTCAAACTGGTGTTTCTAGGTACGACGGTCTCTGATCTATCGGTATAACCGCCAAATATGTCAGGCAAACATGTTTTCTTCTATTTGCGCAGTGCTGGATTTAAGATTTTTGAGGCCCTAGGCCATGTTTAATGAGAGGCCCCCCCTGGCTGCGACTTTGAAGTAATACATATGTACTGCACAAGTAATTTGATGTTAGATTAATAGGTCTACTATCAAATTAAAAACCAGTAGGCTACTATAAAAAAGCGTCCTTTCATTTAGCAAACTTTTTCAGAATATTAATAACCATGCAAAAGAATTGAGAAAATTAATTTATTTTTTAAGTAGAGTAACTTAACTAAGCTTATTCAAAAGTTTAACACAAAAAATAAATAATTTTTTTAACACTAATAAATATCAACGAAACAACACGCTGTCAACCACACAAAGCTAAAAACCTTCTTTACATTCAAAACAAAACAAAAACAACCTCAAATTGCAAACCGTTCAGTCACAACGCAGATAAACAATGATAACAAACAAGGGTGGTACCACGGTCGTGTAAATTCGGGGGGGGGGCAATATAGCGGACGTTCAAAATTCCCATGCACAGATTAGTTTTCAAGGATGCCAACGTCTTAAAAATAAGCGCGCAATATTTAAATAAGAACTGTTTTCCATTTGTATTATCAACAAAAATTGATCATTTAATTTCAAAAAATCATATTTAAATATATCAAAGTGCCTCCTACTTTTGTAAAAATACTTCTGTTAAAAAAAAATATCTGTAGTTTGCAGCGGCCACCTACTCGGCCTAGTGGTAAATCTGGCACTCCATTTGCGTAACCTCTTCTCTACAAACTCAATTCGCCGATACAGGCTGATAAGTATATTAGTGTCTATGGAACGTTTTAGCTTAATACTTGTGAAAGCAATAAATTAGTATGACAACATACGCACCTACCTGTATGGATAGGATACTTCCCGGTCATGAGTGCGCTGCGGGAAGGTGTACACAACGGAGTCACGTAGTAGTTGTTGAGTATCGTGCCCGAGTACGCCAACGCGTCGATGTTTGGAGTCGGTATCTGATCGGACCCATGGAAACCAACGTCGTTCCAGCCCTGCACACATTTAGAAAAGCACAGGCTACTAAACATTCTGCACACAAAAATAATCAAGTTTTATTATAGTAAGCTTTGTCTTAAATATTTATAGATATAAACGCAGTTTATGTATGCACCAAATATGTCTATTACGGAGGTTATCACGGCCGGAGTCATCATTATAAGTCAAGAACTAGACACAGCAGAGTAGCCGTTGGACTGCGGAAGTGAGAAGAGCGGTCCGGCCGAGAAGATCCGGTACGTCGGATGAGTCGGTGTCGCAGGAGTTTGTCGGCTCGGCCGTCTTGACCTTTATACAGGGTTTGACGGTCCGTATTGGCAGGTTGCTGTCGAGACGAAGCGTTGAAACTATCTTCAAGCCGACCAGGAAGATCCAACAGTTCCCGAGACCGGTGAAGGACGTCAGGGGTGTACTGCGTCCTTGCTCGTGTGACCAGGTACGCATTGGCAGTATTGGCACCACGAAGCGTAGCATCGGTGAACACAGTCGTTGCTGTCGTTTGGGCCAACCGGAGAAGTCCACAGTCTCTGAGTAAGTGTTGCCAAAGAGAATATGAAAGTGAATATTTATAAAAACCGACCACAGCTGACAAGGCCCAAACTTTTGATAGATAACATGGTTGACTCGAGCCGTGAAATCCTGCTGGATCACGTTATAAAAAAGTCGTTGTTGATATTTTTTTGTCTTAAGCTCTCACACGGCCGGTGTCAATGATTAAATACCGGGCTGTTAGACCGTGGTCGGTTGCTGTAAATCCTCAACATCGTCGGCAACGTTTCGTATCCTACCCTCGGGGATCTTCTTCAGGCCGCAAAAAGCGACAGAATGTTACGAAATCGGTTACGGCAGGTTTAGGCCGAACGATACCCGAAACCCTTGATTCCGGTAAAATACAACCCATGGCATTTAGTTGTAAGCAACTTAAAATTTAATTACAATTTTGTTGAGTTTGATAATAGTCTGAGAGAAGGTTTCTTAGGAAACTAAACGCCTTAAAACCTATTGCCAAAGAAAATTCTTGATTTGATATTGTACTCGTGTTCAAATCCAAAATGATTTCAGTCGGTCACTATCGGATGGTTTCTAAGAGACTTTGGGATGCGGTAAAAAATTAAAAATTGTAATAATTTAAAAAAAAGTCAGTGTAACATTTTTTAAATGACGTCATCAGCATCACACAAAGACTATACGCATCATATTGCGTAGCTTTTTTCTGTACCCACTTTGCAGTCTGGTATTCGTCTTTCGCCAAACGCCTTGTAGCTCCAGATAATCCTGAAAACACTGTCACAACTCATTATATCCGAATGTTCCCTTCACGTTTCCCTGTATCAAGAATATCCCCTACCCTCTGTCGAATAACATTACTCTTTGTGTAATCTCTCAATGATCCTCCTAACATTCTGCATAAAAAAGCATATCTCTTGTTTATGTCATTGGTACTGACGAGACGTGAGAACCGAAGTTTCACAATCGTGCAGCAATTCTGGTGCGGTAATAGTTTTGTAAAATTTAGTAACAGTGCCCTCCCTTACTCTTCATAAAAGAGGTTTCTTTAATGGTTTTCAAAACTTTCTGAAATTTACGCAACTTTTCCCCTACGTATACCGATTTAGTAAAGGATAGGTCTATGTGACAAGCCAAATACTTATATGACCTTACCAAATAGTGCCTTGTTTTTGCTTAAAGAGTTCTCTACGCATGAATCCCCATACTTTTGTTTTTCTAGTAGGTATTTCTAAATTGTATTGACTGAAAACTAGGCGCAGCCGAGATACTGTCCATTTTAGCTCGTTTTCCGTGCTTACCTGCGCAACCTAGTCACCTGCACACCAGGGCCGGCAACAGAAACTGTGAGCGCCGGTACAATCCCTCTGTCGTCGTCCCCACTGCAAACAATAATTGTGTTTAGACCACAGCCATTAATCGTTTATGATGAGTTTAAAAACGACAACTGGTTGAGTAGGAATGCTCATGTCTAGCTCGTGTAAACAAAATTATGTAGTTGTATAAACTATAGTTCCGGAATTAATTAACAAGATAAACTATGGTCGCAGAACCGTTAATGTTTTAAAGACCAGCCTCAGCTCTACACTGCTTTCTATCACAATTCCTCATGTCGTTTTGTCGGAAAGCCGATGGATTAGTTTATGTTGCGTCATTAGTGTAGTACTGAGTAATGAACGAATTCCAGATTGTCGTTGCCTCTGAGACAGACAGAAACTGAGCGGGGCCTCTTGCATCCTAGTGTGAGTACGAAGTCCTGGTAGCAGCCTGATGAACGCTAGGTTCCTCCGGTGCAGTGAGATCATCTGTTCCCAGCAGAAGAAATTAGGAAATTGCACTGTAAGGTGCGCAGGAGAAAATGTTACCAGTCCGGCTCCAAGGCGAGGGCGCATCTTCATGGCTCTATTAAGGATTCACCTGTAGGAGCTTAGAGCTGCGCTAGCGTGGACGACAAGCGAGTCCGCCTTATGGAGTCGGCCGGAACGATAAGCTGCCACTTCCTGGCGGATGGCTCCCGCAGTTAGACACGTGTAAACATCTCGAGTTCCTGTCCAGCCGAGGCGGGTCTCGACCTGGATCCGTTGTGCCTGAATCTGAACTTCTGGCAGACGCCGCCGTAGGATGTTACCGCTGCAGTTCACAGGGTTGGGTCTCGAAAGCGTACTTCCTCTTCTTTAGAATTTATCACTCGAAATAAACTCGGTAACCACGTCTGGACAAATGAAAGGTAAAGACCGGAACATACCGATAACGTAAGAATACATTATTTGCAGTATCAAATTTAATTCGTTGCGTTAGTAAACGTTTCGTACACGATCGGGCACGATGCAATAACGTTTGGTAATACCATCGCGCGCAGAATAGTCAATCGCCTAGTAACACAAGAATGTGCGGGAAATAACGCGAAAGTCTGGTCCAGCTATAGAATGACCGGCCAGGTGTTCAAACTAGATGCACTGCGTTTGACCTTTCACTTTGCTGATAGGAATAACACTACAGGAGACGGTGTGAATGAACACAAGAATCAACATTGGCAGGAAAATCAATATTCCGTCTCACAACTATGATGCAATGCTCATAAGTAAATGCGAGCGAGAATAGATGAACATGACTAGGTTTTTAATGAGACACGGTAAAGAGGCGCTTCTGCTTACCAACAATAACAATACTTTGCCTACCTGGAAAGAGGTGAAATGTCCTTCAGAATTTAGGAGACTTAATATTTAAAGGAGAAACAGAGAAAAATAAAACAGCGAAATTACCACAAGATTCTGCATAACACTACTCACACACTCGCGCGCGTGTGAACATCTCTAAACCTTTTACATTTTTCTAGCGTTCCGTATATGGACATCATACTCTTCCATCGGTATCGTTTTTTCATATTTAAACACCCCTAGGTTTTTTTATTGAACGAGCGAAGAGAGTTCTCAGTTTTAACTCGACTGTTTGGCATTTGTCAGTCTGTCTATCTGACGACTGCTTATCTATTATTTGGGGTATGTCTCACGATAACTTTTGAACGCATCAATCGATTTTCATAAAACTTGGAATGTTTGTCCACACTTTTTACTCTACAGAAACATATTGTTTTTGAGATTGATTCCCCCCAAAAAATAATTGGGGGCGGGAGGTAAAAACGTGAGTGGGAAAAAGTAGGGAAAAATCGCAAAAACCCATATGGGATATCAAATAAAAAGGAATTTTAACCACACTTTGAATATAATGTTCATTTTTGAAAGTTCAAAAAATTGTTGGACGTCGATGTCAAACAGTTGGTTAAAATTTTGATAAAATCGCAAAATTTCATGTAGGATATCAAATTAAAGATAATTTTAACAAACGTCTGAATCTAGTGAAAGTTTTGGAAACGTCTGAAAGTTTTTTAAATTTCAAAATTTTGAGGCCCAGGTCCCAAAAATAGAGATTAAAAATTTGGAAAATTATAAAAATCCACCAGGGTGTTAGGCTGAAAGAAATTGTAATACAAAGCCGAACGTTTGAATTTTCAGTGTCCATTGTATGGTTGTGTGTTTTAAAATTGTTATATTATTAAAGAAATAGCAGAATAATCGAGATTTTGTAATTTTTTCCATAATTGAAAACTTACTTAATATTAAAATTTACGTAATAATAAATGTCCTTCGTTCAAAATAGTGAGCTCTGCAGCTCAGGGAGCATACTAGCTTTATCGTGTCAGGTTTCCTTCTGACTTTTAGTGTACAATTTATGGTTTGTTTTGGAATTTTATGCTTCGCCACTCGTTGGATATTCCTTGCCAGATTAGTTGGTTGTTACTGATCTCATCCATAACGCAATTTAGAGAGAATAAGATTAAGCAAAACAAAATCACTTTCACAAAATCGAAAACTGTACCCAAACTATACGGACAAAAACAAGCGTCCCTAGGTGGCGGAATGTGTAAAAAACTGGGTCTCCATCCACTTAAACTGCTCACATGGCGCAACGATCTTTGGTTGAAGAGGAAACAAGTGGACACCGAATTCCGGAAAATATTACTGGTTCCTGGGAAGAAAAACGCTATTATCAATGAGAAATAAGCCGTTAGTTTACAACACTGTCGTTATGTCTGTGTGGAGTTAAAGTTACGCGTTAAAGTTATTAGAATTTCGGCTTGCCAGGCTGCAAGAGTGTGGTCTAAAGTTGTTGGATGCAAAGGTTTCGGCCGTACCTTCGATGCCCATCTTCAGTCCAGAAGGCTGCAACACACTGACCACCTTCGACGGCCATCTTCAGTGCAGAAGGCTGCGACACACTAACCATGAAGGTACAGTCGAAGCGTTTGCATCCAATAACTTTAGACCACGGCCTTACAGCTCGGCAAACCGAAATTGTAGACTACAGGTTAAAGCTTTGCAGACCTGCTTTCAGACCCATTATCGCCATTGTCAAAAGGTTTCAGACCAAAACTATTCGTGCCATAACCGATGCTCCGTGGTTCGTCAGCAAATAAAGATGCGTATGGCGATCTCGATCTCAATACAGTTAACGAAACGATTCAGCTACGAGAAACCCTCTAGCCATAAAACTGCTTATGACAGCCTGCAGCCACTACCTGTAGTGTTAAAACAACACTACCACTAAACTCGTTCGTTAGACGTTAAGAATTAGAATATACTGTCTGTAACATACAATTGCATAAAGTGAATTAGTCACTGTACTAGTTCTCTCCATGTCATGTCTTTAATATACACCCGTGGTGTGCGTGTTGCAAATTCTATTACCCGTAAATGGGAACTACACCTTAACGATAGTTACAACCGGCCAAGCATTTTACACATGAATATCAGTTTCCACTTTGCCAAGCATTCTAAGGGGAGAATGGCCGTATAAAGGTCTATCCACACGTATCCGTGCCGCATACGTTCAGTTCCCTAAACTATCGTCAGTATCAGTGATGAATAATATTATTTCTTGCAGTTTGATTGGGCTACCTGCGCACGTACTGTGTTGCCCACCGTGTCCGTTGAGTATCCTCCGTTAACAACGACGTCAACGATAATTTTACAATATCACTGAAATGTTGTGGTTTTGGGACACCGATACTCTCTGAATCTTTCTAAACAAAAATGAATAATTAATTTGTTTGGATTTGTTCGTCCCATATAGCCTAATTGAACGGGCGAATTGAGCTCTCAGTTTTTACTCAAGCGTTTGGCATTTGTCTGTCTGTCTGCTTGGGGTATGCCTGACGATAAGTTTTGAACGCATCAACCGATTTTCATGAAACTGGGCATGGATATCCATACTGTTATCCTACAAAACCCTATTGTTTTTTAGATTGATATCCCCCAAAATAGTGGTCGGGAGGCAAAAAATGTGAGAGGGTAACATTGTGGAAAAGTCGCGAAGCCCATGTGGGGTATCAAATTAAAGGAAATTTTAACCACAGTCTAATAGTGTTAACAGTGTTAGTTTTGAAAATTTCGAAATTTGTGGACGTCAGGGCCTAAACAGTGGATGACAATTTTGATTCAATCACAAAAATTCATATGGGATATGGTTAATAAGAAGAATGATCCGTCACGTGAGGACCAAAAAAGTGTTATGTTGAGATTCGGTCTGAGTGGACCAAATAAAAATGTGTTGAATGTCGGCACGTGTGCTCTAAGATTTTTTCCATCAGAAGGAATGAAGCTTGGTGTGTTATCGCCAGGATGCAGAATGATAAAGCTAGTGGACTGTATTAATACATTTATTAAGTTTCCTTTTTTTTTACACTCAACTCATAGTACTAAGATTGGCTAATTCTGAAGATTAATTTTGAAGAAACCGATTCGTAAATGAAGCTACATTTGATGAGGCACAAATGCGTGCCACTCAGCTACATTGAAAAACGTTGAGGCCTAAGGCCTAAATAATTGTCGCGACAACAAGAAAATGAAAAGGACAGAATCAGGCAGCAAACGTGATGACGTCCGCTGCCAGCCAAGGCTCGTAGAACTGTTTCGTAGTAAAAACATGATAAGAACGATTTGAAAGCGTACAGATTAGCCAACCTATGAATGCGAAAATTACCACACTACTGTCCAGGATATCAAATTAAAGGAATTTTTAACCACAATCTGATTATAGTGTTCATTTTAGAAAGTTTCAAAATTTGTGAACGTCAGTGCCTAAACAGTGGGTGACAATTTTGATTAAATCGCAAAAATTCATATGGGATATCAAATTGAATAGAATTTTAAACATAATCTAAGTGTAATGTTCATTTTGAATATTTCAACATTTTGTGAGCCGCAAGGTCCAAAATAGAGATAAAATGTGTGAAAAATCTAGCAGCGTGTCAGAATAAAAGGAATTATCACAATTCAAGTTTTTCGAAATGTAATGTTTATTGTATGGTTGTGTGCTCAACATACATCCTCGGCGCTACAGCCCTGGCCTCCAAAAGGAATTATCACAATCCAAGTGTTTCGAAATGTAATGTTTATTGTATGGTTGTGTGCTCAACATACATCCTCGGCGCTACAGCCCTGGCCTCCAAAAGGAATTATCACAATCCAAGTGTTTCGAAATGTAATGTTTATTGTATGGTTGCGTGCTCAACATACATCCTCGGCGCTATTGCCCTGGCCTCCAAAAAGAATTATCACAATCCAAGTGTTTCGAAATGTAATGTTTATTGTATGGTTGTGTGCTCAACAATTGTTACATTACATACATACATCCTCGGCGCTACAGCCCAGTCCGGGTCCTGGCCTCCAAAAGAAATCATCCCCACTGGTCTCTACTCCCGGCCAATGTCCACCAGTTTGCTGCACCCAGCCTCACTGCCTCCTTACCAACCTGGTCCGGCCATCTTGTACGCGGTCTTCCCCTCCTTCTCCTTCCCATCGGCAAATAATTCATGATTTTTTTTTGGGATTCTATCCTCCGCCATTCTCTGCACATGTCCGGCCGAACGCAGGCTGTTAATTTGTATGAATTGCAAGATCGGAAGATCTTTAAACCTTTCGTACAACTCTCGATTATGCAGTCGCCTCCAAAAGTCGTTTTCCTTCACAGGGCCATAGATTCTCCTCAGTACCTTTCTCTTAAACACGGATAATTTCTGCTCATCTAGTTTTTTTAGCACCCAGCATTCCGAGTCATACATCAAAACTGGTCTGATCAAGGTCTTGTAGAGCGTGGCTTTTGTCTCTTTACTTATTAATTTTGATTTAAAATGTTTCACTAGTCCGTAGTAACACCTACACCTATTAGCAGGTAATATTCGTTTTTCGTTGTCTCTAGAGGAGTCATTTCCAGAGTCCACATATGACCCGAGATATGGAAAACCTTGAACTTTTTCAAAAGGGACAGGCACGAGTGTTAGCACCTACAACCATATATTTAGTTTTGCTTTGGTTTATAACCAAGCCCATAGGCTTAGGGACAACTCCAGTTCTTGAAAGGCTTCCTTTAAGCCAGATTCAGACCTACTTATGACGTCAATGTCATCGGGATATGACAGAAGCTGTACCTCCTTGTGAAATATGTGTCCGCTAGTTTGATTCCTGAATCCCTGATGACCTTTTCTAGAGCTATGTTGAACAACAGACACGCTAAGGCATCTCATTTTTCAGCCCATTCAATGTTTTTAAGGAGTTAGATAGATTTGATTGTATTCTGATTTGGCACTTATAATTGGACATAGCTACTCGAACCATACGCACCAACTTAGATGGTATATTCAACTCCTTCATAGCTCTATATAGCATTTTCCGGTTGATTGAATCATATGCCGACTGGAAATCCACAAAGAGATGGTGAGTGGCTACTCCAAATTCCAACGATTTTTCCAGAATTTGCCTTAGTGTAAATATTTGGTCTTTTGTTGACCTATTCCTAGTGAATCCACATTGATATTCTTTTATGTTTTCCTCAGCGTAGGGAAGCAGCCTAGAAAATATGATGTTGGACAATACCTTATATGCTGTATTAAGTAGAGAGATACTCCTATAATTTTTACATATGAGCGGATCACCCTTTTTATGTATTAAACACACCACACCATTCTCCCACTCATCAGGCATTTCCTCCATATTCGCTCTATGAGATGGACAAATTCCTTTATGAAATCTCCTCCTGCGCTCTTTAACAGTTCCCCTGGTAAACCATCGGAACCTGCTGCCTTGTTATTTTTAAGCTTTTCTAGAGCTTCATACACCTTGTCATAGGATGGCACCAACTCCTCTCTATCATCTTCGAATTCTCCTGCTTCCTCTTCATCCTCAGATGCCTCCATTGAAGCCTCCCTAACTGAGCCCAGCAGCTCTTCGAAGTGTTCTGTCCATCTCCTGATTACCCCAGCAATATCACTCACAAGGCCACCATTATTATCCCTACAGGCATTTGTTCTAGGCTGAAATTCCTGTCTCATATGATTCACCTTCCTGTACATATCTCGGCTCAGCCTTTTATTCTTATATTCCTCTATCTTTTTCATCTGTCTCATCATATACTCCCTCTTTTTTCCTCTATGAATCTTCTTTTCCATCCACCTAGCTTTCCTGTATTCCTCTTGAACAGCCCTAGTACATTTCTTTTGGATGATTAATTGGTATGTCTCGTTTTTGAATTCAATTGCCTCTTCATACTCCTTATCAAACCACTCATCTCGCTCATGTCTCTTCTTCAAACCAATGATTTCTTCTTCCATGGTCACTAATATGTTTTTGAAGTGAAACTTCTTTGGGCACGGTAGGAAAAATTTTCGTTACGCGTTACGCGTTATGCGTTATATGCATGAAACGTCTTTGGGCATGATAGGAAAAATGTTCGTTACGCGTTATGCGTTATATGCATGAAACTTCTTTGGACACGGTAGGAAAAATGTTCGTTACGCGTTATGCGTTATATGCATGCATGTGTGTGTATATTGTTGAAGTGAAACTTCTTTTGGCACGGTAGGAAAGATTTTCGTTACGCGTTACGCATTACGCGTTATGCGTTATGTGTTATATGCATGAAACTTCTTTGGGCACGGTAGGAAAAATGTTCGTTACGCGTTACGCGTTATGCGTTATGCGTTATATGCATGCATGTATGTGTATAGGCTATGTGTTTAGTAGTATACCAAAATGAGGAAATGTACAGTTATATATAATTATTGTTACGAATATTTTAAGTTAACGATATGTAAAAAATAATCTACCTAGTCCTACATAATTTAATTACATATAATTAATTAATTTTCAGATTCTATAATGGCAGAATCTAATGGAAATCCTATTCCAAACCAAAATAATGATGTTGTACCTAGTGAACTTGTGAATCAAATGAAACAGAAAAATGTTGAAGTCGTAGCAGTTGATGTTCATCACCGTCATTCTTCTCAAGTCAGTCAGACCAATATTTTTAATCAAAATGAGCCATAAAAAAAAACACAAGCACAACGGATGCGAGAATACAGAGCCCGGAAAAAGCTTCGAACTCAAGTAACAAGTGACACTTCTGCAATAATGATTCATCAAGATAATAGTATCAATGTACAGAGTAATTTTCAACAAAATTCGCCTGCAACTGGAAATCCTATTCCAAACCAAAATAATGATGTTGTACCTAGTGAACTTGTGAATCAAATGAAACAGAAAAATGTTGAAGTCATAGCAGTTGATGTTCATCACCGTCATTCTTCTTAAGTCAGTCAGACCAATATTTTTAATCAAAATGAGCCATAAAAAAAACACAAGCCCAGCGGATGCGAGAATACAGAGCCCGGAAAAAAAATCAAATTCAACTAACCAGTAATGTTTCATCCATTTCCCATCATCAGGACGATAATATTATTGTTGAAGCTAATGGTGGTCATAATAATTTAACTGAAATTATCGAACCGCTTATTCGACACAAAAACCTCAAACGTAGAAAAACATCAGCTGAGCGTATGAGAGAGTACAGAGCCCGGAAAAAGAATCGAATTCAATCAACAAGTGATATTCCTTCAATTATCCATCATCAGGACGATAATATTATTGTTGAAGCTAATGACGATCAAAATAATTTACCTGAAATTGTCGAACCGCTTATTCGAAACATCAGCCTTAAAAGTAGAAAAACATCAGCTGAGCGTATGCGAGAGTACAGAGCCCGGAAACAGAATCAAATTCAATCAACAACAAGTGATGTTCCTTCAATTATTCATCATCAAGATGATAATATTATTTTACAAGCTGATGATGGTTTAGACAATGTGCATGAATTTGTCGAATTGCTTAATCAAGATACTAACACGAAATGTAGGCAGACAGCAGCTGAGCGTATGTGCAGATATAGACTTCGAAGAAAAAATTCCGTTGAATCAGGACTGGTTCAAGGACCACAAAATCAAGTACCATACGTTGAAAAAAATGAAGATGCTACTCTGTTATTTTACAGCGATTTTTATCGTCATCGGCTTGCTCATGATGAATTAAAAAACAAATTTGTTGAAAATCCGTTTGGTCATGTTTGTTCAGTTTGTGAAAGACGATATTATTAACATTATAACTCCATCCATGGATTTTTCCGTTACTCAATCTGATGTCTATGGTTCAATGGCATCTACAGTTGGCGATTTGTGTATTGCTGAATGTAAAATGGAAAATGGGCAAAAAGTTGTGATTGTAGCAGTGTATATTTCTCCTAATAAAATATTAGATGATATTATTGATTTTCTCCATCGTTTATTATTATCGTATACATCACAAGGTGCCGCCATACTTCGTAAAGATTATCATAAAATACCTATGATTTTAAGTGGAGATTTCAATGTCAATGTTGCATTAGACAAATCTATAAAACTGGTTGAATTTTTAAAAGATAATTTAAACCTGTCTATACAAAATGATAAAAAAAATATCTACGACAAAATCGAATACGACAATTGATTCACAAGGTTTCTGGATAATATTGAATGTAAAACATACATTTCTTATTTTAGTTACCATAAGCCTTTGGTTACAAAAGTGTATGATGAAATATCACTAAATATTAACGAAATAGATTAATAATAATAATTTCTGTAAATGTATATAATAAAATATTTTTAATTTAATAAAAATGAAAATTTTCTTATACTGATACCTCTCCCATCCTGTTAAATTTTAAGTATACAGTTAAAAATAATAATAATGGATAGACAAAAAATAATGGATATAACCCAAAGAAGTTTCACTTCTTCCGCGTGTACACACTTACTGATACACGCACCCAAACTTTTTTTAGATTAAGCCAGTGGTTTTCTATATCTTGTTCCTCACGGCATTCAATTCTCCACTGTCTAATTTTTTCATTAGTAACTTCCTCGAACCTCCGTTTTATTTCTTATTCATTTAGTATTTCTAATAATTGTTACATTACTAAAGAAATAATAGGAGTAAGCAGATTTTTCTAATTTTTTCCATTGCTCAAAGATTATCTAATATTAAAATTTATGTAATAATAAATGTACTTCGTTCACAATAGCAAGCGAGTTCTGCAGCTCAGGGAGCATACAGTACTAGTTTATCCTACCCAAAAAATATAGTTTCAAACTGGACAGTCAGCATAAGATAGGAGACGAAATGAACGCAGATATAAAGTACTCTTATTAAATGTAGGGTTTTATTTACACAGCGCCGACGGCAAAAGGACCAAACTGTACGGTCGTGCATGTACAGGCGTCCTCATACTTCGCGGATAACGCAGATACTGTACGGATACATCACTGACGCGTTGCGGACATGCGTGAATCGGGCTTAAAAGCCGGATATTTTGCCCGTGGTGGGAATCGAACCCAAGCTACGTGGTGTAGCGAGCCAATACAACATCGACTACACCGCTACCACTCTCAATATCAAGATAATACACGTTAATCCTATCGATAAACGCACTCGTAAACGTACTCTCCACGAAAGCAATAACAAGGCTAACAGTCTGCTGATGAATTCTAAAAATGCGATAAAACCTCGTCGTTACATCACGGGTCCACATCTTGTGGATACGGGTTTGGCAATCCCGATGTGCCCTAGCTGGATTCTCACTTTGCTTCAACTTGTCTTGGGTGAGATCCCTTTCTTTAGTCTTTTCTGTCTAGTCAATCTTGACTGTCTCTTGTTCTTTTCTGACCCCGACGCTTTTAGAGTAATCGATAAAGGGCTAGGGTGTCTTCATTTTTCAATTCTAATTTCTTAATTTTGGGTGGCTTAGGATCTTAGAATGCTCACTGATGCCGATAGGTGAGCACTGGAAATACTAACAAACGTTCAGTATCAGAATAACTGAGCCACCAAATCCTATCTCAGAAAGAGAAGGGTGAGGGCGAGTCTTCTGCGCCCAAAAACAGAGGCCTTTCGGGTAAGGTATGGTAACCCTGACAGAAGAGTCTCTGGTCCTCCTGGTAGAGGTTGTGCAACCTGTTCATGTAAAACTTTGAAATACTTGTACTATCCATAGCAGCCTCGGAGTAAGGTCTGGAAACTAGGATCGATTGCCAAAAGCGCCACTGAACTATAAAGCCATTGGTAGAAGAGACGTGGATCGTCCGAGGATGAGATGGTTGCCTGAACAGGTTTATGTAACCGAATCCTTGAAGAGGAGAAGAAGAAGAAGAAGAAGAACCTCGTCGTTAGGAGATAATAAGTGGAAATAAAAAAGCGTTCAGTCAATTACAGCGAGGGCATACAGGATAAGGAAGAAATGGACAGAAAAGTTTAAACGAACAGACGCCGAGGAAGTTCCAGAATGAGATAAGCGTATCGCTCAACAATGATACCGGGAAGTTGACTCTGATAAATCAGGATGGAAGACACAGACGGGCTTCCGTGGAAGATAAAACCCCGTTACTGGAGAAATTAATAGACTGCCTGTCATTTGTCATAAGCTTCAAAAGTTACGTCTGTTAGTACTCTACTCTATCATTAATAACGGACCCTTTATTCCTTATTAATAAATCGGTTTGAATACTGGTCATAAAATTTAAGATTTTAATATGTAATATCTGTTCAGGACACTAATGAGCGAGCAAAGCGAATTTCAGATTTAACTGGATTGTTTAGCGTATTTGTACATCCTATCGTTTTAGCCATGCAAAGCTTTACCTTCTCATGGCCAACCAAATTTTTTGGCTAGCTCCCTATCGTTACCTCAGAGTCACTGAACGGCACAAAGAGGAGAATCGCTCCCTCTGTTTAATATTTGTACGCGTGACGTTAACGTTAAATTTGTATTCCGCTGTTGGTAACACACGAAATGAAGAATATCTTTTACTATTGGTTTTATTGCCCCACGTCTCGGGGTCGATACACGCAGTACGTGACTCCGCGGTCTTTGTAATGAAAAGTGGTCAACGACAAAAAAAATCCCAGTTATAGTTCAACAAACACGTATACTACTTACACACGTCATGCAATACGTTGTGGTTTAATAGTTTCATATATTGTGCAGAGCTGTAAACTTTAAATATAAGTCAGGAAAAACGGTCTTGGGCCATGAAAATTTGAGAGATAAAATTTCTTAAACTTGTATGATAAACAGAATCGATTAATTGTAATTTTACATATAACGGTTGTTTCGCGTATCCTTGTCAGTTGCTGTTAGGCCTATTTTCTCTCTTCAAAGGCTTCCCGATTTAAATTTCTGACTGCTAAAGTGTCATCTATCGATATCTCATCTCTGCTTTAACTGTGGGTACTAAAGTATACGGTGTCCACTTAAAATCCTCTTAAGCCGTTTCTCTTCAGCCAGTCGACGCGACCAGAACTAAAAAATTCTCGGCTACGTCTGCATCTCTTTCTAGTTTCTATCTAACGTCCACATCATCCCGAGTTAGGCAAATTCTTCTGACTAGCGTTGTTCAAAGTTTCATCACCATGATGTATACTAGAGAACCCCCAACACACATTCATAGTAATATTATGAATATTGTATAATATATTAAGTAATTGTAAAATATATTATGATTGGTATTATTAAAATAGTACGTAGATTACGTTACTCCATGTACTTACTCATGTAAGTACGTACTCACGTGTATTTACGTTTGATGTATAACTTTTGTGTATTCATGGACACTATTTTATAGAATACACTAAATATTCTGCATCGGTCTACAATACATTTTGTAAACACATATCAACACAGTTTTTTCTACCAGCTTCTCGAATATGCGCCTGAAATAGCCTAGGTTAGTACTAGTAGCCGATTTGCATGTGTGTGGATAACGTCATTACCAACTATATACAGAACAGCAAAAAACGTAGAGTCAGTCTTGATTCTGAGTTCAGTGGATTATGTTATTGAGTTAGTGTGTTATTGAGTTATTGATACCACGTTTGTGGAGTAATATTATATTTTGTGTTAATAATCGATATCAGAGTTGTGAATCGAAATTGTATTTTCCGTGTTACATTTTTGTTTGTGGAAAATTATTTGTAATATCGGAAATAAAGAAGGTATCGACAGTGACACGAATGTTTTGTTTCGATCGCTGCCTAGAAGGCGAGAACCAGAAACCCAAAGCTTTGGGCAAAAAATATTTGACTTACTTTATTTAAGATGACGACTTCTGTATGTAAATCTTTCTGCAAACAAATTTGTACTCAGTTTTTATTGTTTTCCTACCAGAAGTGGATGTATTCAACTTGCAGGCAACGCCAAGAAAAAACTAGTATGCTCATTGAGCTGCAGAAATCGCTCACTATTTGAAGAAGTACATTTATTATTACATAAATTTCGATATTATATAATTTTCCAAAAATGAGAAAAATTACAAAAATCCCGATTACTCTGTTATTTCTTTAGTAATATAACAATTCTAGACCATAAAATCATACAGTTATCACTAAAAATTATAAACATTAGGATTTGGGTAACAGTTCCTTTTAGTCTGACACCCTGCTGGAATTTCACCATTTTTTTCAAATCTTTTATCTTTATTTTTGGACCTGGGCTCCCAAAATTTTTGGAATTTCCACAACTTAACATTACGATTTAAATTCACATTACTTTGATGTCCCACATGAATTTTTGCGATGGTTTTTAACTTTTCACCCACTTCTTGGGCCCTGACATCCAAAAATTTTGAAAATTTCAAAAATGAACACTATGTTCATATTGTGGTTTAAATTCCCTTTAATTTGATAGCCCGCATCGGCTTTTGCGATTTTCCCAAATTTTTCCCTCTTGCTCTACCCTATTTTGGCGGTGCGGAGAGGATCAGTCTCAAAAACAATAGAGTTCTGTAGGGTAAAAGTGTGAACACGCATGCCGAGTTTTACGAAAATCGATAGCTGAGTTTAAACGTTATCGTGAAACATACCCGAAATCAGACAGACAGACAGACAAATTCCAAAAGGTTGAGTAAAAACTGAGAACTCGCTTCGCTCGTTCAATAAGTATTTACATAATTATATTGCAAAGTTTTATTATCAAATAACGCCCAAATAACTTAATCACCTTATCATGTACGATGTAGTCCGATACACGTTTTACACATATTTTGTAATCAATTTGACGCTAAAATAATCGCTGATAATTTTGTTACGTTCGTGGTTTGTCATTCAAGCTTAACGTCCCAGAGAGGCGAGTAAAATGGTTTTGTTGAGTGAGTCAGTTGCAATACCAAAATACTACACAGTAATAACAATTAGTATAAACATCTTACCAGGTCATCAGCAATAATGAAAACTATGTTAGGTCGTGAGGTGGCATCTTTATTTATATACTGAGAAGAGACTGGCGTTGATAACGTGAGAAGCAGCAACAGCGGTAGTAAGTACAGATAACGAATCAGCAGTTTCACTGAAACAATATACATTTTGGATAGAATTAGACGTTGTAGTAAACTATTGGAGACCACTCACGCACACACACATACACACACGCACATACACTCACGTTCACACATTCGCACACATTCAATTATAAAAATATATATTAAAAGACTACTTAAAAAATTCCAAATCTAATCTTCTCAAAGATCTTGGGTCGTAAAGGTAAACGAAAATAAGAAAATAATGTCCTAAGTTAAGACAAAGAACTTAGAATGGTGAGGCAGCATCGCATATCGAAGCTGCATGCTTCCTTCCTTCTCGTGATGCTACACCCATAATGGACCTTGACCTCTTCCAACTTTCTCCTCCAACAGTCTCGATCTCCTGCGCCCCCAATTCGTCTCCCCCAGAAGTGTCTAGCGAACGTTGTTTGGCCAGTGTCTTCTCGATCTTCCCTTTATTCCGTTGCCCAGCATCAGTCCCTTCATTATCTTCTGGGGTACTTTGGTGTCACTCATTTGCCCAAATTGTCCTGCCCATCTTAGGCGTTGTAGCCTGATGTAATCTACGGTTCACAGTTGTCTGATGTAGTGTGTATAGTTGTTATAGCTTGTAACTGAACCTAATGCGCTATTAATCGTTTTCATCATCGCCAAAACTGTCCTCAATACTGGGCATTCAAATATGTCCATCATGTCTTCAGTTTTCTTCGTAAGCGTCCAAGTTTTGGATCTACGCGTCGATAGGTCGTATTATCGTCTTGTGCTTCATACAGTTAGACTTTCGGTAAACTATCTCGAACTCTGTGCAGGATTTTGAGCGAATAGAGTTCCCAGCTAGTCGTCAAAATTCTGTTTCTGAAGGTGCATGCTATATAACTCAAAAGCTTCAAGAGGAATATGACAAATGCCAATGAATGCTATTAACGTTAATGAAATATGAATAGTAAAACAGTTTTACCTTTTTCTTTTCCGTCTGGTGGCCTTTATCCTTTACGAAACTACGCGTTTCGGGACATATGTCCCATCATCAGGAATATCCCTTGGTGAAGTAGTGTTAATGAAATAGTGTATGGCGGCGTTATAAAAATATGTGACACTGACAATATAAAAATAGGTGATGCTTTCAGGTATCTAGATGTGACGGAGGGATAGAAGAAGTTTTAGGGGTGCTCGCAACAAAACCGCTCACGTGAGAAAGGTTTTCGGATCCCTCCCACCAGAGGTTGGAAAAAGTTGACGAATCAATCTTTTAATTTTTAGGCTGTTTTATTTTTTTCAGCTGTGTACACTAATATAGTAGTAGCTCTTTTTTAAATATATATACAGGTTTGTTACTCAGCATTAAGGTATACTTTTGAAATACGAAACATAGGAAAATCAATCCAGTTAATAAGTATCTTTTAACAACGTTTCAATAACGCGTATTTTTATTGTGTTATCGTCTACTTTAATGGGACTGATTTCAGTATATTATCACGCCTTTTTCAGCCACTTTAAAGATAGTAATGTTCATTAGTATTAACGTGTTTTTTCTCTTTTGAACGAAGCCAAATTCAAACAATGACTTATTTCGGAAAACGAAATGCGCATTGCACACACAATATCTAAAATCCCCGGCACAACTAAAAAATCGTGTGAGCGGAAACGAATGAGAACGCCCGAACTTCCCCGAGATTCACTGCAGCTAGCGATGACTGGTCCTCGTATATTTCGTCGGAGTATAAGTGTTAGACTGGTGGAGTAGACGGCGCGGGGAAAGTAGAGGAGCATTCAGATGGTAGCGCTGGTTTTTCCGATTCCCTTACTACTTTGCCTTGATGTCTGGTTATGTTATACGCTTAATTTCGCCCAGTTCACGAACGTTTTGCAATATCTTTCTCTCCAAAGGTAAATACACTAATATTTGTCTTTTTCTTTATTTGCTTGGTCATCATTGAATCTGCTGACGACCAAATGCCTCGTCACTCTATAACACAGAGTAAAGACTATGGACAATCATAAAACAGAAAGTAGAAGAATTCAGTTTTATGCGTTACTTTATCTGCGTCGTGATCCTTTTTACAATGAAACAGCACGTAATGTATTAGTTTTTACGGGTTAAACGTGAAACCTTGTTCTACACCCGTGTCATTATCTTTCTCCTATAACACAGCGTAACTCGTGCGCTACAGAGGCTGGCTTTGTGAATTGGTGGACAGTGAGCGATTCCCTTAGGGCGGATTGAGTGTTTGTCGAAGTACTGTGTGAAGTGTTATTGTGTTATAATTTGTGTGGAATTTTATTATTTGACAGTATTATTGCGTGTGGACAAATCTAACTAGAATTATTGTACGAGTTGATTACAAATTGTTATTTGTGATTAATTAAAGCTGGTGATTAGCGACTTCATTGGTGTCTTTTGTTTTCCACTGTACCATACGACGACCGGTGAGACCGTCGTAACAGTGGTGTCAGAAGTGGGATAGAACCGTGAACAGTAGAAACAGGGGAAACTTCGTAGTTAGTGGTAGTTGATAAAAAATAAAAAGGATACCAGTCAGATGATTGAACCATTCCAAGCAGTGTTACTGCAGATCGAGGAACGACGCCGACAGGAAGCGGGAGAAGCAGTAAAACGACAGGATGATAAACGCAAACAGGAAAGAGAAGCGGCAGAGGGACGACAGAAAGCACTAATCGTAGAACGACTAAAACGTAACCGTGAAAATGAAACACCAGAGAGACGCAAAAAAAAAAAGAATTTAGTCGTCAAGCAGACGACATTAAGCTGTTCGTACAAGAGATACCACTCCAAAATTCGTCCTGTTACGAGGTGAGCTGACCAAAACAAGTTGTCAGAATATCTGAAATAGAAAAATCTCTGTCAACCATGAAAACAAGTATGTCAAGTTTAGAAGATTTTATTACAAACGCAATAAAACAGATTAAAAAGGAAGTCGAATATTTAATGGAAGAAATAGTTGATAAAGAAAGGTCATTAATAAATGCTGAAAAAGATTCAAAATATCACAGAAATCAAAAAACTCCACTAACTGTAGTAGGGCCAGTTTCCGCAAAGCCCCCAACGTTTGATGGAATCACTCACTGGGTAACTTATCATCGCCAATTTGAAGCTCCCGCTCGCTTAAATAAATGGACAGAAGAAGAGAAAGGCCTTTCACTCATTCTTGAAGAAAGCATGGACACCACAACAAAGGGTAACAAAGACTATATTAAATATCTACAATTTTCAAAACAGGGTTACTCTTTTGTAGAAATATAGATAATATAGTATAATATCAATATCATATAAATCGCATATTATAATAATATGAATATATATTGTAGAATAATAACGTAATAAAAATATAATTAAGGCATAAATAATAAACAAAACATTATTTAAAACAATTTTTTGTAATTGTAATATTATGAACTAAAATTACATAGAAGTGAAAAAATGTATTATAAACGAAATAGTAGAACTATGTTTAAGAAGTTTAAAATAATTATGAACTTTTCACTTACTTTATAATTTATCATAAGTATCATACTATCTCTCTTTCTAATAAAACGGATTGTTATTATTTTCTGTTAAATTTAGAATCAGTTTAATAATTAAGATCCTCTCATAATCCAAGCGAAGTTAACTTTAAACACCCCCCCCCGAAACCATCATCCTCTTAAAATTTGTAGAAAATAACGTTAAAATATAAAGGGCCTTGTTGTAGTCCTCACGTTATCACGTCTAATCGTAGTAAGTCTACTCGGCGTAATGTCTTCGATTCGAGTTATTCAGCGCAGAGATTCGGATATTATGAATTTATCGAAGGTGACGTCAAAAATTCATATATTTTCCAGTTACGTCGGGTATAAAGAATGTGTCGCTTATACGCTCATTGACGCTGATATAAGCAACGATTCATATTCAAATCATATTTTTTTTCTACAAAACAAACGATAAATCTTAGAGAAGAGAAAGCAGCGTTTTCGTAACTCCAAAATGCCGCGCCTAGAACGGTTCGCGTGTTTTATCCACTTCCTGACTGAGATCATCACGGCACGCTTACGTGTCGGTGAAACCTTACCGATAAGTGATTTTCATTACAAAACATAGTCGATCGGGAAACGGTTATGCAACGGTCTGTTACTATTATATTACGTCCATTAATTTACTGTTGATTATGTTGTTCAATTTAATTATAGGATCAATGACGACACATCACTTCCTTCTGTGGTCGTCAGTCTGAGGTACTAGTTTATTACCTCTTTGTCACATACCCTCTTTGTCACAAAGTGTGTGTGTGTGTGTGTGTGTGTGTGTGTGTGTGTGTGTGTGTGTGTGTGTGTGTGTGTGTGTGTGTGTGTGTGTGTGTGTGTGTGTGTGTGTGTGTGTGTGTGTGTGTGTGTGTGTGTGTGTGTGTTTACACATTCTTTTACATGCAGATGGAATTTACATTTTAATACCGGGCTTCAGACGACTAAGTATTACTAAACGAGAATGCCACTTGCCTATATGTCATCGAGAAGAGAGTGACTGTATAAAAGTCAGATTTATATATAAATAGCTCGACGAGTTTCTTGTAGTAACTGTTGTATAATATTATATATATTGTCAAATATAATTGTATTTTGTTCACAGCAACAATCGAACCCAAGCTACAAGGTACAGAGAGTCAACACACAACCGATTGTAAAAGATTGTTACGACATTACAGAGCAATCTACGTGTTTATCGAATGTTCCAGAGGAATCCGGCTGCAATATGTGTGCGTACGTGATTATCAACGCGTTAGCTAGACTATGTAAGAAGTCGCGCGGCCACAATGAATCACTGTGTCAAGGCCGCAATGAATTACGTTCTAATGTTTTCCTTTATTGTTAAAGCGTAGTATGTGGATGTTTCTGGATTTTCTGCGGGATATAAATACAAGTATTCAGCGACGTTCGGTTTCAGTTTGGGTTGCGTGTTATTGTCGGGCGATTACTCTGTGCGTTCAAGTGGTTATTAGTGAAAAGTAATTATTGTGGCAAAGTGTTATATGTTTTATAATCGTGCGGGACAATTGTAATACAATTGTGTTTTATATTAGTTGCCATTTTATTCCATGTGAACAATTTTTATTTGATTTGTTGTAAGAGACTATCTTGTTGATTACAAACTGTTTAATTGTGATAATTAAAGCTGGTGATTAGTGACTTAATTTGTGTCTTGTATTTTGTTTTCCACTGTACCATACGACGATCAGTGAGATCTTCGTAACAATATATACAGCCACTGACAACAGTTACTTAAGTAAAATTCGTATATGCTCGCTGAAGCTAAACAATTTTGTCATGAACATCACTTATGTATTTTGGGGGAGAGTTACTAATATTCATTTAATATTTCATTTAATACTAAGAGCCGTCAAAAACTAAGAAGCTAAAAATAGCCCACAACCTGCTACGTCGTTTGGTTATAGACGTTTTCGTTTTCCCGGCGGGAAAGTGCGAATTTGATTTCCGCGATAAATGTTTACGGAGCACTGCACTAAACTGCCAGGTGCTGCTCACTGGCAAACAGTGACCCATATTTGTCTGCCGCTCTAGGAGTTTGTCGTCATTTATTATTAAGTTTTCTGATTTAATAACATCGAGTTTCTGGTAAACCGTCGCTATTACGGCCCACTTGTTTTATCGTTATTGCTACAGTTTCTAAGTTTCTTACGGACAAAGTTTAATCTTTCTAAGGATGAGCTTCGGCAACTGGCCGGTCCCAGGTGTGGACAGCGGAAATTCCATCGGATGTAGTGGACGGCTGCGAATAAGTCTACTCAAAGTAAGCAGTCCCGAACCGAGGGGGAAGTATTCTCAATGGTGTACTGCCCCGGGGACTTACGGTTGAAAATCACCGCCAATTGCGGGTGGCCTCGTGTAGGTCCAAAAGCCCACCCAGATTCGCACTGCTTTCCAGTGCAGGTGGTAGCCCTTGCTTCGGAGGCATCGGCACTGATGGTTAGGAACTCTGTGTATCACCGCGCGTAGGAGAACGGGCATATACCCGGGATAATAGTAGCGCCACGCGAACGGGGACCAGGTTGGGGATTCCCTAGCCAGTGTAGCTGTGTCGGACCTCTCACGATGGTATGTGATATCCATTAGAGCACAGGCTAACCCTAGTAGTGCTCAGTCTCTCCCGCTTGTTCTCCCCTCTTCGGAGGACTGGTGTCTGTGGAGTCGGTGAAGTTACGTAGATGGCGGAGATAGGGGGAGGTCACAACAACTTGCCTCCACTGGCCTGGCGAGACAGTGTTTCTCTGCCCGCGCCAAAAGGAGGAGGACAAGTCGTAGCCCTCCGGGGGAGATCCTGGGTCTTGTACTCAGGCTCAAAACCGGAAGTCGGGCCCGCAACCATTCTGGGCTTCGGAGGCCGTCGTGTTGCGCTCATAACATACACATACTCAAAAATGGTACCACGAGATCGTGAACCAGCCCGGCCGGGGTTCTGTCCCCCCCCCCCCGGTGTTCATGAATTGAGGAACGGATTCGTGGTGGCTGTGGTCGTCCCAGGTAGGGTAGAATTTCCCAAACAAAGTTTTCTGGGGATTCGGGAGTAGCAGTGTAGCCCTACGGGCAACGTATCCTACTCCACGTTTGCGCCTTCTTCGGCGCTCTTGGACAAAGTATCAATGCTGTATTGAGGTGAGGTGAGGGTTTTTACAGTGTGTACGATTGGAGGACGAATAAATTCCTCCACTGAACAAGCAGTGCTCCATATAGTCTTGTACGGTTGTAAGGTTGGGGTCCCTGAAGGCCAGGAGGGGAACACACCAAAATCAAACCATAGAAAGAAGGATCTCACGTCGGTCTTCCGCCTTTTTATCATTTCCAGTAACTTTCCTTTTATTTCTCTAATATTTGATATACTAAACTGTGTGCTTTTGTAATGGAACTCTAGTATTGCAATTTAAAATCGTATTGCACGTTTTACTGGGATGCATATGTACTAATAATAAGCCATAACTTATGGTGAAAACCAGAGGATATACAAAATATGCTTTGTTGCATGTGAGACTCTGTTTTTTTATCTTTCAAGGGACTTTTTAATTTAGCCTTATAAGTAAGTTACTCTAAGTGCAAGTAAGTAGTGTGATACATGAAAATGTGCATAGGTCCTATAATAAGTTCGGATCACGACAGTCGCATGTTCGTGTATGGCATACGTGTTAATTATTAAATTTTATTGAGCCCCGTTGTTAATTAAGACTTCGAGTTAGGACGTGGACAAGAATTTAATTTATGTTATAAAAAACAATTTGCTAAAATTAAGCACACTATTCACTCGTTACAAATGTGTTTTATGTTTAATAATTTTACGTATGACTCATAATTGAGAAACCATAAAAGTATGTAAAATAATAATTAAATTCTCTGCAGGTTCAGAACAGTTTTCGACCAGAACAAGACGAAATTTTCATAATATGCTTGGATTCCCTCAATTAAATTAGACTTCTGTAGAGAAGAAGTAAGCAACTGACCAATCAGAGTTTTAGAATTATAGTCAAGACTAGTAAAGCTCGGTTGCAGTTTAGTTCATATCGGTTATTCAATCGTGATGCACGTGGGGGAAGTGATACGTTTGGGGGAAATAAACACAAGTCCGGGAATTCACCGTACTGGACGCTGCCGATTTAGGTAGGCCTAAATACTGTAACCAAGTGTATAGTTCCGACCGCAAGTAAAACCTAGTTATTTCCGTGTAACTGGAAGATTGTCCCTACAGAGTTTTGGAAAGACACTTTAAGCGTACCGGATTTGGTGTAAGTCCAACACACCGTGGTCGGTCGGACCGAGTATAACCCGTAAAGTTTCGAACCCCCATAACAAACTGAAAGCGCTCCTGAGAGCCTCTACCAGGTAGATTCTTACGGGCGTACCAAAAAGTTGTCGGAGGTGTCAACTGTAGATCATCAGGTTACTAGACTCCAGCTACAGACATCGTTCCTCAGTCTACGTACAAGTTAAGTATAAATTTTAATATTTCCATTCACACTGTGTGACGATTTTATTAATAAAAATAAATTAGTTAATTAAGTTGATAATGTATAGGTTGATAAATTTTAAGTGTTTAATAAAATCTCACATTTTTTTACCTAAAGCTTATTGTAATCATTAAATAATAATAATATTTAAATGAAAGTCTAATAATATATTAAAAGGAATACGAGTGTACAGAAAGGGTAAAGCTTGTTAATTAATCCTGCAGAAACAGGCGCTAACCAGAATCAACTTGTTTTCCAACCCCTTAACTAACTAAAAATAATTGTAAATTGATTATTATTTAAATAATTAAACTAGATCACTATAATGTACTTTGATAGCATTTGTAACTAAGAATCTCTCTACTTAATTATTTAATCTAATTTTAGTCCTTTAAATAAAAAAGAAACTTGGAACTATTTTTATGTTGAGTTGAACTCTCGCGAGATTACTACACTCTCCCCTAACTATTTTCGCCCACTTGCTAGGGAGCGGTCAAACAGTAAGCTGTGTACTGCCGATATGTGCAACGTTAAAAATAGTTTATTACAAAATGTAATTAATCCGTCAGTTAAGACACAGAGGCATTCTTTATACTATTAAACAATGTGTTGCGTTAATGTAGTTGAACGGCGACTCATATAAATATGGTGTAAACGAGTGAGAATGAATAACTAAAATTTAGCGCCGGTGACATCTCTTCTAAAATCTTAAAATATAATACTTATGTAATTAAAACTGTGGTAATCCCATGAAGTGAAGTGCTACAATCAAACTATCATGTGAAGTGTATACAGGTGAATGAAACTTTGTGTTAATCATTCAGATCAACGAGCTATTACTATCAGTTAGCCAAGAGCTGAGAACCAGGAGACACCATGATCTAAAAGACTTCAGGACTACACCATTCCCGGATACGAAGATAATGAGACATACCTGACCTACTTCAAACATGCTGCAACCGAGGACCTACGACTGGAATAACGCAGAGCTGGAAGACATCCAAAAAGGTGACACGGAGGCAAGCCCTCCGTGCTTATGAAATACTAAATATTATATTCAACAAAGGACAATTAATTTAACCACATTAAGACGTTTTAAGTAATTGTATAACAGTCATTGTATACTCATAACTTGTATACTTATCCCTAGTAAAAGAGTTATAGCTCTAAACTGTAAAGTGTTATTGTTTAAAAGATTAATAAAGACCATTCTTCAAATGGCAAAATTTTAAAGCTTTATATGGCGAGGTAACCATTCTTAACGTATTAGAGGAAATCCCGGATCCGGAGAATTAATTAAATTCATGTACATCTTATTTTAAGGGGCCTTGTAAAGAATAAGATATAATCATCATGTAAGCTGTAAGCTATTGAAGCATATGTGTCGAGAATTTTAAGTAGAGAAAATAATACAATATGTAATAAAGAGATGTCATCAGGAGTACCTACTATACTGAGTGCATAAATCAACAGTCTCCCCTTCCCTGAATCCTTGTATATTTATTGTTTGTTGTTCTGATTAATTTTCAGCTCGTCACAAGTAAGGCAGCCTGAATAATTGGCAGAACCAATTATTGCGGGTTCCCTAAGTTATAACACAGGAGAAGATGTTATAAATTGCGCCACTCTGCTAATTTGCTTAAATTTTGCAACTCCTTTGTAAAAAAAAAATTTTTTGTGACTTGTGTTATTTAAGAAGTAATTGTGTCCCGATAAACCCACACACATAAGCTGTTGATTTATTCACTCATGTACTTTAAAATGTGTCTAAAATATTAAATAAAAATTAAACGATAATAGTTATTATAATAGTATAATAAATAAGTAATTTAAATATTATTTAGATATAGGAATGAACATAATGTTAACTAAAAACGCCCCAAGAATACGATATAACAGCAGGTACGTGCTTGTCAAAAAGTTCATTCATCAACCTGTCGGTTTGTAAACAATTTCAGACCAGTTGAATTCTTGTCTGCGCCTGTGTGTGTAAACTGTCATTGTGAATCTCTCCCCCATAGTTGAGTTAAACTACAACGACACCCTCTTTGTTAGTTCTATTGTTATAAGAAGCGTGTCTTTTCCTGTGTGTAGTAGCCGAAGGGGGAATCTTTTGCCGTACGCACATTTAAACCTGTGTGAGATTTCTCTCTCCCTACCAATGTAAAATGACAAACTTTGTCATCGTATTTTAATTGTTTATTTGTAAAAAAAAAGGGTAAGAATACGTTTGATTTATATTTTTATATTTGTGTGTAAAAAAAAGATATAGCGTATAGTATTTAATGCAAATAGTAGAATAATTAGTTATAGCCACTCACTTTGCGAAAATGGCTGAATTTAATCCAGATCTATTATTAAAAGATGAGCTATGCTACGAAGCACTTTTACGAGGTCTAAAACACGTGAATGTTACCGTGTCTGAATTACGAAAATCTTTACGCCAAACCGGATCAGAGATAACCTCGCAGTTAGATAAATTGCGTGAACTCGATTATGACGGTGAACGAGAAACCTGTTATGCGAAATATAGGGAACTGATAGTATTATCTCAGAACCTTCAGGACAAAAAATCACCTACGGAACTTTTGCGCGTTACGCAACGTATAGAACATTTAACCCGCCGGTTGAATAATTTATTAAGCTGGCCCGACGTCACCGTAATCCCCGCCGATGTGCAGAAATTTGCGGATGAGGCTTTAAGCCAATTACCCATTATTATCAACGACTTACGACGAAAGTCAGACTCATCAAGAATGGAGGAAATTGAGCAAGACTTACAAAAATTATATATCTCCCCTGGTCAATCCCCTATTGTAGAACTCCCTCCCACCACCTCGAACCCCGAATCACCCACCGTATCTAAGATACAACAGAGTCATGAACAATTACCTAGTAGAGAATTAAATACCCTAACTATGTTAGAACCCCCACCGCCTAAAGTACAGCGTACTCGCACTAGTCAATATGCGATTACAAATCCTAATGCAACCACTAATCCTTCGAAAGAAATACCAAACATAAATTTTAATGTTGACCTCTACGGAAAGATTTCCCACCCAGTAGAGAAAATAATTAATGAAATTCCTTACACCGATGGCTTAAGTATCACGATACTGTTGACTTTTATCAGATACCTACTGCAAATAAAAGATCTACAACAATTGAACGATTGGCAAATACTGCAAGTCATCTTACCCAAATGTAAACCACCATTACGAGATCGTGTACTAGAATCATTAAACTCGTCTCTTCCAGTAGAAGAACTTCATACGAATATAATCAAATATTTTATCCCCACGGGAATTTATGAGGAGATCAAGAGAAATACCGTACTTCGAGTACAAAGAGCTCAAGAAAGACTGGCCCACTATATCGCAGACATCAGAGAATCTTCACGTCTACTGCAAGTCGACTGGACTGAAAAACAATTGGTCGATACTATCCTAGTAGGCTTATCTCCTGAAGAACGCTCCCGTTTAGCACTAATAAGTAGACCCCTTACTTTCGCTGACCTTGAACAATGTAGTATTCACTCTTCCAATGTGTGGTACGCAGATCAGCACAGACATGCACCGGTATCCACTACACCACATAGAAAAGAAATGCAAGCCTTAGTCTCAGATGCAAGAAGTCTACGAGAAAGAAGACCATTTCAAAGATCAACCTATGTTCATGGCCATGGTAAGTCCAAGGACCCTCAACCACGACAGGAAACCAGTGAGACCCCGCGTAAAGAATATATATGCTATAACTGCGGAAAACCTGGACACCTCAGTAGAAACTGTAAAAGGAAACAGTACAATCGGAAAACTCATTATCCAAAAAACATGTAAGGCAGGGAGATCCGAAACCCTGTGTCTTCCGCAGCATCGTGAAAACAGGTAAACCCCTGAGAGACAATAAAATAAAACAAATTAATAATAATAAGAAAAGAAAATTAGACCCCTATGTAAAAAAATTTATCGATAAATGTAACGCTATTAATAAATGTGATTTCAGTGAGTGTCAATTACCATATATACAAGTTGACCTTGGTGTTACTTCCACCCTCGGTTTAATTGATTCCGGATCAACGCGAAGTTTAATTAGTCAAGAGCTAGCCAATAAATTATTTAAACATAATTTAGTTAAACGCAGTCAATCAGTAAATATTAAATGCGCTACAGCTAACAAACAAAACTTAATGATAAAACTTATCATCACATTTAAGGTAAAAATTAAAAATCTGACGTGGTATTTTCCAATGTTAGTATGCGAGGAATTAGGACCCGAGTTAATATTGGGAGCTGATTTTATCAGTAAAACAGGAATAATTTTAGACATTCACGAGAAGAAATTTTACTTTGGATTCGATCGTTCACGGAAATATAACTTGGATGATAATTCAAATAACAGAGAAAGTACTAGCACGACTTCTTCACATCTAAAGCATCATGAATGTGAATTAGGTCACCCGGAAAGGTAAGCATAGACCCAGAGCGAACCCGTGCTATCAGAGAATTTTTACCACAGCGGGATGCGAAAGGAATTGCCCGATTTTTAGGAATGATAAATTATTTCCACAAGTATATCCCACATCTAACCGAAATTGCAGCACCGCTAAATACCTTAAGAAAGAAGGGAGTTAAATTTGAGTGGAATGAGCAACATCAAACCGCATTCGAGAAATTAAAAGAAAGCATAATATCACCCCCCGTACTACAATTAGCCGATTTTACAAAACCATTTGTTGTGCAGACAGACAGTTCAAGTGTAGCCCTAGGTGCCGTAATATATCAGGAAGTAGATAACTCTAGATTACCTATTAGTTATGCTTCACGCACCCTGACAGACCAAGAAAAGAAATACTCCGCATACGAATTAGAATGTTTAGCTATCGTTTTCGCCTTTGAGAAGTTCAAACCTTTTTTAGAACATAAAGAGTTTTTGTTAGAAACAGATAATCAAGCTTTATCTTGGCTACTAAATCACCCTAAACAGTTAGGTCGTATCGGAAGATGGGTATTAAGATTAAATTGTTTTAAATTCAAAGTACAACATATTAGAGGCACCCAAAACGTAGTTGCCGACACCCTATCACGGATGTTCCAGCCGAGTAGTAATACTTACGAAAACAAGAGTAGAGAAACGCCGATTATTAATACTTTAATTACCGAATTTCCTCTTGCATTTACGGAGTTAGCCCATTACCAACGACAAGACCCTCGTTTGAGTCCAATTATTGAACAACTTGAAAAAGGAAACAAGTCAGAAAAATACCTATTAAGTAAGAGAGTATTATGTTGTAGAATAGCGAACGGAAAATATTTACGAATAATCGCCCCTGATATTATTAAACCTATGCTGATGGAATATTATCACTCCTCCACCATTGGAGCACATATGGGAATAAATAAAACCATACATCGAATTCGTAAAGAATATCACTGGGAAAATATGAACAGTGAGATCGATAACTTTGTAAAGAAGTGTAAGTTGTGTGCACTCAGCAAACCAACGAGAAACAGCCAAATAAGTCAATTAATCTCAGAGATTCCTGCTACCCCATTCTCCAAAATTTATTTAGACTTTTCAGGACCCTACCCGCGTTCTAAATCAGGAAATACAATGTTACTAATTTGCGTAGATTCTTTTAGCAAATTCGTCTGGATGTACCCCATGCGACGAGCCTTAGCTACAACCACAGTAAGTACTTTACAGCATAGATTATTTAAAGAATTCGGTATTCCTGTCCATCTAGTGTCGGATAACGGACCACAGTTTAAGTCCAAGAAATTCAGGAACATGTGTTTCAAACTAGGTATAGACCACATTACCACTACAGAGTATCGTCCGCAAGGTAATATAGCTGAGAGGTATTTGCGAAACCTAAAATCTGCTTTAATAGCCTACCATGCTAATGACCATACTTCTTGGGACCAGAACCTATCCTGGATACAGTTCGCCTTTAATTCAGCATATCATGAAGGACATAAGTCTACCCCATTCGAATTATTGTTCAAGTATAAACCTAACCACCCATTATCCACTAAGTGGAAAATACATGAGTTGTTACCCCTTGAAATTAGGGATAAAAATATTAGGAAAATATGGAATGAAGCGCGCGCTAATTTACGAACAAACTTAGCGAAATCGAGGAAATATCACGAGCTAAAAAATAATAATAATGAAGTAAAGTACCAAATCGGTGACTTAGTTATGTATAAAACGCACCCAACGAGTAGTGCAATCGATAAGACAACTTCCAAGCTATCATATAGATGGTGCGGTCCTTATCAAATTCACAAATACTTAACTCCAGTAACTGTAGCCCTGTACGAACCCTCTACTCAAAAATATGTACGAAGGACACATATTTCGCAGATAAAACGTTATCACGAAGAAGGAAATGGTAGAGTGCAAGTTAAATAAATGTATTAGATGTAGGTACTCAAATGCAAAGAGTACTAGAGTAACATTTGGCTACCTTATCGTATAAATAGGTACGAGGCCTGATCAACCTTGAATCCTATTCATCGAAAGTAGAGCAAAGTAAGAAGTCAGCTGACATCCAATATGAGGAATAATAAAAAAAAAAAAAAAGGAGTAATTAAAGAGTAAATTCTATAACTAGAATAACTCACAGCTAAAGAAAAATCCGGTAGTAGTCATAAGTAGTAGAGTTAAGAAAAATTTAGAATGTTTAAAATACTTTTATAGTGTGTGAATTTTATGTAGTAGTAGAATTAGTCTGTAAATTATGAAATATGTATAGATAGTAAGAATCAGCAAGTCAAGAATGACTTATGCTGATCGTAATTACATACAAAGAAAAACGGGTGAGAGAAATTTCACACGGTACTCCCCAAGCATACTCCCGGTACATTGCTGACCAAATTTTCAGGAGTCTGTGTTTTTTAAGAGGCGGAGTATGTGACGATTTTATTAATAAAAATAAATTAGTTAATTAAGTTGATAATGTATAGGTTGATAAATTTTAAGTGTTTAATAAAATCTCACATTTTTTTACCTAAAGCTTATTGTAATCATTAAATAATAATAATATTTAAATGAAAGTCTAATAATATATTAAAAGGAATACGAGTGTACAGAAAGGGTAAAGCTTGTTAATTAATCCTGCAGAAACAGGCGCTAACCAGAATCAACTTGTTTTCCAACCCCTTAACTAACTAAAAATAATTGTAAATTGATTATTATTTAAATAATTAAACTAGATCACTATAATGTACTTTGATAGCATTTGTAACTAAGAATCTCTCTACTTAATTATTTAATCTAATTTTAGTCCTTTAAATAAAAAAGAAACTTGGAACTATTTTTATGTTGAGTTGAACTCTCGCGAGATTACTACACTCTCCCCTAACTATTTTCGCCCACTTGCTAGGGAGCGGTCAAACAGTAAGCTGTGTACTGCCGATATGTGCAACGTTAAAAATAGTTTATTACAAAATGTAATTAATCCGTCAGTTAAGACACAGAGGCATTCTTTATACTATTAAACAATGTGTTGCGTTAATGTAGTTGAACGGCGACTCATATAAATATGGTGTAAACGAGTGAGAATGAATAACTAAAATTTAGCGCCGGTGACATCTCTTCTAAAATCTTAAAATATAATACTTATGTAATTAAAACTGTGGTAATCCCATGAAGTGAAGTGCTACAATCAAACTATCATGTGAAGTGTATACAGGTGAATGAAACTTTGTGTTAATCATTCAGATCAACGAGCTATTACTATCAGTTAGCCAAGAGCTGAGAACCAGGAGACACCATGATCTAAAAGACTTCAGGACTACACCATTCCCGGATACGAAGATAATGAGACATACCTGACCTACTTCAAACATGCTGCAACCGAGGACCTACGACTGGAATAACGCAGAGCTGGAAGACATCCAAAAAGGTGACACGGAGGCAAGCCCTCCGTGCTTATGAAATACTAAATATTATATTCAACAAAGGACAATTAATTTAACCACATTAAGACGTTTTAAGTAATTGTATAACAGTCATTGTATACTCATAACTTGTATACTTATCCCTAGTAAAAGAGTTATAGCTCTAAACTGTAAAGTGTTATTGTTTAAAAGATTAATAAAGACCATTCTTCAAATGGCAAAATTTTAAGGCTTTATATGGCGAGGTAACCATTCTTAACGTATTAGAGGAAATCCCGGATCCGGAGAATTAATTAAATTCATGTACATCTTATTTTAAGGGGCCTTGTAAAGAATAAGATATAATCATCATGTAAGCTGTAAGCTATTGAAGCATATGTGTCGAGAATTTTAAGTAGAGAAAATAATACAATATGTAATAAAGAGATGTCATCAGGAGTACCTACTATACTGAGTGCATAAATCAACAGTCTCCCCTTCCCTGAATCCTTGTATATTTATTGTTTGTTGTTCTGATTAATTTTCAGCTCGTCACAAGTAAGGCAGCCTGAATAATTGGCAGAACCAATTATTGCGGGTTCCCTAAGTTATAACACAGGAGAAGATGTTATAACTGTAACCTTTGAAAGAACTACTATGACTGACAACTGCATAAAAATAAACTATCTACTGACATTTATTTTAGTTCATCTGTTTTGGTAACAAACTAATTTTTAAAGTAAATCAGTGGTAAGAACTTTTAAATTTCAACTATTGTTAAATTAATTAATTTAATGAATGTTTTAGTGGATAGTTAGTGAGGATCGGTCAATAATACAACTTTTAGTAATTTTGCGTAATTGACGCAAAATTACTAAAAGTTGTATTATTGACCGATCCTCACTAACTATCCACTAAAACATTCACTGATTGACGGTCACTAAAAATTTAAGGATTTAATTAATTTAATGTTCAATTAACGTAAATTCGATAATTTTAATAAATTCAGTAAACAGTTTCCGTACATTTGTCTCGGAAATATTAATTTATCTACGCTTATCCATAACATCGCAGTATGCATAGCACCTCAACATTAGACTGACTTGTCATTAAGTCGTATAAAGTATAGTGCGTGAGTGCGCGCGTGTGTGTAGCTGTCTGTAAATTCCGTGCTCACCAAATTGTTGTGGCAGCAGTAAATTAATCGTTGAGTTATAACGGAAAGTGAGAAGCAGATGTGACAGCGGCATTAGAAATCGTCCGTTATGTCATACAGATTTAGAACGTAGGCCTACTACTCGTACTATTTCTGCCGGCTGACTTGTAATACTGTGACAGTTACGGGTAACTTTCTTTGAAAACGTACAGTTTTTATTAGATCCCGTTTAAAGTTAGATTGTTTTTCCCGTTGGAGAATATAACCGAATTGGAAATACAATGCACTCAGGGGCTCAATGCTCCTCCATAAGGTTCAATGATTCAGTGAACCCCCCTAAATAATTTCAAATACGTATGTTTAAGGATTTTTTGAGATAATGGTTTCATATTTAAATAACAAGATTTGCGGGATTGATCTTGTCGATTGAACAGCAATAGATTCGCGTAGTAGGCGAAATGCTTGCTACTATTGCTTGGAGGTGCAAAACAGCTCTCAGCACCTCCTGGACTGTGTAGACAGCTTTGGAGGGGGAAATCGGTATAGGCCTACGCAAAATTACATTCAACAGTCGCTAAACTCGAATGTTAGCGATAGAGACGAATAGTTCCGACGAGGGCTGAACCGCAATGACCGGGAATTTTAACATTTTTATAATACCACCATTCGCCATTATTATGATTTTTACCACATGATTTGTCCGTTTACCTTCAGTTTTGTGTCAGAGTTCTCTATTTCATTTAGAATGCAATGAAAATATGTGCAGTAAAGTCTTAAAATCAAATAAAATAGTGAAGTAATTGTATTCCGAAAATAAAGTGTGTTTAATGTAGTCATTAAATAATCGTATTAACGTTAAACTGATCGAAGCCTGTATAACCTTCAAAGTGTTTTCTAGTATTTTTGTGTGTTAAGTGTTCAGGTATTTCTTATTTTTGTGTTCAGTTCATTGATTTGGTAAACTGAATAGTGTTTAATCTATTTTAAAAACAAATTTTTCTCCTCTCTGTCTGTCTGTCTGTCTGTCTGTCTGTCTCTCTCTCTCTCTCTCTCTCTCTCTCTCTCTCTCTCTCTCTCTCTCTCTCTCTCTCTCTCTCTCTCTCTCTCTCTCTCTCTCTCTCTCTCTCTCTCTCTCTATCTCTCTCTCACTCACTCTCACTCACTCTCTCTCTATTAAAGATAAATACAAAATTAAGGAACTCGGTAGGCCGCTTCCCGTTTTAAATACTAAACAGAAATATTTAACTATCCTTTTATTTTAATTGCATATTTTTAGAATAATTTACAAACAGCATAAACACAACTTAATATTAGGCTTAGGCCTACTAAACGTTGTCAATAGTTATGTCTTCATGTTGAGACTCACCCCGTGTGTTATTTGGAATGGGATAATTGCTCTTATCTTAGTAGAAACATTCAGACATTGAGCACCCAAACATTCAGTGTCAGAACCACGAGCCGAAACTGAATCCACTTGAATAGTATTCACGTATTTTTTACAATAAATGTATGTGTAACCTTTTCAAGGCATCTTTTGAGACGTGTTTGTGTTATACAACGATCTCAAATGGATTGTTTTTGAATTTCACAATTAAAATGTTTTTAGTAGATGACGGACGATCGCAGTCAAGTGTTAGTGCCATTGGGATAGAGGAATGAAGATAAACGAGGACAAAAGCAAAGTGATGGTCATAACGAGGCAAATTGTGAGAGCAGTGTCTGAAGACACTGCGAGAAGGAAGACATTTGGAGCAGTTCCAGAGATTTGAATTTCTGGGCATTATTTTCAGTACCATAATAACAATTTTAAACGTTATAATAATATAAAAGATATCCTTTGAATGTTTTTACCTGTCAACAATTCATAAAATCTAAAAACGTTACATTACAAAAAACGATCTAGGTGTAAAAATTGTTCAAAGCCTCTATAATCATGTGAATAACAAATCGACGACGCCAGTAACCAACAACCACAGAATCGATTCCCGTCGTTCATCCGAAATAATGAACTGAAATAAAAAGTAAACGATCATAGATCATAATCAAAATGTTTTAAGACGAAACAGAGTGCCAAAATGAAAAAGTGTTTGTCAAAAGTGTGATAGCATATAAGTATGAAAAGAGATCTAACTGACGTTCAGTGCTTGTAGACCGATAAAGCACTGGCGAATCGGGAGAGGTCAAGGAATTCTAACTCACGGCAAGGTTAAACTTCGTAGAAGAAACATGTTATTCAAAGTAGTTTGTTAAAAAGGATCTTATTCTGCAGTATAAGCCAAATTAGCTCATAGGAACGTGTACAGACGTGGCGAAGATATTCCACATAGAATCTTCTTCAGTGAAGTGTTTAATATCAAGGCACGGTACTGGTGTTTTGTGTGCAGAACCACTGCAGCCACGGTTATTTCACGAAAATCGGAGAAGACCTGCAGGCTTTGTACGGTATTCCGCGGAGAACTTTTCAGCCTGGTTTGGGATTTAACTTCGCCGTTAGCGATAAACACGGTTTCCATTATGCGCTTAACGTGGCATGAAAATAAAAAAATCAGACGACGCGGCGGCAAACACGTGGTTACCATTAACGCAAAACAAACTGTACCAGCCTGGCCGATACGACCAATTAGTCTGGCACAGCTATGATAGATGGTGATGTGAAATGTTGGACATGCGTCGGCGATCAACCGAACCTCATGACCTTCATGTAATGATCGAGAAAATAATCGCTGACCCTCAACAAGGCGTGTGTGTGTGTGTGTGTGTGTGTGTGTGTGTGTGTGTGTGTGTGTGTGTGTGTGTGTGTGTGTGTGTGTGTGTGTGTGTGTGTGTGTGTGTGTGTGTGTGTGTGTGTGTGTGGTGTGCGCAAACAGTCGAGAAATTACTAAAACACAATAATAAATAATTTTATTGTGCAGTCGTTTTTTAATAACAAAGTTCTTCTTTTGTTTTTGTTTTTAATTTATTAGTAAAAGGAAGAAGGGGCTGATGAATCCATTACATGAATCACCGCCGGTGTCCAGTCACGTTGGGGCTTTCATTGATGTCTGACCCCGGTGTCGGTCGGGTCAACACTTAACCGTCGCCGCCGCCACCGCCTCCTCGATCTGCTTCATTGAGATACTCAATTTAGCGCGCTGTATACACTTTGTTCACAAAGTTTTCCTCGTCTGTAGTCTTCGGATTTTCCATTATATCATTGCAACTACTTATATAATTACAATTATTATCATTGTTAATAGTAATATGTCTTTGCCTTCTCCCAAAAATCCTTACAAACAATAAACACTAAAAATCTATGCGATCAACCGCCCCCGCTCCCCACCCAATTCAACGACACAAACACACGCATAATTATTTACGTACAAACTCGGCATCCAAGGAACGTAGTGGGATTAGCACTTGAAGAACTCTGGACAATTCCATTTATTTGTGATCCGTAAACATGATCTGCATCTCGTTTTCAGCTGTTATTGAATATTTCTGGAAACCGTGCCGTGGACAGTTATTGTGCCATGTCTTTCTCACAATATTTATCATAATTTGGAAGACTACTGCTATTATTATTATTAGTAGTAGTAGTATTAGTATTGTTATTGTTGTTATTGTTATTGTTGTTGTTGTTGTTGTTGTTGTTGTTGTTGTTGTTGTTGTTGTTGTTGTTGTTGTTGTTGTTGTTGTTGTTGTTGTTGTTGTTGTTGTTGTTGTTGTTGTTGTTGTTGTTGTTGGTGTTGTAGTATTAATAAAGATTTTTGATGCCAGCTGTCCAGTCAGTCCTACTATATGGAGCAGACGCGTGGGCAGAATCCGTGAATCGTAATATCTTCAGAAGAAACAGCCCAGGTCCAAAGACGAAGAGCTCTTCGAATTGCATCGGCTTACCGCACGGTTTCCGAGCCGGCTGTCTTGGTCGTGCCGGACTGATGCCGATCTACCTTCTCGCCAAGGAACGTAATACCGTCTTTCAGAAGAAGAAGGAGGTAGGTGGTCAAGCTACACACCGAAAGGCAAGAACCCAGATGATGGAGAGCTGGCAGTAAGCTTGGGAACAAGAAGAGCTAGGTCGCTGGACGAGAAGGCTCATCAAGTAGGTGCAGCAGTAGACGGAGAGGAAGCATGGGGAGATTTCTCCCCCAGTTTCTGACTGGACACGGGTATTTTCGATCTTATCTGAAGAAAGTTGGAAAAGCCATCTTGACACGCTTCGCAGAAGATGGATTTGGACAATACAGTGTAGAAGAATAACAAGTCAGATGTGAGCCCTAGTGCTGAAGAACAATAGGCCTAGCCCGAAGTAATGTAACAAACAGTTCCAGGTTAGTGTCTTAGAAGAGGAAAGGGAGATGGTTTTTTAATGGGTCGGGTATAATACCCGAACTCACAGATCCCGGAATCATGCATCCTTACGGACAATTGTACAGCAAATTTCTCCAGCTGCCCTCGTAAAAAATTACAATGATTTTTTTTTCGTATGAGCCACTGTACGTTTGGTTCAACTGGTTCCTCCCTTCTTCTCCTCTCTTTTCCTCTTCTCCCATATCTCTTTCACTTTTGATCGATGTCTCTCCCTCCTTTCGTCAGTCCACATAGCACCTGTCCTCTTCTTGGGTTTTGCCTGAAAACCTTGGTATTTTTAAATTTCGTTTTGAGTGGTAAGCATTCTTCAATGCCTTCTTGAGTAATTTGGAGTTCTTCTATGCCTTTTTCTGTTTCTTTGAACCACGTATAGGGCATTTTGGGCTTTCTGAAATAGTTAAAAAGTTTACCGTTAGTCTGTCAGGATTCATTCTTTGAATATGGCAGTAGAAAGTAATTATTCTTTTTCTAATTACGTCTGTGATTTCTGGAGAACTTGCGCCAACATGGATGAAGGAAAAGATCAAGTACAAACATAAAAACTTTTTCGCAACCATAAACATAAACTCTCTTCTGAAAACAGGGAAATTAAAACAACTGACTGATGATGATGACGATTATTATTATTATTATTTTGTTGTTGTTACATGCATTAGCAACTACGTTTCTGGCCATTTCCCCCAACCTAGTTTTCATAAATAGGGTTGTCGCATATCTCTTGCTTCACATTCCTTCTTTCAATCGCTATACCCACCGTATTCATCCACTTACTCCGTGAATGCTCACGTCGATTTCTTTCGTGTTTAAAAACTTACTGTGGCAAGCTGTTTCCAGCGTCGTACTCATTTGCCTGTACGAATTCAAATTTCTTTTCTCTATACTATCTCCGACTATGGTTTCAACTCCTTCTCAAATCTTATTTTCGTATGTTTTGATGCGGTTAAACCTTGTATGCTTCCAGCAACTTCTCCAATAACCTATTTTCTGTCGCTTCCACTACCTGGCTCAGTCGACTGCTTGGCGCTCATGGTTCAGCCATGCCTACACAACGCACAGTTTCAACCGTCGTCCTGTGTATTATTTTCTTGGCGTTTTTCGTTATTCCATAACAAGGAAATAAGCTGTCTCTCCAAAACCTTATTCTCTTTTCATATAGTCCGTCTAGTGTTAATGTTATTTCCAGACATTTGTTTTCTTGATTAGATCGTTAGTTTTCGTTATTATGATTACTGTTGCATGTCGTCAATGAAACTTTAAAGAAATCATCAAAAATGTTAATATGAAGTTTTATTTGATCTAAATAATACGAGAATTGCATTACCACTGTTTTACTTCCATGTTCCTTCCATGGTGATGGCAAAAAAAATCGTGTTCGAGATTATTGCAGATTCTGATTGTACTACACTCAAAACATGAAAAAAGTCATTTTTCGAAAAGTGTGTGTGTGTGTGTGTGTGTGTGTGTGTGTGTGTGTGTGTGTGTAGATTTTTTTCTATGGCAAACGATAACAGCCGCAAATTCAAACAGAATCAAATAATTTTTTGCATACAGCCCTGATTTGTAGAGTACTCAAGACCTATTGTTTTTGGTGAAGATCGGTTAAGGGAAAGGGGTAGTTTACCTGCAACGTTTTATGTTTTAACATTGGTAATTTTTTTTATGACGAATGATAACTGCCGTAAATTCAATCAGAATAAAATAATATTTTGCATACCTTCCTGAGCTATAGATAACTCAATATCTGTTGATTTTGGTGAAGATCGGTTAAGGGAAAGGGGTAGTTTACCTGCAACATTTTACGTTGTAACAAGAGAAATTTTTTCATGACGAACGATAACTGCCGTAAATTCAAACAGAATCAAATAATTTTTTACATATGTGCCTAAGTTGTAGAAGACTCAAGGCCTATTGATTTTGGTGAAAATTGGTTAGGGGGAAAGGGTAGTTTCCCTGAAACATTTTTCGTTGTAACAAGAGTAAAGTACTTAATTTTGATAAATAAAGTATCTTGATAAGAATATCTTAATAATCCACTGTAGAAACGTAGATGAAATATCTGTAAATGAAGAGGCTAGTTGAACGGGGTGGGGGTAATTTTCTATAAATGATAATTATAGTTGAAGGGGGAGGGGATAATTTTTTATATATGTACTACGTTATCGGCAACAAAGAAGTAGTTTGTTGTTAAAATTCCTTCCCGTCCTGTTTGGCCGTAGACTAAAGATTTCTGCAAAACCAGACGTTTAGGCAGTGCCGTCGACTGCCCCATCAGTGAAAATCGAATGTGATAACGTGTGGTGGTATACGTTAGTGACCACAATATTGTGGTCAAGACTGAAGCAATAAGTGGAAAGAAGTAGTTTCTATGGAAACATTTCATTTCGTAAATGATTTAAAATATAAATCTTAGAACATGAAAGTCATGTATGGTTCTCCATACCGATATTTTGTTTTCCGATACACAGCGTATACTGTACTATTGTACAGTACAGCGTATATTGTACTATATATACTGTAGTAAATTATTACCTTATATTCGGTCCGCCGTGTGACTTCTCAATTTGGTTTACGTCAAAAGTTAAACGTTACGCGTTTCAAGGCATATGCCTCATCATCAGACGTTAAATTTAAAAAATTTGAAACACACATCACACAAGAAATGTGTTTGTCAGACCCTTTTGTAATTATTATTAAAGCAGATAAGGGGAATACATTAGTAATCGTGGATACTGATTCATACAATGCCAAAGTTCACGACTTTATCTCTAACCATAATATTAGACAGCTAAACTCTGATCCTACCGATAAATATATCAAAACCTTAACCTTTTTATTAACAAATGTACGAGTTTGTTCAATGAAAATACACGACGCTATTTGAAGCCAATTAACGTGAAGGCTCCGATATTTACGGGACTGCCTAAAATCCACAAACCACACACACCCATAAGACCGCTGGTTAACTTTACTACAGCCCCCGGTTTCAAAACGGCAAAAATTCTTGCACGATTAATTAAAGACAATTTACAGTTAAGAAATAATCATAGCATAACAAATAATATGGATTTCATTAATAAGATCAAAACCGTTAAATTAAAACCTAATTATAAATTGGTCTCATTTGATATAGTAGATTTATATACGAATATTCCAACCGATGAAACTTTACAGATAATGAGGGGCAATTTACATAATAATGCTTCCATGAGTGCACAGATGATAGATGAGCTGATTAACTTGCTTAAAGTCATTTTAATGCAAAACTATTTCACATTTAATGGTTTATTCTATAGCCAAGATGATGGTCTAGCTATGGGCTCACCCCTCTCAGGCCTATTGGCCGATATATACTTAAATTTCTATGAAAATACTCATCTACTAAATAATAACATATACGCAAATAAGATAAAATTTTATTCACGTTATGTAGATGACACGTTCATTATTTTGACGGTACTCTGAGACAAGTTGACTCCTTCAAAAAGTTTTTCAATGGAATCAACAAGAATATTCAATTTACCCTAGAGACTGAGCATGATAGCACAATCAACTTTTTAGACCTGACCCTCACTAGACGAATGGACACATTAAAATTCAATATTTATAGGAAGCCTACTGCCACTAGCCATACAATACATGCAGACTTCCACCACCCATATTCACAAAAAATGGCAGCACAGATCGCTGACAGATCGAAAAAATCCAGATTGCTGACAGTCCCCCTTGACAATTATGATTTTCAGGCTCAGCTAAATACTATAAGATTTATCGCAGTTTCCAATGGTTACAGTAGCTCCATCATTGATAAATTATTAAAGAAACATAATAACATTCAACTTAAGCCCCGTTCACATAATGAAACACAGAAAAAGTTTATATCTACGAAATACACGTATGTTATGCCAAAAATTTTGTCTTCAGTGATGAACAATATTGGTTTTACTATGTCATTCAGAACCAATAATAAGTTGATAAATATACTTAGACCTAAAATGCCCTTACCCATAGAAGAAAAAACAGGTATTTATAAACTGGTCTGTAATGATTGCAACAGTTTCTATATCGGTCAGACCGGAAGAGGTTTTTATAAACGCTTCCGTGAACACATACCAAAAAAGCCATATAATTACAATTATATAAAATCTAATTACACTCGACATCTGACCTTAAAAATCACAACTATACAGACTTTAAGTCTAATCTGATGCCATTGCACATATGCAACAAGGGCCGATTTATGAATGCCTTGGAAGAGCTTGAAATTTATAATGCATACAATAATGATAGCAGTCGCGAGTTTGTTTTGAATGAACAATTGAACTTTGAATCTAACCGCCTGTATGATTACTGCCTTGAGACTACTCAACAATATCCGATCAGTAGCAGACAGTACCTGAACGGGTGCGCACCCAACAACAAGTGCACATAATATGCTAATAATCTGCAATTACATTTTTGACAAACACGTTTCTTGTGTGATGTGTGTGTTTCAAAGTTTTTAAATTTTAACGTCTGATGATGAGGCATATGCCTTGAAACGCGTAACGTTTAACTTTTGACGTAAACCAAATTGAGAAGTCACACGGCGGACCGAATATAAGGTAATAATTTACTATAATTATAAAAGTGGCTTGGATACCAACACGAACATGAATGTATATATACTGTATGTATTTCTGACTTTACCCAATCTCTCTCTCACTCTCTCTCTCTCTCTCTCTCTCTGAGTGAAAGTAACATGTTAGTTGATGCGTTACACACAGAGCACACGCATACATTAGCAGTGAAAACTGGTGTAAACTGGCCGTGTTTACACTTTCGTTTAACACGCACCGCCGCCTGGCCGCGCCGACCAAAACAACAAATAGGCATAGTTTTCCTACGCACTGAAATCATTGAGTACACCTGCGGTTTATCATAAACTTTAAAGTACAAAGAATTATCGTGCCAATAAAAATATTAATGGCCGGTGTACGAGTAGTATTAAAAATTCATCATCATCATTATCATCCTCAAGGTTTAAACCCAAGAATGGTTTGTCCCGGTCTCAAATAGGCAAATATTACAATATTACAGGTGGTCACTCCAGCGCTTCCTCGGACGTCCCACACCTCTCCGTCCCCTCGGCTTATAGTTCCATAGTTGTTGGGGATGCGGCAGTCATCCATTCGGCAAAGATGTTCCCACCAATTCAGCCGATATTGGGCGATATTGTCGAGTAATACTCACAATATTTAGTTCCTGCCGTATGTCTGTCTTTCTTCTATGACCATGGAGAGTATACCTTGCCACGTGCCTGAGAAATCTCATTTCATCCGCTTGGATACGACTGGCCTGGCCTTTCGTTAAAGTCCAATTCTCAGACCCATAAAGAAGTGTGGGAAGAGCCATCACCTTGTAGAATTTTAGGCGTGTTCCTTGACTTGCTGACTTAAGGGTTCGCCTGTTGGTCCCGCACATAAGGTTGAAGTTATTCAACATATGCACTACGTCGTTGCTTGCATTATAAGACGCACTGTAGCCCAGGTATTCAAAACTGCTAACTTGTTCCAGGACAGTACCATCTATAACAATTTTTGCCCGCACGGGATCAGTTCCAAAAAAACCATCACCTTGGTTTTAACTGTGGATATCTGCAATCCAGAGTTTTTGCAGATTCCATTTAACAAATGTAAATCCATCTGCAATCTGTTTTCAGAGTCCGACAGAATAGCCCGATCGTCCGCAAACAACAAAGTGTCAATTGTAGAGTGACCAATCATAAAATTGTCTCGAAGACACATCTGCCAGTTTTGTATGACATCGTCAATATATAAATTAAAAAGAGAAGGTGATAATGGACACCCTTGTCGTACTCCACAATTGATCAGGCCAACTCTAGGAGCAGTTCTCGGTCTCCCTGCTTCTATTAACATTTTATTCTCCATATACAGACTCTGTATTGCTCTAATTAGATGTTGTGGGATTCCTTTCCTTGCCATTACTGCCCATAGTTTGCTCCGATTCACTCTGTCAAAAGCCTTCTCGAACTTAAAAATTAATGTAAGCCTTCTCGAATTAGTATTAAAAATTAATGTAAATAATTAACCATCTGTACTTATTCCTTGAGTAATTAAGGGCTCAATCGATTCGTTAAAAACCTAAAGGTTTCGGCGTAACCTCTTTCTCCGCCGGAACCATTCATTATTCGGTGCCGTCTAGAAAGCAAAGAACGTCTGTTTACTGCTATCCACCAGGTATCCTACCCTGTCGTAGGAATCCAATTAGTTCATTGTTTCCATAGCCAGCGTGACCTCCACTAGTACTTTCGTACTTCTGAATAGTGTCTTACAATATAATTCCACCTGACGTAACTCTCTTTAATTGAGAGAGCGAAGCGAGTCTCATTTTTAACTAGACCGTTTGGCATTTGTCTGTCGGTCTATCCATTTGGGGTATGCCTCACGATAACTTTTGAACACATCAACCGATTTTCGTAAAACTTGGCATACGTTTACTTTACAGAACTCTCTTGGTTTTGAGATTGATTTTCCCAAAATAGAGGGGCCGGAGGTAAAAATGTTAGAGGGTCAAAATTGTGAAAAAATCAATAACCCCATTCGGGGATCAAATTAAAGGGAAATTTAACCACAATCTGTACATAATGTTCATTTTTTAATTTCAAAATTTTTGGACGAATGAACGCCCAATAAGTGGACGAAAATTTTGATAAAATTACAAAATTCATATGGTGTATTAAATTAAAGGGAATTTTAACCACAATCTAAACGTTGTGTTTAATTTTTAAAACTTCAACATTTTGGGTCTCCCGGGGCCCAAAAAGAGGTAACAAATTGCTAAACTCTAGCAGGGTGTCAGACTAAAAGCAATTGTAAACTTAAATTTGAATATCTGGAATTTTTAGTGTTTATTGTATGATTCTGTGCTTTATGATTGTTATATTACAAAGAAAATAGTAGAGGAATTGGGATTTTTGTAATTTTTTTGTATAACTGAAAAATTATCTAATATCAAAATTTATGTAATAATAAATATACCTTGTTCAAAATAGTGAGCGATTTTTTTTACAGATCAGGGAGCTTATTAGCATTAGTTGTAAAAATGGTTGTAAAGAACTTGATAGAGAATGAAAACTATTGGAGACTGCAGAAGCATAAAACACAGAAGTCTTCAATAATCCTTCACAGTTTCTGAAATAAAGTATTTGAAATGAAATATGCTGCAGGAGAACACGCGTTTCCTAATTTGACAACATTAGTAAAACATTATACTGTGCCTCCTTAACAGAACTGAAACAGTATCCTCAGCCGTGACAACAAATAAGAATAAATTTGAAATCATTCCGTCGATGAATGGATTCTTTCTTTCAAAAGAAAAATTAAAACAACCATCACCTACAGATTTTACTATTTCCAAAAATTAATTAATTAAAATATATAAATCCAATTAATTAATTAATTAATTTAGCAATATCTGCTACAAATAAATATTTCAAGGGTTTTTCTTAGAAGTGGAACCCTCAATATATGTAAATACCACATTAAGTAATTCAATCTTTAATCTAACATTATGTTAAACACTGGACTTAAACTAAAAACTTCTTGGTTTTTACGTGAGAAAAGTTCGTCCTGTAGAAATTCTTAGACAAATAATAGAAGCCTTTTTTGATAATGTCATCAACGAAACAATCGTGAGAAAACGGTGTATCGTTTTCAACGAAGGAAGATCGAACGAGAAGATCCTTCTGGATAACACAGCCTCTGACTGACGAACTGAAGAAAACTATCGAAGACGAAATTCATAAGTATAGGTTTCGTAAGAAATTATCAACGACCTACCACTTCGCTTCCCCAAACTTTAAGATCTTTCAACTTTGTTTTTTGGTCAACTTTTCACATCAACTGGGATCGATCATAATCATTTTTTTTTTTTTTGTACATGTACTGTCAACTTTCGATAAAAGGACTACAGAACTAGTCATTCAAGCCTGTTCTAGTAAAGTGACAACGCTGTAGTAAAGATTTGAAGCGTCATTTTAGAGGCTGATAGACACAGTGCCGGATTTACCACTAGACCGACTAGGTCGCGGCTCAGAAGAGGCCGCAAGCTACTGATATTTTTTAACAGAAGTATTTTATAAAACTAGGAGGCACTTTGATTTATTTAAGTTGATTTTTTGAAATTAAATGATCAATTTTTGTTAATAATACAATTGGAAGACAGTTCTTATTTAAATATTGCGCGCTTATTTTCAAGACGTTGACATCCTTGAAAACTAATCTGCGCATGCGAACTTTGAACGCCCGCTATATTGCTCCCGAATTTACACGACCGCGATACCACCCTTGTTTGTTATCATATTTTATCTGCGTTGTGACTGAACGGTTTGCGATTTGAGGTTATGTTTTTATTTTGTTTTGAATGTAAAGAAAGTTTTTAACTTTGTGTGGTGGGCAACGTGTTGTTTATTAGTGTGAAAACTTTATGAACATAGAATTACTTCTGCAGTACATTATTACTTCAAAGTCACAGCCGTGGGGGGGGGCTCAGAAAACTTGGCCTAGGGCCTCAAAAATCTTAAATCCGGCACTGGATAGACATATTCGTTGAACAGAGAACCACGTGTTAGTAAGTAATATTCTACCCCTGGCGGCACTGCAGGTTCTGTAGAAACGTGTCACAGCCAGTAAAAACGTCGCACCTTTGATCTCTACGTAATTTTGTGTACTGTTTTTGCGCAATGACAGGTTCGTTACAGGGCGATGAATTTTTCGTTTTATTTCCTCGATTCGCATTTGCAGAAAGCTTTCGGTCTGTCAATGAAAAGAAGTCAATACAGTCGTTACTTATTTATTTTAAATATAAAATTGATGAAACCGTTATAAAGGCAAAATGAAATAAATTTACTATAAATACGAAAGCTTTTTACGTCCGTTGGCGTGAGTGGCAACACCTTCGGCCGCAAGAATTGCGCTTTTTTTATCGGCCCGTCTCACTTCGATTTGCATAAAACGTAAAATAAAAGAAAACTCAACCGTACGGCACAGAGATTTAAGCGGTTTGTTTATCAGCGTACGTAAAAACAAACAAACAAGTGAAACATCCATTCCGCGTCGTTTAGCGTACAAGCCATATCGCAGCTTTAATGATGAGATACCACGTGCAGAGCATAGAGGAAGAAGGAATGAGTACAGTACAATGAGGTTATCGACATTCGTGTGATACTCCTGCGTTTATTAAATACAATACACGTGTGAACTTATCTCTCGTTGAGGGGGGGGGATCGAACTCGCGGTATTGCCGTAATCCAGCCGTAAAGTACTTTATTTATTTTTGTTTACGCTGACAAACTTACTTATGTAAACAAGACGATTTTAAAATAACTCGTTAAATAGTTCAGAATTGACATTATTCTAAACACCCTGTTAAACGGTTTGTGAGCTGCAGTAACAGGTTAAGCGTCACGGCTGACGTCATGCTCAGGGTCTAAGAGGAAAGTACAAATTTATTGTTGAACAAAACAAGAAGCAGTAAACTCTACTCTGGTTTACTTATAAATGAAGTTTACGACTTCAAAATTTAAGAAACTGTAACAACCTCCACTTGGAAGGAATGATCATCTACACTGCAGGATTATGAATCGTTGGACTTTAGGAAAACATTTTTGTAGTCAAAAACCGTTTTAGTTAATAGGCAGTGATTGCCATCACCAAAAGCGTTGTTCCTGAGACGTTGCCAAACGTATTTCCGTAAAACGTTAACCTTTAGAAATTATAAAGACAAATATGATAGAATCAGTCGACACTTTAAATAATCGATTTCGCTGACGATTGAGACAAGATTCGGATTACAATTGATGAGAGTACATTTTCAGGCAGGGGTTTGTTCCTTTCGCATTAACACCTGTAAAAAAGCTGAAACATGCAGTGACGTGATTAATTCAAAATTGAAGGGACTACAATAAAACTTCGAATTATCCAAAATTCGAGTTAAGTAAGTCACAACTTGGGGAATGGGAAATACGTACTTGACTTGGGTTTGGGAATGGGAATTGGGTATGGGAATACTAACGCATTTACTTGACTTGCGCGGAGAATTAAGACTGAAAATTAAGGAGTTCGATTCTGATTCAGCCTTAAAGTTTAATACACTATAGTATTGTTCAAACTATAGTATTGGTCAATTTATAGTATTCATAACACTGTACTGTACTGTATTTATTCAAAATAAGTACTGCAGAACCCGTAATTTAATATTATATGCTCATCAATTTTCAAACTCATTTACAAGAAGACTTTTAACATATAATAACTGATGAATAGTTTTAATTAGGAATCTGACTTGACCAAATGGGGAAAAAGTTAGAACGGGTACTTCTTTTGTTATGTAACGCCTTGCAGATGTTTTTACTGTTGTAGCCTATACGTACAGTACAATTGATGAAAGGGAATTATTTCACTTGAAAATAAACCCACGTATGGAGGTAAGATTCCATCCCATCCAGTGTCATAGACAGGCAGAAGAAAGATCATAAACAATGAATTACAGCACAGTACTGCCTGATGTAATGCATTTTACTACACAGCACAACACAGTATTAACATGTCAGTAAGGGCATAGTACCTACTGTGCTGTCCACAGCACAACACAGTATTAACATGTCAGTAAGGGGCATAGTACCTACTGTGCTGTCCACAGCACAACACAGTATTAACATGTCAGTAAGGTCATAGTACCTACTGTGCTGTCCACAGCACAACACAGCGTTAACATGTCAGTAAGGGCATAGTACCTACTGTGCTGTCCACAGCACAACACAGTATTAACATGTCAGTAAGGGCATAGTACCTACTGTGCTGTCCACAGCACAACACAGTATTAACATGTCAGTAAGGGCATAGTACCTACTGTGCTGTCCACAGCACAACACAGTATTAACATGTCAGTAAGGGCATAGTACCTACTGTGCTGTCCACAGCACAACACAGTATTAACATGTCAGTAAGGGCATAGTACCTACTGTGCTGTCCACAGCACAACACAGCGTTAACATGTCGGTAACAGCACAGTACTACAAGAACTAAGTATAACTACGGTATATGCGGTAATCCGAGAACGGATTAGACTTTTATTTCCAAGTAAAAACAAATATTATGCTCAATTTTATTGCCGCGAGAATTATTCGAAATAAACCAAAACGACAAAATAAACTTTGAATTAAAAGGGGGGTTTTATATGTTATCGATACAAAACAATTTAAAGAGATAAACAACGATTTAAAACAAGTTCAAACTATCCGAGTTAGAATTAACCAAGTTTCATTCTACAACGAACGAAATAAAAGCACATGCACTTTGAGTATGCGGCTTAATCATGCGTGAACAACTTGCAACTCGGTTTCAGAATACAAACCTTCAAATGAGACTTTTACGGGCTATAAATTGCAAGGTCAGTCATTGCACGGTCGACAATAGGAAAAGACATACAGACAAAACACATTTTACGGTTTTTGGTCGTTTAAAAGACAACATAACTACAAGCAGGCCAAAGGGAATGCACAAATTTGGTTAAAAAAACTTTGGAATATATATATCAACGGTGAATAGAAATCAAAAACGTTCTGACAAATACAACGAGATGAAACGGAATAACTCAAACCAGCACCGCTAGAAGTAAATAAAGTGTAGGCACACGACTAACAGTCTGACGTGGGGCCACCAATATTGTTAAAGTACGTACGTTTTACGTATCGGTTTTGTATACACACCAGTTGCAGATGTTAGTGCGGTATTAATAGAACTAGTAGCCTGATTAAAAAAATGTTTTCCATCAAGCTGCTTAAATCTCGGAGAAGTCATGACGAAGGATGTAATAATTTATCATTTCTTCTTCTTCAAGCCATGTTTTGATGATTGCAACATTGAATAAATTTATTTAGTACTTTGGCTGCCTCTCGTCAAGTTATATTAGTTTAGGTACTAGCAAATTACTATCTCCTGTTAGGCGTCTACTGCCTATCGTGATAATCAAGGATTCATTCCGAATGGTCGAGTTCAGGATTACAAAATTGGTAATCCGATAATGAAATTCGTAGGGGGCAGAAGGATCGTTAAACGGTGGTTTGCAAATTAAAAGCACCCGAGGGCCACAATTTAACTCAGGAAACTACCTGAGGAATATACTGAAACACTACAGAACAGGCGGAACACGTGAAAATAAGAGGTAAGCCTATAACCATAGGCGTAACTTGGGAGGGGTAAGGGGGCACTCGCCCCCCAATGTTCCGACCATTATAAAATTTTGTTTCCAGTTGTTATAAATAAAAACTAACAAATAGTCAAAGAGGACACAGTTTCTATGCTTGCGAGCACAGTAAGCACTATTTATCAACGTCTGTACTGTTATCAGACGACTAGTTGCCATAAATTTATTATTCTTATTTCTTTCGAAGAAACTTGTAAGGGGAATATTTGACAGATTTGAATGATATGTCAAAATAATATTTCCGTTCGAAAAAAACAAACGCTAGAGACCATTTTGTGACAGTGTGCCTAAGGCAGAGGATGCGTTTACGAAAACCGGGTATAAGAATTGGAAGAACTGAAATTGTTTATGTTTATTTGTTCTAGGCCTACAGTATATTTGTTCTAGGTAAACATAACTGGAAGTAGGCTACAACTTATGAAGAAAGGTTTGTTGATCATTAAAAAATGAAATTGTCATTGGTTTACTAACTAAGAATTGTTACTAAACTTTCTAATTTTGTATTTAATATATTTTATTTACTTTATTATATAGATGGTCTCGGTACACACTTGAATTTATGAAGCTTTACCCTGCCCCCTCAAAGTTAGGCCCCAGGTTACGCCCATGCCTATAACAGTTTTACTAAAGGTTCAGAAGAAGCTACAATTTATTTACTTTAACTAATTTAAGTCGACTCTATTTAATTGCTCTATTTACTTATTTAAAACGTTGTATTTTTATGATTTTTACAAAGTGTAAAACGTGAAGTCTGGCAGTTCAGAGAATCAGATGACTCGTCCAGCTGTGTCAAGCGTTCAACAGAATTGGCAGTCAACACACTTGGTGACGTATATAGAAAACGAGTACACGGGGAACTACCCCAAGGATGTTATATAAGCATACACTTGAATGGAATACCTAAAATCCTGTATGGATATCGATCAGAAGGAATACGTAACCAGCTTTTGTAGGCCAGTTGGCGGAAAGCTGAGCAAAAGCAAAACTCTACTGTTTAAGGAGAGATTTTATACACAAGACGCGAGTTCGTCTACTTGAGGGAAAAGTAATTACGATGAATAGGATGTTACGCCGTATTCTTTGTAACGATGGCGACGACAGCGACATGGTAGTAATGACGATGGCGATGATAATGATGGTGGTGGTGGTGGTGGTGGTGGTGGTGGTGGTGAGGATGATGATGATGATGATGCCGACGACGATGACGAACCCCAATTATGAGATGAATGTTCCAATGTATCAGACAAAAGAAGTATTTAAAATTTAAAGTTCGATCATATACGTACAATCAAAAGATTAGTGCATACTGTAAATCACGTGATACAAATTCTAAGAATTTACACAGCTCCAAAACACATTTTACCAACGACTCAGAGTAGTTATCAGTAGTCATCTACTCCAGTGCTTCTTATAAGAATACAAAAGAAGAAGAAGGCGACAAATTTCAGTATACTTTCGCGACAAGAATGCAACTAGAAGAAACGGTTTCAACAAAAAGCTTAAAAAAAATGTTTTAGTTAGAAAAAGTTTTAAAAACAATAACCGGTAAATTTTCGATTTAAAATATCGGAAGTAAGAGTTGTCACATCCCATGTTGTTTGTTGCACTTACGGGGGTCTGAACACAAAACAAATTTTTTTGCAATTTTGTTTTCATTTGAAAAATTTGTATTTGTTCTTTGCTGTTTAATTTGGTATATAATATATGTTCACGATATTACTGTAAGTGTCCTAAAAAAATATTATTTAAAAGATGTTTTAAGTTTCACCGTAACTAACAAGCAGCTTCATATGCATATTTACACAAGCTGGTGTAAATTTAGACAGCTGAAGTGAAAGGTGAGAAATTTAAACAGTGACCATTTTCACCTCCCAAAAGGAGTAATGATGAAGATGAAACCCGCGTTCAGGCACTTGGCTGAACCACAGCTCTTGACAGATAGGCTCATATTTCATCTTAATATTCCCTTTTCTCAAGATTTACAAAAGGTAAGAAGGTGAAATGTTTTCACAGTATCCTCTGTATGTATATATTTTAACTTTTAAATGAGGATTTGTATATTTACTAAATAGTTTAAAATTTATGAAACATTTATGCCAAAAAACGAAAGTAAATTTACAAAACAAACAAATTTTCCAGAAGCAAGTAAAATTTTTAAAACTCCCTGTGATAATGCTCTAATTAGATGTTAGATCCACTTTCAATATTATTTCACTTATACGCTTAACTCTACATTAGTGAAAAATTTCATTAATATATCTTTTACAGAACCTGAGAAAAAGGTACATAACAATCGCTGATTTACATCGGTTAGAGAGGGGTGTCCGGATCCCCCGTATCTGTTTCGTATTACTGTTGGCAAAATGTATATTTATTCCTCTATGAGAAAGAATCGGAGAGGAGGACAAGCGAACGTAGCGATTATCATTTTTCGAATTTTGATTTATAGTAGGATTCAGTGAGCGAATAATTGTACGGAAAGTGATTTTGTGCAGAGCAGTGACGGTGTTGTCGGTGCAGAGAATGAATATACAAAAAACAATGTGTAAATATAATTTTTCATGGTTCTGAGAGGAAATGGGGAATGCAATTTTAATTTTAATCCGCATTTTTAACGCCACAGGAAGAGAGGTTGCGGTCTGTGACGGCGCGGCGCCGGTTAGATGAAATGAAATCCATGTTCAGAAACAACGCACAGATTTCTGTAAGTTTTTTAAGAATTGTTATAAATAAAGCAAAAAGTTCTGTTGCTAAGCAACATAGTAGCGTTGTTTATGGTCAGGCTGTCTCCGAAATCAAAAGGCAAAGACTCAGTAACAAAAACTGAAAAACTGCCAAATATTCACACCTTTGGATGTACGGTACGATATTATCCTTACACATAGGCAAGTATACCAAGCTCACAAAAATTATCATAACATTAAAACTTTCACGGCCGAAGGAGCAGAACGGTAGACCCACTGAAGATGACTGCCGCAACTGCAGTCGAAGCGTCTGGATTTATAACAAGAGTACCACGCCCCAGCACAACGGAAAATCGTTTTTACTGAAGTCACAATAATTAATTGAATAATTGAAATTATTGGTATTTTGGCTGCTGGCATCGGCATACTGATACCAACGATGATGGTACTAAATACTTCTAGTAATAGTAGAAGTGATAGCAGAAAAATTAGTAACAGTAGTTTATTCTGTTTTGTCCTTATTATTCTCATTGTTTTCATTGTTGTTGCAACTGACGTTATTGTGCAATTTATCTCATTGTTGTTATCGTTTCTATAGTTTTACGCTTTCTGAAAACGTCCTAGTGACAAAGAAAACACGAGTTAATGTTCACTAGTTAATTTCTTTTTTTTGTAATAGTTAACTACACTTCTACAGAATTTAATTAAAAACCTAAAAAAAAATTAAACTAAACGCTAACTGAAGTGAAAACAATTGCCACCGTGACCTCTATTAACGTATCGCTTTGATTTTGTTTAGCAAATGACACCAAGATATTTAAATTGTCAACATTATTTTTTGAGCCAAAATCTTTTAAGTCGCGTACTTACAATTTGTCTCACAATGTGCGTTCTTTTGTAAATCTATGTTTAACAGAGTTATCCGACAATGAACTCTACAATATACTGTTGTGACGATTACACCACTTGACATTACGAACTCTAAAATCATCATCATCTCCACATCATCAGTAGCTCTACAGCCCACCGTGGCCTCAGCTTCCCTCAGGATTTTCCTCCAGACTTCTCCATCCTTAGCCAATGTCCACCAATTTTTCACTCCACGTACTTTCACATCTTCCAGGATTCCAACAATCCATCGTACTCTAGATCTTCCACGTCCTCTCTTTCCTTTTGGGCTGCATTTCATAATCCTCTTAAGAACATCCTCCTCATCCATTCTCTGTGCATGTTCTGCCCATCTCAGCTTAGCTATCCTAATTGATGTCACAACAAAGACAATAAAATTTATTATTCGTCTCTGCTGAATTTAAAAAATGCTCCTGAATGTTTGTCAAAATAGTGGATTCGATGTACCATCGAAAGGTATTTGATACTATGGTGCCTTTCCAAAGCCAGAATGCCAATAGGTTTTCATTTAGTCACTAGCTGTGCTGTGTAATTTGTCTGTTACTAAATAATTACTTTTTGTTGTTTAGCGGTGAGATTAATTTTTTAATTATAATTTCCATAATACCGACCGTGAACCTAATGAAAGATAAAAGCTTATAAATAGTAATAGGCCTATATGATTAGGAAAACCAGCACATTTAATATTTGTGTCAATTGTAATACTGTACGTATTAAATTGCTTGATCGCTGATACTTGTCGCGCAAAAACCCAAAATAAGAAACAATTAAGGAACATTTTCTGCCTTTTCCTCCTTCTCACAGGCGCTAATGCCAAAAAATAATTCCAATCCCAATCGTTCTGAATTTGATGCGGTTCCAAGTGAAAAATATTATCACTGTAAAATATTTGCCGTAGAGATACAAATTGTAGGCTAATTGGTTCAATTTTGATTTGTCAGGTATTAAAAACATTTTAAGCATAAAAAAAGTTTCTAATCTTTTCTCCAGAAAAAGTTATTGTCACTGAAATAATATGAAAGGAGAAACACGTAAATAAAGTTACAAAATTAAAAGTCTAATGCCCCGTTTCACAAACGTCTGTAAATTTTGTTCCTAACGGACGTTTAGTTAACTGGCGACATAATTTTTAACTGCCGTCATCTTAATAGCCGTTTCACCAACACCCGTTTGGACTCGGTTCGTAAAACTTTTGTTATCACGACTACGCTAACATGATGAGTGTCGATTTTGCTTCAGATGGGTTGAAAAATTAAAAATAACTTGTAAACTATCTTTAGGGTGGCGTTCTTGTTTCATGATTTTCTATTTGTCAAGTGTATTCGTATATTTTATATTTCATTGTAATTTTTGTTTTATTCCTGTTATTAAGGATATTCCGGTGTAACCTCAATTCTTCAGGAATTTTGAGAGCAACTTTTTTTGAAACCCTATTGGCGTTTTATAAATTCTGACTCACTCAAATGATCAAAACCGGTAGACCTATTTCTATTATCGGTGTCATTTTTGTTTGTCTTCGTTTGAATAATTTTTTTAATACAAACATTATTTAAGCGTAAAAGGTTTCTCTGTCATCCATTTTTGTTTGTTACAATAACTTATATTATCTACGTTTATGCAACAATTGAAAATGAAATAAATAGTTTAGGCTAATGAAAGAACAGAAAACAGATAAAATAAATTTTCTGATCATAAAAAACAAACAAATGTGTGCATGTATATTTTGTTTACGTTACACGAATTACTACTTCACGAAAAGCAACGTAGGCCTAAAAAAAAGACACCAAACTTAATTTTAAGGTTAGCTTTCGTCGTTTTAGCAGCCCGTTAGTTACCTAACAGGCCAAACATCTCCCGTTAAGTTAACCGACGATTTTAATGGATGGGCGATACCACGGTTACTAGTCTAGTCACAGTGGCCGATACCTTTAACTGAACTTCGTGAAACGGGTTAGCTCCCGTTAAATGCTTAACGAGTCATCTACCGGCCGTTAAATTCTTAACTGAGGTCGGTGGAACGGGGCATATATTATGTTGCATTCCTGTTGTATAAATTAGTGTAAATTAAATTTTGCTATTGTGTCAACAGTAACATGTTCTATGAATCGAGAAGCAAACTGCTGAATCTACACTGGCTCCCAAGTGTGGTGAAATCTGATTAATGATGAATATATTATTTATAAACATTACTAATTAAAGTAAAGCCTATAGCTCGGTTTATACTGGTCATTACATGTGAGGAATGTAATGATAGTAACAGCGCCTGTGTGCTGAAATCGTTCCGCAGCTACTTTATTTTCTATGAACACTTACTTATCAAAATATGCAGTATTGTTCCTTTTATTACACAAAAATAAATAAATAAGATCCCTCAGCTCAATATTCTTCAAGCTGTTAAAATACTATTACGTTTGGCTAAATAGGATATACTAGATGAGCAGCGTAATTGAATGAAGTAAGCCACGAGTTAGGATGAATAAATGTTTCGAAATAATATTACTTATACTTATAAATAATATTTTCGCGTTTTATAATCATACAAATTCTGTATATCGTATGCATTCCTCTTCCTTATCTTCACACAAAAAAAGTGGTAATAAGTGGTACAGTTGAAAAGGTGTTTTTATTGGTACCTGACGAATATTACTTATATTGCATAAAAACATCTTACTGTTAGGAATTATGATTTAAAATTAAAATTGCTAATTGGCAGCAACGTACACTCAAAAATCACGGCAATCTTTCTCCTCTACGTTTTCTCTGTCTTCTATGTCTGTTTCCTCTCTGATCAAAGTGATGTCTTCGGAAATCTATCAAACATGTACAGAGGACGGATGTGTAAAATTTATTTTAAAATTAAGGGAGAATTTTAATTCTGATGCCTCATTTTATTTACACACGTATACATTTGCGTATCCTAATTCTTAAAAAATGTCCAAATGCCAACGTGCTGTAAACTGAATGATCTTGTTTAAAAGCATCATAACCACGACCGCGACACAGGTTCAATAATTGAAGTCGATTTGTTCGAATATGTTAATATCAATCGACTCGCTATTACGTAGGCCTACACCAATTTATTCGTAAAGTATATCTAACTGGTCACAGTTTTCTAAAGTTACACTATTTCGATGTCTTTCATAATAAATTAACTTTATTTTTATTCGTGTCCAGTCATCAGGGCATCGGATCCTGGCGTCGTTAATAAAAACACGTTCGCAAAATTGTTCGTCTTGGTCCGAACAGATTACTTGATTATTAATTAAAATAAAAATATTTTTATTCAGTCTGTTAAAAAAACCATATGATTTACTACGCACAGTGGATGCGTAAGCTTTGGCCAGCATCAAGATATAGTAAACAAATGTCACGTGGTATACGCTCATCACGCTCCCCGAACGGTATTGGAGTCTGCACGTGCTCCACGCTTACGCGATACTCAACGAGCGGTATTAAAAATAAAAGAGCACGAATACGAAGTAAATATAATTCGTACGTCAGCTATATAATAAATACCCGGTTGAAAGTTACAAAAATTCTTTAACCTCTAATTACTAGAAGTTGAACAATCGAGAAACTGTTCTCGCATTAGTCAGTTACGTTTGTTACTAATTTTCAAGTAACCCAGTTAATTAGGTATACAATTAGATATTAATTAGATATATCACGGTAACAATTACTACTGGTCATGAAGAGATCGCGTGAGTGCGTTCGCGTCTTCGTTAACACTGTCGCTTGTGCGTGCATCGTGTAATTCCACTTGGAGCAAAAACTAATTTTAACGTAGTAACCACACTGGATTGCTGACGACTTGCTTGTATTTAAAACCCAGAATCTCCTTCGCAAAAATCTGTTTTTAAGCTTCATCAGATTTGCAAATAATACAATACGATAAACCTCTACTATAAAAACAAAGGTAATGGGGCGTTTCGAGGCAAGGACCCAATAAGAACAAAAATAATGATTAATGATCGAATTCTAGAACAGGCAAGTCATTTTAATTATTTGGGAAATGATACTGGCTATGATAGGATAGGACTTATGATATTGATCGCTTAGGTAAGACCGTACTTTGGAAACAAGGTACGTCGGGATACAAAACTAAAGCTCTACAAAGTTATGGCAGCCCCTGTACACTGTCCTTTGGCTGTGAAACAAGACAGTAAAATATAGATTTCGGAAATTGTGTTCTCACAAGGAGTTAAAAGGTGTTCTAAACTTAAAACCGCATAAAAAATGAGGCCATAAGAAGAGAGTTACAAGTTGTTAACTTGAATGAAAATTAAAATATCACAAACAACGGTGGAAAAGACACTTAGAAAGAATTTCAGATTCCAGACTGCCCAAAAAACTCTGCAAATACCTACCCCTATAGGACACAGGTGTGTGGGTAGACCCAGGAAGAGATGTCTGGAGGATCTTTGAAGGGGGAACAGAAGAAAAAGAAGAAGAAGAAGAAGAAGAAAAAGAAGAAGAATCACACTGGACCATGACAAGATAAATACAAAAATTCTCCATAAATTATTACCATTCCCCTGCAATACAATTATTATTATATATTACATTATTATTATTATTATTATTATTATTACTATCGTTATATTATCGTATCGTCATTATGTTGACGTATTCAAGTCACCTCCTTCGTCTAGAGTTAATGATCACTTTCACTATTGACTATTGACTTACCAAAAACAAACAAAAAATTAGGAACAGAAAATTCCCGTATGAATTGGATGGTCGCGTTCCGGTTGGTTGCATCTTCTTCGACAGCAACTGTTTTGACGGTTCTGGTGTGGCGTCACTGACGCTGAAGACGAAGCTTCGAAACGAGTCCGATTATAGGCTATGCTACTTCATGTTCCCCACTTGTACAATCCATGTAAGGATATATTCTTGTAGTTAATTGTTTTAGTTGTTGTGGTCATTAATACTATTACTGTTGTTGTCATAGACCTTTCTCCATAATACAAACCGGTATCAAACACGAGAACCGACAGTAACACAGTTCATTAATAGTGTTTTTCCGATAATAAAAATAATATCAGTAACCGTGTTGTACCAAAATTAAAAAAATACTATTAAATGTTTCTGGAATAGCTCCGAATGATAACAAAATAGTAGTAACAATAAAACTGGTCTGGAATAACCGGTACTATTCGACGAATTGGAATAACTTATTATATTTATTCGATGCTTCTGGAATAACGCCGAGCGACAATAAAGTAACAGTTACAATATAGTTGGTCTGGAATAACCGGCGCTATTCGACGTATTGGAATAACTTATTATACTTAACCTATGTTTCTGGAATAACGTCAAAAGACAATAAAATAATAGAAACAATACAGTTGCTCTGTAATAGCCGAAACTATTCGATGTTTCCCGAATAATTCCGAACGACAATAAAATAATAATACCAATACAGTTGCTCTGGAATAACCGATACTATTCCATGTTTCTGGAATAACTCATAAGTTTATTTAAAAACAAACAAAAAATTGAAACCTTGAATTAACATTTGACTTATTGAAGTCAGGTTTTCACTGTTAACATAAACTCTTACTACAGTTATTAGAAGGTGAAAATTTTAAGCCAATTAGTTTGTCTGTATTTTTCTGCAACATTTGTTTAGACGTATTTTGAATTACAGTAATGTTTCTGCATAATTTGTTTATGATCTGCATAAAACGACAAGAGCTTCTGGATTTATCATCTGAATTTATACTCATTAATCGAAATATTATCTTATAATTTATCACTACGAATATTATTAACTTTGGTTTATGTTGATATGTTACTCACACTGTTTGTTATTGTTGTCATTATTATTATTATTATTATTATTACTACTGTTATCGTGATACAAAGTGCCCCAGCGCTTGGTGTTATTTCATTTACAAGTATCTGAATATTTATGTAAGTTACTATTTAAAAACATTTCCAATTTTAAGTATCTACTCGTTGAGTAACAGATGTTCATAATTCAGACGATATTATTTTTGATCTAAGGCAAACGCATAGACGTACATCGAAACACGTGACCGGGAGAGAGATTATTATTTGTCTAGTGAAATAACGTAAAGGATGAAGTAAGTTACTTGCCGCTATCCGTTCTACCACGTGAACACAGATAGCTCCAGATATACTTCGGCTTTTATCTATGCGTCTATGCACTCTGTCTGTCTGTCTTCTCTCTCTCACACACACGCGCGCGCATGAGCACGTATATACATAGTTGCTATTAACACCGTCGTAATGTTGTAAACTTCATTATTATTATTATTATTATTATTATTATTATTGCTTACTGTCGGCGTTAGTGTACCCTCTTCGACCTTATTTTTATTGTCCTTATCCTAAGTATTACGCCTGCTATCTTCACCGATAATAAACATACTGTTCACATGCTTTCCGTCTATTCATAACAGGTCCAACAGATTATGTTGAAACTGTTCATTTGCTATAAGTATTTTCTTGAATTTACGTTTAACCGAAATCAGTTAAAATAAAAAATACCGAAATTAGTTAAAATAATAAAAATTACAAAAAACTGTAATTTCAAAATATTTTTTTATAACTGCTAAAACACATGCTAATTAACAATAGTTCTTAGGCCAATCGTTTCCTGTTAACTACAGTATTTTAAAACAACAGTGTTGTTTTAAAAACCGAAAGAGATTGTATAGCAGTACTGTTCAAAGAACAACGAAATTTTATTTAAAAATGTATTAGTGTCTGTTCACATTATATTCCTATATTTACAACATTTTATTCCCACATTTATAAATTTTATCTCTTCCTTGCTTCCTATTATCTTGTATTTAATTACTACATTTTAAAAAGAATTGATTTTGATTACTGCAACATACGTTTGTTTGATGCCGTTCAAACCATTTACCTCTGAAGGATGTTTAGCATAATGCAACAAATAACACGCGTATTTACACACACAAAATTAATTAAATCTTGTTGAACACACCTAAATAATTTTAGACAATTAAATGTTTTATCACGTAAACGAAATGCTTTTTTTGTCCTATTAATTAATATTAAACGAACTTAAAATTACCTACGCGATATGTTCAATGATTTTGAAATTAAATTACTTACATAACAAATAAAAATTTTGTGCATGCATTTTCTAAATTTTACTTCTTAACATAAAATTTATTAAAAAACTTTTTAATATCGTTACGCCTACATACACACGACGGAAATCGTTAAAAAAAATTACAGTATGGCTATTTTATACAATGATGCGTGTCGTAGCAAGTTTGAAAAATAATAAATAAATATATTAAGTGACATACAAATTACAAAAGAAAATGTACGAACTATACCTACTGCTTAGGGTGAGGAAAGCGTTAAGCCAAAGATAACCTGTGCTCTACCACTGTTGAAAATGAATTAGACGCGTGCTGTGAAACAGCTGATATTGTCAATATTTCAAAGTGCGCGCGCATCTCTTCCCCTCTATCAATCAGCTGTGATTGGTAACGTCCAAACGCACAACGCGGGCGACCAGTTTAACTTACAATTGCGTTTGCAGCATCTTAAACTGACTCTTTAACAATGTATAAAACGGAATGATGTTGAAAAAATTTATTTTTCTCCACGTCTCTGTTTTAATTTATCCATAGATACTGAAATAACGTTGAATGAATTGAAACAAACTGTCAGAATTCCAAACTCGATATTACTCAACATTTGCTTCTGCAACTCTCCCTTGACTCCAAATATTTTCCGTTTCCTGTTTCACAAGACGTGTATAATATATAAGAGTTATAGACATCCTTTTTACTTTCTTATAAATGTTTAAAATTTCTATTTCAGCGTCAAATTAATAAGTGTAATTAAAGAGAATAATCTAAATTATCTAAATAATCTAAACTGGCGCAATCTAAATTAAATTTAGTCGTTTAGTTTTAGCGTTAAAAACGAGTCTCGTTTCACGGGTAAGAGTACTCTTAAAGTTCATTACGTATTTGCGTTTTCTTCGAAGCCCATTACTTTTGTTTTGTCAGTAGAGCCTCAGATCGTGTCGTATCGCTTGATCCTTTCAAACGCGCAGTGCTAAGCAAACTTTCATATGTCTTCGTCTTTTCTTCTTCGTTGCAGTATTTATTAAGCTTTAGCCAGCAGCGAGGCCTCCTGCGATGTCCATCTTCTATGTGAGCGTTCAGTGCTTCTTCTTACCAGCATTTACATAGCTTTGTGCTCTTTAGTGATAGTCTCTCTTCCTTCATTAGTTCCAAGTATTCATTCAATTTCTCAGCTGCTTTCTCAGTAATTAGTAATGTAGGAGATAGGTAAGGTAAATCTGCCTTATGTAAACCACAAGAAATGTAACGTGATCAGCACCACGCCCCGTCCATCAATTATTACCCCAGATATCCACTTCCCGTCTTAACCGCTGGTAGCCTCTAGTCTTCTCAAGCACTTTCAAAAATTACTTGGTCGTCAGGATACAACCACAGACACAGTGCCCTCAGTGGAGCAACTGTTTCAACACATGAGTGACAAGTGTTTCCCAAGAGAAAGTAGGGTCAAAACCGTGCAGATCCAGACATTATTTAATGAGCCTACATTTGAAAGGGCTCGGTAAGGGCTGGGTCATTTAGTGCTCTGGCAGGAAATAACCCAGTAGAAGTAGTGATGATGGCTTAGAAAACGGTATAGCGGAAGTAACGGCGCTATACCGCTAACGAGAAGACAACCATCCTCAGTTTGCAACTTAAAAAGATACAGTACCGTTTACCAAATGGTAAAAGCTTAAGAGCATGATAATGTCTTTCAGCCGCCAGCTAAACGCAACATTTGCGCAAAAGAAACAATCGGTCAGTCAGTAACCATAATAATATACGAAGACTACCATTAACAATAACCTATCTACAGCTATGCAGTGTTGTTTGCTTGTTAGGTCTTTAATCTGCGACGAGATTAGCATGTTAGCGGTCGTGGTTTTAGTTAACGATTCCCGGCTGGTAAATTGTGCTAACACTTGATTTTAAACTTTCTGGACGCTTTATAAATCTGGTTTAATTGTTTGCACTGATATTACTTTTAACACATTATATATACATATATAAATTTGTGATGTTATTCAATTTCTTCCTTCTGCAAGTAGTATAATTCGTATATTCATTATAAAAAAAAATAATAATATACGAATTATAGTACTTGTAGAAGAAAGAAATTGAATAACATCACAAATTTATATAATTACTCCAAGAAACGTCGAGTTACTTATATAGAATGTATATATATATATTGCGACGTATCAAAACAAACCTTTATTTACAACAATCCCAATGACGTCATGCAATGATGACGTCATACAACGTGACGGTAAATAAAATGTTACAGAAAGTTTCAAACGATGTCCAGCTAAAAGACGTTATCATGTCAAAAAGGAAAAAAGAGGAAAACTCGATAAACATAGACGAAATAGCGTAGTACAGGAGAATGTGGAAATACAAATACGAGCGATGTAAAAGCGACCTAACTACCTACAACCCGTAACGGAAGACAAGACGGTTAAGGAATAACTAAATGAGTAAAGCATCGTTTCACGAAACTTTTAACATTTTTCCTAACTCACGTTTGTAAACTACCAATACAATTTTGAACAGCCGTTATCTTAATAGCCGATTCACCAACGTCCGTTTGTTAAAAACGACTATGCTACCTTGATAATTAGTTGTTGATTGTGCTTCAACCCACTGAGTCAAATCTTCAATTATTTCGGTTTACAGGTCTCCACATTGAAGGCCAGGGTGGTGGCTTTTCATTAGACTTGATGCCATACGAGGAAAAATTGTTGTAGACGTCACTGTTCTGAAGCAGGTCGGTCATTTTGAATACCTGGGCTGTAATGTATTTATGTGGTGAAGAAGCTGCAGAAGTTCAACCATATGCGTGGGACCATCATGAGAATCCTAAAATCAACGAGAAAAGAAACACGCCTGAAGTTCTACAAGATGTTCTTACCACGCTTCTCTATGGCTCTGAGAACTGGACTTTAACTAAGTCCCAGTCCAGTCGTATTGAAGCAGCCAAAGTGAGATTTCGCAGGCGCGTGGCAAGATGTGCTCTTCAAGATCCCAAAAGAAATGTAGATGTACGTCAGAAGTTGAATAATATGAGTATACTTGATAGAATTGCCCAATACCGGCTAAAATGGTTGGAACATCTTAACCGAATGGATGACTGCCTCATCCCCAAACAACTATTGAATTATAACCCAAAAAAACGGAGAGGTGTGAGGTGTCCGAAGAAGCGCTGGAATGACCAGCTCTAGTCTGTCTGTTTCGTTTAATCCTAGCTGGACATTTTGCTGCAAACTAGGTAGACTATAAACGCTGAGTTCGGAGGAGTCTCCCAAGTCGTTTGGTGAGTGCCGAAAGCTGCTAAGGCTCTGTGGTCACGTTGCGTTAAAAAAAAACTCCTCTCAATAGAATAAAACAAATAAGAAGGTAAGCGGCAAACGATACGGTGAAATTAACATACCAACAACGTAGAACTTTTACAATACGCTCCTGTCAGCGACAAGCTGGCTGTGCGTGTGTTACAAATAAGAACGTCAAATAAAACTAAACTGAAACGAATTGTCCTACGTTTCAACCGCCGAACTAGTGAAAACTAGATAATAGTAAACTAGAAACTTAACAACTACAGAATAGTTGAAGTTGTAATATTTTAATAATATTAATACCTTTGCAACCTTTAGAAACCATGGTTTTGGTCTTTTATTCTGAATCCGATGGTGATTTGGCCATTGAAAGTGTTTGCTAGTCTTTCTGTAAACAGTCCCTAATCCGGAGGTTCAAATTCTTTGATTTTTGAGACTCAAATACAGTAGAGAGTTCCCCTCACCATGGCTGACAAACAATCTCTGTCCGGTCGCAGTAGGCTGCTTAACTCAGTCCATCTGTGAAGCTACAGGCTGCTCGACGCTCCTTCGCCTCTACAGTCCCTGCGTCGACGTACATCTTCGTTCTAGAGTTCGTGTAACCACCAACCTGCAGTAGCAAGATCCCCGATTCTCGTTCCTCACGAGGAGGAGTGTCCACGTCTTAAGGACTGTATATCGCCGGTTGAGAGACCGGGTTCCTCGGCGTGAGAGCCCACTCGAGTATGGCGAAGAATGAAGTTGGTTGAAGAGGCTAGCGCAGTTTCTTGCATTACTGCGAAAGTTACAGTAGCCATTGAGCACTAAAATTGTTTTAGACAGCAATAGGGCAAGTGAGCTTTAATTATATGGGATTGACTTACCCGTGATAATAAGATAGAATAATAACCCGTGATAATAATATAATTAATATAATAAATTTTGCAAATTTAACATAAATTTGTGGTTTAATATATGTAAATCGTAGAAATAAGACAATAAGCGGACTCATATAAATCTTTACAGGACAGCTAATATTCTCACGCGCAGATTAAGTCAGTAATACCCGGTAGTATCCAAGTAAAATTCAGAATGCTGAATCCTTTGAGATTCTTTTGGAATAGTTTAAACTGTACTCTCAAAGTCGGGTGAAGAAATTAAGTTATAAAGAAAGAATGTGGAGCGGAATGAGTCCATTGCAAGATATGGTTAAAATGAAGATAGAAAAAATGAATATATATCGTATATACCACTATAAATGACACAATTGATGCAAAAGATTGAGATGGTACAGATGATAAAACAAGAATAATGTGAGTGAATATGAACACACCCCACCACACACATATAAAGCTACAACGGATAGAAAGTCCTTGGAAGATGGTAAACATAGAATAAGATTTAATGAAAAGGGAAAGTTTCTTACATCACGAGATTGAATGAACTGGATAAGGAGAGTCTTGTGTGAGGTGGTAGGATTGTACGGATCAGAGACCTGGCTGTTGAGAAACAGGACAACGCGTAGAAGCGATCGTGATATGATTCTGGAAGACGATAGCGAAGAAATTTCTGGGATGGGTAAAATGGATAATGAGAAAATTTTCAAATGAGTGAAAGAGAAAGGAAGAATTTGCAGAGCCACAAACAAGAGAGTGAGAATTGGGATAATGTATGCGATGGGGCATATCATGAAATTTATATGTTTACTTTAGTAGAGAAAAGATACGAAGAAGAACAGGAAGGAGGTAGTTTGTGAATGATGTGTAGGAGAAAGTAACCGCTTAGAGTTGTCAGGAGTTGAAGACATTCACCAATCCCCTAGTATTGAGGACGAAAGAAGAGAATTTTAATTCATCTTCCGTGGGTATACTGTCCTTTCATTTTGGTTCGTACTCGTTGTGCTTGTGCTGGCAAATCAAACCCCTCTGCGCATCCACCACGCTTATAGGAAAGCAATAACCTAAAAGAAGGAAAGAAGGAATGTATCCGATGCTTTTCTTTGGTCTTTCGAGCGTATGAGTTTTTACCCCGGCAGGTTGCTGTCATCATTGAAAACCCCCTCCTTTCGGAGAAATAGGAGACACGTGTAAGAACTGTAAAACAGAAAATAATCCTCCAGCCCTCAGGAACCTAATAGCATCGGGGTTGAAGAAACAAGAGGTGGCCAGGGAAGGCTGACAGGACAGAGAACAGATACGTGATACAAGACAACAGAATTAATGTCAGGAAAGGGTGAAAACTGCCAGATTTTGTTATTCCGAGCGTAGCTGGTATCACTCCGACCCACGAAGAGCCAAAATATTGGTCCGCTATTTTTAGACACCTGCAGAGACGCCACAGCTGGTAAAGAGACCTTGGGTCTACACTAAGTAGTAGAAGACGAAGAACAAAAGAAGGAATGTATGTAAACGGATTCACATTAAATTGTTCAACCCCTTCTTTTAAATATATGCGCACTCATCACAGAGCGGTTCGGTCTGAATTTTTTTACATATCCGCAAAAATATTCTTTTTCTTTTGCTTCACCTAATCTTTCCATAAAAAAATTAAAAATATTATAAATATAGATCTATGTACAAATATGTACAAATATTTCAAGTGACCTTGGGTTAACATTTTAAAATTCGTTTTCTATAATAAATAGTTTTAAATTAAAATTTAATATTATGCTGTCTTGTATTCACTTTTATATAAACTAAAGAGTCAATTATCAATAGCATAAATAATACAGTTGCTTATACAAATATTACTAACAAAATTATTGATTTTCTGATTTTGAATATTTGAAGCTGTCAAATGCCCAAAAGAAGAAATTTACGTAAAATATATCATTATATTTGGAGAAGATGAATTCCAGTATATCAATTTTGTATCAACAGTTATGTTACTGTTTGTGTATAACTTTCTATGTGAATAACTAGGCGAAAAACTATTCTTTGCATTACGTAGAAAGACGTGCGCCCACGCGCAGTCTATCATGTATGTACTATACGTTAACTCAGTTCCTGATAAGCAGTGAATTTCGATTTCACACGAGAGCGTCTTTGTTTTCAAAGTGAAGAGAAGGAACGCCCATCTTCGTGATATAGGCCAGTGACGATCACGTTGGCCTTGGATTCGATCGTTGTTCTGTTTTGGGCTTTCCTCTGTGAATTACCCGTTTTATTTAACAAATCCTTCCTATTAAGCTTTCGTGCAAGCGTTCGGTTGAAATTTACTTAAGTTCATCGACATCTCGAACAAACAAATGTCAGTTATTAATGTCTCTGAATTGAATATGTAGGGTGCCGACTTATCATACGTCACGCGTCTGTGACCTGCGCTTACAACTAGTAGGCCTATAACATGTCTCCCACAAGTTGGAAGGCACGTGACCAGACAATAATATATTTGGGAAAAGCTGGAAGAAAGTAATTGCATTGGAACACGCACCGCCTTTTGTGTTTGAGATCTCCTCAAATGCAATTAACTTATACGAAGATCTACTGCTTTGTGCTGCAAACAATGTGGTTCTTTAATACTACAAAACGTTTTTCCATTTATTTAGACAAAGTAAAGCGCCTTTTTGTGTTTGAGAAACAAGAGGTGTGTTTAAGTTTAAAAATATCTAAAAAAATACTCTTCTTATTCTTTTTCTTTTGCCCCACCTAGTTTTTTCAAACGATTTCAACATAGTGTAAAAATTAGAAATCTATGTAGAAACACAAAAAATGTTAATATTACAAAAAATAATGTATGTGTATTTAAAGATTTTTACGGAGTCTTTCATTGCACATTAACTATATCTTGTTTACAAACACGGTTTCTTTGTAGTAACTTTTTAAAGTTTTTACGTTTCTCCCAGTGATAATATGAAAGTATCATACAATGACTGCAGTCAGTTGTTTACTACGCCGTATGCTTAGAACCTCATTGTAAAGCATAAATAATCCTATTAGAAATATTATAAGACAAATAACAGTGTATAACGGAAACAGAATAAAAATGACAATAAATGAAAAACAAAATAAAACAAACTTTTCCAGAACAAATACTTAATAAACCTACATCTAAAACCTTAATAAACCTAAAATAAAACCATTAATAATAATATAAAATACTCAATCATTAATTGTTACGGAAATATATGCAAAAACTAATTAAAGTACAGTATTTAAATTTACAAACTAAAAATATCTTGCTTATAAAATAGTTTTTGATCAAATAAAACTTAGAATTGCCCACAATAGGTATAGAATATGTACAAAATAGAATAATTCGACTGTAAAACTTTCACATAGGACAGACCGTTTCTAAAACCTATATGTATAAACCTACTCTAGGCACAAATTGCCCAAATAGTAAGCATCAATTTCCAGGCATTCAAAATATTTAACTAGCAAAAAATACGCAAAAAAGATACAAAATGAATATATGGTAAAATCTTAACACAAACATATATTTATACACAATAACAAAAATTCACTAATTAAAAGAACAAATTCAAATAAAACCAAAACAAGACGATTCATTAAAAATTTTAAACATTATTAAAACGTAATCGTAATAAATAATATATAACATTAAAATTTTCAATAAAACCGGTGAACGTTAATTACATAAACAAATTATTACAACAATCGAAATATTTAAATCGAAATTCAAATCGATTATTAGTTAAATATTTTCTGATTTGCGTTGATACTTTCTGTCGATGCAGTTTTTATCTTCGAAACGTAGATGGAAATCGAAACGATAAATATAGCCTACTTGTAGAAGAAATTGTTTGTAATCGTGAATAATGTAATAATTGTTTACAATTATACATGCTTAAACATGGTACAAGTTTGGCTTTAGCTATGTTTTCAGAAAGTTTTATTTATATTTTTGTGAATAGCTTCAGGAATACTTTTATACCAATCAGGAAGTCAAAAATCGATATGCTCTCGGTTTTCTTCAGTTTCACGATATTCATAGTGAAATATAAAAGCAAAACACATAACATGAAAATTACATTACTTAAACTCCCAGACGGTTAGTGGTTCATTCCGGTTCGCCCCTGTTCCTATTCTGGATTCAGGGAGTCCATATTTTTTTTTAATGTAAAAGCCTAATGAAGATAGACTTTTTTATGTGTTGGTGCTTACAGTTTCAGCACTCCTGATATACGCAATTGAAATGCAGTTAACGCAATACATTTTTCTAATTATATATTATATTTATACTGACCACGTCCACGTCCCATCATTAATAATTTAGTAATCACACCGTTTCGACTACAAGCGACAATGAACACCTTCAGGTCACCTGATAAAATTAAATTAAGCGGTCCAAGAGACTACCCGTCAATAACCAAGATAGCCTAACGTCGAAATAATTAGCTTATAACGTTCAAATGACAAATTATGAATTAACTGAAATATAATATTTCTTTTATAAAATTGCTAAACTGCTACAATTTTTTGTTTAGACAAAGCTTTTCGTCATCTCTGACATCATCAGGTCTTGAACAACGACCTGATGATGTCAGAGATGACGAAAAGCTTTTTCTAAACAAAAAATTGTAGCAGTTTAGCAATTTTATAAAAGAAATAGTAAGGATGGCTGCTAATTCAAATAATACGAAGAATTAAATATAATAAATTAAATTAGTTCCAGGAATCGTACAACTTTTTCTCCAAAGCACCTAAACAAGTTGCCTAAGCATTACGGAGTGCCCTAATCTATATCAAGAAATAAAGTTAAAAATATACATAGAGTCACAAGAACAATATTAAAACAATGGTTAACGAAACAAAGTTAGGACGGCCATCTTCGTGAAGTTTTATGAAACACTGGCTGCCCGACATTCCTCCTATGGATGTGGTTGTGAGACAGATCCTTGGGAAGAAGGAGGAAAGGAAGATTTAGACTGAAAAGATAAAATTCAAGGCTACACACTTCTACAGAAGATACGGAATGAGGAAATCAGACAGGAGATAGGGATCCATTCTTTAAATGAGATCGTCAAGGAGTATAGAAGGGGATGATGCGAACATTTAAACCTTTTGTCACCTAAAAGGCTCTCAGCGTTCCACCCGTCGGCAGACCGAGGTGATGGGCCCTGGAACAGGCCAATTTGGACCTATTCCTTGGAGTGGAAATGATGATGATGATGATGACGATGTTAATGAAACAAGAGCTGAAAAAAAAAGTTTCTAAAATCGTTTAAAACGATAATATTAAGGAACATTAAAAATAATAATTGAAGATATAACACTACAAATAAAGAAGTAAGACGGAAATGTAGGCTAAGTTCTCAAACATATATAAAGGAGGAGCATGTGAGCAGTAAGAAATGAACAAAGGCCATTGAAAGTTAGGCAGACCACGGAGAGATGAAAAAAATAATTTAGATGGAACATTTCGGTTTGAAATACATAGGTGTTACAATTAAAAAATACTGTGAGATACTGTTTTTGACTTCTATGTTCCGTAAGGAAATGGAAGTATGGTGATCGCGAAAAAAATCGTGTTCGAGATGAGGGCTGATTCTGATTGTACTACCCTAAAAACATGAAGAAAAGTAATGTTACGTAAATTGTCTGTCTGTCTATATATAAAATTTTTTCTATGGGGAACGATAACTGCCGCAAATATTTTTTTGCGCATGTTCCCGAGTTGTAGAGGACTCAAAGCCTATTGATTTTGGTGAATATCTGTTAAGGGGGAGGAGTAGTTTACCTGTAACGTTTTACGTTTTAACAAGAGTAAAGTACTTAATTTTGATAAATAAGTGCCCGAAAATAAAGTCATATTAATCTACTGTAACATAGTAAATGAGATCAATGGAGATAAATGAGATAAACGGTAATGGTAAATGGAGAGGGTAGTTGAAGGGGGAGGGGGTGATTTTTTGAAAATTACTTTGCTGATATCAAGTAAAGTATGAGTATTTAATTTTGAAGGATAAGATACCTTACCAATTACATGTGATAAAACTATTACTCTATGAAAGTGTAAATGTCATTAATGGTGGGGATCGGTTGAGGAGGAGGGATGATTATCTGCATAGTTCAGTTCCTTTATAAGAATAAAGTGCCTAATTTTTATAGATAAAATGACTCGAAAATAACATTATATTAAAAGAGTACCCCATAACAACAAAAATATCTATAAATAGTAAGAATAGTTTGAGGGTGGGTTATTTTTTTAGAAATTATCGAACTGAATTCGAGTAAATAATTTTAAATACAAATCTTAGAACATGGGAAGTCATGTATGGTTCTCCATACACCTATAATGTATTTTTTATAGTCAAATCTGTGAATGCATCTAAACGTGTATAAAATCTGTGATAGTCAAATCGTATAAAATATCTAGTCGCTTATTGAACACACATTTTGTTATCGTCAGCCATCAATTTACAAGAAAAATTTGAGTATTTGTTTTTACCGCTGAGTTATCTGTCCATATATGTATAAGCTAGCAGATTGAACGATTCCATAATGTATTCAATAATTCGTTACACCGTTTGCAAAAATCGGTTCCATAATTTTTAACGAATTAAAGTAAATTAAAGTTTTATAAAACAAAGCTGATATCGTTTATTAATTATACATATTATTATTTTTTTAATTATTATTATTAATATTATTATTGTTATTACCAATACAGTATTTCGTCAACAAACTGTCAGGAAGATGTCAATAGTGTAATAAGTCAGTGTAGAACGTGACACCAATAGAAGTATGGTGTTCTGTAAAATGACGGTACCTTGTTTCATAAAACTGACGTTGGCTTCAGTGAAGACAGCATTTTGTGGATTCTTTGCTCTGCGTTTGTACTGCGCGTGTACAGCAACGCGTGGGAACCGGCCGAGATGTACGCACACTGGACGTCTCTGTTCATGTACACCGTAACGCCTCTCATTGTACGCTTTCCTACATCTGTTTGTTTATTGTGTAAACTTGTTTTTGAGCACGGAAGAAATAGTTTATAACGGCCACGCTATAACCGGTGGACGCTACAAACGATAGCGACACAAATCATACATTCGGACCGTTAACTTTAGTTTTTTTATATTGCATTTTATATTCCAGCTTCACGTCAGAACAGTAAAAGAAAAAACGCTTCACACACTCACATAGCTTACTATCTTCCACCTCCTTGTCTAATCAAATTTTATGCCAATATACAGCTATGGAAACTCCGGCCTCCAGAGTTTGCGTTCATTTATAATGAAATATACTTTACTTGCAGATAAACATAAGGAGATTCACAAACTCTTGAATTTGTTGAAGTAATGCTAATGCTGCTTGTAATTCCAGCAACAGATATTCTAAAGTAAAACATTATAATTAATTTATCTAAACTACCATTATGTGCAAAATTATAACAATCGCAGTTTAAAAAACAGCTACACTCATCCTGGAATAGTCGGCATCGAATGGTCCGTACACATTTAACTATACCAGATCTAACATGGTACATTTATATTTACCTTTACTTTCTCTTCTTGTTCTTCACTTCCAAAGATTACTCGGCCTATCTACATCTCTTCTTCTTCTTCCTAATATATACTCAAGTTCTACCACCGGTAGTCTATTGTGTAGCATTCTTAAAAAAATTGGCTACTTCAGTTCCTTCTATTTGCTTCTACTGTTTCAATCAGAGGCATTACACTTGGGATGCAGCCATTCACCGATATTATTACATATAGATGACGTTCTGCGCGAGTGGAATAATTGTTTGTCATTTTACAACCGGGACTTCGGAGATTACAGGAGTGTCTACAGCTTGCTTTTTATTTCTTTTATAAAATTGCTAAACTGCTACAATTTTTTGTTTAGACAAAGCTTTTCGTCATCTCTGACATCATCAGGCCTTGAACAACCTTAAATAATACGAAGAATAAAAAAAGCTTGCTTTTTGCTGACGACCAGGTTGCCATGTCCAATAACGAAGGTACGTTACAGAGAGCATTGCACGAACTTCATAAGCTAATTAAGAAATATAATTTAATTTTGTATGTTGAAAAATGTAAAGTATGGCTTTTGTGGAGCTTTTTCAAAAAGAACAAAACAGTGATTGAAAACAGAACTATTGAACAAGTACCACCGTTCAATTTCTTAGTGAGGTTGGTGTGTGGAATAAGATAGAACGCTTTAATAGGGTGAATTACACTATCAAGCGTACGTTAAGGAATAAAATTAGGCAAAAGACGTTATTAAAATTTTACACGATGATGACGATTTCAAGCTGTCTGCATGGTAGTGATACATCAACATTGACGAATGCACATGAAATTTGACTGCAAAGTGCAGTCATGAGGTTCCTTATACCAGTAGCCGGGTATACCAGGTTAGATAGGAAAAGGAACGAGGAGCTCTCCGACCAGTGAATGACGTGGTGAGGGAATGTAGACAGAATTGGTTTGATCACGTAGAAAATACGGACCCATCAAGAATACCGCACGTAAGTTCAAAATACATGCCTAAAGGTAGAAGAAGCCTGGGACGACCGAGATGGAGAAATCAGTTGTAACGACGGACGACGTAATAGACTTTGAGCCTTATACTTGCGAAGAAGAAGAAGAAGAAGAAGAAGAAGAAGAAGAAGAAGAAGAAGAAGAAGAAGAAGAAGAAGAAGAAGAAGAAGAAGAAGAAGAAGAAGAAGAAGAAGAAGAAGAAGAAGAAGAAGAAGAAGAAGAAGAAGAAGATATTACACTTAAGTCTTTCCTTATATCAACGTTCATTTTTCTGTCTAACAGTGTGCAACCTAAGGTAGCCCCCTGATAATCTCATCTCAGATTACTGTGTCATCTTTTCATCCTGTCCTAAACCGCCCGTGGCATACACTGTTACCCATTAATTTGTTTGCTGCTGTATATCGTTCCACAAACGATATCACCTGTAGTTTTGTAACAGTCGTTTAATTGGTTATTACAATTAAACGTTTCTTACAATAATCAATTTTTATTATGGGATGTTTCATCTTTGTATAATTCCTTAATTTTACACATGAACTGTACATGTTTCCAGTTTACGGGTGGGTGGTTGAACTTGTATAAACGATGGGGAACAAACATTTTTTTAAATCGTGGATAAATTCCTTTATAGATAACAGTACACTTGAATTTTTCCGAGTTGCCGGACAGAGTATAAAAGTCAACCTCACAGGTACTGAATTGTGGAGACCAACAACTGAACTCATTTCTGATGAGGGACGCTTCTGAGAATTTCAAAGACACCGGATCCAGTATGCCAGAAAACGTGTACTGATGCTGTCGTAATTATCTTCAGGACGCTGCAACCAGCTCTCTGCTATCTCAACTTTGGCGTTGCAAAATTCTGTCATCTCAAATTTGGTTTCCTATAGCTGAGAATATTTTTTGGTAAGTGCCAAAAATTTACTTCGTTCACAACTGGTAAGACATTACCATCAGTTTTCCTCCTCAATCTTCAGTCAGTGCAGTCTTCTTAAGCATTATGCGTGTTTACTATTAAAACGTAAGCAATAATGTTTACGTACTATCACTTAGGTAGATGACTGTATAATTATTAATTTTTGCCGTCTTTTGACACACAAAAAACATACATAAACATACACAATATCTACACCTGTAAATAAAATCAAGCTAAGTTTCTCAACATCCAGCCGACAGGATAGCCGCTAGGTATTCGTGCGCCATGAATTTGCCGTCCCCTAACTTTTTTCTGTCACAGTGTCTCTTAACCACAGCCAGTTTAAATAACATTTTATTATTTTTTAATTTCGAAAAATTGCCTTTCACCAGGCGTTCCTGATACAGTTTATATAAGTAAAATTCGCAACGCTACTGCTGTATTCGAGAATTTTGAGAACAAATTATTTTTAAAAATGTAGGCTTACTGAAAAATGTTCTACGGCTCATCCAGCGGATTTCGAAAAAATCCAGTTTTAAAGCATTAAGTCCATTGTACAAGTTCTGACCCATCGATATCTGCCTCGAGAAGCTTTTCGAGTTTATATCTGTAGAGTATATAGGCCTAATTAATTCGTCTTTCGGGTAATCAAACAAATTGCTACTGAAAAAAAAACAAATAAAAGAAGATTAGATCTGATCCGGAAATTTAGAAACAAAAAAACTCTACCTTGTAATTATCCACGGAATCTTCCGGAGCGTCGAGGTCTTTTTTCTTTTTTTGAAGTTATACAAGTTAATGTATTATACGAGAAGTATGTAATATGGATGGAATTTGGAAGATTCTGAGATACATTAAAAAGCTGAGATTTGACAGGTGAAACATAACATTTTACACGTCGACGATGAAGAGATTTGCCGCTTTCTGATTGTGCCGCTCGTGTTCAGTGCACACATTACACGCCCCGCTTACGGCGGCCCTGTCAACCGACTTGCCATGTAGAGAAATATAGGGTAAGAAGACAGCTGTGGTAATATAGGAGGCTGAAGCGTAGTTCTGGCCACGCTGCCACACTGCGCAACTTCAGTTGGCATCCTACCCTGCCTCTCTTAAGCCATTTCGATAATACATAACGGAGCGCAATATTAATTTTTTCCCTCTTCTTTCTACTAACTACCACCGGTTATTCTGTGTTAGAGGGTCTATATGTCTAACGTTAGCCCATGTTACATCTGGTATAGTTAAACGTGTACGGACTATTCGATACGAACTATTCGAGGATGACTAGCTGTTTTTTACTTTCATGTTCCATAAGGAAATGGAAGTATGGTCATGCCGAAAAAAAATCGTGTTCGAGATAACGGCAGATTCTGATTGTACTACCATCAAAACATGAAAAAAAGTCATTTGCGAAAAGTGTGTGTGTGTGTGTGTGTAGAATTTTTTCTATGGCAAACGATAACAGCCGCAAATTCAAACAGAATCAAATAATTGTTTGCATCCAGCTATGAATTGTAGAGGACTCAAGGTCTATTGTTTTTGGTGAAGATCGGTTAAGGGAAAGGGGTAGTTTACCTGCAACGTTTTACGTTTTAACAAGAGTAAAGTGCTTAATTTTGATAAATAAAGTATCCTGAAAAGAAGGTCATAATAATCCACTGTAGAAAGGTAGATGAAATATCTATAAATGAAAAGGGTAGTTGAAAGGGGGAGGGGGTAATTTTTTTTATAAATTAAAATGGTAGTTGATGATTGAGGAGGTAAATTTTTGTAAGTTTTATATGTGTACTACGTTATTGACAACAAAGAAGTAGTTTCTATGGAAACATTTCATTTAACTTTAACAAAATTCTATATTTTTTCATTTTAATTTAAATCATGTATGAGAGCAAATATATCGTTCGTGGCAGGCAAGCATATCTCAATTATGTAATGTTTACGTTTCCATTTTATTATTATGATTACCGCAATAAAAAGACAGGCAAGACACACACAGACAAGCACACACACACAATTCACGTTATTTCTGGCCTCACTCATGTTTATTTTCTTACATTTGCACGCTTTTTAAATGGAAAGTGCCGAAACCCACACCAACACAACGCGCGCAAGCCGAAAAAGTGTCCAGCGTGGATAGCGATTTGCTTCCTGTGGATCGCTGGGCAGTGTAACTGCACAGAACGGTTCATAGACAGACTTTTCGTCTTTAGGGAATGAACCCTCTGCAAGATGCTCAGGCTCCATGAATGACTTCGGAGGAGGGATGATTATCTGCGTAGTTCGGTTTCTTTATAAGAATAAAGTAAACCTACCTAATTTTTATGGATAAAGTGACTGAAAATAACATTATATTAAACGACTACCCCATAATAACAAATATACCTATAAATAGTGAAATTAGTTTGAGGGTGGGCGATATTTTTTTAGAAACTACCGAACCGGATTCAAGTAAATTATTTTAAACATAAATCTTACAACATGGAAGTCATGTATCGTTCTCCATACCGATTTTTTTTAACTGCGGTTGTTATACTTTTGCACATAATTGCATTTTAGATAAATTAATTATAATGTTTTACTTCACAATATCTGTTGCTGCAATTACCAGCGGTTATTACTTCAACAAATTCATGTTTGTGAATTTCCTTATGTTTATCTGCAAGTAAAGTATATTTCATTATAAATGAAGGCGAACTCTCGAGGCCGGAGTTGCCATACGACATGTTGTCCGGACTATTAAGCCGTGGGCCAATATTTAAATTTTCCGAAACGCCGGACGTTTCGGCCGCAGCAACGACGGTCATCTTCAGTGGACCGGGGACGAGGTGATAGTCTACTGCCCACTAAAGAAAAAACTGAATACTCCATTTTTGAAATGAAAAATTCATTTCAAAAACATGTCTTACACATGTTTCATGTCTTACAGCTATACTTCATCATCTTCTGAATTTTAGTTTTATTAATATTATGGTCCGCTGGATCAGCAATTCCAATATATCAGACTGTCCTAATTTTCATACAATTGAAAATTATATCTGGTTTATTGGTTGGTACAGTTTTACGTGTATGTATCCACAGATCATAGTATAGTTTAATACATTTCTCACTGAGACTGCTTAACCTCGGTAAGTACAACGAGATTTTTAATTCTTTATTTGCCTACATTGGAGTGCTAATCTTTGGCGAATTATCTTTGTTGTTAAATTGTGCCTTTGTAAGCAGACCGTGTTGGCTAAACAAAATCATCCATTGATATTTATTATTACCATCATCATCATAATAATTATTGTTACTGTTACACCTACACACACACTCCCCCCCCCCCTCTCTCTCTCTCTCTCTCTCTCTCTCTCTCTCTCTCTCTCTCTCTCTCTCTCTCTCTCTCTCTCTCTCTCTCTCTCTCTCTCTCTCTCTCTCCATATATATATATATTGTATGAAGCAACAGAACCGTGCTAGGAAAGTCATCAATAAGGGATATTAGTGCTATACACATTCTCTGACGATCATAGACAAGTTGTAAATTGATTTTATTCCTTTCTTGTAAATTAGATGTAAGTTTTGAATTTAGATATGGGTAAAAAAATGAGTTAATTCAAAATACCCATAATTTTATGCTCTATCATGTCCAGTCCAATGTTAGTGCGCGAGTGCGCGGGTGATTCACATTTTATTGAATAACTTCATTAATAATTAACATTTCTTCATGAAACTTGGACAGAGTATCCACCGTATTAAAGGCTACGTTTTCATATGTTCAATACTGCAGAACTATAATTTTAATATGGATTTTAACGACATTAATCCTTCTTTTAACTCGTTATCTGCAAGAGGGTAATAAAAATTGTAGATTAAATCTAGACAGGCCTTTGCAAGGCCTTTGCAGACTTGGACATAGTTTTAACCTGAAGTCAGTCTATCATGATGAAAATCTATGACGTATTTCAACCAATCAGAAGTTCTAAAAATTATTCGAGTCGGTCCTTTGCGGAGAACACTTCGTGCAGTTCACTTCGAGGTCTCGTCATAGAAGGTCGTACTGACTGTCGCTAGTTTTCCGTGTCAGGTCGTGTCTATTCTATAAGTGACGTAGAACTTAGGTATACGTTTCGAGTTTCTCGTATACGTTATCTAGAATCGGAGAACTCAAATTATAACAAGATTAATAATAGATTAATATAAGTGCTTTTCGAGTAAGTGCAAGATTTTCCGCTTAGGACAGCAATATTCATCGGGGATATTGACGCGAGAACACTTGAAGAGTCTGGATTTCGTAAGCATAATACACAGATCTATTTAATTACCCGTATACGAAAAGCCTGAGATCAATTAATAAACAGTAACAGATAGATAACCGCGGCGTGTGTGTGAGACGACAGTCTCAGCTACGCCAAGGTCAACCGGCAGCAGATCAACAGCTGATCGACGGACATCGACGTTAGTTGTGGAATTCGACACCCAAGTAAACTAACAGCTATAAAAAAAGAATCAGTAAACTCTTTATTTAAAAGACTAAATAATTAAATAAATAATTTTATTTTGGAAATTTTAATAAGACAGAAGTATAAATTATCTTAGTTAATAAATTTCCTACCTCCAGATATAGACTCTGTGTTTATATTATCATTATACCTATCTATGTAATATTTATTTTAATACGCTGCAATATATATATATATATATATATATATATATATATATATATATATATATATATTTTAGTCACTTTCTGCTACAGTCCGTTTCTTGATGTATATAATACATTTAATATTTATAATTAAATTTACCTCAAGATGTTATTTTTTCCTTTTTTTGGAACATGTTTCGGGTACTATCTTGTACCCATCCTCAGCCTTCCGGTTTTTTTGTCTGGTGAAGTATATATGTGTTGTTGGTTGACTATTATTATTGTGGCTTCCTGTTGGCTTCTGGTATTTCAAATTGGTTTTATTGTGTGTGATTGTGGTGTATGTGTTAGTTTTTTGTGTATTTTCAATGTTGAGTGCTTTGAATATTGTGTCGGGTTTTGTATTGATTTGTATTTGTTCAGGTATTAGTTTGTTTTCTGTTTGTATATTTGTAAATTTTCCCAAATGTTCATTATGGTGCCTTTGTGTGCCTTTTTGTTTGTTGTGAAACCACACAAAGGCACCATAATGAACATTTGGGAAAATTTACAAATATACAAACATAAAACAGAAAACAAACTAATACCTGAACAAATACAAATCAATACAAAACACGACACAATATTCAAAGCACTCAACATTGAAAATACACAAAAACTAACACATACACCACAATCACACACAATAAAACCAATTTGAAATACCAGAAGCCAACAGGAAGCCACAATAATAATAGTCAACCAACAACACATATGTACTTCACCAGACAAAAAAACCGGAAGGCTGAGGATGGGTACAAGATACTACCCGAAACATGTTCCAAAAAAGGAAAAAAATAACATCTTGAGGTAAATTTAATTATAAATATTAAATGTAATATACATATATATATATATCCAATACACAATATACTAGTGTGAATGTGCGTGAGTGTGCATCATCAGTGTCGTTCATTTCAAAACCAGGATGTTACGGTATAAGCGCGACTGGACTCGAGCAGAGTGGAGTGTGGGATCCAGATATAAGATGAATCCGTCATTCACACACACACCGTTAACGAATCAACAGTAATTGAACGGTTTCGTCGAGACACACACATAGAGACATCAAATTCTCCGGCCATTGTTAGGCCGCCTGCAGCGACTTTTCTCAAACCACGAACATATCTATTTTTAAGTTCATTGAACTCAACTGTGCACCGTATAATACGATGTTTTCGTCGACAATTCGAAGTTTTATGAAGTGATTTTAAAAACATAAAAAGTATTCGATGTCTCAATACTAGCCCGCAGGCAGAATTAGCTACAAAGGGGGAAAGCGTTTTTCAAGAGGGGACAAACATTTATATGTGTTTCGTTAATCAATGAACGTTCTTCTACAATGAATAATTGTTGATTTATTCTTTTAAAGAATAAAAATTATAAATGTAAAATTAAAAAATTAATAAAGTGAGGCTAACTGGAATAAAATACAGATTAGGAGTTTACGGGTTTCCTCTGACTGTTTAAAGAAGATATGAATAAGTTAAAGGTATTATACTTGCACGAAATAGGCCCTTATGCTGTAGCTGCCTCTTTTGACTCCAGCTAAATTTTTCTAGCAATGTTTCGTTAGTTACATTTTCCAGTTTGCCTCCTTTCAAACAAGAAAAATAAATGTATAATTTTTTCTGCGTAACTTTTTGCCAACCTTTGAAAGCGGATTGCGGTCATAAAATAAAAACGTTGCCTCAAAGATACTAGAGTTACAGTCAATCAGCAGTTGATTTCCGATTAGGGCTGTGTGGCGGTTCCACGGTAATATTGGGGGGACGGAAATGAAATTATTTAAAATAGGAAATCAATAGGCTTACATATACCAAAACATTGAATAGTGATTTTAGATCATATCACTGTTTCACCCTTCAAGAATACAGACTTATATTTATCGAAGAAATATTAAATATTGAACTATTAAAACAAGTTATGTGTTTTGTAGGAAGAATTGCCATTAGCCTATAAGTAAGCAGAAGTTACTATTTTATTTTTGTGTTAGCTTTATTACTCATTTAAAATCCAACGTAATAATAAAATGGTATTGATTTGTAATTGAGGAAATACACATCTTCGAATTTATGAATAATTTCGTACTAATTAATTAATTTTTCATTTATGTTATGTTGTCCTCTATCTATTTTAAATGATCATGCATAAAGTTTCGCAAAAGTGTTGTAATATAAAGTGTATTTTTAATAAATCGTCAAATACTTATTACTGAAATAAAATATGAAAACAAAGTCTCAAGGAGATGAGTGATAGAGAAATGTTGAAAATGTGTAAAAATGGGAAAAAATTGGCCCGTTAAAAAGGGGATCCTCCGGGAATCAACTGCCTAGGGCCGCAAAATGTCCAGATCCGCCACTGTAGTCAACGATATCTGCTGTAACCTTAAGCTCATATGAGGCCTTAAGGGTTCTTTCTACGTACGCAGACATTCCATATCGCTCATTTTACTCTTTCAGTTTATTTTATCCTAGTGTTATAACGAGAGCAAAAGACCAAGCAGCGAAAAATTAACTATTTATTTCTCTATTTAATTCAGCTTTGTAAAAAAATAAAATCGTGAGTTGAAACTTGGTAAATCAAATATATATTATAATCCTAAATGGAACTTTTAACTATTAAAAAAAAAACACTTGAAAATGGAAAAATGTATATAGGCACTAGTCTTGGCTTCCCTTTTGGATTGGCGTATTTGGTAGTTTCGGAATCTAAGTAAAACCGAGATCAGGCAAAAAATCCATTAAAGTCATTATAGGGAATTTGAACTAACTGTGCTGGACTCGAAATCCTCAAGTGAGACCACGAAACGTGCTGAAAAATTGATGATTGGGACCAGTATTATATTATGGATCTGAAGGATGAAGTCTAAATTCCAACCTTAAAATGAGATTAATATTAATCAAGTTGGACTACCTAAGAAGGAACGCTATCATATCGACACTGAGCGCTAGAAAAGAAACCAAACGAATGCAAGAGAAACTATAACCGAAAGAAGAGGTTAGAAGTGACTCAAACATCTAGTAAATGGCACAAGAGGGGTGTCTAGTCAAATGTATAAATGGAGTAAAGAAAAATTCTCTGGTAAAGAAAAACAAATAGAAAGACTTCGACGTTCATGAACTGAGGATGTAAGACATTCTATGGTAAATATCGTAATAGCCTATAGTGTAAGAACATGGTTTGGACCTAGAACTGTGTGTGTGTGTGTGTGTGTGTGTGTGTGTGTGTGTGTGTGTGTGTGTGTGTGTGTGTGTGTGTGTGTGTGCGTGCGTGCGTGCGTGCGTGCGTGCGTGCGTGTGTGTGTGTGTGTGTGTGTGTGTGTGTGTGTGTGTGTGTGTGTGTGTGTGTGTGTGTGTGTGTGTGTGTGTGTGTGTGTGTGTGTGTGTGTGTGTGTGTGTGTGTGTGTGTGTGTGTGTGTGTGTGTGTGTGTGTGTGTGTGTGTGTGTGTGTGTGTGTGTGTGTGTGTGTGTGTGTGTGTGTGTGTGTGTGTGTGTGTGTGTGATAATCATGTTTCACTCTGGCAATATGTCTTTATCGTATGGCAAGCCGAAAACTAAACAGTCAAGACGAATTTGTTACATCTCTCTTTTGTTAAACTCTCTTCTTGGACCTATTACGAATGAATCCTCATAGTAATAATTATCAGAATTAACAACAGTTTCAACCGTTTTGTAGTTCCTTTGCTCTATCAATAATGGAGTTTTTCTTTCAGTTACACCAGAAGAAGAAGGACTCACCTTCAATAGGCCTACCTGCAAGTGAATACGTCCCAAGTCTTTATTTGATACGCCGTTTCAGTCTCATGGGCATATTTACGGGGGGGGGGGCGAAAGGAACCTGACTCCCCCCCCCCCCCCGGGTCAAAAAAGTTGACGAATTTTGTTGATCTCTTAATTTTTAGCCTGTTTTATTTTGTTTTTTTTTTTTCAGCTGTACACGTTAATATAGTAGTAGTTATTTTTAAATATACAAACAAATTTATTTCACATCATTAGGGTATACGTTTGAAATATGAAATATAGGAAATTTAATTCAGTCAATAAGTATCTTTTAACGATGTTTCAATAACGCGTATTTTTGTGTTATTACCTTTTACTTCAACGGGACTGGTTTCATGATGTTATCACCCGTTTTTCGGCCACTTTAAAAATAGTAATGATGATTAGTCTTAACTGGTTTTTTCCTTTGTATGACGCCGACCCGACCCCGAACCCCCTAGCCAAATTTAAATACGCCACCGTTCTGTCTAGTCAGTTTCGGCGTATGTGCCAGTGAGTGGTTTTAGCATTGCCAGTTTAGTTAGCAATTAAATTAAATTGAAGCAAGTAATACGTTAATTTTTAGATTGGTCTTCCTTTAATTGAGATTTTTTGGTGATTATCCTTGTGAACCAAAGGAGGGGAAAGTAATTTTACACACACAATCGGGAGCATTGGCAGAGCATATTTTAAGCAATAAACTAGGCGGTAGTGAAGGACTTAGTGCCGCCTAGTGGCAGGTATTATTGTAGTGCCGGTGCTGAAAGGTGAGAAAAAAGGGGAAAAATCAGCAAATCACGAAGGTGCGTTTGCATTTGCGTACGCTAGCTTTCAGCATTGTCTGTACAGTGTGAGAATTGGGCGCTCATTTTTTGCTTCTTAACTAACTTATTTAGTTGTAAAGCAATTTAATATGAAATATTTATGCATTTTTCATTTAAAAAATTACTTAAAATTATTCAAACTTATAGTGTTTAAGCTTTTGCCAATCTTAAGTACTTTATATAGTTTTAAGTAGACCAGTGATAAAGGCTTTGAATTTGTAAGAGGCCTTCATGTAGTAGTAATGTGCACACCACACTGTAATTTACTTGTTGAATATTACGTAACTAACTATAACGAATCCATTTCAGTGTTTGTGGTGTTTTTTTTTAATTTTCCTAATGTCTAAAGCATTTGTGTCTATTTTTAAAGTTAATTTCACGAGTAAAGAATGAACATGATCATGGTCAAGTTAAATTAAATTATATATATGATTTTTATATAATATTGAAATTTATGTAATATACTGAAATATTGAAATGTATTGCAACGGAACACAGGATGATAATCTATGTTGTTTGTATCAGAGCACATGGATGACGAGCATTTTCCTGTTTAAGTTTGTTTTATGTAATATTTTGTCTTTTAGCCGTAAGTTTTGTATTTAGAAATGGATAAGCATGTAGGGTATACCAAACTCTTCATAAAAAGGTGTTCTATATTGTCATGTATTTTTTGTGTGAATTTGTGCGCGTGTGCGGGTGTGATAATGTGTGATCGCTATAGCTTCAGTGGTAGTAAACCGATTGACGTGAAACTTTGACAAGGAATTATTTAGGTAAATAGCTTCAATTTGTGTATACTCTGAGGTTCATAACTATTTTAGAAATATGGTTTTTTAAGTGAAGAAAACTCAATTGTAACTCTTATCAAAGGTAGGGTAGGCCTAATAAAATTCGTAGATAATTTCCATGCAGGCCTTTGCTAAATTATACAAAGCTTTTTAAGGAAATTCGTATATCTGTTTGTTCCATCATGTGACTTGGGCTTAGCCTATCAGAATACACTAAATTCAGTGAGATTCATTCGTTGTAGAGTTAGGATGGACACAGTCTGTCTGTAGAAGTTGCAAGAGGAAGTTGTGCCCGGTGAAGAGAGTTGTTCTCTTACGAACGTAGAAATATCATATATAAAATAAACCTTGGTAATTCTTAACGAAGTTTTGCGTTAAGAACCGAGTGGGTAAAATATTTAGATAAAAATTATAATATAATATAGTGCTGTTTCGTGTAAGTTTAAGATATCCGCTTAGGAATTTAAAGACACTTCAAGATTGCGTGGAAGGTGTACGTTTAATACATCGCATTAATTAATACCCATATTAATCCTGAGATTAAGAAAATATAAAGTATAAATTAATAATAAACTGTACGAGTGAAATTTATAATCATTGTGAGTGAACAATTTATGAAGAAACTAATTAATGTTAGCAGTCAAACATAATAAACATAATAACAACGAGACTCATTGAAATATCGCCGCTGGAGCCGCCTGCCGTAGAAGAGGACGACAAGATGGAGAGGACGCCAGGACGAAGAGGACACCAGGAAGGAGTGACGCTGAAGAAGAGGACGACGAGACGAAGAGGATGCCAGGACTAAGAGGACACCAGGAAGGAGTGATGCTGAAAAAGAGGACGCCAGGACGGGAGCGACGAGAGGAGAGGAGGACGTTGCAGCAACCAAGTAAAATCGATTTATATTATCGAACAATACAAACAGTTATTTCTATTATCAATACATGACAATTTATAATACAATATACATCTTTAAAAACTATATTTGTGTGTATAATAAATAATTTTTCATCTCCTCCATAATAGACTTGTTTGTGATTTTTACATACTCGCTATATCGTTATTAGTATAATAAAATTTGATCTGTTGCAGTATATATATATATATATATATATATATATATCATTTAATATTTATAATGAATTTACCTCAAGATATACCTTTTTTTTTCCTTATTAGGAACATGTTTCGGGTACCATCCGAAGAGGATGGGTACAAGATGGTACCCTAAACATGTTCCTAATAAGGAAAAATAAAAGGTATATCTTGTGGTAAATTCATTATAAATATTAAATGTATTGTATACATCAGGAAACGGACTGTAGCAGAAAGTGATTGAATATATATATACACACACGCACATTGGTTGGTTTAGTGCCACCTAGTGCAAATTCCTTAAAATATGCTCTGATCATTGGTAATAACCTTAAGAGCGTTATCAAATTGATCATTCGGCAATGACTCGCACGTAAATCGTACGCGCTACTTTCACATGTGGGCAGTCGTCAAGTGATAGGGGCCAAGGAACGTTACATAACTACTACCCGTAACAAATAGTACCCGTTATCTAAATAGTAGGCCTACGTTGTTATGACCTGTGTTTGTTCCGATTACAGTAACGCAACAATGCCACCGGTATTGAGTAACTAATTATGATAATTTTTGCGTTAATAGACGTTATGTTAAATGTGTTTCTGTTTAACAAAGGTAATGGCATTTCGAGGCAAGGAATCAGTAATAACAAAAATATTCATTTTTGATGAAATTGTGTAACAGGTGAGCCATTCTGCTGTTTCGAAAATGATATTGGCCGTGCTGAAATTATGATATTGATGTTAAGTTAGGTAAATTCCAGACAATCTGTGCGAAAATCAATCGTATTTTTTGAAACAAGGTAAATCGAGATACAAAATTAAAGTTTTACAAAGTCATGACGGTCCGTATACCGTCCTATGGGTGTGAATTATGGACGACAACCAAGAAACAAGAAAGTAAAATACAGGCCACGGAAATAGCGTTGTTAAGAGGAGTTAAAAGGTGTTATAAACTTGATCGTATAAGGAGTGAAGTCGTAAGAGACGAATTACAAGTTTTCAACTTGAATGAAAGGTTAAAAGTTTATAATCAACGGTGGAAAGAACACTTAGGAAGAATGTCAGATTCCAGACTGGCCAAACAAGTCTGGAAATGCAAACGTAGAGGATACAGGAGTGTGGGTAGAAGCAGGAAAAGGTGGCTGGAGGATCTTTAAAGGCGGAACAGGCAGCACCTTGGCTATACCGTGATGTTTCTGCTTATGCGTGTAATACCAATAATATTATAATAATACGCGTGTGATATTCATAATAATAATCCTGATCAAAACAGCCATATGCGACTCGAGGCTAGGCAGGCAGGGAAGGGATAACTTGGAGATGTGGACAATGACGCTGCGAACTACCTGTCTGTCTTTTCATCGACCAGGTCCGAGGGAGAAAGAGTGGGAAAAGAAGTCACCTACTCGTTCTCAATATAGTGCACCCGTAATTAAAAACGGTGCTCTCATCATGATTATAAAACAGTCCTCGCAAACAGCGATAATCCCTAACTCTCGATTATAGTCTCTTCAGCACAGCTGTACGGCTGTTATCCACCGAACACAGAATATTGCGGATTATAGTTTGAGAACTTCGGTCACCTGTAATCGCAGGTTTCGTTGTAATCACCTGTAACAGCTATCTCCTTAGAGTCCGCAAGTTTTACAAACCGATATCGACCTGTATAGATTTAGTAAAGAAGCGCCACCCTCTCTATTGTCTGCAGCTTGAAAGGCAGCTCCGGTCTATGAAGGATTAATTACTGTAAGCGCCACCTTTCCTGTCTTATAAATGCACTGTGAAGCGCGTTGAAGTTAAAATAATGATTACTAATATTTTTTTCAAAAGAAACGATTTCGGAAAACAAAGTAAGCATCAAGTATGGTGCAATTCACAGGAAGAATACGCACACCATTAGATTTATTTTGAAAATGAAATTTAGATGTAGGCCTAACGGGCGACTCACTTAGAACATTCACCATTAACCTGGTGAGTGTATTTATTATTAATTTTTCTGTTTTTCCCAGCTACGGACCACGTTGGTTTTAACTGTTTCTTCCTTGGACCTTAACGTTCGACCAGTATTTTTTAACTTTTCCAGTATTTCGATTTCGGTAAGCTTCCTTTCCTTTCTTTCCTTTGAGCAATTCTTTCTCAGTCTTTTCTTGGCTGTTCTTACCTTCCAGGAAACCCCAGTGTGCTCCAAGTTCCTTCTTAAGAGAGTCACGTTCCTGAATGTCTGCACGCGTGATGCCTACTTCTTGCAGATCCCTTTCCACCTCGGGGAACAAGGCCCCCTTCGTTTTTTTACTTAGAAAACAAATAAAGATTTGTCTGGGCTCATTCTTGTCATGTGACCATAGAAGATAATCCTTCTTTTCCGATTTGTTCCCGTTATCTTTTTGATGTGTGTGTATAGTTCACGGTTCTGCAGTTTTCTGTACTCAACGTTTTCTTTGACCAGACCCAAGATTTTCTTCAGGATCTTTCTTAATTCGGCTTCCAGTTTCTCGGTCAGACCTTGTCTATTTATCGCGAGGTGCTCCGCTGCGCGCAGGGTCTCCGGTTGAATGAGACTGTCTGCAGTAGTGTCTGAGCTTGGCATTGAGGGACACAAATCATTTGTTGAAGGTGCCTTTGGTTACCTAGTAATAATGTATTATTATTATTATTATTATTATTAAAACTTGTCATGGTGTTCGCCCTCTTACCACGAAGTATGGACTGTGTTCTCCATCTTAAAAAAAAAGAAAATCTGATATAGGCATCGACCACTTAAACCCTACTTTCGTACCCCTGGAAAATTCGAGAGGGTGATTTGTAGCGGGAGACCAGCTTTCAACAGAGCGTACAGGATTGAGTCCGACGTTATTCATCGTATAAGTCCAATAAACAAAACGTTTCGATGGCAATAATACTACGATCGTCTTCAGCTGTTATGAAAATTAACCTAACATAATTTTTTATAAAACTAAAAATACATACATTATTCGATAAACAAAAGCAAATCGTCAATTAAAAACCTAGTAATGCTGGTAAATTAATATTAAAATATATTATAGTACCTTCCTTATCCGTCTTGTAACTTCATCTTTTATATTTTTTCTTACGTTATGCGTTTCTGAACATATGTTATGTCATCAGACTCAGATGATAATTTTTAGTAGGATGTCAATCATTAAAATTACACATACACATAATAAAATAACATTAATTACTCGCCATGCATATCAGTCGTCATCATCATCATCATCATCAACCAGGATTAAACCAAAAATGGTTTGTGCTACACTCACTTGTTGCACACACCACTAGTCACTGTGACACCGATTAGCGCTTTCCAACGTACCCGTTCATCATCAGATCGTAACTGCCACGATCTGATGATGAACCGGTACGTTCGAAAGCGCTAATCGGTGTCACAGTGACTAGTGGTGTGTGCAACAAGTGAGTGTAGCATAAATTATTTAACCACTAATAAAATTTGTAGTTTAATCAAAAATGGTTTGATCCGGACTCAAGCAGATAGATTAGAGTTGGTCACTCCAGCGCTTCTTCGGACATTGCACGCCTCTCTGTCCTTTCGGCTTATAATTCAGTAGTTGTTTGGGGATGCGGTTATCCACCCGTTGTTTCGTTATACGGTTAAGATGTTCCAAACATTTTAGCCAATATTGGACAATCCTATCGAGTATACTCGTAATTTCCAGTTCGTGCCGAATATCTCCATTTCTTCTACGATCTTGAAGAATACACGCTGTCGCATGACTGAGAAATCTCATTTCAGCCGCTTGAATAGACTGGCCTGGGGTTTCCTTAAAGCCAATTGTCAGACCCACAGAGAAGGTGGGGAGTGCTGTCTCTTTGTAGTACTTTAGGCGTGTTTCTTCACTCGTTAATTTTACAGTTCTCCTGATGGTCCCACATATGTGATTTTAACTTATGTAGCTTATTCAACACGTCATTGTTTGTTATATAAGTCACAGTACAGCCCGTATATTGAAAATTGCTTACCTACCTCTGCTCCAGAACAGTACATCGACAACAATGTTTGCTTGTGTGGGTTCAGCTCCATGAGAAGCAACCACTTTGGTCTACAATATGGGGACCTGTAATCCAATATTTTTTCATATTTTGTATTTAGTACTTTACTTCATTTCGAAAACAAACCTACAATAAAACCTTAAATTGTGTCCGTTATTCCGGTACAGACGTAGACCTAGAATCCTGGGTTCACAACGCCATGCACAAGCGCTCCGTAGCCGCTACCCGGTGAACAGATTTGCGCGGCCCACGGCGCAATTTTGAAAGGTATTTTTTTTTGAGAACCTGTCGCGCCCATGTTATGAAAATATTTTGTTCATTACAGTGCCATAACAACAAGTACATCGATATAATTCCATTTGTTGGATTTACATACAAGTATTCACTCAGGTGAAGTTTTAAAAAATCTTACAAATATTTAACACTATCAGCGTTCCTAGATGGAACAAAATTTATGCCAGTCTTCTCGTATCGTTTCCTTTATTTATATTTTAAATGACTGAGCGAAGCGAGTTTTCAGTTTTGACTCGACCGTTTACCATTTGTCTGCCTGTCTAATTGGGGTATGTCTCACGATAACTTTTGAACGCGCCAACCGATTTTCGTAAAACTTGGGTCAGGACCCAAAAAGTAGGCGGAATATTGATAAAATCGCAAAAATCCGTGTTGGGTATCAAACTGAAAAGAATTTTAACTAACATCTAAATGTAGTGTTAAGTTTTGGAAATTTCATAATTTTGGAACACCAGGCCTCCAAAAAAGAGATCAACAATTTGAAAAAGATTCTGAAAATCCAGCAGGGTGTCAGACTAAAAGGGAATGTAATCCAAATCCGAATGTTCCGAATTTTTCGTGCTTACTGTATGATTCTGTATTCTACAATTGTTGTTATATTAGAAAAGAAATAGTAGACAAATCGCAATTTTTGTAATTTTTCATAATTAAAAAATTATCTAATATGGAAGTTCATATAATAATAAATATACTTTATTGAAAACAGTGACCGAGTTCTGCAGCTCTCAGTCCGTACTAGAAAAAGATTTCATCTTCATTGTTCATTATTTCATGACTTTTAAATTTTAGATGTCTATTGATGTAACACTCATATTTTCTCACTTTCCTTCTTGATTGCAACAAAATAAACACCAAACAACCATTTTTTTTATTTGTGCAATTTTATTTACAAAATCTAATCTCCCCTAGAATCTCCGCCTCCTCAGAAGGAAATCGTGGCTGCGTCCCCTGGTTACAACTGACGCGTGAGACTCAGAAAATCGTAATTTACGGTATTTTACTTTCAGATACACGTTCTTTAGTTTCATGTTACGCAAGGAAATAGAAGTACGGTGATCGCGAAAAAAATCGTGTTCGAGATAGGGGCTGATTCTGATTGTACTACTCTCAAAACATGAAGAAAAGTCATTTTCCAAAAAATGTGTGTGTGTTTGTCTATGTGTCTGTGTGTAGAATTTTTTTCTATGGCGAACGATAACTGCCGCAAATTCAAACAGAATCAAATAATTTTTTTTATATATACCCGAGTTGTAGAGGACACAAGGCTTGTTGATTTTGGTGAAGATCGGTTAAGGGGGAGAGATAGTTTACCCGCAACATTTCACGTTTTAACAAGAGTAAGGTACTTCATTTTTATAAATAAAGTATCCTGAAAGGAAAGTCATAATAATCCAATGTAGAAAGGTAGATGAAATATCTATAAATGAAAAGGTTAGTTGAAGGGAGAGGGGATAATTTTTCAAAAACTCCCTTTTTGATGTCGAATAAAGTACTTCAGATTAAAGGATAAGATATCTTAATAATTACATATAATGAAAGTGTTACTCAATAAAACTATAAATATCAAAAATTGAGTTGTTCATTTAAGGGTGAGGGGTAATTTACCTCCATTGTTTTGTGTTTTAACAAGAGTAAAGTACTTAATTTTGATAAATAAAGTATCCTGAAAAGATGATCATAATAATCCATTGTAAGAAGTTAGATGAAATATCTATAAATGAAAATAGTATTGAAGGGGGAAGGTAATTTTTTGAAAATTACCTTTCTGATGTCGAATAAACTACTTCATTTTGAAAGATTAAATACCTTAGTAATTACATATAATGGAACTATTACCCAATAAAATTGTAAATATAAAAAATGCGGTTGTTCGTTTAAGAGGGAGGGGTAAATTATCTGCATTGTTTTGTGTTTTAACAAGACTAAAGTACTTAATTTTGATAAATAAGTCTCCCGAAAATGAAGTCATATTAATCCACTGTAAAACGGTAAATGAGATATCTATAAATGCAGAGGGCAGTTGAAGGGGGAGGGGTGATTTTTAAAAAATTACTTTGCTGATATCAAGTTAAGTACGAGTATTTAATTTTGAAGGACACATAGGCCTACATTAGCAATTACATATGATACAACTATTACTCTATGAAAGTGTAAATATCATTAGTGTGGTGATCGGATGAGGAGGAGGGATGATTATCTGCAAAGTTCAGTTTATTTATAAGAATAAAGTACCTTATTGTTATAGATGAAGTGACTCGAAAGAACATTATATTAAACGACTACCCCATAATAACAAAAATATATATAGCCTAAACAGTGAAAATAGTTTGAGGGTAGGGGGACACTTTTTTTTAGAAATTATCGAACCGAATTCAAGTAAATGATTTTAAATATAAATCTTTAAAACATGGAAGTCATGTATGGTTCTGGACACCGATATTTCTTTAAAACTTTCGCTCATGCATGCACTTGTAGATTCGTTAATATGTAAACAGAGTAGTCTATAAGACAAACGACATGATGTAATAACAATTAATGTAACGTTACGACAGCTGGGTTTTGGCTTTCACATCCACGTCACGTGTTGCACGCGCGCGCTGCCCACTGAATGAAACTCTACCCGTAATCCGGTTTTACTTGATTTTTGTCGTTCGTCAATGTGGATACGGTTGTTTGGTCTTGGCGGCGACTGGCCAGACGTTATGAGTTCATCGTCACGTGACCGGTACGGTATAGAAGGTCAGGCATGACCCACTGAGTCACGTTTTGTTTAACACACACACACACACACACCTCGTCAGCATGATGAGAAATTAACCCTGCAGCCGCAGCCGCAGCGGCCTTAACAATTTATAACGTTTATGTATTAAAAAAAAATATCGTGTTAATCGCCCGGCACAGCCGGTTCCTTCGTGCATCTGACTTTTCTTCTCCCACACGACGAGACACGGTTCTTTCCATTCATTCTTCACTTCACAGTCCTTTTAAAAAGTATTAAGTTCAAACAGTGTTATTTGGAATCAAATATATTTAATACTTTCATTGCTTATTTTGGATTATTATTTTGACACATATATGTCCTCACGATAGTTGGACTATGATCCATCCCTCCTTTATTGCATTTAGGAAGGTTCCTTTTATTTTATGTTTTTATATCCCCGTTTTCTCCTTTACAGAAGAACTCCTTTGGAAACTTTTAACCCAGAATTTCATTTCAGGAGTGGTTCAACAAAAAATTAAGAGGATAAATCCCCTAATACCCTAACAAAGAAAGGTGTCACCTAACCTCTGACATACACCGAATTAATTATAAATAAGAGGTAGACCTACCTTAAAAGGAAAAATAAAAGGACACAATATTATGTTTTTGTTTGCTGAGTGGAAAATTTCGCGGGTGGTTTGAACCCCGCCAAAACTCCCTTCTACCTATGACCGTATTTAGACTTGAGTGAATGGAGTAAATACTCTTGAATGGTTCCTTATTGCGTAGGCTTAAGTTTTAGTGTCCCGACGATTAATCTGACCATCTAATCACTGTTAGTCCAGTCGTTCGAACACTAACGGGTGGTCCAGGTTACTGACGATGGCTGCCGCGGAAACTACCGAAACGTCTGACCTACACAATACCCGCCCACGACCGAATAGCCCGGAACGTTTTAATGGCGTGTTCTTTGTCTTGTGAAAAGGGAAATACTAACCGTCTTTTGTGTTGAGCGTGACACTGAATCATGAACACTGTAAAGGGAGACACTGAGAGGATTTCATGGAACGTTCTTCTTGTTATTGTTTTACTTCTTTTGTGTCAGAAAATAAGTCCACGCCTTGTCTTTTAATTTAGACGAAGCTTTCATTCCATTTTTTGTGGGTTGGCGGACTCTTTCCTTGCTCTCAGCTTCTTGTGTCTCTGAACAACAATTTGTCAATATGCTCATTTTACTCTTCTCCTTCAGACAGGAAGACGAAGCACAACTACTAGTGTGGGACTGATCAGTTGTGGCGTGTGACAAGGATGTCTATTATCAGCGTCTCTTTTTAGTTTATACATAGACGATGTGATACAAAATTGGCAGATGAAATTTCCGGAGCATTCTGTGACTGGTAACACTGCGCTTGACACGATGTTGTTTGCTGATGACCAGGATATCCTGTCGTACTCGGAAAGTGGTTTGCAGATGGCTATACGCTCATTGAATCGAATCTGTAAGGATGTCGGATTAAATATCTCTACATTGAAGACCAAGACCAATGTGATGGCTTTTCGTGAAGCTGATTACACACGAGCAAAAATTGTTGTAGATGATACTCGTCTGTACCCAGGTCAGCAATTGTTGTAGATGATACTCGTCTGTGCCCAGGTCAGCAATTGTTGTAGATGATACTCGTCTGTGCCCAGGTCAGCAATTGTTGTAGATGATACTCGTCTGTGCCCAGGTCAGCAATTGTTGTAGATGATACTCGTCTGTTCCCAGGTCAGCAATTGTTGTAGATGATACTCGTCTGTGCCCAGGTCAGCAATTGTTGTAGATGATACTCGTCTGTGCCCAGGTCAGCAATTGTTGTAGATGATACTCGTCTGTGCCCAGGTCAGCAATTGTTGTAGATGATACTCGTCTGTGCCCAGGTCAGCAATTGTTGTAGATGATACTCGTCTGTGCCCAGGTCAGCAATTGTTGTAGATGATACTCGTCTGTACCCAGGTCAGCAATTGTTGTAGATGATACTCGTCTGTACCCAGGTCAGCAATTGTTGTAGATGATACTCGTCTGTGCCCAGGTCAGCAATTTGTCTTATACTACAAATAATGACGTGGTGAAAATCTACAAAAGTTCAACCATATGTTCAGGAGAACTCTAAAATCAACGAGTGTAGAATCACGCTTAAAGTTCTACAAGTTGGTGACCCCTGTAATACACTTCTCTATGGGTCTGAGAATTGGGTTATAAGAAAATCCCACACCAATCGTATTCAAGCGGCCGAAATGAGATTTTTTAAGCATGCAAGGGGTATACTCTCCAAGATGGTAGAAGGAATGCTGATATACAATGGGTACTAAATATTATGGGTATACTCGATAGGATTGCCCAATATCGGCTTGAATTGTTGGAAAATCTTCATCGAATGGATGACTGCCGCATAACCAAACAACTACTGACTTAAAAGCCGAAAGGACGGAGAGGTGTGGGACGTACGAAGAAGACCAACTCTAGTCTGTCTCCTTGGGACAGAACAAACTTCTTTCGTTTAATCCTTGCTGAACATGATGACTCGTCTCCTTACTGCACAATTTTCAGTGTTGTCCACTTCGCATTTTTTTCAAATATCCCCATTTCCTTTCCTGATCTCGTTCAGTCTCTCCTCAGATTTTCTCGACAATTATAATTCTGACTCTTTCGTTTCTGATACTCACATCCCATGTCTACAGTATGCGATGTTACCGGTCTTATTACTGACTCATATATTTTAAATTTGGTATTCCGTCTCGGATGTTGGTCGTGTCAAATGGAGTGTGTTATTCTATTGGTTTTTGTAATCCAGTCTTTAACCTCCCCTTATCTGTTGTTCCGCCACTTGTCAATTGTAACACCTAGGTATTTTATTTCCATGACTTGTTCAACGACCTTATTGTTTACCATTACCTTCCACCGCAAGGCTATACGTATATTATCATGAACTTAAAGAGTCCATCAATGAGTAGGCAGTGGAAAACCGGAGTAAGCAATAATGAGGAGCAATAAAGACACATGAGAAAAAAGATCATAGAAAAACCTCATCGGAAAGAATATCGATGTCGGTTAACTTCACGACCGATTAACCACAGACGTTAAGCACAATAGTAATATGTGCTTAAAATAGTAATATGTGGAATTAGACGAAAAGACTGAAGGAAGTAAAGCCAAACAAAGATCAGTAAATAAGCTGTTGTATCAAATGGCTGTAGAAATAGGTTTGAAAGGATACGCGGATTTAAACAGGTAATGATCGACAGGACGCGCTGACGACGACTTCAGAATGAAGCCGCCCAGGGTTCGTAAGAAAGGAAGTTGTTAATGGCGGCGCTAATAAAGACAGTAGAATAAAAATTTAAGTCCTGGAGAAGAAATAAAGCTTGACAAGTGTGTGGAAGGCACGTAATATTAGATAATATGATGTTAACAAAAAAATATTAATTTTATACTGAAAACTAAGAATAAATAGGTCAAATCAACATAATGTGATATTCAAGATATAAATAAATTCATCACGGATAGAAAACGACAAATCGAATCAACATTTGTGGGAAGAGTTCGAGAGGATAGGTTATAAGAACAGCACGTGACAAGAACATCAAGGGAAAACGACAGAGGGCAAATCATCGAAGAGACAGGCCCTGTGAGTCTTCATCATTAGATACAACTCCAAATCCGAAGTCTGACAAGGTGCGTGTGTGTAGAAAAGGGAAGAAGAAGAAGAAGAAGAAATATAATAAAGCCAAATAACAATATAGTTTTGACTTTAATCAAGGACACTTAATCGGATACCAATTAAAAACCAGGGCTGTAGACAGATGGAAGATAAAACGGAAGGATAAAAGAGAGAAACTGAAAGACATATCAAGATAATTGTAAAGCCTATTAACGTTACTTGACTTACTTATATTAGGGAAAAAACCTGTTAAAAAGTCGTTGGTATCAAACTATTTCAAATTTAATTAAGAAAGTTGTGTTAGTGGTTATAATCACAAAACAGAATTATCACTGTTGCACACCACTATAGAAAGTGTATTCCGATTAGCGCTTTCAAGCTTCACAGCTCATCGTCAGATCGGAAAAGCAGTACACTCTCCAAGATGGTAGAAGGAATGCTCGTATACAATGGGAACTAAATATAATGGATATACTCGATAGAATTACCCAATATCAGCTTAAATGATTGGAAAATCTTTATCGAATGGATGACTGCCGCATTACCAAACAACCCCTTACTTAAAAGCCGAAAGGACGGAGAGCTTTGGCCGCTGGAGCGACCAACTCTAGTCTATCTGCTTGGGACAGAAAAGATTTTCCGATCTGACGATAAGCTGTGAAGCTTGAAAGCGCTAATCGGAATAATTTTTCTATAGTGGTGTGCAACAGTGATAATTCTGTTTGCAAACTGTCACAGTTAATAATAAAGTACCGAAAGGTTTATTTATTGTTTTATCAGTAAACCTACGTTGCTTTGTAATTTTTGTACGAAGTGGCGATCTGTGCTGTCTCTCTGTACTCTGTTTTATGGAGACTACAGGGCAACCAGAGAACAAGTACTCCAGAGAAACAGTCACAGTCTAGCGACCGCGATAAAATTAACAAAATTAAATCTTTATAGAAATTTAAATAGCATTTTTGAATTTTTTTAATAAGTGCGGATAAACGATACGGTATCTACTGTATGGAATCTATCAATCGACATTTCAGATGACTGTGGCCTTATGGAAACTATTATCACAAGAATACTATCAAAAACTATTATCCTGGATCCAGTGAATTCGTCCGAAGACTTGAATCTATCTTTGAGGGCAAATACAAATGTTATGTACATCGTCTGTTACGGATGCAACGAAATCGTGACGAAACCGATTGTCCGACGAACACGTTCATAGTTTGTTAAAATATCGATAACTTCACTGAACTAAGTTTTGTGAACTAGTTGCTTCGCACGAGCGCCCACAGTGTCCTCATTAACGTCTATTAAATTTTGATAACACAAGTACTTGACTGAGGAATGCATTCAAAATATATATTAAAAACACTTTATTCATCTTCTTTGTGCAATTGTAATTCGACAGTTTTTACAATGATAATCAGAAAGTAACACTATAGAATAAAATTATTCAATTTTATTATTCCAAAGCATATTCTTCGTCGTCGTCGTCGTCTCCTCCTCCTCCTCCTCCTCCTCCTCCTCCTCCTCCTCCTCCTCCTCCTCCTCCTTCTTCTTCTTCTATCAGGGACTAGGCGAATAACATCCACTTCACTAACGCATCCTAGGTCTTCCTATATTTCGTTCTCCAATAGGCTTCTATTGCCAAACTTCCTTACATAACCTCCCACCTGGCATCCATCCAGATGAGCAATAGATCGCTTTTTACTTCCATGTTCCATAAGGAAATGGAAGTACCGTACCTATGGTGATAGGCGAAAAAAATCGTGTTCGAGATAATTGCAGATTCTGATTGTACTACCCTCAAAATATGAAAAAAGGATTTTTCGAAGCGCGCGCGCGCGCGCGCGCGTGTGTGTGGAGATTTTTTTCTATGGATGCAAACGATAAGAGCCGCAAATTCAAACAGAATCAAATAATTTTTTGCATACAGCCCTGAATTGTAGAGTACTCAAGACCTATTGTTTTTGGTGAAGATAGGTTAAGGGAAAGGGGTAGTTTACCTGCAACGTTTTATGTTTTAACAAGTGTAATTTTTTCTATGACGAACGATAACTGCCGTAAATTCAAACAGAAGCTAATACTTTTTTGCATACGTTCTGAATTGTTAAGTACTCAAGGTCTGTTGATTTTGGTGAAGATCGATTAAGGGAAAGGGGTAGTTTACCCGCAACACTTTGTGTTTTAACAACGGTAATTTTTTCTATGACGAACGATAACAGCCGCAAATTCAAACAAAATCGAATAGGTTTTTGCATACGTCCCTGAATTGTAGAGTACTCAAGACCTGTTGTTTTTGGTGAAGATCGGTTAAGGGAAAGGGGTAGTTTACCTGCAACATTTTATGTTTCAACAAGGGTAATTTTTCTTATGACGAATGATAACTGCCGCACATTCAAACAGAATCAAATATTTTTTTTTTGTACGTTCTTGAATTGTAGAAAACTCAAGGCCTATTGATTTTGGTGAAGATCGGTTACGGGGAAAGGGTAGTTTACCTGCAACATTTTATGTTTTAGCAACAGTAAAGTACTTAATTTTGATAAATAAAGTATCCTGATAAGAAGATCATAATAATCCACTGTAGAAACGTCGATGGAATATCTATAAATGAAGAGGCTAGTTGAAGGGGGTGGGGTAATTTTCTATAAATGAAAATGATAGTTGAAGTGGGAGGGGATAATTTTTATTTATATGTCATGTGTACTACGTTATCCACAACAAAAAAGTAGTTTGTTGTTAAAATTCCTTCCCGGGCTGTTTGGCTGTGGTCCAATGTTTTGTACAAAACCAGACGTTTCGGCTGTGCTATCGACTGCCATCATCAGTGAAAATCGAGTGCGTTAATTGGTTTAGATGATTATTTTATCATCCGCAAACAGCATTGTATTCATGTAACTTATATTCTATTAATAAATCAATAAACCTTTGCTCAACAGTCCGTAAAGGACCAAGACATACCGCATGGCTTTTGTATAGTGGGACGGTTGCATGGCTAGTACAACGCGTCGCCGGCCGCTAGTTACGGTATTCACAGCCAGATGTATGTTCTATTATTTATTTTTATTCGCGGATCCACTCGTAATTTCCACTCTATGTGCCATTATTATAGATATTAGACAGTCTTAGAGATATGTTACAGCATTGGTGCACTCCCTGTTTAATGTAAATCTCTTCTGTCAAATCCTCTCCTATAGACAATCCTCTCCTTATACAAGAGTATAAGCTCTTTATAACTATTATTTAAGGTACTTTCACTTGTGAAACTTACTTGTTGATATTCCCTCAAACGTCGTTTCGGAGTTGTATTCGCCTTCTTCAGAGAGGTTTGAATGCGGAATGCGTCAAGTAGTCGGTAATTTGTAACGGTTTTTTAGGTGACTGGTTGTGTGTGGGGGTGTGGAGATGGAAGGGGGTTGTCGCGGGATTCTAAATTGTATGCGTTGTGAATTATTGTGTCGAATAGTGTGTTGGATTTAAATTGTAAATGTTCATTGAGTATGTTGTTTGGTTGTGTTTTGTTGTGTTTGTATATTTCGTATTGTTCTGCGCTGTTGAGTTTGCGACTTTTGGGTAGGTAGTGTAAAATTTCAAGATTGTTTTTTATATTGGTGTAACTGTGGTTTTCTGTCTGGATGTGTGTGGCAAATGTGGATTGTATGTTGTTATTGGATAATGCTTTTGTGTGTTCAGAAAATCTGGAGGAAAAAGATCTTCCTGTCTGGCCTATATAGAATTCATTGCAATCGTTACAGTTTAATTTATACACGCCTGTTTTGTTGTATATGTCAATGTCTTTGTTTGTGCCGTTGATGTGTCTCTTGATGGTATTGTTGGTTCTGTATGCTATTTTGTAATTGTCTTTTCTGTATGTGTTGGCAATTTTGTGTGTTAGAGTTGTAGTATGTGAGTGTGATGTATTTGTTTTGTTGTGTGTTGTTTGTATTTTTTGTTGTTTTGTTGTTTTTGTATAGGATTTGTCTATGCAATTTGTTTATTAACTCAGGGTTGTACCCGTTTTTTAGTGCTATGTATTTTATTGTGTTAAGTTCTTCATTATAATCTTGTTTATTTAGCGGTATTTTTGTGAGTCTTTGTAGCATATGGTTGAAGGCTGCATGTTTATGTTGTGTTAGATGATTTGATGTGTTGTGTATGACCATGTCAGTTGTGGTTGGTTTTCTGTAGATTTTGTATGTGTGCGTATTGTTTGTTTTGTTGATTGTTAAGTCTAGAAAGTTTATACTGTTGTTTTTTTCTATTTCTATGGTGAATTTTAATTTTGGGTGTATCTTGTTTATGTATTAGTGGAAATTTTCTACTTGTCTTGTATTGCCATTGTATAATAATAATATGTCGTCTACGTATCTGTGCCAATATATAATTTTGTTGGTATATTTGTTGTTATGTGTTATATGCTCTTGTTCTATGTGGTGTATGAATATTTCAGCTAGTATAGCTGATATGGGGAGCCCATGGGTAGTCCGTCTGTTTGTGTGTATATCTTGTTATTGTACGTGAAGTAATTTTGTTCTGTGATTATTTTAGTGAGTGTGATGATTTCTTGTATGTGTGTTTCAGGTGTGCTGTTTTGTCTGAGTAATTGTTCAAGTGTTTGTATAGTGTCTTTAACGGGTACATTGGTGTATAAATTCGTTATGTCAAATGATGCTAAAGTTGAGTTGTGTGGTATATGGATATGTTCTAATTTTTTGACAAGTTCTATGTTGTTTTTAACCGAAGTGTTGTTGGTTAGGTTTATATGTTTTCTGATTAGTTTATCTAGGTGTTTGGCGATTTTATGGGATGGTGCTTGTGTGTTATTTATCAAAGGTCTAATGGGTATTTTGGGTTTGTGTATTTTCGGTAATGCGTTTAATTTTGGGGGGTTTGGTTTAATTTGTTTTAGGTATTTTATGTTTTCTTTTTGTATTATGTATTTTGCATTATTTATGAATTTGTTAATTTGTTTTTGATATTTTATTGTGGGATCTTTGGTTATTTGTGTTATATTATTTTCGGAGAAGAATTTCTCTGTTTTATTGTTTATTTCTTGTTTGTTCATTATGACTGTTATGTTGCCTTTGTCAGCTTTTAATATCGTTAGGTGATTTGTCTTTTATTATTATTTATTATTATTTGTCTTTATAACGTCTACAAGATATTTAGAATAACCCCTCTTCCACACAATCTCCCACAGAATGGATCTACTAACACTATCAAATGCTTTTTCGTAGTCATTGAAGGCAAGGTGTGTCTCTAAATTAAATTCCTTTTTTCCTTAATCAATATTTTCAAAGAGAATACGTCATCAATGCAAGATCGACCCTTATGAAATCCTTCCTGTTCGTCAAGAAGTAAAATATCCGAGACGGAACGAAGTCTTTCATTAATAATTTTTCCATATGACTTGTAAGTTGTATTTCTCAAGCTTATACCTCTATAATTTGATGGTACAGTTCTATCACCTTTCTTAAAGACAGAAATAATCGTGGCTACTCTCCAGTCATCCGTGATACTGCATCTCCTTCAGCAAATGTAGCAGTCTAAACTTAAATAATGTTATAGAGTATTTCAACAGTTCTAAGTTTATCCCGACCAAACCACCTGTTTTCCGATATTTCATGGATAAAAGTCCATGGATAAAAGTAACATTTGAGGTCCTTCTAGCACCTCAAATGTTACTGAATCTACACGTGTTTCCCCTCATGTCTTCTGCACCTTCCTGTGGAATCTTAGGGTCATACCATAGTTCTCTGTGATGCTATATCCACTTGTCCTTTGCAGTCAAATTCAGATGCACTGTCTCCCTCTCTTCTTGATTGGGATGCTTCGTTAATTTGTATCCCACCATTTGGGCGTCCATGGTGTCATGATGTCATCCTCCGTATTACTAAAAAAACCTATCCCATTATTTGTCATATACTTCCCGGATAATGTATTTCACACCATTACGTTTCTGCTACTAAATGTCCAGATCTTCGCTGGTTCTTGTCTGAAGGTATTTGTGACAAACCGATTGCTTTTCTCGTATCGCTTGCTCTGTGTCTTTGTTCCATATTTTTAAACCTCTTACGGAAAGGGTGCAGGTCCGTAGACAGAACTAGCTGTCAGGAGGGGCAAAATATTTTCCAGATGCTGCGTATGTTTACATATTTTCCATTTAACTATATATGTATAAATGACTATTTAAGCCTACATATATATATATATATATATTGTAAGTAACTCTTAAATATTTCTTGCAGTTTTTTATAGTATGAAATGTTCTTAAAATATTAATTACTTTTGCAAGTAAAATTATTATTTTATTTATCTCCTGATAAATTTATAATTGATCACATCAGTGAAACGTGCGCCAGCAGATAAATACAATAATTATTTTTCTTGCAAAAGTAATTAATATTTGAAGAACATTTCATTCTATAAATATATATATATATATATATATTCGTTGTATTTATTTATTTATAATTCTTCCACCATCTCTACTGACGCTGCTTTCATCTGAGAAATACGCACGGCTACAAATAAGCCTAATTAATATTATATCCATATATCTGGTACATTTGTGATACACTGGAAGAAACTTTGAAGATTTACAAATAATTCAGTAATTCATTGTTGCTTTTATACTTCAATCTAATTTTAATTTCGTCCTCGTAACTTTGGACGGACCACAGACCACAGTATATATTGCCTTTGCCTTTTCCTTGTCCCCAAGACCACTTACAAAAATTTGATAACCACGAGTTCTTCAATTGATAACTGTTTTTCCTGTATAAAAAAAGAACCGTTGTTGAAATTTATTCGTTATAGCAAACTGTCACATACATTTTGCTACTTAGCACTCTAGCCATTTAATAAACTGTACCGAATATATTAAAATATACCTGTCATTCAATAAGCAGCTCGAAAACAACGGATGTTGTTTTGTTTGGGAGGTCATAAATTATGATTTGTTTAATTAGCTTACCATTTCTCAGAACAAAACTATCGATGCTTCTATTCGTGGTAAGCATAGGTGTACTTGGTGACGTTAGTGCTGCGTTATCATGTTGACAGCACAAGTTGCTAGGGATGTTTCTGACACTTCGCGGTTTTCTATGTTTGAACTATAACGCATCCCAGCCGATTCAAGATATTCCTGTTCTGTCTGCTGCTGAAATTTGAAGCATGCATTGCACTAACCGAGCTTAGGGAAGCCGCCGCCACCCGATGGTGTCTAGCTTGTGCCAGGCAACAGATCTTGGGGATTAGAAAAGTAGTGGTCGATTTTCGGTTTACGTAAAAAAAATTCCTATAACGGATAGTAAAGTATCCCCCGAAGACGTTTGAGGCGCAACAAGAGGCGGTGTGGTCTCCGTATTTTTTTTTAGCTGATGGATGTGCGAGAAGAAGGATTCCCCGCCCTTTACGAACAAATTAGTTGTCAGGCTTCAAATGAAGCCTCCAGGGAAGAAATAGGGAGGCTCCGATGTACAACATCATTTCCGATTACCACGGGGTGCCCTCGGAGTGTACGGTTTTGGAATGCTGCCAGCCTACGCTCGTTGGTAGCTGACAGGAGAAGTCACCAAGCGGGCGTGGCGTACTGTTACTGTCCGTAAAGACAACAGATAGGCCTACAATGATAACTTGAGTGCAGACAGCCAGGTGGCTGTTCCAAGAAAGCATGGGAAAAGGTTAGCTCTGCCGCCTCGGGTCTCCCCTCCAAGAAGAGTGGTCGGCATACGGAAGTGGACTTATGCGTAAATCTGATGGCTTCGAATTTGTTTGCATTGGATGCTATTCGTCATTTAGGCAGCCAACTGCCACTGTACCATTACGCTCGTCTTCCGCGGGAACAGAAAGCTATAATGTAATATTGCTTAATTAGTAAAGAGGAACAACGCGATTACAGGATATACTGGCAAGATATTCGTGTATACGAAGAACAAAACGGTGCCGAAAACAGATCATTGAGGAACGCCAAGGCGACAGGGCAATAAGTGTACAATTTCTGGAAATAACTGACTGTAATAATTGTGATTTTTATCGGCGATGAAATCAGACAGACGCCTAATCTTCCGCACGCAGAAGGAGACGAAGAAGAACAAGAAGATGATGACGATGATGACGTTAAAGAAGAAGTAAAGCGGACGAAGGAGGAGGAAGACAATATTTCAAGAGAACGACAACATGAAATCCAAATTTCTTTTATTATTCTACGTATTGAAACTAAATATAACCAATAATTATTATCAATGCTACTTCGTTCACTTCACACGCACATATAAGTCGGCAGAAACACATGGGATAAAAATCAGTGGCATTAGACATGGATGGCGGTCGTAAAATAGACAAGCTATAGTTGAACTTCTCGTGAGCTATCGTGGTCTTCATTGTTAATAAAACTATTTTTTTTTCATCCATGTTACCGTGAGCCATCTTCGGTGCTGTAGCTGAGTTTGCCTTAGAGATTTTACAGTGGGGTAGAGAGAACCATAGGGTTGTGTCACAATCAGAATCACTCAACATAACCAGCGCGTATGCAACTAGTCAACCACTGTATGTTGTAATGTCAATGAATTCTGTTTGTGGCCTGTCAGTCTTGAGATGGCATTAACTGATGGCGGACTACTTGCTGCCTTGCACCTGAGACGGATTAAACCAGACTATACTGGGCTGTTAACGTATTACTTGACGAATATTTAGACAACGGCAGAATCAGTTTGTCCACAGCCTTGTATAATCCTCTAAGCTGGCTACTTTCAGTTTATCTATAATATGTGTATTATGTGTGAGACGTGTATATTCATCAATGAGTCGATTCACATATTTCATACACAGGTGCGAACGCGAACCCGCGGGCGCGTGCGCACACGCGTTAATATTTATTCCTGAGCTGCAGAACGCGCTCATTATTTCGAAGGAATTGTACTTATTATTACATACATATCGATGTAAGGTAATTTTACAGTCACGAGAAAAATTACAAAAATCCCGATTACTCTACTCTTCTATAACAATTGTAGAGCAGACAATCAGACACTAAACAAAAATTCGAAACATTCGGATTTGGATTACAATTTCTTTTAGTCTCACACCTTGTTGGATTTTTTAATTAAACAAAAAATTTTTGATCCCTTTTTTGGGCTCTGGGGTTTCAACATTTTGAAATTTCAAAAATTTAACACTACATTCAGATGTTATTTAAAAATCTCGTTAATTTGATATCCCAAATTAATTTTTGCGATTTGATCAAAATTTCCACCCACTTTTGGGCCTCGACGTTCAAAATTTTTTAATTTTCAAAACTGAACACTATATTTAGATTGTGGTTAAAATTCCCTTTAATTTGATACCCCACATGGGCTTTTACAATTTTTTCACAATTATCACCACCTTACATTTTTCCTCCCGCCTCCCCATTTTCGGGGGGAATCAATTTAAAAAACAACAGAATTTTGTAGTATAAAAGTATGGACACGCGTGCCAAGGTTTACTAAAATCGATTGATAAGTTGAAAAGTTATCGTGAGACATATAAAAATAAATATTAATTGATGACTCGTTGGGCACTTGGTGAAACATATTAATACAAAGGTTTTGTAAAATATATAAAAACACTTGGTAAGTTTCACAAATTTTTTAATTAAGTCTGACAGCTGTTTCGACTATCTAAGCTATTGTCAAAGAGGCGAGTGAATGAAATTACTGAACATAGGATGTTAGTGGAGTGTAGGTGGTGAACATCTGTTTAGGGGGTATCTGGAACATCTGTGTTGTGATGGCGAGGGGGGAGGTGAGCAAGAGACAAGGGAAGGTCAGGTGTCTTTAAAAACTAAATACAATCATGAATGCAAAATATAAAATTAACTGAACTAAATATAAAATGAATGCAAAATTTAAAATAATCATGAACAATCAAAATAATATAAAATAAACTAAACTAAATAACAGATTTTAATAAAATAAAAAAATGGATTTGTTAGAAATTTTAGAAATTAAAAAAGCAATAAAAAATAACAAAAATTTAACCAATGAACAGACTGAATTTTGTGTATCCCCTTTATTAAAATCTGTTATTTAGTTTAGTTTATTTTATATTATTTTGATTGTTCATCATTATTTTAAATTTTGCATTCATTTTATATTTAGTTCAGTTAATTTTATATTTTGCATTCATGATTGTATTTAGTTTTTAAAGACACCTGACCTTCCCTTGTCTCTTGCTCACCCCCCTCGCCATCACAACACAGATGTTCCAGATACGCCCTAAACAGATGTTCACCACCTACACTCCACTAACATCCTGTGTTCAGTAATTTCATTCACTCGCCTCTTTGACAATGGCTTAGATAGTCGAAACAGCTGTCAGAGTTAATTATTAATTTGTGAAACTTCCCAAGTGTTTTTATATATTTTACAAAACCTTTGCAAAAATAAATAGATAGGCAGACAAACAAATGCGAAACGGTCGAGTTGAAACGCTCGTTCAACTACAAATAAATCAAAATAATCCTTACATTGTAGAGCCCGTTTTAAAAATTGTTTACGTACGAAACCAGACCGAAAACTCATTCTAATCTCTAAAACTTAACGCGCGCGTTTGTGTGAAAAAGCGTGATTATGATAATATGTTCGTGTGAATAACATATAAACCAGCAGTTTCACCGTCAACGGATAAAATAAACAAACAAATTTTATGAACTGTGACCTTAAAATTTAAATAAATACTTAAATAAATAAGTTTAAATTTAAAATAAACATTAAGTAAACAATTTATTTTTAGCGATACAGTATTTATAAAGAAACATTTCAAGTCTTTTTCCGCAAAACGTCTTACTTCAAAACGTCTCGCTTGAATGCTGTTTTCCTTCATAAGCCAGAAGAAGGTAGGTGAAAAACTAAAAAATTGATATGGCCTGACGATGCACCCGACAGACGTTCTGAATATTTAACAATACACAGATTTGTTTTTGTAAAATATGACTTGAAATACTGTATCACGGTTAGCAACTAGAAACTATTATTAGGTAGATTTCACTACTAAACAATTTCTCAATTACCAAAAACAAATATCGTTATGGAGAACCATACATGACTGCCACGTTCTAAGATTTATATTTCAAATCATTTTCGAAATGAAATATTTCTATAGAAACTACTTCTTTCTACTTACTGCTTCAGCCTTACTGTGGTTACTAACGTCACCTCACGTTATCGCACTCGATTTTCACTGATGATGGAAGTCGATGGCACTGACAAAACGTCTGGTTTTGCAGAAAACATTGGTCTACGGCCAAACAGGACGGGAAAGAATTTTAACAACAAACTACTTCTTTGTTGCCGATAACGTAGTACATATATAAAAAATTATCCCCTCCCCCTTCAACTATAATTTTCATTTATAGAAAATTACCCCCACCCCGTTCAACTTACCTCTTCATTTATGGATAGTTCATCTACGTTTCTACAGTGGATTATTAAGATCTTCTAATCAGGATACTTTATTTATCAAAATTAAATACTTTACTCTTGTTACAACAAAAAATGTTTCAGGTAAACTACCCTTTCCCCGTAACCGATCTTCACCAAAATCAATAGGCCTTGAGTCCTCTACAACTCAGGCACATATGTAAAAAATTATTTGATTCTGTTCGAATTTACGGCAGTTATCGTTCGTCATGAAAACATTTCTCTTGTTACAACGTAAAATCTTGCAGGCAAACTACTCCTTTCCCTTAACCTATCTTCACCAAAATCAACAGGCCTTGATTTGTCTACAATGTAGGGATGTATGCAAAACATTATTTGATTATGTTTGAATTTACGGCAGTTATCATTCGTCATATACAGGGTTAGAAATGAGACTATTAGAGCCGAGATGAATATTGACAGGACAATAATAGATGAAATAGAAAGGAGACAATTGACTTGGTTTGGGCATGTGAAGAGATTGGAAGATGACAGATGGCCCCGCAAAATACTGGAATGGATACCACCGGTGAGGAGGAAAAGCGTCCACGGAGGAGTTGGCGAGATGACGTAGCGGAAGCAATGGTTGCAAGAAATTTAGAAGAACTTACATGCTGCGATAAGTTACAATGGAAGCTGGGGACGGAGAAACGGCGACAGTTGTAAAGATCCGTTATATATATATCGTTCGTCATAGAAAAAATTATCCTTGTTAAAACATAAAACGTTGCAGGTAAACTACCCCTTTCTCATAACTGATCTTCACCAAAATCAACAGGCCTTGAGTACTTAAAAATTCAGGAATTTATGAAAAAATTATTTGATTCTCTTTAAATATGCGGCAGTTATCATTCGTCATAAAAAAATTACCCTTTTAAAACATAAAATGTTGCAGGTAAACTACCCTTTTCTCTTAACCGATCTTCACCAAAAACAATAGGTCTTGAGAACTCTACAATTCAGGGCTGTATGCGGAACATTACTTGATTCTGTTTGAATTTGCGGCTGTTATCGTTTTCCATAGAAAAAAATTATCCTTGTTAAAACACAAAACGTTGCAGGTAAACTACCCCTTTTCCTTAACCGATCTTCACCAAAAACAATAGACCTTCAGTCCTTTACAATTCAGGAACGTATGCAAAAAAATATTTGATTATGTTTGAATGTGCGGCAGTTATCGTTCGTCATACAAAAAATTACCGTTGTTAAAACATAAAATGTTGCAGGTAAACTACCCCTTTCCCTTAACCGATCTTCACCAAAATCAACAGGCCTTGAGTACTTAACAATTCAGGAATTTATGAAAAAATTATTTGATTCTCTTTAAATATGCGGCAGTTATCATTCGTCATAAAAAATTACCCTTTTAAAACATAAAATGTTGCAGGTAAACTACCCTTTTCTCTTAGCCGATCTTCACCAAAAACAATAGGTCTTGAGAACTCTACAATTCAGGCCTGTATGCGGAACATTACTTGATTCTGTTTGAATTTGCGGCTGTTATCGTTTTCCATAGAAAAAAATTATCCTTGTTAAAACACAAAACGTTGCAGGTAAACTACCCCTTTTCCTTAACCGATCTTCACCAAAAACAATAGATCTTGAGTACTCTAAAATTCATTGTTGTATGCAAAAAATTATTTGATTCTGTTTGAATTTGCGGCTCTTATAGTTTGCCATACAAAACAAAATCTACAGACAGACAGACAGATAGACACACAGACACTTTTCGAAAAATGACTTTTTTTCATGTTTTGAGGGTAGTACAATCAGAATCTGCAATTATCTCGAACACGATTTTTTTTTCCATCACCATACTTCCATTTCTTTATGGAACATGGAAGTAAAAACGAAAACTCTGATTACTTTTTTTAGTAAAAATAACAATTGTAAAGCATACAGTAATACAAGAATAAACACTGACAATTCCTGACTATTGCATTGGTTTTATTAGTTAAACTTGTAACCATAATGCCTATATAACAAATATTTTAGTCCTAGCTTTTATGTTAATGTATATTTCCATAGATATCTATAGGTTTGTATACAATATTTTTTTATAAAATATATATGACTGACAACAATATTATAAGTTTTTTACAAACACAACTTACATGCTTCTTGAAGATGGTCCAAAATTTTCAAGGGCTGATGAGAGATATTGGTTTCGTGAAGTTACTAAAGAGATTACATTTTAATAAAATTCCTCATATCTTGATGCCCCTCATAGACTTTTATAATTGTCTTAAAATTTTGATTTCCATTTGTACCCCGTGGTGTCTGGCTTTTTAGTCTTTTTTATCTTTTTAGTCGAAATTTCTTTCAGTCTAAACTAGACGGGAGTTTAAACATTTTTCAGGTTTTTGATCCCTTTTCTTGAGTCTGGTGTCTTAAAATTTTGAAATGTCAAAGACTGAACTCTAAATTCAGATTCTGGTTAAAATTCTTTTTAATGTGATATCCCATACGATACGGATTGTTGTAATTTTATTGAAATTTTTATTACCTTTTGGCCCTGGTATTCCAATACTTTGAAATTTGCAAAATGAACATTATATTCAGGTTTTTGTTAAAACTTTCTTAAATTTTATACCCCACATGGATTTTTAAGATTTTTTCAAACTTTTCACCTATTCATTTCTTCCTTCGACCCCGCATTTTTGGGGCGATCGATATAAAAAAATATAGGGATCCGTGGGTTCATGTATGGACATGCCCTGCACGTTTTACGGAAATCAGTTGCTGCATTCAACAGTTATGTGAGGCGTACCTAGACAGATTGGCGGCCAGACAAATATCTAACGGTCGCGGTAAAACTGAGAACTCAGTTCCCTCGTTCAATAAATTTATACAAAAAGCTTATTTTTAAACTATAAATTAAACACACACACACACACACACACACAAAATATGGGATAGATAAAATAAAGCGGTGGTGGGCAATGTGAGATGTTAGCACGCGGTTCAATATGGAAGGTTGACGGCAGTACTATAATGACTTGGGCAAAAGTGCTCTGAAGAAACTGCCGGAGAATGAGTGGCAGTGATCCGTTTAGAATCGAAGCGACACGTGCTAATCGTAAACTGATGAGCCGATGATATACTCGTGCGAGAGATGAGGAAAGCAAGCAATTGGGGAGGGGGGAGACGGAAAGAGAGACGTAAACAGACGGTCGACAGTTAAGTGGTCAGAAAGACAGTTAAGTGGTGAGAATTAGTACACTGCAGTATGGACAGTAAGCACGACGTAGTTACACTCTCTGAAGACTCTACAAACCATTCAATAACACTCGACGTTAATCATTTCGATGTTTTGAATTCTACAGTTAGACGACCTTGTTACTTCAGCATCCTGTAGACGGCGGCTACAGGATCTCTTTAAATAGCTATGATGCTATCTCGGACAAAAGAAAACAAACCTTGCCAGTAACGAAACAATAAAAATATTTCATCTCGTTAGTTCTCTTAAAGGGAAAAAAAAGTTTATCTTTTTTTATTAAAAGAACACACAAAAAACGTTTTTGTGCTGCTGACTTAATCGTGGAAAGTGTCTTATACCAATAACAATAATATCGGCATGTGTAAAAGTTATGTTTCCGGATAGTTGCGTTATTACCCGTCACAGTTCTTACGTTGTTAGACGATAAACTTTTCACATGAGATGGAACCAAGAAATGTGCCTAATACAGCACACGTTTGCTTATCCTGCTAAATTATTGTGCGTGTGCGTGTGCGTGCGCGCGCGCGATTTTCGAATAACATTTAAAATCGTTTTTCACATTCCAGCTTCCAAACTTTATGGTCTTTCCAATCATCGTGCTTCAGATTTATCTATGCCATTGCATTCCCTAAGCCATCCATCCAAGTCCATCGCGGCCTCCCCCTTTTTCGTCTTTCTAGTGGTCCATTCTAGTAATTTCTTTAGCTATCTGTCACTATCCACACGGCACACATGCCTGAACCGTCTGTGACGATTTTAAATATATCGAAAATCGCACAAATTAAAATTTTTAATTTTAATAAGTAAGAGTATCATACACCCTTACCTATACCCAGATTCCTGAATCAACTTGAAACCTTCCAGTACCAACACGCCAAGAAAAGTATTAAGTAGTGAATAATAATAATAATTACTTAAATAATTAAAAATGCGACTAGAGAAATAAAGAAATCCCTAAGTCATAATAAAATAAACATAAAGTATTTATCTTCTAATTAATGAATAAATAATAATAGGAAAAGTACGAACTATTTTCTTAGTGCGTAAATACGCACTAGCTGACTGAGCCCTCTCCCCTAAACCGTACGCGCATTCGGCCGTAGAACGTCGCAATGAGTAGACGTGAGTTTTGGTGTTGTACACATATACGTATGTGTATGTTCTCTAGAAGTATATCCAGCGTGAAATCTTGTTATTGTGAATAATGTAGTGTCTAGAGTTTGTGAGAAAATATATAAATAAAATAGAAAAAGGTAGCCAACACATCTCTTAAAAACAAAATCAAATGTAAGTGTAACATAGTTAACTACTAGACTGTAGTACTGAAAAGTGAGAACTATAACTGTAATTAAAATAAAGAAAATGTGAACTACAAGAATCTGCACTAAGAAAAGTGAAATTACAACATTTGGAACTTCAAGTAAACAACCTATCTTCGAGAGCTTCAAGTAAACTAAAAATCAACCCGATGTAGATACACCAAGAACAACGTACTCAACCCGTAGAAGACGACTGGAGATGTCCCAAGAATACAACAACAACCTCAGGTGATATCAAAACACAACTTTTGTAAATTTCCCTTAATAAGAAGTAACAAAGAACTTTAAAGAACTTGCGCAATGTAATGAACAAATTATCAGATTTGTATATTTTGTAATTTTGTAAGAAGTAATAGTAACCGTAATGTATATATTGATAAATTAATAATTTTGAGAAAATTGAGACCCGGATCCGTGGTATTAAAAGCAACAGTTATATGAATAAATTTTGATATAACAAGAATAATATAATTAAGATCTTTGAAGCAGTAAAAGCGCTATTTACTAAAATAACTTTCTTTAAAATCAGGAATAATGTTTGATTAATATTTCAATAGCAATAAAGAGATGTTTTAACTAATACCTAGTGAGTGAATAAGTTTATGCAAACCTTGTCAGTTTCCTATATCATACTTGTTTTGCAATTTGTTAGTAAGAGTTTTACTAACAACGGCAGCTGGTTTAGTTTACTGGTAAATAATTAAACTAGTTCCCGATTTTTGTGTTGTCTTGCCAAGGGGCGGCACAACAATGCGCCACTCTGCTGAATTTAAAATTGTGTAATTTACTTGGAAAAAAAAAATATTGTTTACAGAGTGTCACGTACAGAAAATTGCAACATAATTATGTAATTGTTGTTGTGTAAGTTTATAAGTCGTTAACGATAAAAAGGACAAACATAAATTTATTCACTCAGAAATAAACAAAAAAAAAAATAAATGAGTAAAATTTTAATTATGTTATAATAATATTAGTATCGCGACTTTGCCGTATTAAGCAAGTCATAGCTGGTAAGTATTCAATTCCAAACCAGTTTGTTCATGTTAAATACGTGTTGTGGAATGTAAACTCTCCCCTTTGTAAACACCCTTCTCATTCATAACCCCTCCTCCCCATAAGAAAACAAAACTATTAGACAAGCTCTTTCCTGTTTTGTATTGTTCTGAATTACTACCCTATGCAACTAGACGACACCCCAAAACAGCTGATTCTTTGTACTGTTTGTTAAATCAATGAACTTTCCGTATATGAAATTTCTCTCTACTAAAATAGTATTATCGTTTTGTTTTGATTAATTATATATGTCAATACTGAGAATTTAATTGTTGTGAAATTAGTTATGTTGATTAATTAAGATAAGATTACATCCCAAAGCTTAATATGAAATAAGATATATGTGTATGTGTTTAAATGAATTAATGTTATCTATTTTTAAACATTGAGAAAACGAAGTAAAGTAAGTGACATAAGATTTGTCGTTCGTAATACGTCGTGTGTTTAAAGTGGTTATTATCAAAAATGACTCAATTTAACCCCGATTTCTTGTTGAAAGACGAATTAACATATGAAGCATTATGGCATGGTCTCCCCTACTCTAATGTAACTGTCGCGGAACTTCGCAAGACGTTACGCGAAAATAAACCGGACAAACCTTCATTATTAAGTCGTTTGAGTGTTTTAGATTTCAATAGCGAAAAAGAAACGTGTTATCGTAAGTATACAGAACTAACTTCGTACGCACAAACCCTGCGTGATGAAAAATCCCCCGCAGTAATATTACGCACCACCCAAAGAATTGAGCATCTATACCGTCGTATCACCAATTTGTTGACCTGGCCCGGTGATAAAGGTATCCCTCCTGATGTACAAAAATTCGCCGAGGAAGGATTAAAACAATTACCTGAGATAATACGCGAATTACGTAGACGATCCGAATTGTTTAGATTAGACGAAATCGAAGAAGCAATGACGAAATTAAATATTTCACCTACCCAATCGCCGACTCAAGAACAACCAAACGGTACTGCAAAAATTCAGATTCTGCAGGAATCCAATATAGATCCATTCAAGGAACGGTTAAGTGGTAGTCAAGTAAATATTCAAGCAGTAAACGTTACGTCACTCCCTAATGAACTAGAAAATATGACCCATACCTACGAATTACCTTCTCATTCGCGGACTAATCAACCTGCGGAAAATCCTAGAATGATGAGCCAAATAAATTTAACTCCCGAGCTCTATGGAAAAATAACCCACCCTGTAGAAAGTATTTTGTCCAATATACAAATCACTGATGGGCTGAATATTACAAAGCTCCTTAATTTTATCAAACATATCTTAGAATTAAAGGAACTGCAACAACTAAGAGATAACCAGATTTTGCAAGTTATTTTGCCTAAGTGTAGATCTCCATTAAAAGATAGAGTGTTAGAATCCCTAAGGTATAATCAATCGGTAGAAGAACTTCATACCACACTAATAAGACATTTCATTCCCACCGGTATCTACGAAGAATTGAAGCGAAACTTAGTACTTCGTGCACAAGGTACATACGAGAGACTAGCTCATTATATTTCTGAAGTAAGAGAATCTGCTTTATTGTTACAAGTTAAATGGAGCGAACAACAGTTAGTAGACAATATCATAGTAAGACTATCCCCCGAGGAGCGATCTCGACTAGCACTCGTGAAGCCACCTACAACTTTTACGGAACTAGAACTATGTTGTATACATTCGTCCGACGTCTGGTATTCTGACCAGAATAGAAGTGTTTCTATGTCCCAGAGTCAACAAAGAAATTCATTGCAAACTAGACCTATTGGAAATGATACCCGAAACTACCGCGATAAGCGATTCGTAAGTACACATAAAACCCAAAACTATCCCCATGTTTCATACTCTAAACCAAAACCCCGACAACCTACCAGCGAAGTAAGTGAGGAAAGAAGATGTTATAACTGTGGAAAGGCCGGACATATTAGCAAGTTATGTAAACAAAAGCGTTATCTACAGAAAACCGACCAATCAAAAAATGTGTGAAGCTGGAAGACCGAAAATCCTACGTCTTCCGAAGCATCAGAAGGAAAGGTAACAACAATACTAAGCGTCAAATAAAGATGAGTAAAAATAAACGCAGAGATCCTTATTTAACAAAATTTATCGAGAAGTGCAACTCTATTGGTGCATGTAAAACAAGTATATGCCAACTACCCTATGTACAGATAGACCTTGGAGCAACGAAAACCCTTGGTTTAATTGATTCAGGATCTACCCGTAGTATAATTAGTAAACAGTTAGCCTCCTTATTAGCTAATCATAAACTGATTAAACGTAGCCAAATGGTGAACATAAAGTGTACCACCGCAAATAAACAAAATCTAAAGATATCGCACAGTATTACGGTGAAATTAAAAATTAAGAATTTTACTTGGTATATTCCCCTACTAGTAGCTGAAGAGTTAGGACAGAACTTAATATTAGGCGCGGATTTTATAAGAAAAACTGCTTTAATCCTTGATATATATGCAAAACAATATTTCTTCAGATTTGATCGTACTCAAAAATATCAGTTCGACTCCGAATTAAGTAACGACACTGTTAGTGAAACCGCAAATATTCATTCAGAGCCTAATGAATCGAGTCTAAGTCATTTAAAAGGAAATGAGAGACTAAGAATCCAAAAGTTAATAAAAGATTTTTCTGCTGTACTCACCCCCAAGTTAGGATTAACTCATTTAATTGAATATAAAATAAATCTTAGTGACAACAAAGTAATACGACTCCACCCATACAAACTATCTCCGCCCAAGATGGAAATCATGAGAAACCACATTAACAAACTCCTTGATCAGCACGTCATTGAACCATCAACGTCTCCATATTCATCGCCTGCATTCCTAGTACCAAAAGGAACTGACAAACATAGACTAGTCGTGGATTATAGACAACTAAATAAGAGTATAGAATTTGAATCGATACCATTGCCAGACATACACAGTGCGTTTCACTATTTTACAAAAGCGAAAATCTTCACCATAATGGATCTTAACCAAGCATTCCATCAAATTCCACTAGCTGAGGAATCAAAACATTTAACTGCTTTTGCTGTCCCATTTAATCTATATCAATTTACGAGAGTACCATTCGGTATATCACAAGGAAGTTCAGTATGCAGTCGACTGTTAGAAAAAATTTTCCATGATGTTAAATTTAAATTTGTATATCATTATCTCGACGATATAGTAGTATATAGTGAGTCAATGGATCAACATATTGATCACTTGCGTGAAGTATTATCCCGGTTAAAGAAAGCCGGACTGACCGTAAACCCTAGTAAAGTTAATTTCGCAGTGAAACAATTCTCATTCTTAGGTCACATAGTATCAGCCGAAGGTAAGGTTACCATCGATCCCGAACGTACACGCGCAATCCGAGAATTTTTACCTCCCAGAGAAGTCAAAGGTATAGCTAGATTTTTAGGTATGATTAATTATTTTCATAAGTATATACCCCACTTAGCAGATATAGCAGCCCCATTGAATGCCTTAAGAAAGAAAGGAACGAAATTCGAGTGGACTACTCAACATCAAGAAGCGTTTGAAACACTTAAAGAAAGTATTATATCCCCACCTGTATTGCAGTTAGCGGATTTCAGTAAACCATTTATCGTACAGACCGATAGTTCAAGTGTAGCATTAGGAGCCGTAATATACCAGGAAATAAATAATACTAGACTCCCGATCAGTTATGCATCCCGGACTCTGACCGAGCAAGAAAGGAAGTTCTCAGCCTATGAACTGGAATGTTTAGCCGTAGTATTTGCTTTTGATAAATTCAAACCATTTTTGGAACACAAAGAATTTCTACTAGAAACCGATAATCAAGCTTTATCATGGTTATTAAATCACCCAAAGCAATTAGGTCGTATCGGAAGATGGGTGTTAAGATTAAATTGCTACAAGTTCAAAGTGCAACATATTCGTGGAACTCAAAATGTAGTGGCCGATACTCTATCCCGCATGTTCCAACTACCCAATACAAGATCTGGAGAAGACAATATTGAAACCACTATCGTTAATACACTAATTACTAATTTTCCCCTTGCATTTAAGGATATAGCATATCACCAACAACAAGATCCGAAATTGTGTAAAATAATCGAACAAATAGAAAAAGGAAATAACTCTGATAAATATATCTTGAGTAAAAGAGTACTTTGTTTTAAGAAGGCAAACGGAAAATTACTAAGAATAATCGCCCCGGAAATAATCAAACCCATGTTAATGGAGTACTACCATTCATCTACAATTGGAGCTCATATGGGAATTAGGAAAACGATACATCGTATTCGCAAGGAATACCACTGGGAAAACATGAATAGTGAAATAAAAAAGTTCGTGAAAGAATGCGAAATTTGTGCGCTGAGCAAACCAGCAAGAACCAGTCAAGTCGGAAAATTAATCTCCGAAATACCTATCACTCCCTTCTCGAAAATATACATCGACTATTCTGGACCTTATCCCCGCTCTAAATCCGGAAATACTATGCTGTTAATTTGTGTAGACTCATTCACTAAATTCGTGTGGATGTATCCTATGCGTCGTGCATTAGCATCTACGACAATTAAAATTCTACAAGAACAACTATTTAAAAACTATGGCACACCTTTAAGCTTAATATCTGACAACGGACCCCAGTTTAAATCGAAAGAATTTAATGACATGTGTTTTAAATTAGGTATAAATCATATTACCGTGACCGAGTACAGACCGCAAGGAAATATAGCAGAAAGATACTTGCGTAACTTAAAATCAGCATTAATATCTTATCATGCAAAAGACCAGACAACCTGGGATCAAAATATTTCGTGGATACAATTTGCATTCAATTCAGCGTATCATGAAGGTCATAAATCAACACCATTTGATTTACTGTACAAGTACAAACCCAACCATCCTTTAACCACAAAGTGGAAAATCAATGAGTTATTACCCCGCGACGTGAATGGGAATAACATACGAAAAATATGGAACGAAGCTCGTGCAAATCTGAGAGCTAATTTACAGAAATCAAGGAAGTATCATGAGAATAATAATAAGCTAATAAAGTATAAAATAGGTGATTTAGTCATGTATAAAACTCATCCTATGAGTAAAGCAGTTGATAGGATCACTTCGAAACTATCTTATCGATGGTGTGGCCCCTACCAAATTCGTAAGTTCATCACCCCAGTCACTGTAGCTCTGTATGAACCCAATACAGAAAATTACGTTCGCAGAAGTCATTTGTCTCAAATAAAAAAATGTTTTTCGTGTCAAGATACAGAAGGAAGACTACGAGAAAGATAGAAAACCTAGAATACTATCTAAGTATTAAGAATAAAATATGTTGTATAGACTTATACCGAAATAGGATAAGATTGTGTAACATCCTATACTAGAGGTAACTATAAACTCAAAACCCCCTCGTACGAATACAAGCGAGGCCTGATCAACCTTAGCTAATGTCCTGCGAGAATGGTATTATACATGAGAAATCTGATGACAAGTATAATGAAGATGAAGAGAAAGAAAGAAAGAAAAATAATCTTTAGCGCTGTAAACTAAAAGTAATTCTATTGTTCTTACAATACGGTATTATTATTAGTAAGATACTCATGAGTATAACTCCGTAAAACGAGTGAGCAATTCAAGAAAAAACCGGTAGTAGATATAAGAATTAAAATAAGGTAGATTTACGTTTTGTGTATTTTATATAGTAGATGTAGTAGAATTTAGATGTGACATAAGTATAAGATAATCGATTGATGAATAGAAATAAGCTGAGAGAGAGAAATTTCAGTATGAAATATAATTGTTTATTAGAATTATATTATTCCACCCCCCCGTTTTTCATAGTTAAGTGCAGGAGGATGTGACGATTTTAAATATATCGAAAATCGCACAAATTAAAATTTTTAATTTTAATAAGTAAGAGTATCATACACCCTTACCTATACCCAGATTCCTGAATCAACTTGAAACCTTCCAGTACCAACACGCCAAGAAAAGTATTAAGTAGTGAATAATAATAATAATTACTTAAATAATTAAAAATGCGACTAGAGAAATAAAGAAATCCCTAAGTCATAATAAAATAAACATAAAGTATTTATCTTCTAATTAATGAATAAATAATAATAGGAAAAGTACGAACTATTTTCTTAGTGCGTAAATACGCACTAGCTGACTGAGCCCTCTCCCCTAAACCGTACGCGCATTCGGCCGTAGAACGTCGCAATGAGTAGACGTGAGTTTTGGTGTTGTACACATATACGTATGTGTATGTTCTCTAGAAGTATATCCAGCGTGAAATCTTGTTATTGTGAATAATGTAGTGTCTAGAGTTTGTGAGAAAATATATAAATAAAATAGAAAAAGGTAGCCAACACATCTCTTAAAAACAAAATCAAATGTAAGTGTAACATAGTTAACTACTAGACTGTAGTACTGAAAAGTGAGAACTATAACTGTAATTAAAATAAAGAAAATGTGAACTACAAGAATCTGCACTAAGAAAAGTGAAATTACAACATTTGGAACTTCAAGTAAACAACCTATCTTCGAGAGCTTCAAGTAAACTAAAAATCAACCCGTTGTAGATACTCCAAGAACAACGTACTCAACCCGTAGAAGACGACTGGAGATGTCCCAAGAATACAACAACAACCTCAGGTGATATCAAAACACAACTTTTGTAAATTTCCCTTAATAAGAAGTAACAAAGAACTTTAAAGAACTTGCGCAATGTAATGAACAAATTATCAGATTTGTATATTTTGTAATTTTGTAAGAAGTAATAGTAACCGTAATGTATATATTGATAAATTAATAATTTTGAGAAAATTGAGACCCGGATCCGTGGTATTAAAAGCAACAGTTATATGAATAAATTTTGATATAACAAGAATAATATAATTAAGATCTTTGAAGCAGTAAAAGCGCTATTTACTAAAATAACTTTCTTTAAAATCAGGAATAATGTTTGATTAATATTTCAATAGCAATAAAGAGATGTTTTAACTAATACCTAGTGAGTGAATAAGTTTATGCAAACCTTGTCAGTTTCCTATATCATACTTGTTTTGTAATTTGTTAGTAAGAGTTTTACTAACAACGGCAGCTGGTTTAGTTTACTGGTAAATAATTAAACTAGTTCCCAATTTTTGTGTTGTCTTGCCAAGGGGCGGCACACGTCTTAACCTTTTGGCATCAATTGTGTCATTTATATTGGTACATATATTTTTTCTTTCCCGTATTTCTGCTTTTTTTTACCCTATCCAGAAATGTGAGTCTACAGCACCTTCTCCAGTATCCCATTTCCATGGCTCGTAATCTTATCCTCAAAGTTCTGTAGCCTGCCACACCACAGCCCCATATGTTACAATACTTTCCACGAATGTCTTATAAATTTTGGTTTTTGTTTCGGGCTTTAGCTGTAAGGTGGGTGATTGCTCCATAAAGTGGAACGTAACTGTCTCGTCACTTGTCCTATACGATTTTTGATTTCTGTTACACTTGTGCCGTCTTTTGTAATCATGACACAAAAGTATTTGTATGAATCTACTCCCTCTACAATTTCCTGTTCCAACAATAGTCTATATCTCTACGTGTATTTCCGACGATAACATATTCAATATTATTTCTATATATTGTTAAGCCACATTTCTGGTAATTATTGATCTTTTGAATAAATACGATTCATTGTTGCAAGAGATAGTCTGTGGTCCGAAGAACACGGAGAAGTATGTGAATTCAAAAATTCAAAATTAACTCATTCAGACTTTATCTAAAAAAATACAAAACAATTTTTTTGTTTTGAAACAGATTGAATCTGCTTATTTTTTTCTGTAATAATGGACACTACAGTCATAGAAAAGAAAAGACCAACTGAGTTAAATAATCAGTTATGTCTCAGTTTCTGAAGATGAAGCTGGTAGACCCATCAAGTTAAAAATTAATTAAAGTTTTTTGGTATTTATAGAAATAACCGGTGAAAATGGACTAGGCTTTGAAGGAGAGATTTTTAAACAGATTTGTGAAAAACGTTTACGTTAGTTATATAATTCTAGTAGCTGCCACAGCTATAAGGAGAGGTTAGTATTCAAGAGGGAACAGGGAACAATCGTAAGAATTAAGTGAGGCTAGTAGGGAGGGCCGCAAAGGATTCCTGCAGGGGGCCAAGAAAAAAGAGTCACGCCACTGAAAGGTTCGCCCCGGTTATTTTACGCTTCCCCGTTTTTACCAATTCCACAATGTTCCCTTTCGAAGTTGCAAGTATGCTCTAAGAGGCAGCCTTATGTACTGTAGTACCACGTCAGTACTTACATCTCAATGTTCGTGCACTTAGAACTTACTCGACCTTATGAGAGAGCTGGGAAAGGCTTTATTTGATTCATCGTATCAAATGCCCTTTCGTAGCCAACGACCACTCAGTGGAAGTGGGTTTACTGTATACGTTTGACAACAATAATGATCAATCTCGATTCTGTCTAAAGACAGGGTTCAGCTCAACCGTTCTCTTCACGCTGTCGCTTCCTACGCTGCTAACAATAGCCATATGAAACTCGTCGCCATTGTAATGTGCAATGTGACGCGTAGTCTTCCAAACAACTCTTTCTGAAGAAATATGTTAATGGATTACAGGCTTCGACTTGTTGTGTATTCCGAGTGTTCAGCGAGAGCTTCCTGCGGTCTGAGACGGCCTTGCTTGCCCTTCCCCGCCGGCTCTTCTTCTCAGAATTGGCGTAACGTTCTCGCACACGAACAAAATATTATCCACTTATAAAGCTGACGTTAATTACTAACAAAGCTTTCTTTATGCAAGAACCAGTAAAGTTACACGCCTGCTCTAGCGAAATTTGCGATCTTCTTTATTCTCTCTAAGCAAGCAGTAAGACTACTATACAATTTTAATTAATGTATATTTCTATGTTTAAAACTTGCAACTTTAGAAAACAAGCTAAAAATTTAATGGCAGCTTTGAGTTTGTTTATTTCTAAATTAGACATTTCGTTTCGTATCAGACTATCTCCCTACTACGTTAACAGCCTTCAAAAGGGTCGCCTATCGTTTATTTTCATTGCACCTAAGCAAGTCGTCTGTTCATACATATTTAAGGAATCCCCAACCAACGTGGTCCCGTCTAGTTTCTTAAAGGCCAGTTTATTTAGTCGGTGTACAGTCTACAGTGTTCTATCAACATCGTGTTTTCTCGAAGCGTAGAGCATTGAAACCGAAGCGTGTAATCCAGTGCCAGTGCGTGTTACATCAAATTTTAAGCGGTAAACTGAACAGCGAGATTGATTTCAACAGTATAGTTTCATTGATAAACTATATATACTGACGAGAGGCCTTAAAAACTCTGCTGAAGACTGGAAGCTTATGAAAAAAATCAACTGACTGTGTAAAGTGTGGAAGAAACATGCATTTAATTACGGGCAAAATGGAAAACATGTACGGCACAGTACAATCTTTGGACTTCACGCGTTCTTTCCGTCACCTTGTTGTCCGTTTTAATTACATGGATTTTGAAGTCTCCTTTTTCTGTCAGTGTGAAAAAGACTGGTTTGTCACAACCAACGGCAAGAACATTAATACATTCTTTCAGAGAAATTCTTGTTGTGTGGCTGATTGAAAATTCTTGTAAAATTGGGGGCGTAGGGGAAACTGTCGAAATTGATGAAAGTGCATTCGGTAGACGGAAGTATAATCGCGGGCGACTAAGTACAATTCGTTGGGTGTCGGTGGAAACCAAAAATAATCAGTATCTTTCCATATTACCTTAAGCGGGTAGAGATACATTCTATAGAAGCCGTTAAGAAAAATATATGGTAAGTACTTAAAGACATTAGTCTTATTTTGTTAGGACAAACAGTAACAGAATTGTTACTGTTCAATCCGAGTACGCTTATTTTATTTTAAAATGTACCTCAAACAATTTCACGAGTCCATCCTAAATTTTACCTGTTACACCTGCAGTCAGTGTATTTTGGAACAATAAGCGACCCTTTTAAGGTCGTAAATGCTATTGTTTACGACTAAAGCAGGCAGTCTGACTAGATGGCCCCATCAGGTTTCCATAACCTATCTGCCGTCGTGGAAAATCCTAGTCTACGACACCCCCTCCCATGGACAGCCTTGGTTAATAATCCTCCATGGAAAGTCCTGGTTACGCCGCTGCCTCCACACGATCAATATGGACATTTTAGTAGATATCCTGCTTGCTACCCAGTTGTTTCAAGTTCAGTTTTCAACTCATCCCTAACTATGGACTTCCGACTTCACCTCTTAGCGATTTCTTTGTATTTTCCTTAAAAATCTCCATTTAGGTCAGGTTAGATAAATTTATTGTACAGTCAATTTAGTTAAACGCATACGGCTACGTTGAGCTGAAAATTAACAAAGGTGACTCTTAACACGTGACAACCTCTTAACACGCGACAGCGCATGACGCTGTTCCAAACTTTTGGAGATCATACTGCCCCGCGTTATCAAGGTCGGACATTAACGCAGTTTTTAGCGAGTTCCAGGCACCTATCCGGAATCTGACAGATTATTCTTAAACTCAGAAGTTATAAATATATGCGCCAGCGGCCGGAAAAGTAATTTAGTTTCTGACCAGCGACATTACTATGCGATTCGGAGTTATTGGTACCGTGATCTGCGGTCTTAGTGTAATTGTTTTAATTAGTGCAAAACTGTAAGAAGGTGACAATTGAACAACTGATGTATGTTGGACAAATTTGACTTGAAGTATTGTATAACAGTGTCTTTGTTGATTTCTAGGAATATAAGTATATAAGTGTTGTTTGTTTCTAATTACAGTTTGTAATTAGTGACTTCATTGGTGTCAGTTATTCTGTTTCCACCGTACAACAGGACGATCCGTGTGACCGTTGTAATAATACAATAAACTGTATTGTATCTATTTATAATTAGATACACAAATGAAACTTAGAATGTTAAAAATATCGTCACTTTTATTTTTAATTTTTTTTATTAGCGGGGATCCTACACTCTGCCGCATCGCGCATTTCGATCGCCATTCTCCCTATCCTTCCAGTCACCATGTTCAATACCTCAATCTTTCATGCTTTTCGTAATTCCTGTCCTCCACTGTGTTGTTAGTCTTCCTTTTCTTCTCCTGTTTTGTGGTCTGTAAGTCAATGCTTTCTCCTTCATCCTCATTACGTGACCATACCATAATAACTGTCTGGATTCTATTCTTTCTGCTGTTGTAAATACGCGCCCTGTTTTCCTTCTTATATCTTCGTTTCTAACATGTTGTATTCTAGAAATATTACACGCTCTACTTAAGAAGTCAATTTCCACAGTTTCTATCACTCTATCATCTTTTTATCTATATCTGAAAGTTGCCAGCATTCGCAGCCGTAAGTTAAAATGGACTCCACAATAGTTGTGTAGATTGTCAGTTTAGTTTGAAGTTTCATTTTGTTAGACCAAAATAACGAGTTTAGCAAACGAATAGCCTTTTTTCCCTGTTGTATCCTATTTTTAATGTCATTTTCTTTTGTTCCATCTTCTGAAATAATGCTTCCCAAATATTTGAATTCGCTACACTTTCCGATTCTATGGATTTGCAGATCTGGGTCTTCTTCTTGCATGTCTCCTATTTTCAGATATTCTGTTTTAGTAGTGTTTATGTTTAGACCCCATTCCTCGTACTCCTCTTTCAATTTTCTAAACATATAGTCTGTGTCGTCCTCGTCACACGCTATAATTACCTGATCGTCGGCAAATAGGAGAGTTGTTAAGCACTGCTCATGTATTTTTAATTTGAATTGAAATGTAGGTACTACAATTTTACTAAGCGGTAGCTATTCCCGTTTTGTATGGCAGTGAGACACAGATGATGGCCACGAAAATTAAACACAAAATACAAACAAAGCTATTACGAGTCCTGAAAGGGTGCAGAGAACGGACGGAATTAAAAATCAAGACATCTGAATATGTACCTACACAACATATAGGCTACATGCACGACGAAAATAAGAGGTTATAGACGAAAACGGAAAGAGCACTTAGAAAAGAAGTCTGGTTAAACAAGGGGTCGTTTACGAAACTAAAGGAAGGAGAATTGCACGACGGCCTAGAACAGTGGTTCCCAACCTTTCCGGACCCGCGAACCACTTTGGTCTTCCGCGTTCATTTCGAGTACCACCGTAAAGGTTATTGGGGTTTTCTCAATAAAACACTTGATACAACACGAGTAGTAGGCCTATATCTTATTAATCCTAGTTATGTATAATTATTTAAATCTAATAAATAAAATTTACAAAACAGGAACTGATTTTTAAAATTAATTTCAGGTTGGTTCTATGTTAAAATAAAGTATTTAGCATCGCAAAGTGTTTAGGTTGTTTTTATAAGGGTAATTGTTTTAAATCATCTCCGATGAGAATTTATTGTTGTTCTGAACATACATTTTTATTTATTTATTTTAAGTAAATACTTTTTCCTAGGTAGGGCTTCTTGCGTACCACCGGTTGGGAACAAGATGGACATATTTTCAAATATAGACTAATCTTCCCAGATTAACTATAGTAGAAAAAAGGTAACTGTACAATCGACTAAATCATTTGAAACAATTGTAACGTGTTAGGGAAAGGACTGGAACCTTAGCCCCACGTCGGCGACGAGAAATCGTGGAGTAGACCGACCACGCAATCAACGTATTTCACGGCTAGTATGGGAACGCAGACACGTTGTCAATCAGTCTTCAAGCGTTGTGATAAGCACTGAACTCGTAAGGAATGGATCGAGTATAAATTACGCGTGTTCAGCGAAACCTACACGCGAACATGCACAAACACGAGACAGTGCCGGTAACGCCATCTATAATAGTAAATATAAGATGTGACGGTACATGTCATCCCGATGAAATGACGTATATCAGCGTAGATGCCAGCTGTCATACGTTCGATAATTACACAGTTATTCACACTAATTAATAACTATACAGTTTTTCATATAATTGAAAACGTTTCCATGTGTAACTGTGGTTAAATCACGCTTAACAGATTGAGAAGTCCCTTTAAAAAATTTAACACTTTACTGTTCAGACTGTAAACACCTTGTCATTCCCAACTAGTACATCCATAAGTCTGCAAGATGTTTACAATACACTTTGCAGACGATCAGGCTATAATTGCAGAGGACGAAATTGGTATAAGTTATTTGGTTAGGAAACTAGCAGAAAAATATGCGAAATGGGGTCTCGAAATAAATACCTCAAAAACTGAGTACCTTATAGTAGGCGGTGAAGCTCAAGACCTAGAACTAGGAACAAAAGTGATGAACATATTAATGACTTCAAGTATTTGGGTGTAGCAATGACATCGGATGGTGACAGCAACCAAGAACTAAAAGTCAAAATAGGACAAGCTAAGACAGCAACAAAACAATTAAACAGTCTGTTTGGAGTCCACGAATAACAAAAAACAATAAGTTTAGTACGTAGGCTTTCAGAGTGGAGAATGATGAGCTGGCTTCTGATTGGTTCGCGTTATACACTTTAAGCGGCCAAAAAAGTTATAAATAGAAACAACGTAGCCTTTTTTTGTTCGGCATACCACCCTATTTCGAACAATTTTTGCTACTGAAGATGGCCACCGGTGGTGTGGCTGAAACGTCTAGCTGCAGAACATGAAGCATTCGACCACGGCCTTTCAGCCCGGAAGTTTTAAATAATTATAAATAATTATAAAAAACAATAAAATCATAATATATAAAACTATAGTCGAAAGTATAAGCCTATATGGAGCAGAACTGTGGGAAATTAATAAAAGAAATAAATCCATACTAAGAGCTATGGAGATGGATTACTGGCAGAGGTGCTGTAGACTAACAAGACTAGATAGAGTGAGAAATGTAGAGATAAGACAAGCGATGGAAATCGACGTTGACATTATAGAAACAACAGAAGCAAGAAGACTGAATTGGTTCGGACACCTAAAATGAATGTCAGATGAGAGATGGCCAAGTAAGGTATGGGAGTGGACTCCACCGTCTAGAAGAAAAAAAGGAAGACCTAAACATTCATGGAAAATGGACGTCGAAGATGCAATGAATGCAAGAGGACTTACAGAACAGGACTCTTTAGACCGGCGCCAGTGGAAGCTAGGATACGAGAGGCGGCGCCAGCCGTAATTAAATCGCTTATAAAAAAAATTGTTCAGACTTGTTTCGAAAAACGGACAAAACGTTGTTTTCGTACCGTGTTTTGCAAAATCGTATAGGCCTGTTTGTCTACTCTATTATATTAAAATGATGTGAACGTTTGGTAAGTGTTCACGTCAGACAGCAGAGATCAAATTATGTTACGAGCGATATATGATGCTTTGAAATATCAAAGAGGAGAACACAGTAGGTACAGTACTTATGTTAGCGAGTATGTCGGCTAAGGAGTGGACAAGACATCACGAGCAGGAAGCAATTTTGTCTTGGAGAATGAACTTGGACCTGAGGAAGAGGCGGGTACAGAAGCGCCATAGCGCACATACCTTATTTTCAATTACTCTTATTTTGTTTATTAAAGTCCTACGTGTTTTTGTTGTTAAATACAGGTTGCCGAATTTATATTTCTCAAGTATCAACAGGAAACTGCAATGTTATTTAGACACAGAAAACATTGACTACTGAACTGTTAAAAACAAAGCCTTGATCATGTTATAGAGTTACGAACTTCATTCATAATTTCATCATCATTACATCAATGCTAACGACTTCCAGTTCGATTAAGAATCTATGAAAATGGACTCTCAGTTTAACAGTAATTCAGAGCATATATTAAGGAATTTGCACTAGGCGGCACTAAACCAACCTGTGTGTGTGTGTGTGTGTGTGTGTGTGTGTGTGTGTGTGTGTGTGTGTGTGTGTGTGTGTGTGTGTGTGTGTGTGTGTGTGTGTGTGTGTGTGTGTGTGTGTGTGTGTGTGTGTGTGTGTGTGTGTGTGTGTGTGTGTGTGTGTGTGTGTGTGTGTGTGTGTGTGTGTGTGTGTGTGTGTGTGTGTGTGTGTGTGTGTGTGTGTGTGTGTGTGTGTGTGTGTGTGTGTGTGTGTGTGTGTGTGTGTGTGTGTGTGTGTGTGTGTGTGTGTGTGTGTGTGTGTGTGTGTGTGTGTGTGTGTGTGTGTGTGTGTGTGTGTGTGTGTGTGTGTGTGTGTGTGTGTGTGTGTGTGTGTGTGTGTGTGTGTGTGTGTGTGTGTGTGTGTGTGTGTGTGTGTGTGTGTGTGTGATTTTTATATATTATAGAAAATTATGTAATTTCAATTTAACTTAACCATACCATGATCATGTTTATTCTTTACTCATGAAATTAACTGTAAAAATAGACACAAATGCTTTAGACATTAGGAAAAAACACCACAGACACTAAAATGGATTCATTATAATTACTTGTGTAATATTCAATAAGTACATTACAGTGTGGTGTGCACATTACTACTGCACGGAGGCCTGTTACAAATTTAAAGCCTGTATAACTGGTCTACTTAAAACTATATAAAGTACTGTAGTTAGATTGGCAAAAGCTTAAACACTATAATTTTGTTTAATTTTAAGTAATTTTTTTATGAGCAATGCATAATCATTTCTTATTAAATTGCTTTACAACTAAATAAGTTAGTTAAGAAAGAAAAAGGAAAAAGTATGCTAGTAACAAAATATTTCCTTAATTCACATCAAAGGTACAAACTTAAAAAATAGAGTCTTTTGAAAAAAAACTTCTTGATGTAATCATGATGTTTGTATAGTTCTTCATCATGAAGTCTTCACCTTTGTTCTTTACTTCCCACTTCTCAATTCGCACACTGTACAGACAATGCTGAAAGATAATATATGCAAATGCAAATGCACCTTCGTGATTTACTGATTTCTCCCCTTTTTTCCTCACTTTTCGGCACCGGCACTAATACCTGCCACTAGGTGGCACTAGTGCCGCCTAGTTTATTGCTTAAAATATGCTCTGCAGTAATTACTATGAGACATAAAAGATAAGTAAATACAGAAACATAAAGTAGTGTCTTATGAATATTTTTGTATAACTCTGCCAATGGTATGCAATTCCTGAAGCTTTCACAGCCGGCGTCAACACTGTTAGAATTATTGTTATTATTAGCTGGGCTCCTAGACCATGGTCGACTGTTATTTAAGACAGACGTTTCGACCCCACGATCAGCGGACAAACATTTGGCAAGGTGTCCGCCAAATCACCCCAGTAGATAGTCTCTACCTCAGTACTGGGGTGATTTGGCGGACACCTTGCCAAATGTTTGTCCGCTGATGGTGGGGTTGAAACGTCTGTCTTAAATAACAGTCGACCATGGTCTAGCAGCCTGGCTAATAATAACAATAATTCTAACAATGTCTGCCAATGGTGATGTTTAACACTGCCGGTCGCAAGCCCGGGCCCTCATCTTACAAATGATGAGGAAAGCAGAGTGAAATTGTTAAAATACCTGGGTCCATCTGGCTCCGAATGGTAGCACTCAGTTATAGCGCCCCGGCCTAGAGTAACAGGTGGCAAACGGACAACGGTCTCGAAGGCGGAGAACGAAATTTCCAACAGCGGAAGAGCCCAGAAGGTGGGTCTCCTAACGAAACACAGCGCAGGTCTGGAGGCTCGAAGGTGGCACTCCACCACCAGACTTTCTTGCGGTCGGGTTGGTAGCCATTCAGGGAAACTTAAGTACCTTCAATTGTCTAAAAAAGGAACATGTAGAAATCACTTGTAACAACGGATGATGTAATAGGTTCTGAGTCTTATACTTGGAAAGCAAAAGAAGAAGAATTTTCCTATAATTCCCGAATTGTATAGTAACCTGAGACAAAGTAACAAAAAAAAAAATCATTATATTGTTAAGACAGTTATGATAACAATGCAATAAGTTTCTTTACAATATCATATTACATTCCAAGTTTATCTGTAATCTGTCGGTACTGATCTGCCAAAGTATCATGTCTGTAACTACAATAACCAATACGACTTTGCTTCCGCCACTTGTCTGAATTGGCATTTAGCATGCTGTCGCTATTTATTCATGTCTCACCATTGAGCCTGTGTCTGTTTTAGTAACCTGTCTTTGAAAATTGTACACTGTGTGTATGAACAGTTTATCTGGTTATAGTGAGAGGTGTACACACGTGCTTGCATATGTGTGTGTGCGCGCGCGCGCATTAACAATGCCAAAGATTAGACAGACTTCATAAATACAACACTGGATTTAAAAATAAAAAAACAAACAAAACAAAAAAGTGGGATGATGTTTTGTGTTATCTTGTGATAAATAACATTAAATAATAAAGAAACATTGTCCTAACCTGTTAACTACGCTTTAAGGATTATAGTAATGTTATGAACTAACTTGTTGAATTTACGTTCAATTAGATGGAAATACTTTTCTCTAGAACATTAGGACGGTGTTATCTCGGGTGTTCCAGAATGTGAAGTGCAGGTCGAGGAGCCTGCTGTGTGGTTTTAAAGGGATATGGAAAGGGTTATAAGGGACTAGATAGCAGCTAGATTTTTCACTTGGTTCTGTGGCTGCTAAAGGCACAATACTCTATTTACTTCTATAAACAAAATACATGTGTCCAAATAATGAATCCATTTCAGTTAAAAGTAGTTCATTTCCATTAATTCTCTAATATAAAACGATAAAAGATTCAATATTTCAAAAACATTTAATATCCAATTAGTATAATGAAACATTTACAGGATGATAGTTTAAAAAATACATTAAATAAACTTTCTTATTTTTGTATTTAAAAAAATTTGTTGATTAATCCAGTTTTTGCATGATGCCTTCATTAAAGTCTGAAGACTTAAAATTAATTTTGATTCCCTTAATAAATTGTTCTCAGTACATAACAGGCTAAATACTATTCATATGGTCTTGTTTCATAACATTACTCAGTATATATTATACAATTTCTGGTTTTTAAAAAGACTTTTCAGCAGATATGTCTGATAACATCATTGATAAATACAGTCTCAAATAGTTAGTATATGTGAACAGTCCATTATCAGAATGTGAGGTCTTTGAGGTCCCTTCCCAAGGCGAGACTTCCGGCAACCACTATGTGTGCCTAGTAAATATGGTATTGTACATAGCCATTGAAACTGGAGTCCATCTGTTTGTTCACTGTAAGTATGCAAAGGAACAAACTGACCTATTAAAAACATTACTCTCCTTCATGAAATCACAGTAAGGTAAAAAAGTCTGAATCTTATTTATCATGATCTTAATACTATATTTTAATTGTAATATTTGTTTTGTTCAAATATTTAGGAATTTGTAACTTTTCTGAAATAAATTGGCTTATTTATCTTATTTATGAATATGCGTGCGTGCACACGCACACACACACATACACACACTGTTTTTAAATAGAAATGGGAAATTCCAGATACCGTTTTATGGCTCGAGTCCATTTGACAGTAATTTTATTATCAACTAATAATTACATTCGACAATTCCATAAATGTGTACCGGTATACATTTATGTGTGTATGCCCACAGAAGTGATATACAAAAGAGTTCTTTAGCGGACAACAGTAATTTCCCACATGCAGCTCAGCTATTTGATTAAAAAATTTAAGTAATCTGAGGAGACTGTGTACAGTGAGACATAAGAATGTTGTACAATTATACTGCTTACAATGTACTGTAATTGAAGACCAGTTTGTAAGACTCAACTGTCTTCTCATTTCTTATGAACTGCCTGTGCAACTTGTATTAATTAAAATTGTAACATTGTTACTGGTACTTCATTTGTTAGATCTGTTTTTTCCTTATATTCTTGTGGATCTTCTTTCTCTTCATAATATGTCTGTATTTTTTTTACTGAAATTAACTGTTCTCTTAATCATCTTTGATACTGTTACATGCACAGGCATGTAAGAACTTCATGAAAAGATATCCTGTTCACAATACCAGGAACTGAGTGTACTTTAACAAATGGATTTTGCTTGTACTTTACAGAATGTCAACAATATTAGTTTGCGCCAGTATAAACTGGTCAGAAAATTTGTATGCATATGTAACAGTAGATGATAACATAGTGTTATTATGAGTAAAATTAATGTGTTTCTTATGTTATAATGCAAAACAAAACTTTATATGTTAAATAAAATACAATAAAAGCAAAATAATGTTAGAAAAATAATTAAATGAAAATGACCAATTTTTTCAAGACTTCTTTTTGTACAATAGCAATATCATTTACTATGCCCATCCCATACATGTTCAGCTAATTTAAGTATGTTAGTCTTCCATTCGTCAACGTTTTTCCTATGTTCTGTCAGACATATCTTCTTGAAGTGTTGCCAAAAATACCATAATCCACATTCACATGGTAGGCTGTGTATAACATTTTATACTCTTATTTAGGTAGTTTTGCCATGGTATTGCACAAAATTTTCTATAGAGTGTTAGGGGAGTGAAAGGCAGTACACAGTCCATATTTCATTGTGGTTCTCCGAATTATTTCTAAAGCTCCCCGTACACATGGAATAACTAACCTACTCTTCACATCCTCGTTGTTTTTATCATGAGCGATCTTTCTCATAGCTAAAGTGTCATTAATAAGTGAGACTCAGGTTGTCCAACCTAACCCTTCTGATAATGTTCATGTACCATCAAAAGTTAGGTTTATAGATCATATAACTTTAATGGTTTTCAGCCTTCAGCTGCTTTTGATGTGGCTTTATATACGTAACTGTAGAATGTTTTATTCTAATATAACCAGCAACATTGTTTGTTGGAAAAGCTTACCAGAAGACTGAAATGTTATAGCTTACCAGCAAGAAAAAAATTAAATCCACCTCTAACGGCTAAGTGAAAACTGTAGTACTGACTGTACTTGAGAGGTTATGTTCCTGACAGATGTTCTATGAATACTGATACATACCACACCTGGTTCCCCTCTAGCGTCTCCACAGGGGAAAAGCAGCAGATAGTATATACGGTCGCAGGGGGGATTTAGGTAAATATTGTTATGACATCACAGAACAATCTACGTGTTTATCGAATATTCCAGTTGAATCCACCAGAATCTGTGTGGTATACACAGACTACACAGTCGGTTGTATATCTCTCGACGCAGCGTGAGATTTTTTCTGGAAGCTGCCAGCCGCGCGGACTGTGTCAAGGCCGCAATTAATTACATCATACACACTGGTGCTAACACGCAGTTTGGAATCTTCTGGTCTGTGAGCACTGTATAAATACTAGGCGGCAGCGGCCTTAGTTTTCAGTTATAGTCGCGATATATGACAGTGCGGTTCGAGTTTATTGTCGGGCGATTACAAGTGATTATCGGGCGATATTACTGTGTGCGTTCAAGAACAGTGAAGTGTTGTGTTTAATAATCGGGCGGGACAATTGTAATGCAATTGTGTTTTAATATTAGTTGACATTTTATGAGGTGTGAACAATTTTTATTTGATTTGTTGTAGAGACTGTGTTGTTAATTATGAACTGTTTCACTGTGAAAATTAAAGCTGATAATTAGTGACTTAATTGACGTCTTGTAATTTGTTTTCCACTGTACCTATGACGATCAAGTAGACCGTCATAACAGTGGTGTCAGAAGTGGGATAGAACAGTTAACAGTGGACACTTTGTACAAGCCAAGGGTAATTCGTAATTAATCAGAAAACAATGGATGCCAGTCAGATGATGGAAAATTTGCAGGCGCTGCTGTTGCAGACAGAGGATGAAAAACGAAACAGGAAACAGAAGAGGCTGAGGAATGTCAGAAAGCGCTAATGCTAGAAACATAAGAAAGACAAAAATAAGAACGTAACCAGGAGGCAGAGGAACGGAAGTGTGAAACAGAAGACATCAAAGAGTTAATACAGGAGGAAAATCAGACACAAGAACAAACCGCTGCAGAGTTGGGTCTCCTACGAGGTGAGCTTAATAAACAAGTTACTAAAATATCGGAGGTACAAGAATCAATGGCATTAAAAATAGCTGAAGTAGAGAAATCTGTTTCAGGTGTTGAAGAATCGATGTCTACAAAAATATCTGTCATAGAAGAAACCATGTCAAATAAAATATCTGCAGTAGATATCTCAATGGCAAACATAAAGGGAGCAGTTCCTGAAGATATAACCAAAACAAACTTTTGAACAGACGTACCGGTGGTAAAGACAGAAAAAGACACAGAAAATACGTCAGTAGAGAAAGTCATTTTGTCTCCAGTAGGGACAGTTCATGTCAAAGCTCCAACCTTTGACGGAAGCAGTCACTGGGCAACGTACCTCCGGCAATTTGAAGCTGCTGCATGTGCAAATAATTGGACAGAGAAAGACAAAGCAGTCTCACTCGTTCTCGCATTAAAAGGTTAAGAGCAAGAGTAACTAACAAAAGAGCAGAGCAAGCCTCCTCAACACAAGATAATACAACAAGAACACCAACCAATCAACGAACACAACACAACATAGAATATAACAATGGAATTATTGATATCGATATGATATATAAATATCTACTCTCGCTAAAGCAACTCTCACAATAGTGGATTTAAGGAAATCCAATACTTCAAAACTGACAACACACAACTGGTGTGTGGCGTGACCATATCTGCATTCTCCACAAATAAATCAATTCAGGTATGTATTTTGTCTAGAAATATCCTCAATAGGGCTGCCGCAGCTCCGGAACAATTGATAAATGAAACAGTGCCTTCGTTAGACAGAAAATCAACGAACAAGTAATGACCAATTCCAACAAGGAAAGTGAGAAACTATATAAAAAAAAATATAAACATGTGTGTGACCCGTACTGAACAATGGCTCCACGCTAGCTCCGGTTTACATCAAGTACATATACACATATATATCACATTTAATCTAACATATATAACACACAAAAAATACAACATTAACATCTTATAAACAATTAACATGTGACACCAATAAAAATCTTTGTTTCAAATCTTTTCTCTTTCAACACATGTCTGTTTGTTCCAACACCCTCTTTTACTGAACCCGAAATTTCACCCTGCAAAAATCCACCAAAAGAAAACTCCCCAAGCTACCTTGCAAGTCCTGTCACATTTTGCACATGGGCCCCACAACCACGCTCTGCTAATTGAAACGCTGCCCCAAATTTTTTTACAAATTTTTTTTTTTTTTTGGGGGGGTTACTTAATATTTAAAACTAGACGCGTGGCGTAGATGGAAATAAAATGTGCTGAGCCCATCGTGACAGGACTTGCAAAGAAACACTTGTTTAACAGCAACAACATTTTTTTTATTAGTGCATCACTTGATTTTAGACAAATTCGTTTTACAAATTACACTTCTCTTCGTCTTGATTTTTTTAAACTAAACATCAATCCAAATTTTTTTTATAAGCACCATGGTGGTTGGCTTGGACTAATAACATCTCAGAATATCTCTCACAATTAAATTACAACATTATATTACAACCAGACACAGATTATTTCAAGTTTCAATGAACAAAAGATTTTTCATTTACATTCACAATGCTTGAACAATTAATCAGCTGTTTTGATTGTTCATCATCTTTTTCACAGCACTAAACTTTATAGTATATTGAAACTTTCACTTGTGAAACTTACTTGTCTTTTCTTCTGTACGCGTTTCGGCATGGTGTTCACCTTCATCAGCTTCGAGACAGACTGCCATTCATTTGTAACGGTTTTTAAGGTATAGTGGGGGTGGTGTGTGGAGGAAGGGGATTGGCGCGGGGATCCAAATTATTGTTAGTTTTTTGTACAATTGTGTCAAAAAGTGTGTGTGATTTATACTGTAATTGGTCGTTAAGTATGTTGTTTGGTTGTGTTGTGTGGTGTTTGTATATTTCATATTGTTCTGCTGTGTTAAGTTTTCGACCTTTGGGTAAGTAGTGTAAGATTTCAAGATTAGTATCTATGTTGGTGTAGCTGTGGTTTTTTGTGTGTATGTGTGTGGCAAACGCGGAATGTATATTGTTGTTGGATAAAACTTTTAGGTGTTCAGAGTAACGAGATGAAAAAGATCTTCCCGTCTGGCCTATGTAGAAACTATTGCAGTTATTACAATTTAATTTGTAAACACCTGTTTTGTTGTATTTGTCTATGTCCGTGTTTGTATCATTGATGTGTTTTTTGATGGTATTGTTTGTTCTGTATGCTATTTTGTACTTGTGTTTTCTGAACGTGTTGGCGAGTTTGTGTGTGTTGGAGTTATGGTATGTGAGTGTGATGTATTTAGTTTGAGGCGTGTTGTTGGTATTTTGTGTTTTGTTGTTTTTGTTTATGATGTGTTTGTGTAGTTTGTTTATTAAATTAGGGTTTTATCCGTTTTTTATTGCTATGTATTTGATTGTGTTGAGTTCATCATTATAGTTAATTTCACAACTGATGAAATGGATTTATTAAACAAAGGACTGAAACATAATTTGAAAAACAATACAACTAACAACAAAAACCACAATAGACATATACGTGACATAATCATAGACACAGAAACAGCTGTACAAAACACGCACAATAACGATCAGTACCCAATACGTCACGAAATAAAACGGAAACTCCAACGCACACATATACAACCAAAAAGACACAACAACGAAATAAAAACGCTTAATAACAATAATAACACAACATAACAATATTAAAAGCTGATAAAGGGAACATAAACGTCATAATGGACAAACATGAACTAAACACTAAAATTGAGAATTTCTTCAACGAAAATAATATAACGAAAATAAATAAAGACCCCACACTAAAATTTCAAAAACAGATTAACAAATTTATAAATAAAACAAAACACATAATCAAACCAGAAAACACCAAATACCTTAAACAAATCAATCCTAACCCCCCGCAACTAAATGCATTACCGAAAATACACAAGCCTAACATTCCCATCAGAACATTAATAAACAACACACAAGCTCCCTCCCACAAAAATCAGAAAAAACATTAATCTCAGTAACAATACTTCTATCAAAAATAACATCGAACTAGTCAAGAAAACCGAACACATCCACATCCCACACAATTCAACACTAGCATCTTTTGATATAACCAATTTATACACTAATGTCCCAATTCAAGAAACCATACAAACACTAGAACATTTACTCAGACAAAATAACACGCCCGAAACACACATACAAGAAATCATCACACTCACCAAAATAATAACTGAGCAAAATTACTTTACATACAATAACAAGATATACACACAAACAGACGGTCTCCCGATGGGATCCCCCATGTCAGGAATACTGGCAGAAATATATATTGCAACTTTACTTATATGCGTTGTTGTTGTGTCGTGTTATGTATGAGTACCTACCTGCTGTCCGATCTTGCGGATTCTTCCGACTAGGGCGTGTGGATTTTGGATTTGAATTTCGCAAGCTAGTAATCTCAAATTTATGGCAACAACACACAAAATAAGTTACTTTAAAGGGGGAGAGTTTTGTGAGACTGGTAGGCTTTATCGTACAACAATAAAACAATGAAATATGGGGCAATAAAACGTTGTTTATTACTCCAATAACACACAAGAATAAAATGGTTATTATATTATCAATTATCTTACTGTCTAAACAATGAATCTATGTTGACTAATGTTTTTCAATTGGTTAATAATTGAAAAGAAACTAAACTCGTTATTTGGCGAGTTAATTGCAATTGAAAATTTAATTAATTAATTGATTTGATTTAATTAAATTACTTTAACTAAATTGAATTTAAATGTTAATAAAACATAATATAAAAACTCTGAAGTTAATTAGAATAATTTTCAAAAATAAATTATGCGTGACATTCTAATTCACGTCATTTCATTTCTAGTGATTTGACTTCTGTTATACTGCAGTATGAGCTAATAATTAGATTGTTAGTTAAGATTTGTATAGCGCTTTTATATTATTTCTATTTTCTTAACTACAGCTTACTAATGACTTAGACTGCTATACAGATTATCACAATGAATTTATTCTTATTTACTAGAGTCTTTGATTTTTGTATGGCACCTGAATTGTTCAAATTACAATGCTTTTAAATGAAAAGATAGAAAATTTGATGTTGAAAAATAAATAAGTTGATTTTGCTTTCCTGTTATTGAAGAGGATGGTAGAGTTGCTCCCAATTGTCCCTCGTTCATTCCGGTCCGGTCGCTAGAGAAAGTAATCTGCTTAGAGCTCCTGGATTCGGTCGTTGAGTTCAGAATTCGGTAACACTCTGCTTCCTTGCTGTTCGTTGTATATGTTAACGTCTACGGCTCTCTGCTGGAACTGGTTTCTGTCCCTCGTCGATTCGCACGTTGCACGTCAGCGTGTGTGTGTGTGTGTGTGTGTGTGTGTGTGTGTGTGTGTGTGTGTGTGTGTGTGTGTGTGTTTCGTTCGAGTGGTAGCTCTGCTCGTCAGCTGTTCACCAATGATTGAGACGGCCTCTCTGCTGTATTCTTGAAGTCTGGTGGATCTCTTGCGTGCTTATGACCACAGCTTGCAGTACACAATAAGCTTGGTTGATGTAATGAAGAGTATCTGACTTGATGCAATAATTACGAGCTGTACAGTTGATCTGTATTTACTGTGTTCGTAATTGCGTGTGATGACCACGTAGAGTCTTCTGATTGAATCTTCACAACTATGGTTACGAGACGATCGAAGAATTACGTCCTTACTTCGCAAGTACTGGCAGAAGAGTGATGTTTCAGCCCGAAAACACCGCGCTGGTCGGGGTTTTCGTCAAATGATTTGATTGGCTGACACACTCTCCCTACTACATAAAATTTGAATTCCCTTGGTCCGTGAGAATGAAGCTAGATTCCCACAGAGGGAGAATTAATATTATTATTAATATCATTATTACGGCGGAACCAATTTGTCGCTCCGGATTTCCTGTGCTTATTTAATTTTGCAATATCTTGGTGCGAAATCTAAAATATACAATCTGTTGGAAATTATTATCTTTATAACATATTCAAATCTCATTAATGTAGCTCTATTTTTACAGAAGTTATTCAATTAAATTAATTAACTCTTTTATTTGTTAATTATATTGCGTAAAATTTGCACACGTCATCATTAATATTTCGGCAAACATTTTGGCTATCTTGGATTTTGCCTTAATTTATTAGTTTCCGAGATATTAATAATTAACAGTTTGGGTGTGGCCCTTCCTTGTACAGCGAGCTGATTACATAACGGCCACGTGTGTGTCGCTTTACAAAGCATTATTTTCCACGCTCTACATACAAATGGAGTTTTGGCTATTACAATTTATTCAAACATGATTTTAGTATAGAGATGACATATAACCCCAAATAATTAATATTTGGTGCTGTTATATACGCCCCCACCCATTTAAAAAAAAAAATGAATGTAATAATTACAGTTATTTTTTTTTCAATCATTACACACGTATTTTGTCATCATTATACTTACTACTTATACATTGGATTACTTATTCTAAAGACACATACATAGGTGTTAATGTTATTCCATTATATACAATTTAACTCTAAATACAGTCTATTAATAATATCATATTTGCAAATTATTGTGTATCAATGTTTTTAGAACGGGTAGTATCTAACTGCAGCGTTCCAAAGGGTTTGTTTGTAAACAGTGGCACATGCACGAAAGGAATTTGCTGACAGTTTGTTTACCGTCGTTATCGCCTGCCGCGCGGCTCTAATTGCTTGACCTATATTCAAACCGTCGGTCGGCAGTTACCGCGTGACGTAACTATTTCCTGCCTGTGCGTTTGTTTCATTGTACACGCTCGTTATTCACCGCGTTATAAAAGCATTATTATTTAATACACAATTTACTACAATTATTATTATTAATATAAAACACAAGTAATTTATTTTAATTCTAATTATAATATAATTAAATTATGATTAATTCTAAATATTATTTATTTTTAAAATCTTATTATTTCGTCCCGACGCGCTTTGGAATCCCATGCTACTCAAAGTATTTTCTCAAAGAGCTCGCATGATATTTACCTATCGTTTTTGTTCGGTCGAGCGTCGTAACGATAAATGTGTGAGGCGCGAGTTGTTGAGCCAAAAGATACGTACCATTATATAAACGAAAAAACTTTGCGGCTACATTTATGTCTCTTCGGCCTACGGGATTCGCCTTGAGCAGCACTTTCTCACCTACTACAAAGTTAGTTAGTTTATGAGTAGCATTGAATTTGTCCGCCCTCCTTTGCCCTTTTTCAACTATTCTGTCCCTCACAAGTTGATTTTTACACTGTACCGGCAGAGGTAGATTATAAGTCTTTGGCCTGCTTAAATAATTATTCCAAAATCTCTCTGGCTTTGTTCCAGAGTCTAACTCTGCTGGTGTGTATTCCGTGGTATCGTGATAATTCTCGTTTATCGCCTTTTCGAAGAATGATAGGAACTCGGGCCATTTACTTTGCTCCTTATAGCAATATATACGGAATATTTTACCGATTTCCCGATTCACCCTTTCGGCGAGGTTGCCTTGTGGTCGTCGTATCGAGGTGAGGATTGCTTTAATACCATTACGCTCCAGGGTTGCTGCCCAGTGTTTATTTTGGAATTGCTTTCCCTGGTCACTAAGCACGCTGCTTATCGGTCCATGTTGTGGAATATACTTGTTAAGTATAATGTTTAAAACGGACTTTGTGGTGGGTCTAGGGATCGCGTAAAGGCTAACTTTTTTAGTGAACACATCGACACAAACTACAATGTGTTTTAGGTTTCTGGTAGCCTTGGGTAGTGGTCCCAGAAAGTCGATGGCGATCATCTGTCCCTTACCTTCCGTTATCACATTTGCCATGGGAACGTAAGTATGCAAGTTTGGTGCTTTCGCTGTTTGACACGGATGACATGTTTTTAACAATTTCCTTACCCTACGATACATGTTTGCAATTGTAAAATCCTCCTGCAATATTTTTACACATTTTACAGGAGATGCGTGCGCCATTTTTATATGTAATGATTGTGTTACACACGCAAGCATCGCTGGAGACAATACCACCTTCCATTCGCCCTGTAACAATTTATACAATATATTGTCTTGTATGAGGTAATGCGGATTCGGGTGAGCTGCTAACATTAGTTTTTTAGCACGGAGTGCGAGGTCATTGTCCTGCTCGCGTCCTATGTTTTGTAGCATATTGGTAGCTTCAGGCGCGACAGTGTATTGCATATTTAACACTCTCAACTCGTCGTCAGCTGCTTCATATACCTCCTCCTTTTCTACGGGCGGATATCTACTTAGAGTGTCTGCTGTGGTATTCTCTGATCCTTTGCAATATTTAATAGTAAAAGAATACTCCTGAATAGCTAACACCCATCGTGTTAGTCGGGAATTTGCTAGTCGACATTTTAATATAAAAGATAACGCCTGATTATCTGTATGGATCTCGAAATGGGTACCATAAAGGTAGTGTCTGAATTTTCTGAGAGCGTTTGTTATGGCGAGTATTTCTTTCTCAGAAGTACAATAGTGCAACTCAGCGCCTTTGAGCGTTCTATTGGCGTATGCTACAACATGAAGACTACCTTGTTCGTCTTCCTGGTGCAACACGGCGCCGATAGCATACTCGCTAGCATCAGTGTACATTACGTACTTCCTACCCTGCTGTGGATGGAACAATTGTAAATTAGTTTGGAACAGGCCCTTAACCCTCTCAAACGCATCGTTCTGTTCAGAACCCCATTTCCACTTTATATTTTTGCGTACCAGCTGTAGCAAGGGGACTGTATATTCGGCGTATTTGCTGGTGAATTTCCTGTAGTATCCCGTGAGTCCAAGGAATGCTGGTAGTGCTTTGAGGTTCTTGGGCACCGGGAACTCCACAATACTCCTGAGCTTCTCTGGGTCCGTACTAATACCTGTAGCTGAGATTATATGTCCCAGGAACTTCATTTGAGACTTTACAAACTCGCACTTGTGTAGCTTGAGCTTAATGTTGGCTAACCTCAGCTTCTTGAGGACGCTCCTCAGATGCTCGAAGTGTTCTTCCAACGTGCGGGATATCACGAGGATGTCATCGACGAATATTACAGTGTATGGGTCTACCTCAGGTCCTAGAGCTCTCTCGAGGCATCTTACAATCGCAGCGAGACTCGTGCTAAGGCCAAAAGGTACCACCTTGTGCTGATAGCATTTGTTATTAAATATAAATGCTGTATACTTACGATCTTGCTCACACAGCGGGACCTGCCAGAAGCTTGCTGTTAGATCTAGCTTCGTGAGGTACCTGGCTCCTTCACATTTAATGAAGAGGTCCTCCGCTGTTGGTGCGCAATCAAACTCTTTTTCTACCAGACTGTTTAAGTTCCTCATATCCAGGCAGAGTCGGATTTCTCCAGTCTTCTTGCGGACGACTAGCAGTGGGTTGAGGAAGCTGCTATTAGATCTCTCTATAATATCTTCCTCCAACATCCGCTGTATCTCCTGCTGGACCTCGGCCTGGTATTTTATAGGTACCTGGTAGATCCTCCTTATGAACTTCTCCGGCTCTATGAGGTGGATTCTATGTTCATACACTGACGAGATTGAGTGCTCTTCACTGAAGATATCGCCGAATTCTTCTTGCAGCGACGACAATCTCCGTTCAGTTCGGGAATCTAAGGTTGTTTCCCCCTGTTCACCGTTTTTATAATGAATCACTTGTTTTGGTGGCCGTGTAATTTTAATTGGGTCACCATGGTTTTGTGTGTGTGTGTGTGTGTGTGTGTGTGTGTGTGTGTGTGTGTGTTCAATTTAAAAGTGTAACTAACATTGTCAATGGTACATTTTAATAAGTGTTCACTGGTGTTAATTTCCGCACGTATTTGTTCTAACACATCTACCCCCAATAACACATCACATATTAAATTGTTTATACCCACTACACACTTCAAATTGCACTTTTTCTAGCATGATAGTTAGATAGTATTGAGTGTCAATTTTTCTTTGGTATCGGTAGCGGTTCGTATATAAAATTGATTTATTGGAAGTGATGGGGCCGTACGAAAATATTTTTTGTTGGCACGCAGGAATCTTTCACTGACGCCGGAAACAACGCTGCCGGTGTCCAACAAAATTTGTGTGGGAACGCCGTTGGCAAAGGCGTGTAACACCGGACACGCCGCGCTCACTGGCCTTTGTTGCGCGGGACCGGATTCTAGCAACGGATCCCTGACGTCCGGTGGGAACACATTATTAACGGGCACACAAGTTACATAATTAAAAGTACACATTTCACACAATATATAATCCTTATAATTAGCATGCTTACATTTACATATTTTTGGCGAATTTATAGCGCGTCCTTGCTGGATGCGCATTTTGGCACGTTTTTTGTAGATTGGTAATTTTTTGATTTATTGTTTGAGTCTTTATTGCTTTGGGAGTCGCCGTCTTTTGCAGTTGTATCAGCTTTGGCTATTTCGACCGTTTGAATCGCTCTAATCGGGGCCCCGTCGTTGCCCTTACCCTGCCCCTTTGGTCTACCAATATTTTGTTTACCCTTGTACTCAAAGGCTTTATTTGGCGGTTTTGACGGTGTCTGGGGTGGAGTAGAACTGGTACTTGGTCTTTGATCAGGTTGCTGATGATATTGTACCCGCGTATTCTGCCCTTCGTTATTTCGGCGAGAATCAGGGTTATAACGCCACCCACCAAAATCAAAAACCGTCTCACTTTGGGACACTAGAATGAGGAGTTCATCGACCGTGCGAATACCCTGCGTAAACACAGCTACTCTAATGTTGTGATTAAAATGGTAGGCAAGTTTCGTGACTATGTCAATCTCCGAAAATGCTGGGGTTAAATGCTTGGCGCGCTCGACCTGCTGGATTATATAATTTTCCGCGGTAATACCCATTTTCCTATCAAATCGCCCATACTCTAGTTCATTGCGTAAAAGTCTTTGAGTATGCGAATTCCAGTACCGGCTTTCAAATTTTTGTTTGAACTCCGCGTATGTGGACACTCTATCGCGTACAATGTTATACCACTTACGCGCCGAATCGCGCATCGCGTTAACTACCCACTGTATTTTGTCTTGATCTTCTAGTCTCGACCCTACCCTAGCCATTTCACTCTCACACGCTAACAAAAATTCAATAGGGTTTTCGTTATTCTCCCCTGTAAAATACACGCGATTTTTCTCATCGACAGGACCTTGTACTAAAATATTAGGAGCGGACCTCCTCCGTACCTCCTGTCGTACCTTCAAAATCTTGTCGTTTAACGCTTGTAAGACACTCTCTTTATTAGAGTCTATGTTAAATCGCGTCTCTACAATTGAAGCGTCTAATCTATTTACTTGTCGTTGCGTTTCTGTCGCGTCGGCTTGAATCTTTACCTCTAGAGAGTCGACCTTCTTCGCGACCTCTTGCGTTTGTTTTTCACAACGGCTTATATGGTCCTTGAACCGGCCCTCCATACGTGTTACTTGTTCAATAAACGATTTTTGCATAGTGGTCTCAAAAACCTTAAACCGTTCATTTATTTTGGTATCAACCGTATGTACTTTTTCACCGATTTCAGCGACTTTCGCGGTTAACTCTTTATTACTCTCACCGATTTAAACGACTTTAGCGGTTAACTCGTGTACGCTTTCGTCTATTTTCGCGGTCGTTGCTTTATTACATTGCTTAATTTCCGTATTTATGTCGGCGTTGCTGTGTTCTAAAGCTTCGGTTAGACTAAATCTTTGTGCCTCGATTTTAGACGTTAACTCTGCGATATTTAGCTCAGCTTTGGCTGCACTCTGTTCAAATTTCGCGTCTATTTTAGCGGTCAAATCCGCATTAGCTTGTTTCATTTCCGCGTTCATTTGCTGCATTTGTTTAAGTATTTTATACATATCCATTTTAAATACACAACAATTTCCAACATAGAACACTTACAAATACACAAAATAGTTTCAAATACACAAAATAATTTCACTGCTGTACGATCACCAGTCACAAAATTCTTTGGGGATTGTTCAGTTGGACGCCAGCTGTTTTAAGAGTTAAAACAGCAAAGTTAGTTTTAACGTGAAAATTAAATTTAAATTGATTTTAATTAATTTTCTCGAGCCCCACGAAATTGGAGCGCCATATGCGTTTCAATTTCGTTGTGATTTAATGTTGTGTAAGTTTGTCGGGCCCCACGTTGGCCGACATATGCAACTTTACTTATATGCGTTGTTGTTCTGTCGTGTTGTGTATGAGTACCTACCTGCTGTCCGATCTTGCGGATTCTTCCGACTAGGGCGTGTGGATTTTGGATTTGAATTTCGCAAGCTAGTAATCTCAAATTTATGGCAACAACACACAAAATAAGTTACTTTAAAGGGGGAGAGTTTTGTGAGACTGGTAGGCTTTATAGTACAACAATAAAACAATGAAATATGGGGCAATAAAACGTTGTTTATTACTCCAATAACACACAAGAATAAAATGGTTATTATATTATCAATTATCTTACTGTCTAAACAATGAATCTATGTTGACTAATGTTTTTCAATTGGTTAATAATTGAAAAGAAACTAAACTCGTTATTTGGCGAGTTAATTGCAATTGAAAATTTAATTAATTAATTGATTTGATTTAATTAAATTGCTTTAACTAAATTGAATTTAAATGTTAATAAAACATAATATAAAAACTCTGAAGTTAATTAGAATAATTTTCAAAAATAAATTATGCGTGACATTCTAATTCACGTCATTTCATTTCTAGTGATTTGACTTCTGTTATACTGCAGTATGAGCTAATAATTAGATTGTTAGTTAAGATTTGTATAGCGCTTTTATATTATTTCTATTTTCTTAACTACAGCTTACTAATGACTTAGACTGCTATACAGATTATCACAATGAATTTATTCTTATTTACTAGAGTCTTTGATTTTTGTATGGCACCTGAATTGTTCAAATTACAATGCTTTTAAATGAAAAGATAGAAAATTTGATGTTGAAAAATAAATAAGTTGATTTTGCTTTCCTGTTATTGAAGAGGATGGTAGAGTTGCTCCCAATTGTCCCTCGTTGATTCCGGTCCGGTCGCTAGAGAAAGTAATCTGCTTAGAGCTCCTGGATTCGGTCGTTGAGTTCAGAATTCGGTAACACTCTGCTTCCTTGCTGTTCGTTGTATATTTTAACGTCTACGGCTCTCTGCTGGAACTGGTTTCTGTCCCTCGTCGATTCGCACGTTGCACGTCAGCGTGTGTGTGTGTGTTTCGTTCGAGTGGTAGCTCTGCTCGTCAGCTGTTCACCAATGATTGAGACGGCCTCTCTGCTGTATTCTTGAAGTCTGGTCTTGAAGTCTTGGTGGATCTCTTGCGTGCTTATGACCACAGCTTGCAGTACACAATAAGCTTGGTTGATGTAATGAAGATTATCTGACTTGACGCAATAATTACGAGCTGTACAGTTGATCTGTATTTACTGTGTTCGTAATTGCGTGTGATGACCACGTAGAGTCTTCTGATTGAATCTTCACAACTATGGTTACGAGACGATCGAAGAATTACGTCCTTACTTCGCAAGTACTGGCAGAAGAGTGATGTTTCAGCCCGAAAACACCGCGCTGGTCGGGGTTTTCGTCAAATGATTTGATTGGCTGACACACTCTCCCTACTACATAAAATTTGAATTCCCTTGGTCCGTGAGAATGAAGCTAGATTCCCACAGACGGAGAATTAATATTATTATTAATATCATTATTACGGCGGAACCAATTTGTCGCTCGGGATTTCCTGTGCTTATTTAATTTTGCAATATCATGGTTGCAAACCAAGTTGTGCGAAATCTAAAATATACAATCTGTTGGAAATTATTATCTTTATAACATATACAAATCTCATTAATGTAGCTCTATTTTTACAGAAGTTATTCAATTAAATTAATTAACTCTTTTATTTGTTAATTATATTGCGTAAAATTTGCACACGTCATCATTAATATTTCGGCAAACATTTTGGCTATCTTGGATTTCGCCTTAATTTATTAGTTTCCGAGATATTAATAATTAACAGTTTGGGTGTGGCCCTTCCTTGTACAGCGAGCTGATTACATAACGGCCACGTGTGCGTCGCTTTACAAAGCATTATTTTCCACGCTGTACATACAAATGGAGTTTTGGCTATTACAATTTATTCAAACATGATTTTAGTATAGAGATGACATATAACCCCAAATAATTAATATTTGGTGCTGTTATAATATACACAACATAGAACAGAACCACATAATAAACAACAACAAATACACCAACAAAATCATTTATTGGCACAGGTATGTAGATGATATATTACTTTTATTCAAAGGCAACACAAGACAGGTTGAAAACTTCCACAAATACATCACAATACACCACAAACTAAAATTTACACTGGAAATTGAACAAAACAATAGTATAAATTTTCTGGACCTAACAATTAACAAAACTAACAATACACACACATATAAAATATACAGAAAACCAACCACAACCTACATGGTTATACACAACACATCAAACCACCCAACACAACATAAACATGCGGCCTTCAACCATATGCCCCATAGACTAACTAAAATACCATTAAGTAAACAGGACTATAATGATGAACTCAACACAATCAAATACGTAGCAATAAAAAACGGATACAACCCTAATTTAATAAACAAACTACACAAACACATCATAAACAAAAACAACAAAACACAAAATACCAACAACACACCTCAAACTAAATACATCACACTCATATACCATAACTCCAACACACACAAACTCGCCAACATGTTCAGAAAACACAAGTACAAAATAGCATACGGAACAAACAATACCATCAAAAAACACATCAATGATACAAACACGGATATAGACAAATACAACAAAACAGGTGTTTACAAATTAAATTGTAATAACTGCAATAGTTTCTACATAGGCCAGACGGGAAGATCTTTTTCATCTCGTTACTCTGAACACCTAAAAGTTTTATCCAACAACAATATACATTCCGCGTTTGCCACACACATACACACAAAAAACCACAGCTACACCAACATAGATACTAATCTTGAAATCTTACACTACTTACCCAAAGGTCGAAAACTTAACACAGCAGAACAATATGAAATATACAAACACCACACAACACAACCAAACAACATACTTAACGACCAATTACAGTATAAATCACACACACTTTTTGACACAATTGTACAAAAAACTAACAATAATTTGGATCCCCGGGCCAATCCCCTTCCTCCACACACCACCCCCACTATACCTTAAAACCCGTTACAAATTAATGGCAGTCTGTCTCGAAGCTGATGAAGGCGAGAACCACGCCGAAACGCGTACAAGAAGAAAAGACAAGTAAGTTTCACAAGTGAAAGTTTCAATATACTATAAAATTAATCAGCAATGAAATTATTACAAGTACATAATAGTGAGAGCAAGTTATCCGTAGATAACGGTTAAAATTTTGAAAATAATTACCTAAATGTATTCAACTACTTCCATCTATCTGTCCCCAGCACTTGGAATTAATAATACGAATGACAAGTCACGATAAGATCACTCACTGTGATCACTGCTATGCAGACATTAAAAAAAAATTTTGTTTGTACTTAAAGTTATAATTAAAGCTGTGCCAAATTAATTTCAATTAAAATCAAAAGAAGTTTCGATTTAGACTCATTCAAACTGGAAAAATGTTGAACCCACAAAATCACAAGTCATATGACAGGTAGATGCAAGTTCTTCATTGTCTGGATATTGCAATTTTTTTAGAGTTTAATTTTTATAAGTAAATTTCAAATTGGCTTCCTTTTGCAGGAATTAAAAGAAAATTTCTACATTGTAATAATTCTTGGATTTCGTTGTCCATGATGTGTCCGTTACTTAACTAAATACAACTATTATATTAACGACTCGGAACACAAAGTTTTTTATAAGTAAAAACATAAAGTTTTACCTTACAACGTGAACCGGTTTTCACCTTTAAAAAGCTTCTTCAGAAGTTCACTTTATAAAAAACTTTGTGTTCCGAGTCGTTAATATAATAGTTGTATATTGTAATAATTGTAACCCTCAACATCATGAACATTAATGTACTAAATACATTATAATATTTTCATAATCACAGTCATCAAAATGAGCACAATTTAGCATGTCTGCACAAAACATGTTCCAGGCAATCTTAACTCTGAGGTATGAGTCTATTTTATTAAACTGAATTTTTTTGTTGGTTATGTTATAACCGGCGGAGTACTGTGTGTGTGATGAATAAAAGGAAACTTCCCACCTGATCTCTGAGAACACATAGAATAGATTCCTGCCATGCAAGACTGGGTGTGGATGATGGTCTAGCTTGGCGTGACGGCGTTGGGGATCCTTTCGCACTGCTCTGCGGATGGGGAAAGATGTAATGTTCCCATCTCGGCAACACCTTTCACCTCCCGACTATGCGGGGAATCCTGAAGCTCTTTAAAAAATTATCGACTCATAGTTAGATGTTAACAACAGCATGCCGTCACGATACACTCTGTACCAGTGTTGGAAGAGAAAGAGACGAGAATTATCGCTGCGTAAAATTACAAAACGCAGATGCACGGTTGAATAGATTTCGTTGTCAAAGAACTGGCAGTGCGGCAAACCGTATAACGTCACAGATCAAGGTCACAGCGACTGACTAGATCTCGATATCGCTAGTGGGCAGCTCAACTAGCAACGACAACCCACTGCACGTACTGAATTACATTTAAAACTTGCCTTGGAGTTTACTTTTAATATTGCCACAGCACAGTGGTGCAGACATTTATTGATGGTATCGGAGATTGTGAACTTCAGCAAGTGTTACGAATGGCAAGGCACCAAAATAGTTCAGAAGCTCTTGTTCTCGCCCAAGAGTTAGAAGCTGCCAAGTCGGCGTCCCGCTACATTAATGGATTTGTGCCATCACGTTGCAGTCAGAAGATCCCTGTATCATATTGGCGTTACGATGGGTGCAGAAAAACAATGTTGTCGGGCAAACAATTCAAAAGTTCAAGAGAGTCGCAACGATTTGAAAATGTGGTCATCTACAGGTAGACTGTTGAGAGAAGAAGACATCGAGAGCAGAGAGTGGTCGCACCAATTGGAGAAATAAAGCCCCAGAACAGCACACAGTTTCCACGCTACATAAGACCAGTGGAAACTTGATTGTTAATGGATTTGCGGAAGGTAAACCAACATCATTTACAGTTGACACGGGCACAACAGTGTCCATTGTGCGCCCTGACTTAGTCACCAACCGCCAGCCTCTAATTAGCTCTTGTACAATACAGACTGTGACTGGAAGCCCCGTCAAGGTGCTAGGAAAGGTAGACATACGTGTGCGCCTGGGTCTTCTCAAGTTTAGCCACCAAATGCTCGTTGCAGACATTGTCGATGAAGTGATTCTTGGCACGGACGTTATTAATGCCTACGGATTCATTGTGGACTTAAGAGAGAATGTCCTGAGGGTTGGCCAAGAGAAGATAAAGCTTTGCATGGCTAAAATGACAGGGCCTACCAACCATTCGATTAAGCAAGTGGCATTGGCCGAAGAAAAAGTCAACAGGTCTGGTCAAGAGGAACCCTCCCTATTGCAAGCAGGAATGGAGGAAGAACTAGCAGAAGAAATACAAATAAGTGTAACGACAAAAGAAGTGATTGGAAAGCCAACTATGGGTGTCGAGACAAAGCTCTTGCTTGTTCCTGAGCTGATAGAAGCGCCCGAGGGCAAAGTGGCTGAAGATGAGGTTACGCAAGAGGTTGTCGACGAGAATCAAACAGACTTAGATCAGCCAGTGGTGTTTAGGTCATCAGTACATGTCGCAACGGGAGTGATTCCAGCAAAACTAGTGGTTGAGCGGAAGACTCCCATTCCTGGGGACTTGATTTTCAGATCACACGAGACTGAATTCGAAGAACCGGAGAATTATTTTTCGCAAGGACGTCCATCTAGATCGCCTGGTCGAGTATTACTTTAGAGACAGTTTGCCAGTTCGGGACGAACTGGCTTAAGGAGGGGGCAGTGTTATGACATCACATAACAATCTACGTGTTTATCGAATATTCCAGTTGAATCCTGCAGAATCTGTGTGGTGTACGTGATTCTCGAAGCATTCGCGAGATTTTTTCTGGAAGCCGCCAGCCGCGCGGACTGTGTCAAGGCCGCAATTAATTACGTCATACACACTGGTGCTAACACGCAGTTTGGAATCTTCTGGTCTGTGAGCACTGTATAAATACTAGGCGGCAGCGGCTTTAGTTTTCAGTTATAGTCGCGATATATGACAGTGCAGTTCGTTCTGTTTAAAACCCCTCCGGAAAGAAGCAGTATGGTTGGTCACCTACATCTTTCAAACTGATTCACACCCTGATTGATAGGCATAGTGGGAGGGGAAGGCCCAGATAGGAGTATATGGACAAAATAAAAGGAAGAAGAAAACATTTAGTGATTCAGAGACTGTCTTCAGAAGGGGAGAAATTACAAGCCCAGCAACCTCTGGATTGAGGAAAAGAAGAGTTATGGCAGGCGTGTTGTACATGATCAGATGTAGATGTCACGATTGCTACCGAAGTCCACCATCTTAATTGGGCTGATATATTGCTCTAATGCTGGCTATATGGAGTTGGAATGAATCCACATTTACCCCGAAACCCACACCACAGTATGAAAAATTAACTTTATGTGCGCAAGTGCGCTTCCCCTTATTCACACTCATAACAGCTAATCTAGTAGGCATCGAGAATAATAAAATCTTTATGTTGTATTGTGTCACATTAGTGTAAACAATAATTTCCTTTTTCAGAGTAACATTATTTCATTAATTTATTTTTATTCCGTAATTTATTTATATGTACTACGATTTTAATATTAAAACAATTATTATCTCCATATTGATTAATATGGCAAATATTTGTTTGTGCAATTTTTAATTTTTCCGCATTAGAATTGTCTGACTTCAAAAAACGTTTTCAGATGATGATACACCATTTTGTAACAACTGATCAAATTTTTAGCTATATCGGATGCATAGTTTGGATTTTGTAGTTAACTGAGTGAGTTCTGTTTTGATTTGTTTAACATTTTACAATGTGGGAGAAAAGGTTTTGTATAAAAAGTGAGATTCAGTGCTATGAAGTGGTGACAATTTGTAGGTTTTTGATAGTTCTAGTATGCATGACTGAATGATTTAAAAAATGGTAGAAATGCTTCAAAGACAGTTGTAAATAAGCTGAAGATTGTGATAGTAAGATGACAGTTGTGGTATTATGTTCCATGAATTTTTATCACTGGGTGCTATATGATGAACAGAGTATTATTTGGGCATTTTACATCTCTTGGATGAAGCTATTCAAAAGAAAGGCTGGATTTATAGCAATTATATCACAATATCCACCAGTCCACACATCAGTGCCTGTTCAAGGCATAACTTGTTAAAAACGACAGACACCGAAGATTTCTAGACTGTGGGGAATCGAAAGTGTGGAAAAAATATAGTGTTAACATCACCTGAAGCGTTACATTTTTAAATGACGTTACACATTTTGCATCACGCATTTTGTGGAATGACCCCCCAGCCTAAAAACATTATCATGTTAAAAAAAAATTGTTGAGACGAAAAAATCACGATTAAGTTTTTGAAGTCCATGGTTGTGATTTAAATTTGGCAGTAGTTCATAACCATAGCAACGCATTTTCACTCTTGAATATTCGGCTATCTTCGTGATAATTCGTATCCACGCGCGGTTCACATTCGTACAGCGTCACATCAGTTTATTCAGAGAACGCAGCGTGTACACTACATGTGTTCCTATAGTACGAACCTTGCACGTGTTAAATAGAGAGTGTTAACGAGTTTATACTTGCGTTGTTACAGCAAGGTCCATTACTTTATTAGTGAATTACAGCATAAGTATGTCTGGCGTTAAGAAAAAACGTGTGAACTTGAGTATAAAGCAAAAGCTTGAACTAACAAGTAAACTTGAAGGTGGCGCGTCTGTTCCACATGTTTGTGAACTGTACGGCATAAAGAAACAAACCGTTTCAGAAATTCAAAAAAATAAAGATAAACTTATTCAGTTTTCGCTGAAGTACAGTGTTGATAGTTCGAAGAATGAGGGAGAAAGAAAACACATTAAATTAGCCAAACACAAACAATTAGAGGATGCTGTGTACAAATGGTTTATTCAACAACATTCTAATGGCGTCGTTGTTCGTAGTGTGAAGTTGCGGGCTGCTGCTGATAAACTGGTGAAACATATGGGCGTCCAGTTTCAGACGAGTGATGGGTGGCTTTGGCGTTTTCGTAAACGGCATGGCATCACAAATAGATCAACATATGGTGAAGCGCTGAGTGCAGACACTGAACAAATTGAGCCTTTTCGTCAACATATAAAGGAAACGATCGAATCTCAGGTTCTCATTTTGTCTCAGGTCTACATTGCTGATGAGGCTGGTCTCTACTTTCGTGCTGTGCCTGAAAATATTCTGGCACACAAACACGAAACTAGCACACCAGGCCGTAAACTGAACAAGGAGCGGATTTCTGCCCCACTGTGTGCGAATGCTGATGGTTCCCATCAACTTACTCCAGTCATAGTCAGAAACACAAAGAAACCTCGTGTGATAAAGAACATAAAGAACCAGTTGCCAGTCATTTATGAAAGTTCAAAAAATGCTTGGTTTACCTTCAGTATTTTTTCAGACTGGTTTTTAAATCATTTTGTGCCAGAAGTGCGACGTTTTCAAGGAGAGACTATGAAAATTCCATCGCATGCAGTGAAAGCCGTCTTACTACTGGACAATGCACCAGCCAATTGCAACTCCAAGAAGTTAGTTAGCAACGACGGAAAAATAAAATGCATCTTCCTCCCTCCGAACACCACTTCAATTTTATAGCCAATAGACCAAGGAGTCATTGTTGCCTGTAAAAGGCTGTAAAAGAAAAACTTTCTTAAAGAGGTGATGGTTGTCTTGGAGGACAAACAAGACCGTGAAAACGACACGAGAGGAGCTAGAACGCTGCAAAATCTGCATGCATACAACATCAAGCTCGCCATCTTTAATTTTGCTGCCGCATGGAAGGAGATGAAGGAAACAACATTGGCTAATGGGTGGACACAGTTACTGAATGGGACTCAACCGGAGTACGATTTCAGAGGATTTGAAACATCCGATTTCTGCAAAACCGTAAAGAAGGCTGGTGAAGAAGTAAACGAGAATGACGTAGAACAGTGGCTAAACTTGGACGAGGGTGATCCAGGCTACCAAATCCTGAATCAGGAAGAGATCGCGGAATCTGTTCTACACGATGATCAAGAAGATGGAGATGGTGACGATGAAGAAACATCTGTTACAGGAGGTACTAAATTATCAGACAAAATACACTATACTTTCCTTTTCTTTATTCCCTTTATATTTCACTTTATTTAATTATTCACTCTATTGTCTTTTAATTAATAAAACACAATGCACAACACTGTTGATTCACTGTTAGACTAGTTTCACATTCAGAGGTTAGAGGTTTGTTTACACTTTACTTAACCTCAAATAGGATAGAGACTTTGGTGACAAGACTATATAAAATTGTTGTATCACAGAGGAGGCGTTCTTAACTGCAAGATAAGAACGTTGACGACCGTTGACAGTCGTTGATGACTGATGCGTTTGCGGTGCGTTATGGGTAAATTCACCTGACAATTGATCAATTTGATTGGTTGATTTATTAAATATTCTGTTTTTCTTTGCTAAAATTTCCGTTTTCTGGTTGATGCTCATCAACAGACGCCAAGTTAAACGTCCCTTTTTGGACCAAAATTATTTTAAAATTTTAAAACTGACATAACTTTCTTATGCTACTTATAATTAAAAATATACTACCACCATTAATCAGCATTTTTTAGGCTGATTATTTTGAGATCTCATTAGGCATGGTTTGGTTCAGTAATAACAAAATAACAATTTTTACAAATTGATTTAGTCTAGTTATTATTTATATAATATTATTTTGTTTTCCCATTATTGACTTCTTAGTTGTAGAATTGGGTTCACTTCAACATTATATGGTTTAGCAATAGTGATAATAATTATTAACATCCATTTATTACAAAAACCTAGTACTGTATTGCCATCTAGGCCTCATCATGTCCATGCTCATTGGTACTTTAATTCCTTTCTCAAACTAAAGTTACTTAATTCTACTACAAAGTAATAACTCTTAATTATCACTTATTATCTACTTGAACTTTTACAATATAGTGAGAATAATTATAAACATCTTTTTATTATAAAAACCTAGTATTGTCACCAAGGCCTCATCATGTCCATGCTCATTGGTACCTTAATTCCTTTCTCAAACTAAAATTACTTAATTCTACTACAAAGTAACAACTCTTAATTATCACTTATCATCTACTTGAACTTTTATAACATGTCTTATACTTCTCTACAAGCTTTTTTCCTTGTACAGATCATTATAAACTTCCACCTTAGCTGTATGCAGTGGTTGTCAAAGCTATTTATTATTTATTATATTATGCCTGGTCAATTCTTGACATTTCTCATTATTACTTTCTTACTCTACTAACATACATTCTTTCATAATCTATACTATATCATTTAACAGGTTTTATTTACATAATTTGTTATTATTTTTCCTACCCATTACACGTAGGCTTCTGTCTCATCAGTTTCTTACCATTTACATTATTACTTAGTTCCTAAACACCAATAGATAATTATACTTGTCTTATTTATTATTCTGATGGTTTTCATACTTTTTATCATGAAACAATTTATCTTACTCCTTTTTTATTTCTTTGTCTTGCTTTACATTTAAATATGGTGCCTAACCTAACTTACTTCTTTACACTTTTAAATACAATTAAAACTGTTATTATTCACTTATTTTATACTAATCATTCTCTGAATGGTTTTAGTAACTTGATTCACACTCAGGTATGATTATTTTCTGACTCTTTATTTCTTTTACTTCAAATTTTATCTAATTTATAAATGTTCCTGATTGGTAAATCATTTAAGCAAAGCTGAATGGCTTTCACCATTATTTACAACATTACTTATGCAGTTTACTAGAGTTATTTATTCTTAAGTTCCTTATAGTCATATCTGGTAGCCTATTTTGGTCTTATATTTTTATTTACATTTATCTAAAATTTACTATTTAACACTTATTTTACATTAAAATAAATAAAGAACAGGTTCTTTATTACCTAACTATTATTTTGTTCTTCATTTTTATGATAATATAATTATTTAGGTTAGGGGATATTTCTTATGTAGAGAGAAACATCACGTTACATAATCCCCTCCCTTAAAATCTGGTTAGTTCAGTGATTGTTATAGTTACGGAAATAAAACGGCTTTTCAATAATAAACTTTCTTTAATTCTCATAATACCTTTTTATTTCTACTTGATTATATACTCCTTTGACTTGATTTGTGTCTGGGGTAGATAATTCATAAGTATTATTACCTTTGTCTTGGGTAATTCTATATGGTCCTGTATACAACAATAATAACTTCTTTGCGATTCCTTCCACAGAACTAGGCAGTTGCCTATTTTTGAGTAACACTTTTTCTCCAATATGGTACTTTAAGATCTTCGTTTGGTGTTTTTCTTCTCTTTTCCTGCATAATTCTGCCTTGTGAAGGACTCTTTTATGTAGTTCGGTAATCGCCAATTCTTTCTTCTCCATCGGAGGGAATTCTATTAAGGAAGTTATTTCTCTGGGTGGTGGTTGGTTAAACATTACTTGATATGGACTGGCTCCTATAGTTTCATGATAGGCCAGGTTTAGGAATGTTTCCGTTGCTTCCATGTATTTGCTCCATTCACGGTGTTCTTCGATCCTCCCTACTTCTCGGAGAACGCCTTCTGCTGGGGTGATATACTGATGTCTCATACTTTTTGATTCCTACGGACAGTAATTCTATTCTCCATCTCTTGCCCTTGAATTGTGTACCGTGGTTTGTCACAATCGTTTCTGGCTTTCCCACCTCAGGAATGTATTTGTTTATTATTATTTCAAGGATCTTGCTGATCGTGGCATAAGCGCACCTGTCTGTCCTTCTTTGGTATTGCTACAATGGGGCTGGTATATGGTGAGCTACTTTTTTCTATAATGTCTTCTTCGATCATTCTTTGTATTTCTTTCCTGACAGCTTCCTTTAACGACTGTGCGATAGGATATGACTTCTTGTTGAAATTTACAGTCCTGGAACTTTAATTCGCATACAAAATTCTTCGCTTTACCGGGTGAGTTGGAGAATACGTTGTGGTAGTTGTTGTAAATGTCCACTAACTTCTTTTGTTCCACACTGATGACCTCTGTAGATCCTCTTCCTTGGAATGATATGATTTCTTGCAGTTTTTCCTGCCATAATTCTGATTGTGTTACGATTTCTTTGTTTCCTACGGGTGTCCTAACATTTACCCTAACGTGGTATGAACACCTGTACTGAGGGGCACTTGTGCTTCCAATTATCTCAGCAGTCCATTCATAGCCGTCTGATCGCAGTGTCACTTTACCACTGGCTAGATCAATAGTCACAGAGTGGCGCCGTAGCATATCACACCCTATTAACACCTTAAATGGTAGCCCTTGGGCTACTAAAAACACTATAGGAATTCCTATTCCTTCGCTTGTAACATCCAGGCTTACCTGTTGCTTTATGGTTTTGTTTTGTTTACCTGTCCCTCCTATAATTGCAATGTTGTTGATGGGCAGTGTGGGTATTTTCTCCGTGTTAGACTCCTGTATCCTGTTCAATTCTGTTTTGTCTATTAAGGAAATGTTGGCTCCAGTGTCCATCATTACTGCTGTCAGCACCGTTGTAGTTTTACTCTGACGTACACTATGTCACCGTTTGGTTTTGCTTCTTCAAATGTCCTCTCTTCTAATAAATCCTTCTGTATATTTTTTAGGTAATAGTTCCGTATAACTGTTATTGGTTCTTCATTTCGGTTTGATTGGTTTATATCTCTCATCGGCCCTGGGTCCACTTGCAGTGATGGGCGGTCCGTTGTTCTCACTGCGGACTCTCATTTCCCCTACCTTCGTCACTGTTGATAGGTCGTTCCTGTTCATTCCTAGGTTGGTTTCCTGAGGGTACATCCCTTCTTCTGTCCCAGCTTCTTGAGCTTTGATATTCTTCACTGCGATTCTTTGTGGTCACCTCTTGTCGTCGTCTCTGCAATATTGGTTTTGTAGGTCCGTTCGTTGTTAAAGCTCTGACGCTGTCCTCTAAAGCGATTGTTGGGTGGACTTCTATTGCGGTTATTAGCTCTCACGTGATTTACCCGTTGTCACTTATCTTGTTGCTGCTCATTGGGCCTCTCATTTCGATTCTCGGGCCTTCGTCGATTCCTTCGGTAATAAGCCTCCTGCTCATAACTTTCTAAGAGGGCTTCATTTTTATTTGTCCACACAGACGAGCACGTACAATCCCTTCCTTGAAATGGTACGATAATTTTGTTATAAGACACTCTTCCGGGATATTGGGTTCTAGATGTCGGGCTATACAGACTTTACCAAGAAAGTAGGCTGTTGGTGCTTGTCCTCTTGTTGCATCGTACTTGCCATTGCATAAATTATCCCTGACAATGTTTTGTATGGACTCCGACCAATATTTTGTCTTGAAAATTTGTTTAAACTCAGTGTAACTGTTGACCTTGTTTCTTATCGCAGTCCACCAGTTATCTGTGATGTTTTTGAAACTTTCATCGAAAAGATTTTTTACCATGTGCCACCGGTTTTCTTTGTTTCTGTTCAACAATTCTTCTAGTCTCCACAGGAATTCTAGAGGGTTTCTTAGATATTCTCTAAAATTGATTATATCCCTATTATCTCCCAGTGGTATATGTGTGTAATTGAGGGGTCTATTTCGCAGCATTTCTAATTCTTCTCGTATGTTGATGAGTTCTCTCCTCTGGATTTCTTCTATTTTTTCTTTGTTGTGGTTCACTTGACATTGTACTTGTCCTAAATTGTTTTCTAGCTGATCGTTTTGTTCTTCTAACTTATCCTATAATTTTTAAAATTTTTCTTGGGTCTCTTGTTGAAGTATTTCCACCCTAATTTTACTGTTATCTTCAACATTAATTATTTAATTTATAATTTCTTCCCAGAATTGTACTGATGTTTCATTAGTTTGTAACCCCTCTTTCCTTTTTATGTTGTATATAAAATTTTTTTTTGTATTTTATTTATTTATTTTTTTTTTTTTTTGAAAGAGAAGCCACAAGTTATTTAAAACTAGGCCCGAGCCTAGAGAAGCCAAAAATGCGCTGGGTCCAGTATGACGGGACTTGCAATGAAACTCGGCTGTAATCTAACAATAACAACTTTTATTGTACCCCATATTCGTTACATTTAAATCACAAAATTATCACATGAGTTTGTCACCTAATATCAGGAATAACGCACAAAATACATAATAAATAAATAAGCCCCATATTCTTAATAGTGTCAAAAGACAAGGTCTGTATATCAGTAATGATTATATATATATATATATATATGTCAGATAACATTCAGTGATTATATAATTCCCCCCCCCCTTTTGGTGACTAGAGCTTAACATAGACAGAAACATAAAGACACGTACAGAAACATAAAGACACATACACTCATAATTATACACAAATATTATAAACACGAATACCCTTGGAATACACATGCTCAACAGGCAGTGTTTCTACCAAGCCCTAAAACCGGCAATCATAAATGTTCGCCCTTCAGTCACCGTCATTCATCAATTTCCATTAATTTAAAGAGATAAGAAAACCCCCCGAAAGGATGATAATCATTCATAAACCATAAGAGAGACCGGACCTCCCATATGTATAGCTAGCATCTGATAATTGCCCCACCATGAGCATATGAAATTCTTTAAGTTTCTGAGACATCACAGAATGAGAAAATCCTCATCCCCGGATTTTAAGCAATCGTTATGAGTTTATAAAATGTGAATTTGGTTTACAAATCCAGATGGATACCTGAATCAGTCTATGCTTTTACAAGTGAAAAAAAAATTAATCAGTATAGACCTTTACAAAGTGAAAAAATATTAATCAGTATATGCCCAGAAAAATATGAAAGTTCTTTTCTGTTAAAGCCAAATGGCTGTATATAAATGAATTTATAATAAGGACTGTTGTGTCCTAGCAGATGCGGGAGCGCGCCAGCCTGTGCTTAACCTTATGTGACAGGAATCAAACCTGCCTTAAACTGCATGAACATGTGCCTGGTAAAACTATGTCCCCAATTATTCCCCAAAAGCAGCCAAAAAGGAAATCGAAACCTCCCCCATCCCTTACATGTTAAACCAGAATGAAATCAAAATATAACCCCCGTTATGAACCAGCCGGAACAGAATCCCTAACATGTGATATAAACTTTGTAGTAAGCATGGTGATGATTATTGGCAATATGTGAAAACGTTTAAGTGTAAAAAAAAATCTCTAGCACGCTCCCGCAGTGCAGCACACAATTACAAACATCGTACTTAGTTTTATGAAGTTAAATTATTAAAGTGTTCATTAACATTAACACATAATGTTCAGAATGAATGTTCAGCTGACACACCCTATAGCAGACTGTCTGGCCACGTGGGCACATAGTTTCAAAAAAAATTTAAACTGTGAATCAGGAGCACGGCAGGCCCGGCCACAAAAAATAAAAGAGTTCATGTCACCTTAATTATGAAGAGCATGCGATGCATCTTGAGTTGGTCACCCGACTCCTTCTCCGAACAGGTGCGTTTCTGATGGTTCATGGCTGATGAAGATGGAGTTCATTCAGCAAGGCCAGCATCTCCGGCTTTAAGCGAGAACCCTGGTAATTCATAAAAATTAGAAATGCTGTTCATAAAAAATGTACACCCGAGTTCCCAGGTAAATAACCTCAGAACGGGCCTTCAACCAACTCAAGATAAATGCACACAGTTTCGGTTATAATTTCTTTGCAAATTGCTTAAAGAGTAATAAAGTCTACCATTGAATGATTAATTCAAAAATAAAAAGATTTTATTAAAAGGCGTAGAGTAAAGTCATTGGCACGAGCTCTTAACACGCTCCGACAGAATCCCAAAGGTTAGAGTGCCATGTGGCGGCACCATTATTGCAATTTGCCAAAAAATGATTAACTTCAAGGCACTCACAGTATTAATAATGTTTTAATATCAATAATGTTTCCTCTAAGGGTGTTCTCACAAGTTATTTTTGCTGCAAAGTTAATTAAAGAGAACACACGAGCAATCTGGTGCATGTATGTGCACAATTCAATTCCAAGACTACGCATTGACTTTAACTTAGAATTTATATAACATTCTATAAAATTACAATGACAATGACAATTACAGTGACTCTTACAATATTATAATAATAATAAAAGGAACTTAAGCTGTACATACTGAACATTAAATAATCTGTTTAATATACAAACTGTCGGATCGCACCACATGCATTCGTCTTTCTCATACGGCTGCATACATTTCGTTAATTAAATTTAATCGTTTATTATTATTTTTGACTCACACAATAAGAGCTATGATCACTTACCGGGAGTCTCGTAAATTTAGCCAGCCATCAGAGTAGAAGAAAAAACTGTGTAGAACAATCCGTTCGGGTCAGGAGTCATCTGTTGCCCTTGAGTGCCGGTCGGTGACTGAATTATGCAACTACATTCTAACAGACAGCAAACCTCCCCACCGAGTGCGCGCGCAGTTTAACAGAGCCGTACAAAGTTCGCCACTTTAACTGACCCTTGCGTTTGTGTAATTTTACAATTAATTTCCTTTTTTTTTTTCAAAACCTTCGACAGCCGGGTTTACACCGGCACAAGTTCTTTCAATCTTCTCATTCGTTTCCGTGATTCTTTGTTTTATTTCTTTTCTATACTCTTCTAATTGATGTTTCATCATCTCATTGTTATTATCTATCTTCTTGTTAAGTTCTTCGTTGTTCTTCTCCATCTTCTTGCTCTGTTGTTGAAACGCTTCATTGTTTTCCTTTATCTGTTGTTTTAATGATTCTGTATTTCGTTGTTATGGTGAATAATTTCCGCTTTCATTTGTTTAAACGCCTAAACGTTTAATTCTATTAGGCTATTCGCGTTGACACTCTCGGTGGTTTTGTCAGTCTCTTCTGTTGGTAATAGTAGTTCAATGTCTTTGACAGGTGTTGCCTCTTTATTTTGCATGTCTAGTTCTGCTGCAGCCTCTGCTGTCCGTTTTGTTGAAGTTGATCTTCGTGGCATTTTCGTTGCTTGTTGTAGCCGCCGCTAGAGTACAAATTATTTAAAAAAAATTTACACTAAAATACTATAATATATTATACTTCTAGCCTCACTAGTTGGTGTGCCAAATATGAAACCTCGCTCTCTCTTGTTTATTTAAAATCTCAAAAGTTTAAAATGACAATAACTTTATATACATTTATTATTATTAAATCATCAAAGTTGTTAATAAATGCTTTCGGTTCAATTATTTTGGCCCCTCATTGTTGGTGCCAATTATGAAACCACTCACTTTCTTCTAATCTAATATTAAAATAGGTTGTTGTTACCTAATCTGGATGCACTATAATTTACTATAGTTTAATTTACTATTCTGAAAACACTCATATCTTCTCAATAAAATTATTTGTTACTGTAATGTATATCGATTACCTGGTTTATGATGTTACTATGCTCTTGAATTGTTCAATAAGTGGGCGCCAATTTGTAATATCATATGATTACAAATAATAATGTTTATTACGATTTAATAATGTATACTCCAATAATAATTTTATAATGTTTACTCCAATAATAATGGAGATACGATTGGTTTGGTTTAATTGGTTTAAAAAAAAATTTTATTTTTTTTATTTCTCTGTACTTTGTTAGAGTTCACTAACCTGGTTGGCTTATTTAAATAGTTACTGCCAACTTAATCTTCTTGAGTTGAAGAAAACACTAATGTTCAATGTTGATTATTTAATGTTAATTATTAAAAAATAATACATCATACACCATTAATTACTTTAATTTTTTTCTTTTATTTCCTTTTAAAAGTTTATTTTTCTATCATTAAAATAAAGAACATTTTTCATAATACGAATTAACCAGGCTTGCGTTATTGATAGCTCAACAGTTGGTACCATGAGTCCCAAAATCTCAAAGATGGAGGCTATGTTTACGTTTCGAAATTATAACCCTTATGAGTTCTTTTGACTACAACAATTAACAAAAAATGTCCTTTTTGAAGAACAAAATATTACATTTATCAATTATATAGGATGTGATAAAACCATAACTTAAAATCTATAGTGACGAACAGTGTCCGTTGTTGTTGTTAACCTAGTTTGGCTAAATTATTTAGTGAAACTTTGAATATAATAATGAGATACAATTGTTAAACATGAAATAATATTAATAGTGTTTGTGTTTATATGCTGTGATGATATAAACATAAGTTAACAAGTTTCTATTACAAGTTACTATGGTATCGTGATTCTTAATTATTTAGTTTCTTATAAATTCTCAAAATACACTATACTATCCTTTTCTTTATTCCCTTTATATTTCACTTTATTTAATTATTCACTCTATTGTCTTTTAATTAATAAAACACAATGCACAACACTGTTGATTCACTGTTAGACTACTTTCACATTCGGAGGTTAGAGGTTTGTTTACACTTTACATAACCTCAACTAGGTTCGAGACTTTGGTGATAAGACTATATACAATTTTCGTATCACAGAAGAGGCGTTCTTAACTACAAGATGACCCATTGACGACTGATGCATTTGCGGTGCATTATGATTGAACGATTTTGATTGGTTGATTTATTAAATATTCCGTTTTTCTTTGCTAAAATTTCCGTTTTCTGGTTGATGCTCATCAACAGACACCAAGTTAAACATCCCTTTTTAGACCAAAATTATTAAAAAAATCTTAAAACTGATATAACTTTCTTATGCTACTTACAATTAAAAATATATTACCACCATTAATCAGCATTTTTTATGCTGATTATTTTGAGACCTCATTAGGCATGGTTTGGTTCGGTAATAACAAAATAACAATTTTTACAAATTGATTTAGTCTAGTATTCTTTATATATTATTTTTTCTGTTCCATTATTGACTTCTTAGTTGTAGAATTTTGTTCACTTCAACATTATATGGTTTAACAATAGTGATAGTAATTATTAACATCCATTTATTATAAAAACCTAGTATTGCCATCTAGGCCTCATCATGTCCATGCTCATTGGTACCTTAATTCCTTTCTCAAATTAAAATTACTTAATTCTGCTACAAAGTAACAACTCTTAATTATCACTTATCACCTACTTGAACTTTTATAACATGTCTTATACTTCTTTACAAGCTTTTTTCCTTGTACAGATCATTATAAACTTCCACCTTAGCTGTATGCAGTAGTTGTCAGAGCTATTTATTATTTATTATATTATGCCTGGTCAATTCTTGACATTTCTCATTATTACTTTCTTACTCTACTAACACACATTCTTTCATAATCTATGCTATATCATTTAACAGGTTTTATTTATATAATTTGTTATTACTTTTCCTACCCATTACATGTAGGCTTCATCCATCAGTTTCTTACCATTCACATTATTACTTAGTTCCTAAACACCAATAGATAATTATACTTGTCTTATTTATTATTCTGATGGTTTTCATACTTTTTATCATGAAACAATTTATCTTACTCCTTTTTTATTTCTTTGTCTTGCTTTACATTTAAATATGGTGCCTAACCTAACTTACTTCTTTACACTTTTAAATACAATTAAAACTGTTATTATTCACTTATTTTATACTAATCATTCTCTGAATGGTTTTAGTAACTTGATTCACACTCAGGTATGATTATTTTCTGACTCTTTATTTCTTTTACTTCAAATTTTATCTAATTTATAAATGTTCCTGATTGGTAAATCATTTAAGCAAAGCTGAATGGCTTTCACCATTATTTACAACATTACTTATGCAGTTTACTAGAGTTATTTATTCTTAAGTTCCTTATAGTCATATCTGGTAGCCTATTTTGGTCTTATATTTTTATTTACATTTATCTAAAATTTACTATTTAACACTTATTTTACATTAAAATAAATAAAGAACAGGTTCTTTATTACCTAACTATTATTTTGTTCTTCATTTTTATGATAATATAATTATTTAGGTTAGGGGATATTTCTTATGTAGAGGGAAACATCACGTTACAATAAATATATATATATATATATATATATATATATATTTCAATCACTTTCTGCTACAGTCACTTTCCCCTTCCACTTCAATCACTTTCCCCTAAAGGAAAAAATACATCTTGAGGTAAAATAGTTATAAGTATTATAGTAATATATATATATATATATATTGCAACGGTACAACCATTAACGGTACTGTGCACTGCCAAAATAAATGAAATAAATAATAAAAATAAATAAATATGAATTAATAAACACGATTCAGACTGCATAAGCTGTATCGTAGTTAAAAATAGGGAGCGCTGAATTCATGCATGGACACGCATTCCCGACGCACCTGTTGCTAGCATTGTGTACACGCGTATTTTGTTTGTGTGTGTGAAGCCTGTCCGTTCCTGAAATGTAACCAACCCTTTTCAAGTAGAATAGTTTTATATTTTATTTTAATTATAAGGAAAATATGTATGATAGGGTAAAACAAAAGACACCAAAGTGTATAGAAATTAAAGGTGAACAAAGGGTTAAGAGACCGTGCCGAAATGACGAAAAGTGCAATTACTATACGTAAAAAGTGAATAGCTCTTTTTATAATTACAATAAAGAAGTGTAATTTACGTATAGTAAACATACAAAAATTAGTGATCGATTGAGCATCGAGTGATGTGAAACAAACTTCGTAATTCGGGAAGATAGGCGAAAAAAGTGAATTGAACCAGAGTGGGGGAAGTGACACTTCGACAAAATCTGACAAGTTAAAAATTGTTCAGACATAAGTTTTTGCACGACCTGAGTATAAATACCAGGTCACGCTAATAAAGTTTCTTCTTCTCGATTCAACCGTTGCCATAGGAGGCTATGTCAGTCGATGACGCTAATTTAAATTTATAGTAAGAGGCACAGGACAAACTGAACTCCAACCAGAGCAGCAGAGCACATAAGAGGAGGTAGGAGATCTATGGACACACCCGCAGCATATGATGTGAGGCGTGACGACTCGTAAACTGTACATGCAGTAGAATCCGACCAGAGGACCAATAGGACACGGAGTACGCAGACTGAGGACCAAAGGAGGACGTACAGATGATTACCCACGTCAAGCGAGGTGATGAAAAACCAATGTAATTACAGACATTTGAAAGACACTAATTAAAGTTAGAATGCAAGACATTCAACCTGTACTAAAATAACTAATTGTACATAAATGTAAAATCAGAGTAAAATTTAGAATAATATCTCTTGTATAAAATTTATAAATTGAGAGTAACATAAATGATAAGAGAAATATTTGATTTTTTGAGTTAACGTAATTAATAAAGTCTTGGTTGATAAAGGAGAATGCATATTGTAATAAAACGTGGTTTACTACAAATAACAAATAAAATTATGTTGATAATAAAAAAAAATTATAGTTTATTAATTAAAAAAAAGAATTTTAATAATGTTTTATTTATTTAATTATTCAATTTTTTAATTGATTAATTGTTTTTATTATTTTTATATTTATTATTGTTTAATTTCTTAAATTGTGAATTGGTTATTGTGTATGCCTTAGTGACGAAATATTTGTTCCACCTTGTTAATCTGATTATGTCAAGCTAGGTCGAAGTGTATTCTCTTCTAGCCCAGCTCTTTTTCTTCTTCTTCTTCCGGATTACTTTCGTTAAAACTTCTAAATTATATTAGAAATGAAATATACTAATTTAATTAACTCAAATAATCAAGAAATCGAGTATTTAGAACAATTCTGATATTTATTTTTAAAAGCGATGTGACAAGTTTACGCAAATCGACTATGCTGCGGCTAAGACTCGACTCACAGGTCGAGTGTTTCAACTAGACAAATACATGAAATTACAATATTAATTATTAGAGTTCTTTGAACTGTCGAAATGGTCAGAGAAGGGCAAGTCACAAGATACAATACTTACAATTAATAAAAATTTAAATACTATTATGTAAAAGTAACATATCTCAGAAAATGTCATTTAGTAAAAAAAATTTCGAACCATATAGCAGTGCATGACGTCACATCGTCGTTGGTTCAAAGAGGCGGTGTACGTCTCGCTATGCAAACTGGAAAAATGGCGGCCATCAGCTTCGGATTTTTCACCAACCACGCCGACTCCTCGTTCTTTCTTCTCCCTCAAATACAATGGTGTATGTCTTCCTCTGCGATGATGTAGTCACTCTGGATAATTGGTTGTATAGTGTTCTCTTCTACTCGGCGATGTAGTTCGGTGCAGGATTATTTGTGTCGTATTCAGTGTTCCAAAATTTGGTTGAGCTCGTTGTTCATTGAAATTGGTGTTAAATTTGATAATTTCAATATGGCGGATGATTCTTAGTGCTTTGGTGTTAGATCGTATTATAACTAAAATTCGGTTTCACTTTGTTATTGTTTAAGTTCTTTTTATATTAGTTTCGGTTTATAACCTCTGTAGTAAATTTTTTATGTTACACTTAATTTTTTACAACTAATTTATATTTTTTAGATCTTCCTTCTATACATTCTCATCCATTCAGGTTCACGTTTAACAATCAACTGATGCCTTAAATCGTCGTTTAATGTAGTAATTTCCTAAATATCTTGTTCTCCTTCCCCATTGTCTGGAATCAGCTGTTCGCCTTGGCTTAGATCTGATCTTATAAAAATATATGACATTTTTTCCTATTTTATGGCTATAGCTTAAATATTTGTTAATTTTATGAAAATTTAAATACCTAGCAATATTCCTGTTCTAATTTTACATAATTCAATATACAACTTGACCTAATTTGGTTTCAAATAAGCTTAAAATTGACATTTTTTGACATTTCTTATAGGCCTTATTATTTTTCACATAATTATAAATTAAATGGTTTACAATTCATTTTGAGTTAACATTTTCCTTAAATAATTTTACTTTTTTCATTATTCTTTGTTTTTAACAATTTGTTGTTATAACCCTCTAATACTGATTAATTCACATTTTAATTGTACTGAGTCCCTGGTTAGACATTATATTACACATTTCCAATAAAGTTAATTTTATCTTCTGATCATTGCATTTACTATTATGTATTTCTGTGATGATTATATCTAAATATCGTTATTTTAAATTGACTAATCTCTGTTAAATTTATACAGTTTTATTTATTATATCCTCTTGGATTTGATTATATGATAAAAGTTGATTTTTGGCCTAAAATATGGTTTTGCTTTGCTATTGGTTTTTTAGCTATTTTGTTTCCTTATTATGTCTATGGTTTACAATTCAAAAATATATCAATATTACCTTCTTGCCTTCCCTACCTTGACAAAATTTTAACATTAATTAACATCATTTAATTATAACATAACATCTTATAATCTATCATTTTCATTATATTATTTAATTAAAATAAAACATCTTATATTTATTATTTTTAATTACCTTATTTAATCATAACAAACATTCTATATCTAGCATCTTCCACTACATTATTTATTTATAATAAAAACATCTTATGTCTATCCTTTTTAACTATATTATTTAATCATAACAAAACATTCTATATTTAACATATTCCATTACATCTATGGTAAGTTCATGGTTTCCTATCTATATTACTATTCAACAATCCTTACATATATTATATTTAAACAATCTTATAATCGATATATTTACACTAATTTGCTGTCCTTTTTCTTATGTTTATTATTGTAAAACACTTTTTATTTTCTACACTAATGGTAGTCTTTAATTCTTTTTTGTATATCTAACACATTCCATTACATCTATTGTAAGTTCATGTTTTCCTGTCTAGTTTACTATTCAACAATCCTTATATATTATGTTTAAACACTCTTATACTTAATAATATTTGCAGTCATTTGCTGTCTTTTACTACAATCCTTATATATTATATTTAAACACTCTTATAATTAATATATTTGCAGTCATTTGCTGTCTTTTATTACAATCCTTATATATTATATTTAAACACTCTTATAATTAATAGATTTGCAGTCATTTGCTGTCTTTTACTCTTATGTTTATTACTGTAAAACACTTTTTATTTTCTACACTAATGGTAGTCTTTAATGCTCATTATGTTTTATTATATTATTTCACTTTTTCTCTACTCTTAATAGTAGTCCTTGACTCCTATCTAAACACTTTTATTACCTACTCTAATGGTAGTCTTTATTCTGATTATGTTTATTAGGGTATGTCACTTTCTCCTTCTAGCTAACATGCCATTCTTTATTCTTAAGTTATTTTTATATTTACTTTACAATCTTTAATTTTTTTTTTTGTAATGTATCCTGTAACTTGGGTTACTGGGTTTAAGTTTTGTCATTGTTCTAAAGTTACCTAATTGGTATGTGTCCTTCATGGGATTTTGGGAATAGCCTTTCCTCATTCTGCATTCTTTGTATGAAGCTTGAAATAGTCTGTTCCTTATTTCTTATTCTATGAGTATTTTCTTATTTTTGTATTTTAGGTCCTGATGTCATTAATTTAATGACTTGTACTTGATTATTTTTTCATTTGCTGCTCCCTATCCTACTGGGTATACTGATGATGTACTGGGGTTTTATATAGATGGTTTCTTTTATTTGGACCAAGAGTTTTCTTTGTTATAGAGTCTATTTTTTAATATTTTATTGACTATAATGATCAGCTTATTTAATTCATTTTTAACCATTTAGTTAACCCTCACTACTGATAGTGTCTTCTTTTTTTTCATTTTTAATGTTGTATTAAGTTAGTTTTAAGGTGAAAATTCAGTTATGCTACAATATGCAATAGAAAGTTTTAAAACTAATTAATATTAAAGAAATTGGAATACAAGTAACTTCATTATTAAAGTAAATTAATCAGAAATTGCAAAAAGATGATCACACAATGAGTAAGCCGAGAGCAAAATGAATATTCAATTAATTAAAATTAGATAATAAGATTTATAACCTGTGTATGTAAATGGTTAGCTATAAGTTGTGTACAAAGGAGTCGTACAAATGATATAATAATGAGTAGTATTTCTATATGCGAAATAAAAAAATTTTGTTTAATAAAAAAATAAATAATGGAACAATATCAAACTTAAATAACGTATCATCTTCTTATTACGATTACACCCATGAATTCAATACATTATATAATTTGTTATGTTATATAAATTGGGCCTGAACTTGGGGCTACACAAATTAAATTACATATCAATGTTTGTGTTGTTATAATATATATATATATACATATATATACACAAACACACACACATTCCAATATCATTATGGCTACCATACAGTGGCACAGATTTGTAGCAACCACCTAATGCCGGGTTCACACGGGGCGTGAATCACGAGAGTGAGCTTGCGTTCATGGCGCTCACGAAAGTGTGGAATCGTGAACAGTTCACACTTCAACGACTAGTTTATAACGACACGCCAGCCATGAACGAGCTAGTTACTGAAAGCTGTGCTGTTGTGAGTTCCATTTTTTGTACTACTCTGGCCGAAAGGATGGTTCGCTTACATGACATGATGACAAAAAAATGACGACAAAGACGCTGGTGGGTTAGAGAGTATTGCGAAGAAGAATTTCAGGAGCAACAAATTTAGTTGATACGGAACTGAAAAATCAGTATGCAGACAATTTCAAAAACTTACTGCGGATGACTGAAGACCAGTTTGAGTATCTCTTGCAACTCTAATTTCAAAATCTGATACAAACATGAGGAAAGCAATTAGTGCAAAAACAAAATTAGAAGTGACGTTACCCTATTTAGCCACAGGAGACTCATTCAAAGTTTTGGAATTTTTCTTTCGGGTTCCAAAAATTACAATAAGTATATTTATTCCAGATACCTGCGAAGGATTCTACCTGATGTATATTCTCCTATATATAATGTACTAGGAGAATACATAAAGGTAAGTAATAATACAATGTGCTATTTTTATCTTTTTTATTAGTTGTAACTAACAGTGTTATGTAGTTTGAATTATGTATTTTGTTATTTGTAATTAGTAATTTTTATATGAATTTTTATCAAAATTCCAAATTTGTTTAATGAAAATTATTTGTAATTATAGTGAACACTTCAATTATTATTCTGTGTACGTACTTAACGAAAAATTAGTTTTGAAACGAAAATTAGTTTTTTATACCATAAACAATTAAATTTATTGGAAAAATTATTATCTAAGTCTCTTAAAAAATACTAGTCTTCATCATTACTGGTAGAAAACCCACTTCCTGTAGATTCCATTCCGCTTGTTGCTTGTCTTGAGTGGTCACTATCAGAGGGATTTTCTGGTGGGCACATTGCGTTTGTTAGTATATTAGTTATTGTTTGTTGTAATCTCATAGCTGTTGGAGGTCCGATACTACGTAACATGGATGCAACGTATTTACCAAAACAATCGTAACTGTCATCTTTGTTTACAGCAACTTGTGACGCGCGGTTTGATATGTCTTGCAGTTTATCGATGGCCGCTGACATAAAATTTATTTCGTAATCATGTGCAGTTTTTCTATTTTTTGTTTTTGAAGGGTGTGATTGACTAGAAGAAATATTTCTTTTTACTGTATTCCTAGGAGTTTTGATTTCCGATGTACTTTGTTGTGTGCACGGCAAGGCTTCTTTGGAACGTTCTTCAGCACTACAATCTTCAACTTGTGTTTCTGATTGTTCCTGTTCTGATGGTTGTTCGTTACTTTTGTTTGGCAATACCTACAATAACAACAAAAATTTGTTTCAGGTACCGGCAACATCATATGATTGGAAAAACATTGAATATGGTTTTCGAAACCGATGGAATTTTCCAGGTTGTGTGGGGGCTTTGGACGGAAAACACGTTGTCATACGAGCTCCTCCAGGAAGTGGCTCCGACTATTACAATTATAAAAAAAGTTATAGTGTTGTATTACTGGCTTTAGTTGACTCTGATTATAGCTTTATGTATGTTGATGTTGGATCTAAGGGAAGAGGATCAGATGGAGGTATATTTCAAAATAGTTCTTTATATAACGCCTTAGAAACAAACTCTCTTGCAATACCAACCGATTTTGTTATTGTGGGAGATGACGCATTTCCCTTGAAAACGTATTTGATGAAACCCTACAGTCGGCGTAATATGTCCCTGTCTGAGAGAATTTACAACTACAGAATTTCCAGGGCCTGAAGAGTAGTCGAAAACGCTTTCGGCATACTCGCGAGTAAATTTAGAGTGTTTGAAAAATCAATTTCTTTAAAATTAGAGACGGTAGATAAAGTTGTCCTCGCGTGCTGTACGATTCACAATTGGTTGAGGAAAACTAATCCCTGTTATGTATCAGGAGGTTTAATTGACTACGAGGATGAAAATCATCGTGTTTTCCTCGGATCGTGGCGTCAAGATAAAAATAGTGGCTTACGGGATCTACCAACAACTCTTCATAGAAATTCAAGCTCACCAACAAACGCGGGAAAAATACCGCGATTATTTTAATAATGAAGGATCTGTGCCCTGGCAAAAGAAACTAATCACTTAAGTGTCAAACACGAATTGTAGTAACACAGTAATGTAAACATGAGACAATAATCCAAAAAAGTTATTGCAGCAAATTTTGCAAATATACAGAAATTTAATTTAATTTATAAGGTTCAGAAAATTGTCTTATTATTCTAATATGTTAATAACAGAAAAGAGAAAATATGTTAATAATGTTAATAACAGAAAAATATGTTACTCTTACATTCTAATGACAGAAAATATCACCTACTTCTAGAATTGGCCATGATTAAATGAAGTAATACATATTCATAACTGTAATTTGCTTACATATGAAATAAGCTTAAAAATTAATATAAATAAACTTCAGTTGAGCTTGTGTACATGTGTCTCAAAACTCTTTGCGATTACAGTATTGTTGCAGTGAATATTGTAGTGAACAAAACAAACACTATTGTTGAGTAGGTTTTGTTCACTTTAGAGCAAGGCTGCCCAGCCTTTTTAACAGTTGGGCAAAATTGATGATTCAAAAATCACAGGCGGGCCACTGACCACTGACGGTTCCTATGTTTGTTACTTTTGATAACAATAAGCCTTAAATTAAGGTATTGTGCAACAAAAGAAATGCAACATTCTGAAATTGTCGTTTATTAAAATAAAATAAATAGCATCTTCTGCCAAATAAAGAAACAAAATTAACAAAAATCAAAATCTAAATCTAAATAATTGGTACAATTAATGTGATTTCTGAAATTGTTTCTGTTTTAATAAGTTTCCTATGTTAGGCGTCAGATCAGATGTTGACAGTAACAACAAATCAGAAATATGTTGCTCAGTTGGAAATGTGCGGTATTTATTTTGTATATAATTAAGATTTGAAAAAAATCTTTTCACAAACATATGTTGATCCGAAACTACTTAAAAATTGAAAGGCCAGGTCAGTTATTGCAGGAAAGTCTTCTTTTGGCACCAATTTCCAGAAATCTACAAATTCTTCTGAAGAAGTTTGTGACTTTGAAGATATTTTTTCTGCAAAAAGGTTTTTTAGTGCAGAATGATTTTGCAGTTCAGTGAGTTCCAACTGAATATTGGCAGGATAACTGATTATTTCAGTCAAACTGATTGTAAAAGGATTCACAAAAATTTGTAAATTTTCTTTTATACTTTCAAAGTCTTGGAATATGCTTTCAAACGACTGTAATAGGCATCTAATTTTAGATTCGTACTTAGTACAATTGATAGTGGCGATATTGAGCTTCTCTTTCAAATCTTTGAGTGTGGGAAAAAGGTCAATATTTTCGTTGGCTAAATTAATTAAAACCAGATTTAATTTAGCTTTGAATCCGCTTATCAAAGTAAACATAGTCGGAAGTGAACAATCTTTGCCTTGTAATTTGAGGTTTAAAATATTGAGGTAATTAGTAATGTCAACAAGAAATGCAAGATCACTCAACCAGGATTTATTTTTCAGTAAATCAGTTTCCAAAGGTAACGCCCTTTTTTCCTCTAAAAATTCCAACACGTGCTCTCTCAAGTTGAAGAAATGTTTCAACATGTTGCCCCTTGAAAGCCATCGCACAGCGCAGTACAGTTGTAACTCTCCATATTCGCTGATATCTTCTTCAAATAAAACCCTGAATTGACGTCTGTGAAGAGCTTTTGCACGTAAGTAGAGGGAAACTGGGGGTTCAAACTCAGCCCTCAGGGCATATCTGGACCACAGCATCCACGATCTAGACCGCAGCATCCGCGACTTTTTCGCTTATCTGTGTCCTGGACCCGCAGCATCCCGATGGACCACAGCATCCGTGAATAAATTTTTTTTATTTTTTAAATTGGTTTTTTAATTTTTTTAATTTGATGTTATTATTTTTTAATTAAATTGATTTGGTGGGATGAGGTTCAATGGACCACCAGCATCCGTGAATATACTTTTTTATTTTTTTAAGAAAGCTGATTTGCATATCAGTGGGTGGTGTTGGGTGAGAGGTTGTTTTTTTTTTAATTTCATATCAAAGGGTGGTTCCAACTCGATGCATTATAGTGTATATTAAAATATATGATCAGGTGTACCAACCTTGCATGAGTTCAAATTTGTCGTGTGTTATAATGTATATTAAATCTATATGATCAGGTGTATCAACCTCTGTATTATTATTATAGTGTATAGATATTTTATATGAGCAGGGTTGTCAACATTTTCTGCGGTGGGAGGGAGGGAAATTCAAATATGTGTTATATAGTGTATATATTAAAATATATGATCAGGGTTACCAATCTTACATTATTGTGTGTGTGTGTATAGAGCAGATCTGCCAACATTTCTTTCTCTTCTGTGGTGGGAAATTCAAACTATATATGATCATAATTGTTACTCTCTCTCTCTCTCTCCCTCCCTCACATTGAATGTAAGTAAAACTATCTCTCTCTTGTTGTCAAACCGTTTTCTCCTGGGTGGTTCCAACTCGATGCATTATAGTGTATATTAAAATATATGATTAGGTGTACCAACCTTTACATGAGTTCAAATTTGTCGTGTGTTATAATGTATATTAAATCTATATGATCAGATGTACCAACCTCTGTATTATTCGTCCTCTCTCTCTCTCCCTCTCTCTCTCACTCTCTCTCTCTCTCTCACACGTTGTGTATGTCTCTCTCTCTCTCTCTCGTTGTCAAACGTTATGCTCAAACTGTTCTCCTCTCTCTGTGGTCAGTACCGCACGCATGTATATGAAATTAGAAAGTTTATTCGACATATATTAACGCCCTCTCTGTCTCTCTCTCTCTCTCACTCTCTCTCTCTCTCTCTCTCTCTCTCTCACTCTCTCTCACTTGTTTCAACTGTGTCATCGTCCTCTCTCTCTCTCTCTCTCTCTCTCTCACTCACTCACTCACTCTCACGCGTTCAACTATGCAAGCTCTCTCTCTCTTACCGTGTACATTGAGTAGTCGGTGTGATGAGTAAATAATTTTTAGCTCTCCCTCTCGTTGTCAAACGTCGTCTTCATTTTCAATGTATTAAATAATTAATTAATAGTTTTATAATGCAGTCAGTGTGATTGATCCTTGTTAGAAATAATTTTAGCTCTCTCTCTCTCTAGGTTCAGTGGTGTATAGCGAAATAAATTAAAATTATACACACACATGAAAACGGTGGTTGAAATTCATACAAATCTTCTGATGTAACAGTTCACAAAAATAAATTAATTGTACACATGTTCAGAGGTGTAGAGTGAAATAAAATAAAGTCATAATTTGTTTAATGATTAAATATATTTTAACATTCACAATATAAAATTCACAATTAAATAAATACATTAGAAATTGATATTTTTTCGAAAGTTTATATATAATTGTGTGTCGTACTTGTAGAAGAAGCAACCTGCAACATAACAATACAACAACATTAAAATCATATTAAATATCACACACACACACACACACACACACACATACGCATACACAACGTAATCATACACATACAACGTACACACGTTTGGGTTACACCACACGCGCACGCGCACGCACACACACATATGCACACGCACACACATACGCATACGCAACGTAATCACACCCATACATACATACAACGTACACACGTTTGGGTTACACCACACGTGCACACAGACGTACACGCACACAGACGCATACGCAACACGTGCACACACAGACGCACACGCACACACATACATACATACAGACAACGTGCATACGTTTGGCTTGAATCATGTACATGTAGGTCCAATAAACAGATAACAGATTTAAATATGCTATAGTCATTGTATGTATGTATATATCACTGAATAATAATAATATAATCGTTCTAGTGTTAACGTTTGCTGCAACAGGTAACACAGTTTACAAATAATTACATATAGGTTCGGAGGTGTATAGTGAAATAAATTAAAAATAGAAATGAATTCCTTATAAGTTAATGTCCTTTCATCAAAACTTTGTAAATTAGAATCTGCACTACAGTCAAACATACACACACACACACAGTGATAAAAAGTGTTTATTAAAAGTAGTTTGTTACCTTAACAAGTACTGTTATCCTACACCGTTGGAGTCCCCAAACCATTCGTGGACGAAATTACATGTAGGCATTGATGCCTTATGGACTTGAGTGGGATTGTCGCCCACCTCCCAATCCATAATTCTTATTTTGCAGACACAACATCTTACAGCATCACCGTCGCCTTCGTAAAAGAACCCGGCTTTAGCCAGATCGGACAATTTCACGTTCTCATGCGGGTATATAGGAACGTAAATTTTAATATGCCCACGACGTTTGATGTTGTAATAGCTATTCAGACGGTTTGTAAAAGAATGTACGTATTCGTCCATATCTACCTATAATAATAACAGTACCTGCTTCATTATCATATACATTATGTGCTATATATAAATATATACATAAGGCTTTCAACACACACACATACCATAAATCCAGAACAGGAAAGGTATTATAACAAACATTACGAAAACGAGTACGTACATAGATCAACGTTTAAACAAACAGATTATTACCTGAATAAATTTTTTTTTAAACAGGACAGCGTATTATCTATATAACGTTCTGTTTCAGATAAGAATAGTTTGAATATAAAATGAAAGGGTACGTTGTATTTTGTTATGAGAAAATGCATTTCTAAATTTCGTTACATTTGTCAAAAGAGCTTATTGATCAGACGTATGAGTAATTATATTAATCCTTATGTAGTGTAACCCCCCTTTACGTTACTTTTCTGCTATCTACTTTCTACTACTCTCTGATCTAACATTTGCAGAGCTCCCTTTTAATTTTCTAAGTTTTCTTTTTTGTAAATTTTATTTTAATTAATTTTATTTTTATTAAGTTTTTTTTTGTAAAGGGGAGAGACATCATATTTAGAACTAGGTGGAAAACCTAGAGGAAGCAAAAGTGTGCAAGGCCCAAATACAATTACAGACATGTCCCCCCAGGTGAATGACAGGACTTGCAAATGAAAAACTCTTTTAACCAACAAGCGTGTGCTTTATTCAACCTGCAAGATGTTACATACATGACAAGTTCTTGATTGTGTGAGCACACCATTAAAGGCAGAATTATATATATATATATATATATGTATTTCCATTAATTCATAATGTCACAAAGTAAGTGAATTGATGTTAAACTAATTGCAAAATTTCTGCCTGATTATGTATGAGTCAAAGTTAGTAATAATCTCATTCATAAAGCAATACTAATCCATAAGTGTTGTATAATATCAAATAGACTAGCCTGTTGTCTCAGTAAGCACATTTATGGTTTTTCTCTTTTTTAAATCTGTTACATATTCCCCCAGCAAAATATGGTAAAATTACACACACAAACACATATACGACATGAATAACAAAACATCCCCCATTTCAACACTAACCTCCTCATAAACCCATTCCAACTACGGTAAATGAATGCACCCTAATATGTATAGATAGGTACAAATATAAATGACAGCATAAACGGAATATCTCAGCTCCTAAGCATAGATTTGCCTTGGTAGTTCACACCAGAGAATGTAAGTGACCGCCCCGAAACTCAACCAGCTAAACGACCCTGACTTTAACCATTAAGCGCTAAGTATGTGTGTGAAAGAAAATAGTTTCTCATCTAAAGCATCAGACAGCCCCCGTTACGTTATTAAAACTCAGCCATGACCAGATGACATGATAGCACAAAATAATTAACTCCCTAATGGTCTTAATTAGCTGAAAAGTTAGATCTTACCGCAAACTGCGGATGTGTGTGTATGTATGTAATTCCTTACACATTATACAGTTATAAGATACTTCATTAGGTGTACTGCAGTAATGTTCACACATGCAATAACATAATTGAACATGAGAGTTTGTGCTAGAGTATAATGTTCAGAACTTCACGAGTGAGCTTCTGGCGGCTTCTGTGCATTCACATGTTGTAGAGATAGAAATATATAATCAGAATTTTCCCACCTGGATTGTCCGGTGTACTTAGTTCGTATAGGCGCGGATCCGTGATGTCACAGTCGTGTCACAAGTCCCTGGTGCAGCTTAGCGTTGGAAGAGTCCTAAGTTGTCCTCGACTGACGGCATCGTGGCTATAAGATTGTCTCTGCCATTAGGGTGGACAGATGTACGTCCACCCGACACCCATCTCGCCCTTGTTCGAGCACCTGGACATACAATAGGTTGTAGAGGGTGTCATTAAGAAAATACGCCACATAGGCCATCCACATTAACTTCCAACACTAACTTTACACATCAACAGCACACACACATCGCCACTAATTCATATTGAACAGTATTAAGCTCCTCAGCTGTGACTTATTTCACTTATGTCCCAACTACCTTTTAAGTATTTCTTGAAATATGACAATTAATCAATTACGCATTTCATAACTGTTAATAACACCAAACACAGCTGAGTGCGAGATGCTTTAGTATTTTCTTTATTGAAGTCAATTTAGCCCACAACATTTACACTCATATCAATTTACTTTGGTAATTGCGTTAATGCACACATCGAAAACTGCTCTACACACACACACAAGTATAAATTTATAATAGAGGCTGAAACGTAAAAATATATTTGGGGTTAGAATATTTTCAGAACCCGCTAACTTGTACATACCTGGAGCTACACTTTATCTATCCAACCATAGTGATAGCCGAGGAAGTCCAGAACAAACGGTATCCGCCAGTCGAGAGCAGATGACTAGGTTGGAGGACAGAACAGAAATGAGGCCGATTCAATGTTTCGGCCTAGCCAAGTAACCTCTGGATGCAGGAATGTACAGAAACATTGGCGCTGCCAGCTGTATTGCGTAGCTGAACAACATTTGTGTGTCAACAACAAACTACCATAGCCGTGTGGCCGTGCGTGACGTCAGCGGCGCTCGTTTTTAAAATTCTTATAATACGCGGCCGAACTCAGTACGGCACAGTAGCAAATACGCACGGATTCGTAAAATACAGCACTCAGGTGTAGGGCAATTAATCCTTTTTGTATTGAACGTATTTAAGTAGGCCTACTCGTGATATCAGTAAATTCTATCTAAACGTCATCTCAACGGAATCATTAAGTTTTTCAAAAGATCTTATTGATCAGACGTATGAGTATAAAATTGGAAATCTACAAACACATCAAAAATATCTGTCAAACCCCTATCAAACAAAAACCCCCGTTCTTATCGAGAGACAACAGTAACTGACCTAAGCACATGTGCTTCATTAGGCAACAGACCAAAAAAATCAAATAGACGACTATAAGCTCAATTTAAATAAAATCTGAATATTCAATAAAATTATGTTTTTTTTACTTAGTAACATATGCAAATCTTTTACTTACCTCTTAAATGTTGTTATACACACAATAGCCGATTGAACGATGAGTGTCTCATACAAATGAGAAATAGTGACATGTCGTCTTGTGTGTGTGTATGTATATATATATCATACGGTGGTAGCGTACACGTTTGAAAGTTGATACACATTAAATTCTCTCTCTCTCTCTCTCACACACATTACAGAGATTGATATTAATTGCATGTATGTTCAGAGGTTGGGTGTCTAAATCGATGCATTTTACTTTCACTTTCTAATTTGACACATGGCTTACTTCCATACATAAATAGCTATCGTCCATATCCGTCTACGAGTGTTGCTAAACGAAATTAAAAATGTTGTAATACATAACGTCCTGTGTAATAGTATGGTATGTTTTTTAGGACAGCCAAAAGCATGAAAGTATTATTTAAATCTGTATGGAAGTCATATATAAATATCGAGTCAGCGCGACACAACGTAACATGATTCATGTCAACGTCGTATGTATGTGTGTGCGTGTGCGTCTATGTGTTCGTGTGTGCGCGTGTTTGGTTACGTTGCGTATGCGTCTGTGTGCGTGCACGTCGGATGTGTGATTACGTGTGCGTCTGCATTATCGTTATTTTGACTGAGCTATGTTAACTTCACACACATGGAAATGTAGGAAAAGCGTCTGAGGGCAAAGTTATGCAAGAGGTTGTTGACGAGAACCAAACAAACTTGGATCAGCCAGTAGTGTTTAGGTCATCAGTACATGACGCAACGGTAGTGATAGGTCCAACAAGAATCAGATGTTTTGTATACGTTCTAGGTGAAAAACTACTGGGGATGTCTCTGACTTTAGTTGGAAATAAATAACATTACAGATATTGATATGGTACTATGAGGAGCCTATACGTGAATACTATACATCAGACTGATTGTATCCGTCATTAGCAATCTAACGTTACGACGGCAGTGTGTACGTATGCGTCTGTGTGTGTTCGCGTGTGCGTGTTTGGTTACGTTGTGTACGTGTGCGCTCGTTGCGTGTGTACGTGTGTGCGTGTTTGGTTACGTTGCGTATGTATGTGTGTGCGTGCACGTCAGATGTGTGATTACGTGTGCGTCTGTGTGTGTTCGTGTGTGCGTGCGTCGGATCATGACCGAGGTACGTCCTTTATTGCATGAGAATATGCAAGTAGAGCAGAGCAGACACGTTTACGCAATATCAAGTGCACACACATACACAAATGCCAATAAACTACATGTAACTATATTACGTCTAACATGAAAATGCAAATTATATTTCCATTACCAAAATCTGACATGTTATACTTCATTATCCTACGTAACATTACAATGTTCTGTCTTTATTGTGTACTGTGACTTAAGCGTGCACTCACACACACACACACCAGGAAGCCACAATAATAATAATAGTCAACCAACAACACATATGTACTTCACCAGACAAAAAAACCGGAAGGTTGAGGATGGGTACAAGATAGTACCCGAAACATGTTCCAAAAAAGGAAAAAAAAAAATAACATCTTGAGGTAAATTTAATTATAAATATTAAATGTAATATATATATATATACGGCATTAACAGAATATTATGAGTATACGCGACAGGATTGCCTAGTATCGTCTGAATTGGTGGGAACATCTTTGCCGAATGGATGACTGCCGCATTCCCAAATAATTATGGAACTACAAGCAGAAGGGACGGAGAGGTTTGGGACGTCCGAGGAAGCGCTGGAGTGGCCAGCTCTAGACTCTTTAATTGTTTGAGGCCGGAACACACCATCCTTTGTTTAATCCTTCCAGCAGATTATGATTACTTCCATTACCGTTTCTTCCGTCAACTCACTGACTACTACACAGAGGTTTTAGCAGAAAGGGACGTTGTTACCTCGATAGGATACTCTGGTTGCCCACTTTACAAATTTAATGTGACTGTAGAGTTAAAAAAGTCGTAACAGCTCGAAGTGTCGAGGTAACGGCGGGAATAGCCAAACTGACAAGTCCACGTCCATATGTTCACCTGTACATTCTCTCTTCCTTCAGGTATCAAATTGACGAATCATCTTCATTCATCTTAATTGTTATTTAAATAAGCAGTCTCTGTAATTCCAACTTTGTCGTGCTTACTTGCTGAACTGCTACCTGTCATGCTTCGGACGAGGCCTTTCAGTGTCTCAATCATTATCAAGTCCAAAACCACGACTAGCTAACCTTCAGCAGGAACGTGGGGAGGAGCAGACTGAACAAGGTAAAAAGTTCAATACCAATTGTCACAGTTAAGAAATTATTTTTATAATTATGTAGCGTGCAAACTTGCTGATGCGAATTAACGTTTGAGTCATACATACTATGTCTATTGGTGCGTGTATGAAAAGTCTCACTCTTAACATCGTTTAGAAATTGTCATGTAGATGAAACTTTTTCATGTTCCTTCATAGGTTTGTCACCTTCTTTCCACTCTATCGTCTACGAATGACATACTATGTCCACAAACATCGAAATTTCTAGGGTAGAAGTAGAACCCCGCAAACGCTAACTCGTCGGGGCTGATAAACGTCACTTCCCAATACTTGAACGATTTTATTCTTTCACTTTTAATACTAAAATCATGAGTAGCCGACATCTTCGCGGTTTGTAATAAACTGACATATTACCCTGACGAGTGTTATTTATTTACTGAGAATGAATGAATACTGAAAAACAAAAGGTACGGTTATAACGCTGGTATTATGTTATAATGTGAGACGTATCAATACAAGCTTCGAGGCGACTGCTGTATTGCCATGTCGCTTCACTCCCCGCCCTCCCCGCCATTGACAAAGCATAACCAAGTGTAACGTGCGACAACGCTGGAGGGCAAGGGGCGGGGAAGAGCTGTTACTATTGCGTAACCTCGAAGCTTACAATGCTAAGTCCCGTACTTATAGTGTATCTTAAACGTTTTATATATCAATTTGTAGCGCATGAACGTGTGATAAGTAAGACGTTGTTGCAAGTGAGTGTCGATGTGTGTGTGTGTGCAACTGTACTAAAAAGCTGTTATGCGCATGCGCAAATAATTCAAATGCACTTACGTAGATGACTGAAAAAGAGATGAATTACATAATACATGTACGCTTAGACCAACTATTTGATAGATCAAGAAAATTAAGTTTATTTTCGCACGCACACACGAACACACACAGACGCACACGTAATCACACATCCGACGTGCACGCACACAGACGCATACGCAACGTAACCAAACACGCGCACACACGAACACATAGACGCACACGCACACACATACATACGACGTTGACATGAATCATGTTACGTTGTGTCGCGCTGACCCGATATTTATATATGACTTCCATACAGATTTAAATAATACTTTCATGCTTTTGGCTGTCCTAAAAAACATACCATACTATTACACAGGACGTTATGTATTACAACATTTTTAATTTCGTTTAGCAACACTCGTAGACGGATATGGACGATAGCTATTTATGTATGGAAGTAAGCCATGTGTCAAATTAGAAAGTGAAAGTAAAATGCATCGATTTAGACACCCAACCTCTGAACATACATGCAATTAATATCAATCTCTGTAATGTGTGTGAGAGAGAGAGAGAGAATTTAATGTGTATCAACTTTCAAACGTGTACGCTACCACCGTATGATATATATATACATACACACACACAAGACGACATGTCACTATTTCTCATTTGTATGAGACACTCATCGTTCAATCGGCTATTGTGTGTATAACAACATTTAAGAGGTAAGTAAAAGATTTGCATATGTTACTACGTAAAAAAAACATAATTTTATTGAATATTCAGATTTTATTTAAATTGAGCTTATAGTCGTCTATTTGATTTTTTTGGTCTGTTGCCTAATGAAGCACATGTGCTTAGGTCAGTTACTGTTGTCTCTCGATAAGAACGAGGGTTTTTGTTTGATAGGGGTTTGACAGATATTTTTGATGTGTTTGTAGATTTCCAATTTTATACTCATACGTCTGATCAATAAGATCTTTTGAAAAACTTAATGATTAGGTTGAGATGGCGTTTAGATAGAATTTACTGATATCACGAGTAGGCCTACTTAAATACGTTCAATACAAAAAGGATTAATTGCCCTACACCTGAGTGCTGTATTTTACGAATCCGTGCGTATTTGCTACATAAGGATTAATATAATTACTCATACGTCTGATCAATAAGCTCTTTTGACAAATGTAACGAAATTTAGAAATGCATTTTCTCATAACAAAATACAACGTACCCTTTCATTTTATATTCAACTATTCTTATCTGAAACAGAACGTTATATAGATAATACGCTGTCCTGTTTTAAAAAAAATTTATTCAGGTAATAATCTGTTTGTTTAAACGTTGATCTATGTACGTACTTGTTTTCGTAATGTTTGTTATTATACCTTATGTATATATTTATATATAGCACATAATGTATATGATAATGAAGCAGGTACTGTTATTATTATAGGTAGATATGGACGAATACGTACATTCTTTTACAAACCGTCTGAATAGCTATTACAACATCAAACGTCGTGGGCATATTAAAATTTACGTTCCTATATACCCGCATGAGAACGTGAAATTGTCCGATCTGGCTAAAGCCGGGTTCTTTTACGAAGGCGACGGTGATGCTGTAAGATGTTGTGTCTGCAAAATAAGAATTATGGATTGGGAGGTGGGCGACAATCCCACTCAAGTCCATAAGGCATCAATGCCTACATGTAATTTCGTCCACGAATGGTTTGGGGACTCCAACGGTGTAGGATAACAGTACTTGTTAAGGTAACAAACTACTTTTAATAAACACTTTTTATCACTGTGTGTGTGTGTGTGTATGTTTGACTGTAGTGCAGATTCTAATTTACAAAGTTTTGATGAAAGGACATTAACTTATAAGGAATTCATTTCTATTTTTAATTTATTTCACTATACACCTCCGAACCTATATGTAATTATTTGTAAACTGTGTTACCTGTTGCAGCAAACGTTAACACTAGAACGATTATATTATTATTATTCAGTGATATATACATACATACAATGACTATAGCATATTTAAATCTGTTATCTGTTTATTGGACCTACATGTACATGATTCAAGCCAAACGTATGCACGTTGTCTGTATGTATGTATGTGTGTGCGTGTGCGTCTGTGTGTGCACGTGTTGCGTATGCGTCTGTGTGCGTGTACGTCTGTGTGCACGTGTGGTGTAACCCAAACGTGTGTACGTTGTATGTATGTATGGGTGTGATTACGTTGCGTATGCGTATGTGTGTGCGTGTGCATATGTGTGTGTGCGTGCGCGTGCGCGTGTGGTGTAACCCAAACGTGTGTACGTTGTATGTATGTATGTGTGTGATTACGTTACGTATGCGTGTGCGTATGTATGTGTGTGTGTGTGTGTGTGTGTGTGTGTGTGTGTGTGTGTGTGTGTGTGTGTGTGTGTGTGTGTGTGTGTGATATTTATGAACCTATATGTAATTATTTGTAAACTGTGTTACCTATTGCAGCAAACGTTAACACTAGAACGATTATATTATTATTATTCAGTGATATATACATACATACAATGACTATAGCATATTTAAATCTGTTATCTGTTTTATTGGACCTACATGTACATGATTCAATCCAAACGTATGCACGTTGTATGTATGTATGTGTGTGCGTGTACGTCTGTGTGTGTGTGTGTGCGCGTGCGCGTATGGTGTAACCCAAACGTGTGTACGTTGTATGTGTATGATTACGTTGTGTATGCGTATGTGTGTGTGTGTGTGTGTGTGTGTGTGTGTGTGTGTGTGTGTGTGTGTGTGTGTGTGTGTGTGTGTGTGTGTGTGATATTTAATATGATTTTAATGTTGTTGTATTGTTATGTTGCAGGTTGCTTCTTCTACAAGTACGACACACAATTATATATAAACTTTCGAAAAAATATCAATTTCTAATGTATTTATTTAATTGTGAATTTTATATTGTGAATGTTAAAATATATTTAATCATTAAACAAATTATGACTTTATTTTATTTCACTCTACACCTCTGAACATGTGTACAATTAATTTATTTTTGTGAACTGTTACATCAGAAGATTTGTATGAATTTCAACCACCGTTTTCATGTGTGTGTATAATTTTAATTTATTTCGCTATACACCACTGAACCTAGAGAGAGAGAGAGCTAAAATTATTTCTAACAAGGATCAATCACACTGACTGCATTATAAAACTATTAATTAATTATTTAATACATTGAAAATGAAGACGACGTTTGACAACGAGAGGGAGAGCTAAAAATTATTTACTCATCACACCGACTACTCAATGTACACGGTAAGAGAGAGAGAGCTTGCATAGTTGAACGCGTGAGAGTGAGTGAGTGAGTGAGTGAGAGAGAGAGAGAGAGAGAGAGAGAGAGAGAGAGAGAGAGAGAGAGAGAGAGAGAGAGAGAGAGAGAGAGAGAGAGAGAGGACGTTGACACAGTTGAAACAAGTGAGAGTGAGAGTGAGAGAGAGAGAGAGAGAGAGAGGGGGCGTTAATATATGTCGAATAAACTTTCTAATTTCATATACATGCGTGCGGTACTGACCACAGAGAGAGGAGAACAGTTTGAGCATAACGTTTGACAACGAGAGAGAGAGAGAGAGACATACACAACGTGTGAGAGAGAGAGGACGAATAATACAGAGGTTGGTACATCTGATCATATAGATTTAATATACATTATAACACACGACAAATTTGAACTCATGTAAAGGTTGGTACACCTAATCATATATTTTAATATACACTATAATGCATCGAGTTGGAACCACCCAGGAGAAAACGGTTTGACAACAAGAGAGAGATAGTTTTACTTACATTCAATGTGAGGGAGGGAGAGAGAGAGAGAGTAACAATTATGATCATATATAGTTTGAATTTCCCACCACAGAAGAGAAAGAAATGTTGGCAGATCTGCTCTATACACACACACACAATAATGTAAGATTGGTAACCCTGATCATATATTTTAATATATACACTATATAACACATATTTGAATTTCCCTCCCTCCCACCGCAGAAAATGTTGACAACCCTGCTCATATAAAATATCTATACACTATAATAATAATACAGAGGTTGATACACCTGATCATATAGATTTAATATACATTATAACACACGACAAATTTGAACTCATGCAAGGTTGGTACACCTGATCATATATTTTAATATACACTATAATGCATCGAGTTGGAACCACCCCCCCACCCTTTGATATGAAATAAAAAAAAACAACCTCTCACCCAACACCACCCACTGATATGCAAATCAGCTTTCTTAAAAAAATAAAAAAGTATATTCACGGATGCTGGTGGTCCATTGAACCTCATCCCACCAAATCAATTTAATTAAAAAAATAATAACATCAAATAAAAAAAATAAAAAAAATCAATTTAAAAAATAAAAAAAAATTTATTCACGGATGCTGTGGTCCATCGGGATGCTGCGGGTCCAGGACACAGATCAGCGAAAAAGTCGCGGATGCTGCGGTCCAGATCGAGGATGCTGTGGTCCAGATATGCCCTGAGGGCTGAGTTTGAACCCCCAGTTTCCCTCTACTCACGTATGTAATTTATGCAGCGTACTACCGGGTCCATAATATCATCCAACTTCATGTCCTTTGCACACAACGCTTCCTGGTGGATGATGCAATGATACGAAAATATTTTTCGATCCAAGTAATTTTGTAACAAAGCTACGCAACCATTTTTTTCCCCGGTCATTGCAGGTGCACCATCAGTGCAAATAGATTTCATTTTGTCCCATGGTAAAGCCTTTTTTTCAACGCATTCCTTAATTTTCGTAAAAATGTCTTTTCCTTGGGTTGTAGTTTCCAGCTGACATAATTCTAGTAAATCTTGAAATACATTCCAATGTTCATCAATGCAACGAACAAAAATAGCCAACTGAGATCTACTCGTTAAATCGCAAGTTTCATCTAACGCCAACGAAAAGTATTTGTACTTTGTTACGATCTCTTGGATCTGGTCGCTGATATCAACTGACATCTCCTCCACCCGTCTCGTAACAGTGTTTCGTGAAAGTGAAAGAGTGTCGGCTTTAGCTTTGACGTTTTGGTCATTACAATTTTGTGCAAAGATTGTCAAAGCCTTTTTAACAATTTCTCCATCAGAAAAAGGCTTCTTCATTTTCGCTAAAAGCAAAGAAATCTCGTAAGATGTTTTGATCATAGATTCAAGCTCGTCGTGCCTTCTAACGAAAATATTCTGTTGGTTGAATAGTTCCCGTTTCTTTTTCTTTAAAAAATCTTCTCTGATGGCACTACCAACAGGATACTCTTTTTCAAAATTATTATGATTTTGCATATAATGCCTTTCTAAATTATATTTTTTTGCAACAGCTACTGTAGTAAAGCAAAGTAAACATATGGGTTTCTGCGCCTTGCTTTCAGTAAAACAATATTTCTTTTCCCATTCATCATGAAAAACACACACGGTAGGACTCTGTCGATTTCGACGTACTTGATTTGCTGTGACCCATACTGTAACAAACAGCATTTTTTACTTTACTTCCTGAATACCTAATGTGAAAACTTGTAATAAAGTTTAATGTGGGGAAAACTTAAAATTAGGTAATAATGAATAACATACCTTTGAATGCCAAAGTAAACACTTCTTGTTGTTTTTAACAAAAACTGACCAGGTATATCCAATGTTTGATGCAGTACGATCTTCAAAATCACAAATTAAAACACTTTTAACTTTCAAGGAAGATAATTAAAATATCGGTATGGAGAACCATACATGACTTCCATGTTTTAAGATTTATATTTAAAATCATATTCGAAATGAAATATTTCCATAGAAACTACGTCTTTCTACTTATTGCTTCAGCATTAACCACAGTACTGTGGTCACTAACGTATACCACCTCACGTTTTCGCACTCGATTTTCACCGATGATGGCAGTCGATGGCACTGCCGAAAAGTCTGGTTTTGCAGAAAACATTGAACTACGGTTAAAGAGCCCGGGAAGCAATTTTAACAAAAAACTACTTCTTTGTTGCCGATAACGTAGTACACATATAAAAAATTCTGCCCTCCACCTTCAACTATAATTTTTAATAATAGAAAATTACCCCCACCCCGTTCACCTAACCTCTTCATTTATAGATATTTCATCTACGTTTCTACAGTGGATTACTATGAGCTTCTTATCAGGATACTTTATTTATAAATTAAGTACTTTACTCTTGTTAAATCATAAAATGTTTCAGGTAAACTACCCCTTTCTCTTAACCGATCTTCTCCAAAACAACAGACCTTCCGTCCTCTACAATTCAGGGAAGCATGCAAAAATATATTTGATTCTGTTTCAATGTGCGGCAGTTATCGTTCGTCATGGAAACATTTCTCTTGTTACAACATAAAATGTTGCAGGTAAACTACCCCTTTCCCTTAACTGATCTTCACCAAAATCAATAGACCTTGAGTTCTCTGCAACTCAGGAAAGAGTGCAAAAAATTATTTTATTCTCATTTAATTTTCGGCAGTTATCGTTCGTCATAAAAAAATTACCCTTTTTAAAACATAAAACGTTGCTGATAAACTACCCCTTCCCTTAACCGATCTTCAACATTGAGTTCTATTTAGTTCAAAAAGGTATGCAAAAACCTAGTTGATTCTGTTTGAATTTACGGCAGTTATCGTTCGTCATATAAAAAATTACCCTTGTTAAAACATAAAATGTTGCTGGTAAACTACCCCTTTCCCTTAACCGATCTTCACCAACACCAATAGGTATTGATAATTCTACAATATGCAATCGTCTACTATGGAAAAAAATTACCCTTGAAAAAAACCGTTGCTAGTAAACTACCCCTTTCCCTTAACAGATCGGTATGGAGAACCATACATGACTTCCATGTTCTAAGATTTATATTTAAAATCATATTCGAAATGAAATATTTCCATAGAAACTACGTCTTTCTACTTATTGCTTCAGCATTAACCACAGTACTGTGCTCACTAACGTATACCACCACCACCTCACGTTTTCGCACTCGATTTTCACCGATGATGGGAGTCGATGGCACTGCCGAAAAGTCTGGTTTTGCAGAAAACAGGACTACGGCTAAAGAGCCCGGGAAACAATTTTAACAAAAAACTACTTCTTTGTTGCCGATAACGTAGTACACATATAAAAAATTCTCCCCTACACCTTCAACTATAATTTTTAATAATAGAAAATTACCCCCACCCCGTTCTCCTAACTTCTTCATTTATAGATATTTCATCTACGTTTCTACAGTGGATTACTATGAGCTTCTTATCAGGATACTTTATTTATAAAAATAAAGTACTTTACTCTTGTTAAAACATAAAATGTTTCCGGTAAACTACCCCTTTCTCTTAACCGATCTTCTCCAAAATCAACAGACCTTCCGTCCTCTACAATTCAGGGAAGCATGCAAAAAAATATTTGATTCTGTTTGAATGTGCGGCAGTTATCGTTCGTCATGGAAACATTTCTCTTGTTACAACATAAAATGTTGCAGGTAAACTACCCCTTTCCCTTAACCGATCTTCACGAAAATCAATAGACCTTGAGCTCTCTGCAACTCAGGGGGTGCAAAAAATTATTTGATTCTCATTGAATTTTCGGCAGTTATCGTTCGTCATAAAAAAATTACCGTTTTTAAAACATAAAACGTTGCTGATAAACTACCCCTTCCCTTAACCGATCTTCAACAAAATCAACAGACCTTGAGTTCTCTTTAGTTCAAAAAGGTATGCAAAAACCTAGTTGATTCTGCTTGAATTTACGGTAGTTATCGTTCGTCATATAAAAAATTACCCTTGTTAAAACATAAAATGTTGCTGGTAAACTACCCCTTTCCCTCAACCGATCTTCACCAACACCAATACGTATTGAGAACTCTACTATACAGGGCACTATGCAAAACATCATTTGATTCTGTTTGAATTTGCGGTTGTTATCGTTTACTATAGAAAACATGGAAGTAAAAATTACCCTTGATAAAAAACCGTTGCAGGTAAACTACCCCTTTCCCTTAACCGATCTTCACCAAAAACGACAGGTCTTAGGTACTCTACAATTCAGGCCGGTATGCAAACAATTATTTGATTTAGTTTGAATTTGCGGCTGTTATCGTTTGCCATAGAAAACACCCTTGATAAAACATAAAACGTTGCTGGTAAACTACCCTATTCCATTAACCGATCTTCACCAAAAACAATAGGTCTTGAGAACTCTACAATTCAGGGCGGTATGCAAAACATTAGTTGATTCTCTTTGAATTTACGGCAGTTATCGTTCGTCATAGAAAAAATACATATGTTGTTTATATTGTTGTTTGTTAAAACATAAAACGTTGCAGGTAAACTACCCCTTTCCCTTAACCGATCTTCAACAAAACCAACAGGTCTTGAGAACTGTACATTTCACGGCTGTATGCAGAATATTATATGATTCTGTTTGAATTTGTGGCTGTTATCATTTGCCATATAAAATACCCTTGATAAAACAAAAAACATGTCAGGTAAACTACCCGTTTCCCTTAACCGATCTTCACCAAAAACAATAGGTCTTTAGTACTCAACAAAACAGGGCTGTATGCAAAAACGTATTTGATTCTGTTTGAATTTGCGGCTCTTATCGTTTGCCATAGAAAATACCCTTATACAACATAAAACGTTGCAGGTAAACTACCCCATTCCCTTAACCGATCTTCACCAACAACAATAGGTATTGAGAACTCTACAATACAGGGCTGTATGCAAAAAATTATTTGATTCTGTTTGAATTTGCGGCTGTTATCGTATGCCATAGAAAATACGCTTGATAAAAAAATGTTGCCGGTAAACTACCCCTTCCCCTTAACCGATCTTCACCAAAAACAATAGGTCTTGAGTACTCTACAAATCAGGGCTGTATGCAAAAAATTATTTGATTCTGTTTGAACTTGCGGCTGTTATCGTTTGCCATAGAAAATACCCTTGTTAAAAAAACGTTGTAGGTAAACTACCCCTTTCCCTTAACCGATCTTCACCAAAAACAATAGGTCTTGAGAACTCTACAATCTAGGGCTGTATGCAAATAATCTTTTGATTCTGTTTGAATTTGCGGCTGTTATCGTTTGCCATAGGAAATACCCTTGTTAAAACATAAAACGTTATAGGTAAACTACCCCTTTCCCTTAACCGATCTTCACCAAAAACAAAATGTTTTGAGAACTCTATAATTCAGGGCTGTATGCGAAACATTATTTGATTCTGTTTGAATTTGCGGCTGTTATCGTTTGCCAAAAAAAAAAAATTTCCCTTGATAAAAAAAAACCGTTGCAGGTAAACTACCCCTTTTCCTCAACCGATCTTCACCCAAAACAATAGGTCGCGAGTACTCTACAAATCAGGGCTGTATGCAAAAAATTATTTGATTCTGTTTGAATTTGCGGCAGTTATCGTTTGCCATAGAAAAAAAATCTACAGACAGACAGACACACACACAGACACTTTTCGAAAATATCGGTATGGAGAACCATACATGACTTCCATATTCTAAGATTTATAATCTGAAATATGCTTGCCTGCCAAGCACGATATATTTTCTAATATATACATAATTTACATTAAAATGATAAAATTATAATTTTATTGCCTGGCAACAAAATTATTTTATTTTTAACAATTACCATTGTTTGAAAAAGTTTAAATGAATTTTCAAGTACTTTACTCTTGTTAAAACGTAAAAGGTTGCAGGTAAACTACCCCTTCCCCTTAACCGATCTTCACCAAAATCAAAAGGCCTTGAGTCCTCTACAATTCAGTAACATATGCAAAAAAAAATTTGATTCTGTTTGAATTTGCGGCAGTTATCGTTTGCCATAGAAAATACGCTTGATAAAAAACGTTGCAGGTAAACTACCCCTTCCCCTCAACCGATCTTCACCAAAAACAATAGGTCTTGAGTACTCTACAAATCAGGGCTGTATGCAGAAAATTATGTTATTCTGTTTGAACTTGCGGCTGTTATCGTTTGCCATAGAAAATACCCTTGTTAAAAAAACCTTGTAAGTATACTACCCCTTTCCCTTAACCGATCTTCACCAAAAACAATAGGTCTTGAGTACTCTACAAATCAGGGCTGTATGCAGAAAATTATGTTATTCTGTTTGAACTTGCGGCTGTTATCGTTTGCCATAGAAAATACCCTTGTTAAAAAAACCTTGTAAGTATACTACCCCTTTCCCTTAACCGATCTTCACCAAAAACAATGGGTCTTGAGAACTCTACAATTTAGGGCTGTATGCAAATAATCTTTTGATTCTGTTTGAATTTGCGGCTGTTATCGTTTGCCATAGGAAATACCCTTGTTAAAACATAAAACGTTACAGGTAAACTACCCCTTTCCCTTAACCGATCTTCACCAAAAACAATAGATCTTGAGTACTCTACAAATCAGGGCTGTATGCAAAACATTATTTGATTCTGTTTGAATTTGCGGCTGTTATCGTTTGCCATAGAAAATACCCTTGTTAAAAAAACGTTGCAGGTAAACTACCCCTTTCCCTCAACCGAACTTCACCAAAAACAATAGGTCTTGAGAACTCTACAATTTAGGGCAGTATGCAAATAATCTTTTGATTCTGTTTGAATTTGCGGCTGTTATCGTTTGCCATAGGAAATACCCTTGTTAAAACATAAAACGTTACAGGTAAACTACCCTTTTCCCTTAACCGATCTTCACCAAAATCAACAGATCTTGAGAACTCTACAATTCAGGGCTGTATGCGAAACATTATTTGATTCTGTTTGAATTTGCGGCTGTTATCGTTTGCCAAACAAACAAAATTACCCTTGCTAAAAAAAAACCGTTGCAGGTAAACTACCCCTTTCCCTCAACCGATCTTCACCAAAAACAATAGGTCGCGAGTACTCTGCAAATCAGGGCTGCATGCAAAACATTATTTGATTCTGTTTGAATTTGCGGCTGTTATCGTTTGCCATAGAAAATACCCTTGTTAAAAAAACGTTGCAGGTAAACTACCCCTTTCCCTCAACCGATCTTCACCAAAAACAATAGGTCTTGAGAACTCTACAATTTAGGTCCGTATGCACATAATCTTTTGATTCTGTTTGAATTTGCGACTGTTATCGTTTGCCATAGGAAATACCCTTGTTAAAACATAAAACGTTGCTGGTAAACTACCCTATTCCATTAACCGATCTTCACCAAAAACAATAGGTCTTGAGAACTCTACAATTCAGGGCGGTATGCAAAACATTAGTTGATTCTCTTTGAATTTACGGCAGTTATCGTTCGTCATAGAAAAAATACATATGTTGTTTATATTGTTGTTTGTTAAAACATAAAACGTTGCAGGTAAACTACCCCTTTCCCTTAACCGATCTTCAACAAAACCAACAGGTCTTGAGAACTGTACATTTCACGGCTGTATGCAGAATATTATATGATTCTGTTTGAATTTGTGGCTGTTATCATTTGCCATATAAAATACCCTTGATAAAACAAAAAACATGTCAGGTAAACTACCCGTTTCCCTTAACCGATCTTCACCAAAAACAATAGGTCTTTAGTACTCAACAAAACAGGGCTGTATGCAAAAACGTATTTGATTCTGTTTGAATTTGCGGCTCTTATCGTTTGCCATAGAAAATACCCTTATACAACATAAAACGTTGCAGGTAAACTACCCCATTCCCTTAACCGATCTTCACCAACAACAATAGGTATTGAGAACTCTACAATACAGGGCTGTATGCAAAAAATTATTTGATTCTGTTTGAATTTGCGGCTGTTATCGTATGCCATAGAAAATACGCTTGATAAAAAAATGTTGCCGGTAAACTACCCCTTCCCCTTAACCGATCTTCACCAAAAACAATAGGTCTTGAGTACTCTACAAATCAGGGCTGTATGCAAAAAATTATTTGATTCTCTTTGAACTTGCGGCTGTTATCGTTTGCCATAGAAAATACCCTTGTTAAAAAAACGTTGTAGGTAAACTACCCCTTTCCCTTAACCGATCTTCACCAAAAACAATAGGTCTTGAGAACTCTACAATCTAGGGCTGTATGCAAATAATCTTTTGATTCTGTTTGAATTTGCGGCTGTTATCGTTTGCCATAGGAAATACCCTTGTTAAAACATAAAACGTTATAGGTAAACTACCCCTTTCCCTTAACCGATCTTCACCAAAAACAAAATGTTTTGAGAACTCTATAATTCAGGGCTGTATGCGAAACATTATTTGATTCTGTTTGAATTTGCGGCTGTTATCGTTTGCCAAAAAAAAAAAATTTCCCTTGATAAAAAAAAACCGTTGCAGGTAAACTACCCCTTTTCCTCAACCGATCTTCACCCAAAACAATAGGTCGCGAGTACTCTACAAATCAGGGCTGTATGCAAAAAATTATTTGATTCTGTTTGAATTTGCGGCAGTTATCGTTTGCCATAGAAAAAAAATCTACAGACAGACAGACACACACACAGACACTTTTCGAAAATATCGGTATGGAGAACCATACATGACTTCCATATTCTAAGATTTATAATCTGAAATATGCTTGCCTGCCAAGCACGATATATTTTCTAATATATACATAATTTACATTAAAATGATAAAATTATAATTTTATTGCCTGGCAACAAAATTATTTTATTTTTAACAATTACCATTGTTTGAAAAAGTTTAAATGAATTTTCAAGTACTTTACTCTTGTTAAAACGTAAAAGGTTGCAGGTAAACTACCCCTTCCCCTTAACCGATCTTCACCAAAATCAAAAGGCCTTGAGTCCTCTACAATTCAGTAACATATGCAAAAAATTATTTGATTCTGTTTGAATTTGCGGCAGTTATCGTTTGCCATAGAAAATACGCTTGATAAAAAACGTTGCAGGTAAACTACCCCTTCCCCTCAACCGATCTTCACCAAAAACAATAGGTCTTGAGTACTCTACAAATCAGGGCTGTATGCAGAAAATTATGTTATTCTGTTTGAACTTGCGGCTGTTATCGTTTGCCATAGAAAATACCCTTGTTAAAAAAACCTTGTAAGTATACTACCCCTTTCCCTTAACCGATCTTCACCAAAAACAATAGGTCTTGAGTACTCTACAAATCAGGGCTGTATGCAGAAAATTATGTTATTCTGTTTGAACTTGCGGCTGTTATCGTTTGCCATAGAAAATACCCTTGTTAAAAAAACCTTGTAAGTATACTACCCCTTTCCCTTAACCGATCTTCACCAAAAACAATAGGTCTTGAGAACTCTACAATTTAGGGCTGTATGCAAATAATCTTTTGATTCTGTTTGAATTTGCGGCTGTTATCGTTTGCCATAGGAAATACCCTTGTTAAAACATAAAACGTTACAGGTAAACTACCCCTTTCCCTTAACCGATCTTCACCAAAAACAATAGATCTTGAGTACTCTACAAATCAGGGCTGTATGCAAAAAATTATTTGATTCTGTTTGAATTTGCGGCTGTTATCGTTTGCCATAGAAAATACCCTTGTTAAAAAAACGTTGCAGGTAAACTACCCCTTTCCCTCAACCGAACTTCACCAAAAACAATAGGTCTTGAGAACTCTACAATTTAGGGCAGTATGCAAATAATCTTTTGATTCTGTTTGAATTTGCGGCTGTTATCGTTTGCCATAGGAAATACCCTTGTTAAAACATAAAACGTTACAGGTAAACTACCCTTTTCCCTTAACCGATCTTCACCAAAATCAACAGATCTTGAGAACTCTACAATTCAGGGCTGTATGCGAAACATTATTTGATTCTGTTTGAATTTGCGGCTGTTATCGTTTGCCAAACAAACAAAATTACCCTTGCTAAAAAAAAACCGTTGCAGGTAAACTACCCCTTTCCCTCAACCGATCTTCACCAAAAACAATAGGTCGCGAGTACTCTGCAAATCAGGGCTGCATGCAAAACATTATTTGATTCTGTTTGAATTTGCGGCTGTTATCGTTTGCCATAGAAAATACCCTTGTTAAAAAAACGTTGCAGGTAAACTACCCCTTTCCCTCAACCGATCTTCACCAAAAACAATAGGTCTTGAGAACTCTACAATTTAGGGCCGTATGCACATAATCTTTTGATTCTGTTTGAATTTGCGACTGTTATCGTTTGCCATAGGAAATACCCTTGTTAAAACATAAAACGTTACAGGTAAACTACCCCTTTCCCTTAACCGATCTTCACCAAAAACAATAGGTCTTGAGTACTCTACAAATCAGGGCTGTATGCGAAACATTATTTGATTCTGTTTGAATTTGCGACTGTTATCGTTTGCCATAGGAAATACCCTTGTTAAAACATAAAACGTTACAGGTAAACTACCCCTTTCCCTCAACCGATCTTCACCAAAAACAATAGGTCTTGAGAACTCTACAATTTAGGGCCGTATGCACATAATCTTTTGATTCTGTTTGAATTTGCGGCTGTTATCGTTTGCCAAACAAACAAAATTACCCTTGCTAAAAAAAACCGTTGCAGGTAAACTACCCCTTTCCCTCAACCGATCTTCACCAAAAACAATAGGTCGCGAGTACTCTGCAAATCAGGGCTGCATGCAAAAAATTATTTGATTCTGTTTGAATTTGCGGCAGTTATCGTTTGCCATAGAAAAAAAATCTACAGATAGACACACAGACAGACAGACAGACACACAGACAGACAGAGGACAGACACACACACAGACACTTTTCGGAAAACGACTTTTTTTCATGTTTTGAGTGTAGTAGAATCAGAATCTGCAATAATCTCGAACACGATTTTTTTTGCCATCACCATACTTCCATTCCTTAAGGAATATGGAAGTAAAAATCTACAGACACAAGACAGACAGACAGACAGACACACACACACACACAGACACTTTTCGGAAAACGACTTTTTTTCATGTTTTGAGTGTAGTAGAATCAGAATCTGCAATAATCTCGAACACGATTTTTTTTGCCATCACCATACTTCCATTCCTTAAGGAATATGGAAGTAAATATCGGTATGGAGAACCATACATGACTTCCATATTCTAAGATTTATATTTAAAATCATTTTCAGCCAAACAGCCAGGCTGTGTCTTACCTGCCTTTTTATTGCTGTATTAAATGAAAAATATTATATTACATAAAAATGAAAAAATTATAATTTTATTGCCTGGCAACAAAATTATTTTATTTTTAACGATTACCATTGTTTCAAAAAGTTTAAATAAATTTTCAAGTACTTTACTCTTGTTAAAACGTAAAAGGTTGCAGGTAAACTACCCCTTCCCCTTAACCGATCTTCACCAAAATCGAAAGTCATTGAGACCTCTACAATTCAGGGGCGTATGCAAACAATTATTTGATTCTTTTTGAATTTGCGGCTGTTATCGTTTGCCATAGAAAATACGCTTGTTAAAAAACCTTGCAGGTAAACTACCCCTTCCCCTTAACCGATTTTCACCAAAAACAATAGTTCTTGAGTACTCTACAAATCAGGGCAGTATGCAAAACATTATTTGATTCTGTTTGAATTTGCGGCTGTTATCGTTTGCCATAGAAAATACCCTTGTTAAAAAAACGTTGCAGGTAAACTACCCCTTCCCCTCAACCGAACTTCACCAAAAACAATAGGTCTTGAGAACTCTACAATTTAGGGCTGTATGCAAATAATCTTTTGATTCTGTTTGAATTTGCGGCTGTTATCGTTTGCCATAGGAAATACCCTTGTTAAAACATAAAACGTTACAGGTAAACTACCCCTTTCCCTTAACCGATCTTCACCAAATTCAACAGATCTTGAGAAATCTACAATTCAGGGCTGTATGCGAAACATTATTTGATTCTGTTTGAATTTGCGGCTGTTATCGTTTGCCAAACAAACAAAATTGCCGTTGCTAAAAAAAAACCGTTGCAGGTAAACTACCCCTTTCCCTCAACCGATCTTCACCAAACACAATAGGTCGCGAGTACTCTGCAAATCAGGGCTGCATGCAAAAAATTATTTGATTCTGTTTGAATTTGCGGCTGTTATCGTTTGCCATAGAAAATACCCTTGTTAAAAAACCGTTGCAGGTAAACTACCCCTTTCCCTCAACCGATCTTCACCAAAAACAATAGGTCTTGAGCACACTACAAATCAGGGCTGTATGCAAAACATTATTTGATTCTGTTTGAATTTGCGGCTGTTATCGTTTGCCATAGAAAATACCCTTGTTAAAAAAACGTTGCAGGTAAACTACCCCTTTCCCTCAACCGAACTTCACCAAAAACAATAGGTCTTGAGAACTCTACAATTTAGGGCTGTATGCAAATAATCTTTTGATTCTGTTTGAATTTGCGGCTGTTATCGTTTGCCATAGGAAATACCCTTGTTAAAACATAAAACGTTACAGGTAAACTACCCCTTTCCCTTAACCGATCTTCACCAAAATCAACAGATCTTGAGAACTCTACAATTCAGGGATGTATGCGAAACATTATTTGATTCTGTTTGAATTTGCGGCTGTTATCGTTTGCCAAACAAACAAAATTACCCTTGCTAAAAAAAAACCGTTGCAGGTAAACTACCCCTTTCCCTCAACCGATCTTCACCAAAAACAATAGGTCGCGAGTACTCTGCAAATCAGGGCTGCATGCAAAAAATTATTTGATTCTGTTTGAATTTGCGGCAGTTATCGTTTGCCATAGAAAAAAAATCTACAGACAGACAGACAGACAGACAGACAGACAGACACACAGACACTTTTCGGAAAACGACTTTTTTTCATTTTTTGAGTGTAGTAGAATCAGAATCTGCAATAATCTCGAACACGATTTTTTTTGCCATCACCATACTTCCATTCCTTAAGGAATATGGAAGTAAAATTACCCTTGATAAAAAACCGTTGCAGGTAAACTACCCCTTCCCATTAACCGATCTTCACCAAAAACGATAGGTCTTGAGAACTCTACAATTCAGGGCTGTATGCAAAATACTATATGATTCTGTTTGAATTTGCGACTTTTATCGTTTGCCATACAAAATACCCTTGATAAAACAAAAAACGTGTCAGGTAAACTACCCCTTTCCCTTAAATGATCTTCACCAAAAACAATAGGTCTTTAGTACTCAAGAAATCAGGCCTGTATGCAAAAACGTATTTGATTCTGTTTGAATTTGCGGCTCTTATCATTTGCCATAGAAAATACCCTTTTAAAACATAAAACGTTGCCGGTAAACTACCCCTTCCCCTTAACCGATCTTCACCAAAAACAAAAGGTCTTGAGAACTCTACAATTCAGGGCAGTATGCAAAAAATTATTTGATTATGTTTGAATTTGCGGCTGTTATCGTTTGCCATAGAAAATACTCTTGTTAAAACATAAAACGTTGCAGGTAAACTACCCCTTTCCCTTAACCGATCTTTACCAAAATCAACAGATCTTGAGGACTCTACAATTCAGGGCTGTATGCGAAACATTATTTGATTCTGTTTGAATTTGCGGCTGTTATCGTTTGCCAAACAAACAAAATTACCCTTGATAAAAAAAAACCGTTGCAGGTAAACTACCCCTTTCCCTTAACCGATCTTCACCAAAAACAATAGGTCGTGAGTAGTCTACAAATCAGGGCTGTATGCAAAAAATGATTTGATTCTGTTTGAATTTGCGGCTGTTATCGTTTGCCATAGAAAAAAAATCTAAGACACACCGACAGACAGATAGACACACAGACACTTTTCGAAAAACGACTTTTTTTCATGTTTTGAGTGTAGTACAATCAGAATCTGCAATAATCTCGAACACGATTTTTTTTGCCATCACCATACTTCCATTTCCTTAAGGAACATGGAAGTAAAACTGCAACTGTAAATAAATACGCGCGCGACTCGCTCCGACTGGTTCTCGAAACACAAAGGGACTATGACCTTCCGAGCGGGACAGCCAACAATCGCGTGACCGCGCGCAACGCGCATCACTTGTTGTTTCCGCGGCGCACGACACTTTTTCAACTTGGCGGGAATTTTGAAACTTGCTCACGCGGGCCATTTATAATTCGTTCGAGGGGCCACATTGTGGCCCGCGGGCCTGGGGTTGGGCAGCCTTGCTTTAGAGTATTGCAGTTAACCGCCTTTTCTTTTGTGTTCCATTTTCTGTTTTTTCACGATATGTTGCTAGTGTATAATTATTTTTATGATTATAACCAATTATGTACCCATAGAGTTTTTGTAAAATATTTACTGAATTTTATATTTAAATTTCAATAAAGAAGTTATGTTAGCGAGTAGTCCTACTGTAAAATAAAAAATTAATTATTTTAACAAATAAATGTAATGTAAAATTAATAAATGTAAAAATTATATAAAAGTTAATTTTGTACTTTTTTACTTACCGGAATGAATTTAGTGTCTCGCTGCTGAACGAAAGGATGAATAAAAGAATGCATCTTCTCGAACCAGAAGACTTTTGGTTTGTAAATACCGTCTGTGCCACTTCCTGATCGCTCACTACCTGCAATTTTTTTTAATTCCTGACAGTAAGAACTTCTTAAATTTTTAAATTTTGTGATCACTTCCTTAGGTCCGAATCCGGGTATATTTAATCCATCGCTTATTCTCTTAGCTGCGGCCGCTCGCAAATCTCTATCCCGATAATCTTCTAAACTTGGATCATACAAAACGTTTTCCATTTCATATAGTTCGAGAAAACTTGCAGTTTCATTATCGCTGAATTTCATTGCTCGCTGTGACGACATCTTGCTTTCACGAAGACCTGTTCACGACTGAAATATCAAACAGGTTTGATCCCTTCACGCTTGGATCGTGAGTGGGTACTCACGAAAGCAAGTTTAACGACTGTGCGTTCACACAAGAACGTGGCGTACGAAAGCGTGACGCACGCTCGTAATTCATGCCCCGTGTGAACCCGGCATAAAGGAGTGATGTATATAACTATTTAAAGTGAATATTGATTAGTATATAGGTCGTTAACGAAGTAATGGCATTTATTTTCTTATTCTAAGGAAAAAATGTGTCTATCCATCTAATCGTCATTATGGCAACTGTTCACAGTGCCGTCAACATTGCGACCACTGTATACACATACATCTCACAGTTAATATGACGACTAGGACGTATATTGGAAACAACCTGAACATTATTACAGCAACCAACGTCGTTGCCACTTCTACACAACCAATTATTATGTATACGGTCGCCATATTGCAATTATGTAGCTATTTTATTAACTCAAAATATCGGTATGGAGAACCAGACATGACTTCCATATTCTAAGATTTATTTTTAAAATCATTTTCGAAATGAAATGTTACCATAGAAACTACTTCTTTCTACTTACTGCTTCAGCCTTAACCACAGAACTGTGGTCACTAACATATACCACCTCACGTTATCGCACTCGATTTTCACTGATGATGGAAGTCAATGGCATTGCCGAAACGTCTGGTTTTGTAGAAAACATTGGACTACGGCCAAATATCCCGGGAAGGAATTTTAACAAAAACTACTTCTTTGTTGCCGATAACGTTGTACACATATATATAAAAAATATGCATAAAATTAATGGCTTGTATAAGTTAATGATTGATCTCCATTAAGTAGTGCTCAAGTTTCCAAAGTTTTAATATTATGATGTCCGTAATTAAAACATCAGAGCAGGTTTAGTGTGTATGAGGGTTCACCGTGGACAAAAATTTTCAACATTTCCTATTGAGCGTTGCTTAGAATAAATCTGCGAATCTACCGTGTACGTTTCACAGAACAAACACGCGGAAAAGAAGGAGCGCTCCGAAGTCACTCATGGACCCTCAGCATCTTGCAGAGGGTTCATTCCCTAAAGACGAAAAGTCTGTCTATGAATCGTTCCTCTGTAAACACGTGCAGTTACACTGCCCAGCGATCCACAGGAAGCAAATCGCTATCCACGCTGGACACTTTTTCGGCTTGCATGCGTTATGTTGGTATGAGTTCGGCACTTTCCATTTAAAAACCGTGCAAATGTAAGAAAATAAACATGAATGAGGCCAGAAATAACGCGAATTGTGTGTGTGTGTGTCTTCCCTGCCTTTTTATTGCGGTAGTGATAATAATAAAATGGAAACGTAAACAGTACATAACTGAGATATGCTTGCCTGCCACGCACGATATATTTTCTCTTATACATGACTAGCAGAATACCCGTGCTTCGCTACGGAGTTTCACGTTGTACGTAATGAAAATATTAGTTTAATTAATAAAGTTTAATTAAAGTAGGCTTCTTAAAAATAAATAGCTGTTGCCCACAACTTCGTTCGCGTGGTCTTCAATTTAATGCGATAATATATTTAGAACAGAATCTATTCTATTGGGTTGCCATAGTAACCAGATCTAATAGTTTTTTAAGACCGCAAAGGACCCCCCAGAGGATCGTATCGAAAAAAACACCTGTCCTATGTTGGTTCTCCCGTTGCGTAAAATATTTGTGCCAAATTTAGTTGAAATCGGTCCAATGGTTTAGGTGAAGGCGTGGAAGACCCCAAAGGACCCCCCAAAGGATCGTATCGAAAAAAACACTTGTCCTATGTTGGTTCTCCCTTTGCGTAAAATATTTGTGCCAAGTTTGGTTGAAATCGGTCCAGTGGTTTAGGAGGCGACGTGGAAGACCCCAAAGAACCCCCAAAAGGACCCCATCGAAAAAAACACCTATCCTATGTTGGTTCTCCCGTTGCGTAAAATATTTGTGCCAAGTTTGGTTGAAATCGGTACAGTGGTTTAGGAGGAGATGTGGAAGAAACCTTCGCGGACGTGCGCACAACAACTCACCGAAGTTTCATCGCAATCGGATGAATGGTATAGGAACGCATACGGGACAAACAAAGAAACATTCATTTTTATATATAAGATGTAAACTATACCACTTACATGACATAAACCATGATAACTAAGCTAATGTACAACATATATGTATTAATTATACACATAAATGTTCCTCGATAGACACTCTATCTATTGGCGAAAACTTGAATAAAATCCGTTCAGTACTTCCTGAGATTAGCGTTTTCAAACACAGGGAGAAAACGGACCGACTTTACTTTATACTATGTACAGATTTACATTAAAATGAAAAAATTATAATTTTATTGCCTGGCAACAAAATTATTTTATTTTTAACAATTACCATTGTTTGAAAAAGTTTAAATGAATTTTCAAGTACGTTACTCTTGTTAAAACGTAAAAGGTTGCAGGTAAACTACCCCTTCCCCTCAACCGATGTTCACCAAAAACAATAGGTCTTGAGTACTCTACAAATCACGGCTGTATGCAAAAAATTATTTGATTCTGTTTGAATTTGCGGCAGTTATCGTTTGCCATAGAAAAAAATCTACACACAGACAGACACTTTTCGGAAAACGACTTTTTTTCATGTTTTGAGTGTAGTACAATCAGAATCTGCAATAATCTCGAACACGATTTTTTTTTGCCATCACCATACTTCCATTCCTTAAGGAATATGGAAGTAAAATGAAAAAAATATCTATGCATATTTTGTTTACTGCCTGGTACCATACATAGTACTTACCTGCCAAAAAAAAGAAATTGTAGCCTTCCCATAGGATTTTAGAGCTGACCTATTCGGACAGTAGTTTGGGTTATCGTAATGTTGTCTTGAAAGAAATGAACATCATTCAAGTAATATTACTATTTAATTAAGATCTGTAGTACTTGACTATTTCTCGAAAATACAAGGAGCAAGGATTCTTGTTTTAAAATAAACTTGCAATCGATCATGGGCTATGTCAAAGGAACAAAATCATGTGTTTTGGAGGGGCAGGGGACATCACTAACATTTGTAGTTGCCTGGTATTTTTGATTCAGTTTATTTAAATGGGGTCAGTTTCTTTTTCTCAGTTCTTTTCTTTCTATTTTAAAGAGTTGAATGAAACCTTTTTTTCAAAACAAGTTGCTTCTCATTAGTCACGAGTAATCAAAAAATGGTTTAAAAATAATTTTTAAGTAAACAACAAATTGTATTAAAATATATGTAATTTGAGTGTGCTTTTTAAGATTTGTTAAGGATTTAAAAAAATAAATATTCAGTTACGAATTAAACTTTTATTTAAAGTAAATAATACATATTTATATCCAATGCAATTACATTAAAGTGAAATTAACGTTACAATTTGACTTGGATTCAAAATCATCAGAGTTACAGAATACCTTCATATGAATTGCTTAATTTAGTTAATTTTTTTGATTTTTGGTATATAGATTCTGAATGAATACTTTAATCTTGAGCCAATTCTTATTGGCAAGTAATATTGGATACTTAGAGATAATCTCCTCACATTCACCTCGTTTTGGGAGTTTTTGTTTCATTATGTGCTCTTTAAAAACTCTTTAACTATAGTTTTTTGTTCAGTTTCCATGGTATGAGAATTCGTTGTTGCCTTATTTTCTGTTAATGCAGTTAGATTTTGTGCAGGATCACTTGTTTTCCCAGACATTTCCATTGAAAGATCTTCCTTATTTTCATAATCACGTCTTTCCCAATCTTTTTTCTCGTCACAGCTGTCATCATCATTAATATTATCTCCTGGAGCTAGTAAGTTTTCTTCTAAGTTTATATCAATCTCATCTAAGGATTTTCCTTTATATTTACCAGCACTCCCATCTTCCATCATTAACAGAACTTTGCTGATCTTTGCATTTTGAAAAATGTCGTCTGGCAGCCTATACTCATTCCGATGAGTAAGAGAACTATGGCCCATGAAAGTTGCCAATTGCTCAATTTCTTGGTCATTCATAGAGAATATTTGACTGATTGTAGCCATATGTTTACGCAATCTTCTTGTTGTAATCACATCTGGGTTCTGCAAACAAGCTTTGCTTGCATGTTTTGTTAACACTTTGTATCCAACAATCGGATTGTCAGTCTTATTGTTACAGAATACATAAGGATTGTAGTCTGGGACAAAGTTCTTTCTGATTTGCAATAAATATGCTATCAATATGCTTTTGGACGTCATCTGCAAATAGAACAGGTGTCTCCCTTCTTTTCCCCCTAATAACAACTCTTTTAAATCTTTTTGAAAGAATCATCTCTGTGGGTTTCAATGCATCTTGAAACTCTTCATACGTTTTATTCTTTGATACTTCTTCATATTGTTTTACATAGAGCCTCGAAAGCTCCCCACCCCTTTTCCTACAAAGGATAATTACTCTGCAATACACAATTTCAATTAAATTGTTATATGCTACCTTGTAATTTGGGGTTTCTTTTAAATGACTGGATGCTTCTAAACCTTCAATCACAAGAAAATCCTTAAACTTCTTTAAGTCACTAGCTAGGGGTATTATTGTTATTGCATGCATCCTATTCTCGCTTAAATTATTTGCAGCTTGATGTGATATTTCAAACTTCCAATCACTTATCAACAGATTTTTCATTGTTTCTAATTCTGTTTTAATTTCGTCATCTTTTCCTTGTTTGATCTATTTCTTGTTTGATATACATGGGATATTGCAATGTCACAGCACTCTTTCAAAGAGGTGCAAATATTCATAGCATAGGTAGGAGCACCAAACTTCTTTTTCTGCGTCGTATTTTGAGGCTGCTTTTGTAGCTTCAACTACAACTTTGAATTTTGAGGCCTGTAGAGATTGCACCAGATTATTTATGGAGTTGTCTCTTTTTTTAATCTCTACCAACAGCCTTCCTAACTCCCTCATTTTTCTCGATGTGACATTTATCTGGTGTTTTTCTCTCTGAGTTTTTAAATGGCGAGATCCATATAAACATATCAACATGTCTTTCTTGGCTGCTAAAGAAATTTCGTCCGCCATCATTCTGGGAAATACCTTTTCTTTGAATGCAATGTCTACAGTTATGTTGCTAAGCAAAAGGTTTTGAGCTTCTCTTAAGGCAAATGATTTACCCGTGTTTTCCGGTTTTTCACTCCAAGCTTTTCTATGGCGCCATAATTGTTTTCTGGCATAAAATCCAAGGCAGTAGGTACATGGTGCCACTTTCCTAGGTGATCTGGAAGTGTCTTGCTTTCTGACAGGTTTTACTTCTCCAATAGAACTGTACAGATAGTTCCCTTTTTTCTTAGGACTGTCAAAATCTTTTTCCTTTCCTTGCCTTTTTTAGGAAGCGCCTTCATTTTTTTTTGAACTTCAATTTCATTTGGATGATTCCTAATAACATGTCTAGCAAACTGTGTCACTTGTGTTTCACAATACAAACAGAAATCCTTGCTTCGAATACGCTTCTTTTTAGGGTTACCTGTGTCAGTTTTACTATTTTTATCCTTTAATTCACTGTCACTGTCTTGAAGCTCATACAAATCATAAACTATTGGCAATTCCTCCGAACAACTTTCCTTCAGTTCATTGTTACCATCTAGGACTGTAGTTGGCAACTCCTCTGCATACTGGCTGTCACCACCCATCGATTCAGTTTCCCTACCCAATTCTTCGATTACAGAACCCTCATGCTGATTCTTATCTACTTCCGTGTAATTTACTCGGATGTATTTTTGTATTGGCAACTCTATTGCAGTGCTGTCACATGAAGATGCTGCATCACTGTCACATTCGAAAGTGGGGTCCTTATCTTCATCGTCAGTCATAGACGAGCTCGTATCATTAACGTTACTATCATTTTCAAAGAAGTCGCAGGGCTGTAGGCTTAAATAATTGGTTGCTGTTGCACCTTCTTGGTTGTTGTCTATGACATCAGAAGTACAACTTAAGTAGCTTTTCTCTAAAAAATAAAAATTTTAAAGCATGTTTGTTTTTGGAGCCCATTTTAATTTCTTTAGGTTATTAAAGGAATTTTTAAAAAATAAGAGAATTTCTTCCTTCCTGGATATGTGCAAAATGAAAAAATATCAAAACTTAAAATTGGCAGTGTCTCCTAAATGAGTTGGCTTATAAAAAGGTTTCATAAGAACACCTACAATTTTGTGTAAAACCTGAGAACACCATAAGAAGTAGGAGATTTCTAAGAAATATTAAATTACAGAATGCCCCTCTTCCTTAAATTTGTTGAAAATAGTTTTGTTTTTAAGGTCCCATTGGTAGCACATTTAAAATGTATGTAGACCTATGTATCCTTTGTTTAGTATACTCCTTTCTGTACTTACCATCTGCTGGTGACACAGTGTCATTATTGTCTTCTTTACTAATTGCCTTTGAAAGTTCGAGTATTCTTTTTGTTCTATTTCTTTGTCAATACGAATATTATGTATTACTTAAGAGCACTGACATGACATATACAGAGTAATCTTTACAATGGGTTGTCAGTATACTTAAGGAATTGGTTCAGGGTATAAAAAACTCAAATTGTAATTAAATTATTGAATAAATTAACTCTTCGCGGGGAGGCGAATTTTTTATTAACAACAAAAAATTATTATAAAAGCTTTCTAGTATTAAAAATAAATTCATTTGAAGAAATTAAGCCCTTAATTATATTAAATATAGTAAGACAATCTCGGTACCTCATTGTTTTAATTAGTTGAAAAGTAGGAGCCTCGAGCAAAACATAATGTAATGATGATAAGAAATGTTTTATGTTATTGCCAAACAAACACATCCGAAAATGTAAGTTTATGAATTAAGAATTTTAATTTTAACTTAAACATCTTGTTATTACAGTATTTGAAAAGTCATTTCATTTCTTTCTCAGTATACGCCAAGAAGTGAAGTGATAGTCCAGTGGGCCGACTAAACACAGAGATATTTCTTTTATATTAAATGTTGTATGCAGTGGGATATTGCCCATAATTTGTATGTAAAAAACTGTAAACTTCAAAGGAAAATAAATAATTCTTAATTCCTTTTATTGTTTAGAATAGAGTATCTTGCAAGACAACAACTAAATTAGAGTATTTTTGAAACTAAGGTAAGATTTGATTAACTCAGTATATTTTGCTCCATAAACAACAGTAAAATATTCTAGCAAAATCAATAAGAAGAATTTGCCGTTTTTATAATTTTTTCGTTTAAAGAAAATGCTTACGTGGGCAGAAATATAAAATACTAGGGAATACCTGTTTTACATACGAACGTCAGGAACTTAACCGAATAAGCTAAAACCCAATGACTCATTCTCTTGGAATAATGAATCACATATTCTAAGGCCAGAAATTGTCGTTACTAGAAATTTTTAAAAGTGCCTGTGTACACTCCACCACTTAACGCAATCTCATTGATGGCTTACAGTTATTGATGAAATTTTATCCGAAAGGGGACAGTTCTTAGACTACCTCGTACGGACGTCAATTCATTTGAACTAATCTGGTCACACTTGAAGAGGTGAGTTTGAGTCATAATGTAACATTTAACACTGACGATGTATTAAGGCTATGCGAAGAAAGACTTTCCAAAATTACTACAGACAATTGGAAAACTCAGTGCAAACACATCGAAAAAATTGAATCGGATTACTTTGAAAAGAAAGCAATTATTGGAAACACAACAGAAAATATTATTATTATAAATATAGGAAACGATTTAATTAGTTGAGAGAATGACTGTAAGGAAGACAGTTGTAAAAGTGGTGGTACATCAGGTATGAAAGAAATATGTAACAGTGAATAATTTTTGCGTACAAAATAAAAATATAACACATAACATAACGAAACGTTTGTGTTAATCCGTTAGAGTATCTATTAAGTGCCCCATACACCATCGTGCATTGCATGGCACGTGGTGAGCCCACACACTGGAAAAGTAGTCAAGTCTCGTGGCGTGCCAGATACGATCCCAGTGTGTACGGTTTCTTATTAGTAGCATGTAATTGAATTTATACAGGAATGTTGAGAAGAGAGCGGACAGTGGTACAGTCTGATATATGAGAACGGTAAACCGTGAAGTCACGAACATTTGAAATGCGATGAGTGCGGACACCAGGACACAAAATGTATATGTTTTATTGGCATAACATAAAAACAAGTTAATTGTGGGTGATTACACACACACACACACACACACACATGCGCGCGCACATGCGCGCATGCACTAGAAACATTTTTACCTAGCTCCAAATTACATACAATGGGTGTAGTTACCTATGCATACAAGACTAAATTCAGTACACATAGTTTTATAAGACGAAATAAGCATTAGACACAACAGAAAGGGAACAATATGAACATTTCACCCAGTTATAAAATGTTGAGTAGGCCTATGTTATTATTTTGTAAACGGTGACTTAGCAATGTTGTGTCTATAACAAGGAAGTGTTTACCTGTTGGTGCTTCGTAATAGTAACATGTTTCTACTTAGCTAAATTCAAATATCAACAAACTTGTGTGTTTTGGAGTATGCGCGATGGGTGCTTCGTGTATAGGCCTATGTTACGATTCGTCAAAAACATAGTAATACATAGTTATGTCCCCTAAATCTGATGAGTAAGTAAAAACAATAACAGACTCGGATGTGAATGATCGCGTTGTGTGTGTGGGGGAGGGTGCGCACACAAGCGCGCAGAAATAGGCTATTTGTTCAGAACAGAAGACAAAATTTTAATGCAACAATTAGACTAAAACTCTTAAGTAATATACTCTTCACTTAATTACGTAATTACAAATATTTATCTGTTGTTCCACCCACTTAGGCAATGTTTTCTTTACTGCTATCCACTAAAATAGTTGAGAATCCCTGCTGTAACACATTCTTTGTATTTCGTTATTCTTACCATCTCTTTGAGAATAGCCTAATCGGCTGAAACAATTGTGAGAATTTAACAATAAATTTTGTGAAACTGCCAAGCGTTTATTTTTGAAATTTGTTTATTAAGGTAAGTCAACACTTTACAACGAATAAGCAGTTTTTCGTTTTTAACTGAAAATTCTTATTGCTAGTATTTTTTATAGGCACCTGAAAAATTGTTTTCAGGTACTAGTATTTTTATATTAGTACCTGAAAAACTAGAAATTATAGACAAGCTGGTTAAAGGATACACGGTTTATCGTTACTGCATGGGTTATTGATACTGCTTTTATTACAATATGACAAAAAGTGAATATTTATGTCGACCATTATCCTTCTCAAACATTAGCGTGGATAATTGAGAGTTGTTCGTATTCCAATAAATGCTGTCAATAAAATGACACTTCAGCCAGGTGTGTTATGGCTTATAAATAGACATTTTAATTATCATTTTTCATTCTGTGTCGAAATATTCTGGATATTATGAGCAATAGAAAACAGCTACAGATTTTTGCAAAAATGTAAAATCTTCAGGTTAGCTGAACCTAAACAGTTCTTTGTAGGCAGCCCCCTTCATGTTCTTGTTACAATAGTCTTTACTTTTTACCCGCCATAAACAATCGTGGTTTCTGTAGGCTTCAATAAACATCGGGAGAAAGTGAGCAGACAGAAAAGATGCAGAGTCACTCATGATTACACTACTACAGTCCACACAGATCACAGCTTACGACTAACTGAACATAACCTAAAAGCGCTTCACTCCGGCACGTGGCAAGCCCACACACCTTCGTGCTTTGCACGCTGTGCCAAAAAAAAAAAAAAACAGCTGGTCTTGATCGCCTTCGTGCCATGCAATGCATGCCGTGCAAAGCATGATGGAGCCCACACACTGGTATTTTTCCTTCATGCATTGCTGGTGTGCAATGCACGAAGGTGTATGGGCACCTTCAGCCGTTAACCGACTGTGTGGTATTAATTTTCACTGAAACGTACTGGAGGGAGAGATAAGTGATACATACTCGACTCACTCCTTGTAACCACATTCCATTCATTGAGCCCGTACAGTTTCTGCAAGAAATTGTTTGCTTTGTGTTAAATCATCAGAGTACTTATTACTATTAACTGACTTAGGGGTATTAGTTTTCACTCAACTGTGCTGTAAGTGCAATGTTTGTATTTCTATGTTTTGGTGGGGGTAATTTTGTTACAAAATGCTTAAGGTCGGGTGACAAAAATTGCTTGCCTGCCAATACTGGTGAGAGTAAGTACAACTTTAACCTTGAACTCGCAAGCAGTTCCAATCCGATCCGATCTCCAATTTAGGAAAGGAGACCGCTATCCATACTGTCCAATTTCCTTCTCCGATCTAGTCATTTTAGTCAGTACCATTGAGATTCCCGACCTGGTCACACCCTCATAATGGCACCGTTTTTGTTGAAAAATCAAAAACTCGGGGTTGCTCTTACAACACTGTTGATCCTCCAAAAGCCCCCACCAGAAAGGAAATGTTGGGCAAAAAAGTGGTTAAATGAAAGAAAGAAATTTACCCATTCGATATTGTTGAAGCAATTGAACTCAAGACGATATCCAAATTTTTTTTACGAATGAATGAACAAAGCGCTACACACTATACGATCTAGGAAGGAAGGTGGAGGGATCTGTCCTAAGTCGGCTAGTTGGATGGGGAGGACCGCCCGACCTTCCTAAATCGGATTCCAACATTTTTGTAAAGACGATCGTCCTACACACTATACAATTTGCTATTTTCATCCTACATTTAGGACATCGGATCGGATTGGATTGGAAGGTGTGTAGGGGCCTTACTGCGGACTAGCTAATATTCTCATGAACTTGCACCAGACACTAAAATATTAATTAGTTATGGCACGTTCTGTTAATCAAATTTTAACACTGTTGAGGTTATTCCCAGAAAACTTTTCTCCACTTCTTTCTTTGATTGTGTTCTTTCTGCGAATGTGCTCACAAAAATGAAACGCAATAAAGTCAAAAATCAATGCACTGATTTGAAATGTTAAAAATATATGTTAATAACCAATTTCTGAAAAATATTTAATAATTAGGCCTAACTTAAATATGAAACATTTAGTTACATTCAAAAATATTTATTCACTTAAAATTCCGTTCCCTATTTAACACCTAGGCCTACTTTAATGACTTTATCCTCATATTTTGCAAAATGTAATTTTCGTTAGAAATTAGTGACCTTGCTAAAAAAAAATGTGGTCACCTGGATTTCGTTTTACGATAGGCATGTATAAATTCCTATTATTATTTTAGAGTAAAACAGCAACCTATTATAATAAAGAACAAAATTACAGCAATTAATAAAACATAAGAAATATAAAGTAAGCATATATTACTTACATATCTATCCATCCTTTCTGCTGCGACGTACTTGGTGAGGCACCAGTTCACTAGCTTCTAACTAGTAAACTAACTGTATGCTTCTGCACTTCGCAGTGTCAATGCCGAGTGATGTGATGACTAAGAGAGCAAGATGATAACTCTTGGAGCGCTCCAGGTATGCGTCGTGCTTGTTGGAATTTAGTTTTTTGGTTTACTACTTGGTTATGTAACAGTGTGAATCACTGAATTCCTGGATTAATATCTTAAGGTTTCTGTAGTTTACAGTCGCCCGCCACATAATAACGATTTTGACCACAAATTCCTTTAAAATATCAGCTTTAAACTTGCTAACGCACCAGTGTAAATAACTGACTTTCTAAGTAATATTCTGAACCTCTTGTACTTTACAGTTATCACATATTTTCGGATCTGAATATAAATACTATTAAATTAAGCGTTAGGTTCTCAAAACTTTCGCAGGCATCACTATGCAAGGTTTAAATTACGGATTTTGTTCTTGTATACGTGGTTAAGCACCAGTGTAAATTACTCACCTTCTGAATAGATATCTTGGCATCTACAGTTTGCTAAAATGAAATTATAAAAAACTAAGGGAATTACGGTTTGGCACAAACTTTCTCCAATTAATGACGATCTAAGACCCACTGCACACGTAGTGACTGCCATCGCTAGGTGACTAATGTTTGTTCACTCTTGGAGTTCCTTATAAACACACTTAATAATATAAGTGTTTACGGAAGTCATAAACACACTGGCTAAAACTTAAATTAAATTGCACCTGTCAAAAACAATTTTAATTCACACTACACAATATTTGAAAACTGAAATTAGTTTATAAAATTCGTTTGGTTAAAGTTTAACTAATTTAGAAATTACTTAATATCTATGAGGTTTTACTTCTTTTTTTTTTAATTATTTCAAAAAAATTTAGAGGTCTTGTATATTTATGAGTTAAAAATAATTGTTAAAAGTCAATGAATATTATGAATTTAAATAAAAAATATAATATGTAATCGTAAGCTTATTTTGCGATGTTAATATTTCTTAAAATCATTCATCAAAATAAATGTTTGAATTGAACTGAAAAAAAATATATATATATATATTTGTGGCTGTAAGAGTCTTTGTAACGATAACAAGTGGCCGAGCCGTCCATGGCTAATTATTTGCATACAAATTTTAAAAACCGCTAAGAAGATAAATCGTAGGCCTTTTCGGTCAGCCCATGGTTGGGATAAGCAGTCAGTGTGTCTCCTCATCACACCGTCAGTTGTCATTCAATTATAAACATCTACTATCGGTTGCCTGGCGTGATGCAAGCGCATGGTTAGGCGGTGTAATCCAACCACTAAGCTTACCCCTGAGTTATGTTGTTGCTCATAAGTATCTAACTCTGTTTAAACTAATCTAGAACACTGAACAACTGAAGAGTACAGGGCCGCGGTGTTACTTTAATAATTATAAACATGAATTCACCTTGCTCTCTGAACTAAATGTAAAAATGGAACTCGACCATGAATTTAGCTTTTCGTAAACTAACTTGTAGAATCTAAAAAGAAATTCTAAAAATAACCTATTTTCGAACATCAATAGCTATCGTGTTTCTGTTAAACGTTATGGGTTCATATCTGTATGGATGGTATGTGACGACCATTCATTGAAAATATAAACCTTGGAAGTCAGCGAGAATTAAAAGCTAACTAAAGGATAGCGTACACAAGTTTTTTGCTCGCCCAACATCTGGCAATGCGGTGTTGCCAAATCTCTGGTCGTCACTTAAGCGAAGAGATGAACAGACTACTGCCAGACAAAATATTCAGTTCCGATATACACCTGTGCGACTCTAGTGCGGTGCCCGGAAATTGCTCGAACTGTGTATACTTTTTTGGCATGAGTTCATCAATATGACGACAAACTTCAAAAATCAAAATGAGCTCTATCCTACTTTTCGTAGCCTCTGGAGCTGAAAAAAACGATGTTGGTAAAGTGACGACCATATATGGTCGTCATAAGCACCGGTCGCCATTTTACATGTGATTTTACCCATTGGCGGTCGCAACTTTAACGATGAGATGTACATATATATATATATATATATATATATATATATATATATATATATATATATGTCTATGTCTGTATATATATTTGAAGTTTTCTGTTTTTCTATGTGCATCTTAAATAAATAGAATTTTGTATTCGTCAGTATTTGGAATAATGCTCAAGGCACTTTTGCTATTCTCTGTACATTGTTTTTTTATTGTAATTAAAGAATACTGAATATAAATGTTAACATTTTTTTCTTCAATTTTCATCCCTAAATTTAGTTCTCTAAAGTTTTAGGATAACAGATTCTCTATAATTTACAACATATATTATTTTTTTTACGTAACATGTAACAATATAAATGCATGATACATTATTATTAGTGTTGTATAGTATTTGTAAGCAGGAATATGGGTTGCAAGGACCTCAGTGTTATAAGAATCTTATAAGAAATCATCCCAAATTAACGCTAATAATTATGAAGTTTAGGTTGCCAAGTGTCATCAAGCAACTACATACGACGTAAACTAATGTTTTTCAGAAATTCTTTACATTTCTCAAGTTAAACTTAAAACCTTTATATAAACCAACCCTCGATATAAAAGCGCTTTTTGGTTGGCCCGCAGAAGAGTGTTATATCAAGGTTTCACTATATAAGCTAACTGTCACCCCCTTGGATGGTAGCAGACCAAACCTGAAACTTCAATGATTCTAATCCTTGTCTCTGTGGCAGGAGTTAATCTGAAGCTTATGGCACTGTGTAGTTGTAGGTAAGACGCTTGGCTGTCAGCCTGCGCAGCCCTTGTTGTCATCTGTTTATTTGTAATTTCCCCACTTAGTCCCCATCATTACCACACCACACTATTATTACCTTATCATGTACTGGATATCTGTACAGATATACAGATACGTCCATGTAAGAAGTTAATGTAAATGTATGAAAGTAAATTTAAAGGGTGTAAATGGAGAATAATATAGTAGACATGCAATTATTACAGGTATTTTTATTATTTTTTACAGGTATATTAATGAAAAAACTGACTACTAAATTTTCTGGTACTACACTGAGTGCAGTGCAAATGTTAAGCGTTAATCGTTCAGTAACTGTATACAGTAGAGTCCCGATAGTTCTAGGTTCAATAGTTCGAGATTCCGTATATTTCGAGGTACTCCTATGATTATCATACATACAATTTTTAATATTACTGTATGCCATTTTAAATTTTAGTGTGTGCATTTAATAAATAAATTTATTAGTGTTAACGAAAAACTTTTTGAATTTTTATTTAATCTTCATGAATATAACTTAATTAAATGAATGACGATTCACCATTGATTTTTCATTTTCCTTTTGCTCGCGAATGTTCTCGAAAGCCTGTGCAAATTAGTAAACAAAACCCACATACATAGAACACCAGTTTACAGATTTTGTATAACATTTCTTTTTTCCAGCATACACTTTACATTATCATGCAGACACGATCCACAGTAGAAAGCAAAGTAAGTACATTAGGGCTAACTCAGTTGTGGCTTAGCAGCACAGAGCACTGGTAGAGCGCGGCAGATCCACTAACGGCAGATAATACCGGCATTTTGCATAGTTCGAGGTTGGTTTGGTCCCAATTACCTCGAACTATCAAGACTCTACTGTAATTGTGTTTCAATAAGGTTATTTATCAATGTGAGTGCTATTATCTTTTAAGCAGATAATGCCAACCATATCACCTGAATAAGTATGATGATAAAAATTACAGCAGTTGGAAAGAGGATTAAAAATATAAATACAACTTCATTTTTTTCAGTTATTATTATTTTTAAATAGTTGTCTATACATGAACAGGAAAATAGCTCACTTCTTTTTTTCATTCATTTCATTTATTTATAATAGCAATAAACACTATATACATACACATTCATCTTTTATTTATTCTTTAAGGACGTTGACTGGCAAATCGCGGCTGCCGCCATTCATACAAACACACTAAAAATAACTAAAAATTAGTTAAGAGAAACTTGTCACTTCAAGATATTTTTTACCTAGGAAATATTTTAACCTAGTTAGTAAGTGGTATTTGTTACAAACTATTTATATGTTCTATAGTAATTTATAATTGAATTGGCATGCCATACAAACTACTTTCTGCATGAAATTTCTTAATGAAAAACTCAACAGTTCTAATCTCAAAGAAATCCATTCAATAAATTTTCTATGATTTGCTTGAAACGCTTGAAATATATTTCATGTAGTTTCTTCTAAAAAAACTCAACTACATAAATATAACTATTGATTCTAATTTGATTATTTTATTTCTATATTTATACGAATGGTATTGTTATAAATATATAGCCTCATAACACAACACAACTAATAAATTAAACCAAGTTATATCATGCTAACACAACCATAACAGCAAACAATATTCTAAACAATGAAAATAACTTCAGGTTTCTTTTACTCTATTATAAACATCAGATACATCTACCAGTTCCATAATGTGTACATAGAATAGTATACATAAATATGTTGCAACTCGCACAAAACCTACTTGATGGGGGCCATAAGACTGAAACACAAATTGATCATTAAATAAAAATCAGTATTTGAATTCAGACTCTCACAAAAATTGTATTAACAAGAGAAACTGCATATGTGGAAACAACATTTCAAACATATAGTATACAAAATAGAATGTTTTGCTGCATTTTTCAAAGCGTCTTTTCGTTTTAGATAATAAAGTTCAGCTGGCTTCCAAACATGTACACTATAATAACAATACCTTCTCATTCAATATGTTAAGTTTTCATATTAACTACATATTTTTATCTGACAATCAGTGCTGTCACAACACAAGTAAGAACTAGCAACAGACACACACACGGGCACTTGTAGATTTATGTATGCGCTACATGTGTCCACAATACACACACCTTTACTGGATTCAGATATATTTGTTTTAAAATATTAAAATTTTCACTAGTTTTTGTTTTTAATTTCAAAGTAGATGAATGATTTAAAAACATAACATTCTGAACAAGTTCACAAATGGCATAGCCCTGGCATGCAAAAAAATACATTTTTCTATTGTCACTTTATCAAGCCTAAACAGATTGAATCAAGCATGAATCTAATAAAAAACTGAATAATTTTATACCATATGACTGGGAAAAACAGCTTCAAATTTTTAAAAATGAATTCAAATATTAAAATTATTCATTCCTTTAAATAGTGTAAAAACCATAATTATTAATCACACATAGTAATAAATTGCAAGGAATCGCAAAATAAAAAAAAAATAAATAAATAAACTAAAATAATAAAATAAATAGTGGATTACAAATGCTTTACACATTTTAAACGGTGTTTTAAAAGCAGTACCAACAACAGAGTACAGACAATTAATGCAAACTTTCTACAAATCGGTGAACATTTTGCCTCCTTGAGTACAAGGGATACACCGCGCTAACAATTACAGACTGTAACTAAAATATTTACAAAGCAGTGTGTGAATGAAACCAGTGACAAGAATCAAATTCATGGACAACATACTGCACATATTTATCGAACATCCACTGCCATACAGCTTACTGCAACATACTAAATACTAAACTGTAATGACAAAAACATTGTTTATAGTTCCTGACAAATAATATTAAAATGATTTACGAATTTGTAATTAATCATAGAGCTGGATAATAAAGTAAGAAGTAAGAAACACACGAACTCAAATCTGATATAATTAAAAAGTGAATACTTTTTTCAATTGTTTATGCAAATTAACCAAATAATGTTTCTTCTTCTCATCAGAACATATTTACTACAAATTAATCACTACTATAGTACTAATATTTCACTACATAATACGCCACACTTGTGACTTGTTATCAACATATTTCAACTAAAATGGTAACCGCTGTGCATAGGAAAAATACTACAAAATATTAAGACAATATACTACATTAAAAACAAAGAGGTACCACAACAAAAATTTATGTAAAAAATATTAATAAAACACAATATTAATTGTATCATTATATCACAAACTACAAAATAAATCCATAAGTCACCAGGATTGATGATCTATTTACAAACAACTAAACACTAAAGTACTAATTATACATCATCATCACTTACAACTACATCACATTGTAGAGAAATTAGTTTTGTAATTTATTTTCTACATGTTTCATATAATACACAATTACATTAAACAATAACCATAAAATTCACACAACTCGTTGCAAATTTTTATAACATTTCATACACAATATACTTTATTATCGTTATTTATTTACAGTGTATACATTATTTAGTCAAGTCAAACACATAATCTATTATTTATTTATACAATATAACAATATATTCTGGCAACAAAGTGAATAACAGAAGAATATGCGAAGGACATTTCGGCAAAACTGTTCTTCAGAGTCCTGAATGTACACCCTGGGCAAAACACACAGCTTTTAAGGGTTCTGAATATTGACTTTGAAATCCAGAAAGTATGGTTTTCTTTAAAACGATGTTTATTTTGTTTGAATTATAAGTAAAGTAAAATTAAATGTTTTTTTTGCTCGTTAAGTAAAAAAGAATCAAAATTATACTTTTCACTATATATATATAGTTACTTTTAATTTTTGTTTCATACGAAAATTGGACGCAAGTGAATTATAGTGCGAGGAAAGCAATTACATTAATGAGAATACAAGTATTCATATGGATTTTATAAATAGAAAAATTCCAAATTTTCATTGATGAAAAGCATTGTATGTATTCTAAAGTAATAGTGAAATTTATAAATACTTTTCTTACCTTACAAACTGTAATTTTAGGTAAATACGTTCTTATAAAGAAATAGATACAGCCAGAAGAAAAGACGTGTATGAAATAGTTATATAACTACGTATACAATGGAAACTTGGTAATAATTTACAAAGACTCAATAATTACATTTTAAAAATAAAAAACATGTTAAAAACTAAGGATTATTGTTATTGTTATTATTATTATTATTACTTATGTATTATAAATACAATGGATCCAAACCATATGAAATCAAAACTTATATTCCAAACGTGGAAGTACAGTGATATACCTATTTACCCAAATGTTTTAAGGTTATTTTTTTATTTTGTTTTATGTGTAATTACTATGTCTTCAGTTTGATCATTTTTAATTCTCATGCTACACGATGGATAAATAAAATGATGAAGAACCTCATGTAGTTCAGTGAAGAATAGTCGGGACTCTTCTTAAATTTCGTCAGAGCACAAAAACAACAGTTCTGTGTGCGCGCGCGCGCGCGTGTGTGTGTGTGTGTGTGTGTGACAAGAGAGAGAGAGAGAGAGAGACCAATTAAGACACATGAGACTCTACTTGTAAGTAAAATATAAAATTGCATACTTATTAAACCCACAAAAAACTACTACTTTATTTAATTATATTGCAAACAGAATTATCACTGTTGCACACCACTATAGAACAATTATTCCAATTAGCGCTTTCATGCTTCTCAGCTCTGACGATGAGCTGAGAAGCTTGAAAGCGCTAATCAGAATAATTTTTCTATAGTGGTGTGCAACAGTGATAATTCTGTTTGTGATTATAACCACTAACACAACTTTCTTCATTAAAGTTAATTATATTGAGTAGTGCAATAGTAATAATAATAATAATAATAATAACAGCATTAGTACTAATGACACGCAGCTAAATAATAATTCTGTGACAGTGAAGCATAAGGGAAGACAAAAGGAAAAACACAGAACATACACCACTCAAATGAATACAAATTAACTCATCTCACCACATAGAACAACTAATCACACAAAACAATACACAACTGTTATTATATCAATTTTCACAATCATCATTCTATATTATAACATAGACCTAATTAAAGCAATTTTATCTATACAATATTTACAATATATATTAAAATTACTTTATAACAACAAACAGTTTTCTTGTTTCCTTATTATTTATTACAATTATCGATTAAAAAATAGTAACAATTTCCTTACTCATTTTTTCTCTTTCTTTAAGTACATGCAACGATAACTACAATGAACAACCAACCAATCAATCAATAATCTAATTAAATACACTCAAAACCAGATGTAATAAATGCAAAAAACGAATAGCTTTTTATCATTTTTAAAGACAAACCTCTTTCATTTCCTGGAGTATACATTTATTTGAGAACGGTATCAAGCAGTTTTATAAAAGTGCATACCACTTTCAAGTATATTTGTTTTATGGTAACAGCAAAATTTTTTTAAGGAAATGGTGGGGTAATATTGTTCATTCTTACCCATCCATTACTGTTTTGAATTAATGATACAGCTAAGATGAATATAGATGGGATGAGAGTCCGGCATCACAAGATTGTGCTGTGCCGTCCCTCTACTGGAATATATTTTGTAAAATTACAATCATATGATTGTTCTTCATATAACTGATATGCTGGTTATATATTACGTTTAATCTTTAAGCACATAAGAACTTCTATGAACTATTAAATGGTGACTTCAAAATTTTGCAAGAAGTTTGTCTTCACAAAAAAAAAAATAGGAAACTAAGTTTGATGAAATTTTAACATTCCTTTCTGGTTTAAAATTTAGGATCTGTTCACTCACCTGTCAGATCAAACAAACCTATGTGAACTAACAGATGCGTTCACAATGGATACCCTTATTTAAATATGGAACAACCTGTGATCAATTTTTATAAAGGTACGATTATAAGTTTTATTTTTATAAGTTTAACTAATTGTTTACAACTACAAAATGATAAATACATTGATTTTTGTAATAAAACAAAAACAGTTGTCTGAATTATCATATCCCGTTCACAAGAAATATTTAACACAGAACTGTTTCAACTTAATTCAAGTTTCATTTCACATTATATGTTCTGAAAACTTGAAACAAACAAAACCGTTTAAATTAAAACATAAAATATGTATTTGTATTTACATGTACTTTGCTAATACGTTAAGCATACGCTGCCCACTAATTTGAAGAAGAAACCATTGTAATTAGACTTAAATTTGTTTTAACTAAACAGAAAAGAAGAAAACAAAATTATCTACTAATTTTTTTTATAAAACTAATTAAAATTCTGTTAGTTAAGGTACAGATTTCCCAATTAGAAATAACTGTGAAGTCTATGTTGATAATATATTATGATTATCTCAAATTAAAAAATGCTAACAAAATATATTTAAAAATTTGAATGCATTTAAAAAGAACACTTTATGATTTGTTTTTCCCGATACTGGTATCGCAGATAAATACTGCGTTAAGTATAAGAAACAAAAAGTATGGAATGAGGTTTCTCGTTGCTCACGAATATAACTTTAGTTTTTAAAATATATAAATTAAATTTGGACAACTTGGATGACACAGAAGTATGCGATACGCGATACTGGGTTCATGTATAACTGTACATACGTACGCCTTTATTAGCTTTGTTATACATAAGAATAAAATATGCCACAGATAATGAAGACCCATCAGAATATGATAGATCTGGTATACTGCAGAATGATTTATCTTTGTCACACCCACAAAATAATGATGGCATTACTAAACTAATGTAGAAAGTGTGCATAAGACTAGATTAGCATCAACTGATTATGTACCAACTCCAGGAATAGTGCTGTAATGCATAAAAAATCATCTATTACTCTGCAGATGTCAAGATCCTGCTAAACATAATTAAAAGGACGTTGTGGGTCTCTATCGGGAAGCTAGGGGATTGATAGCATGAGACCTATTCCAGCAATTGGAAGACAACACATTACCAGAAATTCTGGTTACAAATAAATATTAATAGATGGTTTTCAGTATGCCTTTTTTTAGAATTTCCACAGAACGTTTAATTCAGAAAGGACATGTATACTCTCCTTGTTTTACTAAACACAACTGTTTTAACAATTGGAATTTTTGAAAACTGCACTGGAAATCAGAAATTCTGTAAATCAAAGTTTATATTATCTCTAATATGCTTATCACAACTAAGACAAACTCAAACATAAATATTTTAATATATTAACCACAGATACAATATAACACACACAGCTGTACCTTCAACTAACAGAATCTTTGTGTAAATAATCTTATTATATGACTATGTTTCTTGTTCTATTTGTTAATTATTATTGTTTTAACAACCAAGTTAATGTTTCACAATATTTATGGAATGTATAAATTGATTTACTGGTAAAAACATAAAAAAGTAAACAGTCACAAAAAATGTATTCATGCACAAAAAACCACGATACAACTCTGACAATGCACACACAAACACATTAAAAATGTATATAAAATAGAAGAAACTGAAATAATTTTTATTAAAGCAGCATTAAATAGAGAACATAATTTTTCAACACGTTTTTTTCTCAATTGCATGGAGCAGAGGAAACATAGGATCTGTAATGCATGTATATAATAAGGACCATAGTCCTTTTCATTTTTTTCTAAGTATTTAGGACAAAAAAGTTAAAAACACAAGACAACCTTCTATATAACTACTCTGTCAACAAAAGTAAATATGAAGGAAATTTACACAGTACTCACACATATACTGATACAGACACTAATAAAACAAATTACTCACTAGAAAGCAAGAATGCAAACACATTAACAACTACTTGAGAAAAATGAAGTTAACAAAACGTGTATGTACTCATTACGCTAAACAACTGTAATATATTTATATATGTACACAGAATATTCAGGAGGCAATTGACTAAGTGACGGGATACTACAGGCTGTGCCATAAACTTTACTTTTCCACTAATAATATCCACACTACTGCATACAACATTTAGTGTATGACTTTTAATCGCTCTAGATGGATAATTTTCAAAACTGCACCTGTACATCAATTCTATTATGTAGAAATTTACCAGAATATCGGCTTCAGAACCTGACAACGTATCAGTTTCCTGATCTTATCTGCATAAAACTGGAACTAATGTTAACAAACCAAATTATGTGAATTTCAACCACAAAAATTTTTATAATTACTAGTGTGTGTGTGTGTGTGTGTGTGTGTGTGTGTGTGTGTGTGTGTGTGTGTGTGTGTGTGTGTGTGTGTGTGTGTGTGTGTGTGTGTGTGTGTGTGTGTGTGTGTGTGTGTGTGTGTGTGTGTGTGTGTGTGTGTGTGTGTGTGTGTGTGTGTGTGTGTGTGTGTGTGTGTGTGTGTGTGTGTGTGTGTGTGTGTGTGTGTGTGTGTGTGTGTGTGTGTTAATGCAACTGCTTATTTAGTTAAAATCTGAGACAGCCAAAACAATGAAAAGTTTATGAAACTTCATGTTTTCATAAATACATATTTAACAGACAAAATAAGAGAGCAAATTATTCTGTAATTTAAATTTCAAGTTTGTTAAAAATTTCATCATATTGCCATAATTTTAACTTTCATCTTGTTATTTTAAGTATTGATATGAAAAGATTTTCAATAATGGTGGCAGATAAATACAGACCATAAAATTATGGATATTATGAAAATAGAATGGCTGCAGAAGCAAAAATTTTTACTACCACTTTGATTAATTAGTATTTTCTTAGCGAAAGACGTACATATAAGGCCTTAAAATATTCAAGTTTATATACAATTTTAGTTTTGTTTTTTGTGAATAAGTATTTACATTTATCATTTCCATTTTGAATTATGGAAAGGAGACTATTGTTAACCCATTGTTATGCTAATGTGATTCGTTTTTATTATATATTTACACATACAGTACAGAGTTGTGAATAATGCCAGTCTTTCAGATACTGGAAGTGATGTGCAGCTTTTCGACTCAACAATACAGTGTAAAGGAAAACGTGAAGTCTTATAGAAATGCTGATACATTATGGAATAACAATAATCATTTATCAATTTCCACTTAATAAAATAAGAAAAAATAACATTTTTTAAATTTATAACTTTACATTCTCAACTTTAAACAATATTACCCATTATGTTATGAAGGAACATGATAGATCTGTTAAAATCCATACATACTGGATGGTGGGGACAGTGGGTGAACGTAATATTTATTTTTATACAGATTGTTAATGTATGATGTATTTGGTTTTTTTATAGCGATGGAATGGAAACCTTTTAAAATATGACTAATCTAATGCAAATTCATCTTTAATGCCTCTGCAGCGATTTTCAATTTTTGGTACTTTAAGTTCTATAGAGTAGACAGACAGTATAACTCTGGTGTATTATGTGTTACTGTAACTGCTATTCTAAGCATGAAATAATCTGCAAGAGAATAATTACTGATACGAAAATTAATGCTAAGTGAAACAAAAGCCACCTGAAAATTGGCAACACAGCAAATGCAAAACAAAAAATTATCTCATACTGAAAACATACTTCCATAATAGCTTTAGTACAGATGAATCAGTTATTACAAGCATATTTAATGAGCGATGTTAAAAATCATTACGCCAAATAAAACACTACTGACCGACAACTACAATACTCCTTAATTATTTCATTAGTATTACAATAATTATAAATATATATATATATATTTATATATATTAAAGTAACAATTATTATAATTTTTTATTTACTTGATTACATTATTACAATAATAACATTCTATAATAATTAACATCCTTTCTATGTTTCAAATATTCTTTCAAAGGCTTTCATAGATTCAAAATGGAGGCACACCACCCAGTTTAATTTTACGCAAAAGTGCATAAAAATTTCACTTTTATGGTTAGATAAATCAATAAGTACAAAAGCATGAAATTACTGGTGTTTCCTTAAAAAAAAAAATAAACAATTATGTAGATGAATTCAAATAATTCCAAGGTGACTAATGCGGCAATAACTTGATAAATCTGATAAGATCTTAACACGAAAATGATTAGACATTAAATAAAAATAGTTTTTTTTTACAAACCCATCCCATAAAGTTAATACTCAAAGTACAGCTGGCCTCAAAAAAAATTTATAGTTCACAATGTTTAATGACTCAAAAAAAATTATTATGAATTACAAAATTTATTTACCATGAAATGTCAATATTAATATAAACTTTTATATATTTTTTTACAAAGAAACCCTTGTTTTCTAGTTTTTTAACAGCTGACCAAAACTGATAAAAAATATATAATTATGTACAATTATATTACCAACACACACATTTGTTAACCTCTAATGATAATACAAATTGTCCTCATCCTCATACATAAGGCAAGCTTTATTGTTTTATTAATTATAACATTTAATTTTATCCCATAGACAATACAGATTTGGTTTTAATTTTGCAACTGGCATATTATTTCGAGTTTCATCAATTACTACCCCAAAAATAAAAAAGAGACAACAAATAACAATAAAAGCAAAATAATTTTTATTTTGTACGGTACAACAATACATGCACAAATGTAGAAAACATTTTAAGAAAACACCCTTCGCACTGAATGACATCATCAAGCACAGAAACTAGTTTTCTTAAGTAAATAACGTTGTGTCTACAAAAAAATCACTCTAAAAGGCCCTACTTAAAAAGCCTTTTTACTAAATAAAATTAAATAACAAACATATACGAATACAGTAAACGCGTTGATAACAATAAATAATAAAAGTAATGAAGGTATAATCATTACAAAATAGAAAAACTGGTAACAGGAAATTCGCCAATTCAGTAACTTTCAAAATTCTGTTTCCAAAAAATACACCAATTAGAAACAGTAATTTTCCTTTCCCAAACGGATTTTCTCATTGAATGAAAAGCTACTGAACGAGTCAATTCACTGTCACCTGTCTTGTCACTCCAATAAAAATGGAAATGGAAACACACTTTATCAAAAAACTTGAGGCTAATAATTGAATTTTTATGTCTGCTAACAAAAAAAAAAACTCATTAAGAATCAATATATTTCTTCTTATATACATTCTTCTGAACCACCTGAAGATCACTTGTAATTACAGTTTTCAAAAATAATATAATATACTCCTGCTGAACTGAAGTGTACAGTTCATGATCATAATACTGGGAGGTAAGTCAAAGCGTTTGTTATAATTTCATCTGGAGGGGGGGTATGAGTTACTGATGTAAATATTATCCATCACTACAATGATTAAATATTAGGCAATTTTGTACGTATCTGTAGAGATCGCATGAATCTGTAAAAAACAGACTTTATGGACATATAAAAATTATATACAAAATAAATTAGTTCTGTTATATACACAATGGTGCAATTATTCTAATTCTTCAACAATTTCAACAGGGTACAATTTAAACATGCTAATTAATCAACATGAACACCAGTAATTCTGAAATAAAACAAACTGAGTACTCAATTTATTTACTTTAACTAACACTCCCACTCCACATTCTGTTTATAGTTCACCAACAATGTCAATCAATTCAAATATTTTATTTTCATATGTTTAACTGTTGTCAAATTTCATATTAAAAATAATAGGTTAAATATGCTATCAATATAAAGAATACGTTCATATATACAAAAGTATGTATATACATGTATAATAGTATTTCATTTACATAATAAATAATAATTCATAACAATTAAAACATTTATAAAAATATAATTTAGTTTCCTAAAAATTAACTTTTTTACAAGATTAATTATTATTTCAAATTTATTTATTATATCCTCAAGTAATTTGATAAAGAATATTAAAAATAAAACTATATATATTATAATATGTATGTATATTAGAAAAGTTAATATATAATAAAATATAATAAACAACTAGTGACCAATAGCGGGTATTACTTCCTGGTTAGCAAGTAACAGCGCAGTGTTTTCAGGCAATATGGGCGTTGAATTAATTGAAGCGATCACTTCTTCTGTGGTCGCAGTAGTAGTAGCTGTTGTGGTAGAGACACTGTCTGTTGTGGTGGTGGTGGATGTGCTGTTGCTGGTTGTTGTATTGTCTGTTAACTGCGACTGCTGTGTAGTGTCTGTATCCAATATTTTTAATGCGACAACTAAATCATTTAAAATTTCCGTTTCTCTACTTTCAATTAAATCAAACCTAACGTTGAACAAAGTGAGATGAGCGAAAACGCAGTTGAGGTGTGCATGTAAATTCAACAACACAACTTCGCGGAAGTGACTGTGGTAGAGATGCGCCAAAACGTGGAATAACAAACGCAGTATTTTACGAACGATCGATTCAAAAGAACTCGGAAATTCGTTTGCTGAAAACAAGAAAATACAACTGTAAAAAACTGCATTACAGTCTGAAAAATATAAAGTATAAAAGTACTGACATCGAGTTCAATTAACAATTACAAAATAAATACTATCATTGTCATTATTTTTAACTCAAAGAACAAATTAATGTTTTGCACTTTCAAATACATTTTGAAAAATAATTTATTACTTATGTCAGCTTATGTATTTGTTGTACACAATAAACACTTGTTAGTCCAGCACATGGCAGTTCATTAGCTTAGTATAAACCCTGAATGTTAAGACTCTGATGATATTTGGTAGCAACACTTTGGCAACAAGTTTATAAGAATCTGAAGTGATGAAATTTCTAAACAAAGTTTTTGAGTGGAATTACTTTGGGATATAATGAAGAACTGAATATTTCTATAACAATATATAATTTTCTTGAAATATTTAATTAATAAACTTGTGTTAGTGGCTATAATCATGAACAGAAATAACACTGTTAAACACCACTACAGATTTTTCCGATTAGCGTTTTCAAGTTTCACAGCTCATCATCAGATAGGAAATATCTCTGATTGGAGACCATATTTCTGATCTGATGATAAGATGTAAAGCTTGAAAGTGCTAATCGGAAAAAAATGTTCTACAGTGGTGTGCAACAGTGTTATTTCTGTTTTTTGAAATAATAAAGTTACACCTACTATTAGGAAAATATTAGGCCCATGAAAAACTTCAAAAGGTTGGAAATTAAGAAGTAATAATGAAATGTATCAAAGTATAAAAAATATAACAGAAACAATGAGAAAAAGAATACTATTATTTTTTGGACATTTATATAGAATGGATGATAACAGGTTGACAAAGCAAATCTTCAAATATCTGTGGGGGAAGAAGTCAACATCAAGTTGGATTAAAGAAGTCCAAAAGGATTTAAAAAAAAAATGATATACATGCAGAAGAAGCAATTGAAAGAGATTTTTTCGGGCAAAAGTGTTAAAAATTGAGGGATTCCAGGGTAGGAGAGAGAAAAACGCAGGTTCAAAGTGGACTGAATACAGGAAGAAGAGACACAGTGAGAAGATGAAAGAATATTGGAAAAAAAGGAAAGAACAAAGAGTAAAGAATTGAAATTGGCATGTGGCCGATACGGGGAGGGGGGGAGTTACACCTATGAGAATTTATCGTGAACAGCATTAACAGCATTAATCTGAAGATGTAAAAATTTACTGCCCAAGATCTATGACTAGTATTTCGCCCACATTATGTACTGAATGTAGATGTCCTGGTAAGTGAATGGAAACTAGAAATACATATTGTATTTGCTGTAAATGCAGGTGTCCACATATGCCAAGTATATTCCAATGGCAACGAAATTGTGAAACAGATGAAAAGGATCATAAAAAATATCAACATGTGCAACCAACAAAAACAATAGTAGCCTTTGTTGAGACAAATTAGTATAGCTCTCTTAGCCAGAAGGATGACAGTCAGAAGCCTCTGATTTAATGTGTTCTTAATTGCGTGAAACTTCCTGGTACGGTGTATGTTCGCCAATCAGATTGCACTGGTACTAAGATGAGATTACCGTTTACATTTCACCCTGCCTCTGTGTTGTCACAATTACTATTTATCAACTGCAGCTTATCATCTTCAATAAAGCAAACCTGTCGAGTTGCCATTATTCTGCTGTTGGTATAGTCCTTGTTTAATTATGTGCAAAAACATGTCAACACCGTAACTACACTGATGTGAGAAAAAAACATTAGTTACTACTGATAACCGTTGTTTTGATGCCGACTGTCATCCTTCTGACCAAGGGAGCTATAATTTCCACATCTTTGGTTGGTTCCTCATTACTAGCATATGGATAACGCTCACTGTCACAGGGACACAGTACACACAATGTAACGTCTATTTCAGCTCTTGTTATATGTATCACAAGTGTAATTGTTACAATACATAAACTTTAGATTTCAGTAATGTCTGAAAAGTGAACTATTACCTTAGGAAAGGTCTTTTGAGGTATATTAAAGAATTGTTGCAAAAGAAGTGTATCAGAATTAGACATATCTACTGCAATGAGCCATTTTAAATTGCTGAATGGGTCTATTGTATGGTGACATTTTGCTTCTTCATGACAATGCAAATCCTCGTGCTGCACAGAAAACAAAACAGTGCTTGTGAAATTTAAGAGGGAAGTTTTCAATCATCCAGCCTACAGCTTCAAATTCCAGCACTGGCCGTCATCTGTTTTCTAAACTGAAAGAGTTTTCGGGAGGGAAGCATTTTGAGAGTGATGAAGACTTACAGAAAACCACAAGTACATATCTTAACAAGCTGGTGGCAGAGTTATATGACAGGAATACACACAAAAATCATTGAATGTTATGATAAATGTTTAAGTATACACAGTGAATATGTAGAAGTGTAGCTGAAAGGTTAACTTAATTAAACGTTTTGTTGAAAAATCTTCACCTGTTAAAACTTTTCAGTCTAAGCCCAAGTATATGTTGGGCAGTATACTTTTGCCTAGTGACCGAGTCTGAGTATACCTTGCCTGATTATCACATTACGGATATGTCTCTGTTTTAATCATCACAAAATGCTTTCATATCAATATATGATCTTGTAAAGTGCACACTGGTTTCAATTTGAATAAACAGAATCAGCTTTTAAACAGCTTATTCAAATTGTTTGCAACATGGTTTCTAACCTGTTTTGTTAAACAAAAGTGACATCCCTTTTATGTTAGGTGAACTGTTAGTGGATTCTGATTCAGAAGGTGAGCTTATGATTCAGATATCGATCCTGATTAATGTACCTCTAGAACCTGGGCGTACCAATTTTTGTATTTTACGAAGAATTTACATTAAAAAACATATAGTGTTATTTTATTTATAACTTTGTGCATATAGTATATTAAAGTGATATTTTAATAAAGTAATTTTTGCATTTTCATTTCATATGTAATACACATAAAAAGTGTTAAGAAATACAGTGCAAGGTAAGTAAGCAAAATTGGCCAGACTGGAAAGTGGTGTATTTTTTGACAAGTCGTAATTACGCACTTAATATCTACATTTCAAATTTTTTATCTGCATGAAGGCAATTGAGAGCGTCAACAGAAGGAGGCTATAGGACACAATATATTCACTGGCCATTGCAAAAAAAAAAAATAGAGATGCACTGTGAAATATACACAAATGTAATAAAATATTTATTCTGATGGAAACAAGTTCAATTTTATACAATGAGATGACTATTAGTGTTTGACGCATGTATGTCACCTGTATTGGTTGACTTGTAAACTGACAATGGTATTATAGAACTGTTTATCGATTATTTTTTACAAGTTATTATCTCCAAATAATAGGTGTTCAATTAATTAACAAAACTTCTCTTTGACATAAGTAGGACTGCACAATTAAAATTTAGATATCTTTTTTAACAAGATGAAATAACGATTCCAACGGTTTTAAACATGGTTTCCAAGTGATTAATTGCAACTCTATTGAGAAACATATGCCTGTAAAGAGTCTACATTATAACTGTATAAGACAGCCATTTAATTACATACACCTAAACTAACTAGCTGCATGATAGTGGAACACGAGCATTATCATCTAAATTTAGATGCGAGTCTATGTAAGTGACATGTGGCTCAAAGAGTTTATTTTGTCTAATAGCAAAACAGGAGTATGTATCAAAATTTTCAGGATGCTGCTAAGTACACTTGGATATGACGAATGAAATACATAGAAACAGGATATGAGTATAAACATGCAAATTTGCAGTCATTTGGACGGAATGAATGCTTCCTCAATAGTGCTTGCTTACTGTCCACAAGGAGAATATACAGGATATATGAAAAAAAAGGGGAAATACGTGATTTCACCATGAAGTGTGCACTGAGTTGCAGAGTCCAATACTTGATTGTAGACGATCAGTGGTAATACTGATGATGACTCGATTTACATGAACAGCTCTGGACAATGAATTTATATCCATGAACAAGCGATTGCCTCCTTTGGAAGGTCACTGGAAGACAATCTTGTATACTATATGTAAGTTCTAATGCTTACAAAAATACTTGAGATTTGTTACAATCCGATTCCGCACTGTTTGGCTGTGGTCGAGTGCTATACTCGGTAGCAGATGTTTCGGCCATGCCATTGATGGCCATCATCAGTGTAATTTTGAGCTTTTTGCTAATGTTAGATGTCTCAGTACTGTGGTCACTAACATGTGACATCTTATGTTAGCGAAAAGCTCAAAACTGCACTGATGATGGCCGTCAATGGCACGGACGAAATGTCTGCTAGCGAGTATAGCACTCGGCCACGGCCAAACAGCCCGGGATCAGATTTTAACAACATTGACTCCACCGTGTAGGCCTTAGAAGTTATTAAGTCTTCAGATTATTTATACTATGAAATGCTATATATAATTCAGAGGCTCAGCATGATAATGTCTGTTTTACATTAATATAATACACAATATGAACAAGCTTACTATACGCACCATATTTGGTAGGAAATATAGATTCATCACTGATAGTCTTTTGTGTAAACGTCATTACATAGTCTATGTACTGTGGGGCTGCCACTCGTGTTTTCTTTCCCTTCTCGTCAAACCACAGGTACGTTCTGGAACATTAACAGGTAAACAGTATTGACAAAGTAATAACAGCCACTGTTGTGTAAGGTTATCTCCTTTTTAAATGTATATTTTTATTTTCCACAATGCAATGTACAATTTACACATTCATAAACTTCAACATCTTACACTCTAAACATTGACTATGTATATTTTCATTCTCTTATAATACAGTATATTAAATATTATAACATGATTATACATGCAATTCAACCAATTAAACTATGCCACATTAAAAACATTAAAACATGCAATATATAGTTTGTTATTAAATTTCATTGCTATAAAATGAAACAAAACTCAAATCAACATAGTGTTTACCAATCCCTTTAGTCATGTAATCCAAAATTGTTGTTTTTCATTATTTTAACTTTATCAGATGAAAACAAATCTATGAGAAAAATGCAACCTGTGGAGATTAAAATGCAACCATGAACTATGTAAACTGTATAAGAGAGCTCCTAATTTATTTCATCTCATTTATATTAAATGATTCTGACATGCAGAGAATACAACTCAAATATAAGTCACCAGAGGGTTCTAAAAAAAGGGTGGGTCTACCAGAGAAAACAGATAGGCAAAGGCCGACAGAAGGGCCTACAAAAAGATGGTATGAAGTATTTGACAAAGACATGAAGGAACTACTAAAAATATAAACTGGAAGAATTAAACAATGGATGAAGAAGAACGGGGAATACTGGAGGGGCCATAGTGTTGTTAATGGACAGAAAATAAGGAAATATGTCCAGCAAAAGTTAGTATCACAAATATAGTAGAACCAAAAATGCTAAAATGTCAATCCATCCTGTATGGGGTACACCAAACAAACTGGCTTCCTAATTATAAGAGCATCATTCTGAGAGACTCAGAAGAGAAAAGAAAGCAACGCTGTGTTACAAACACAGATCTTCTGCAGGCCAAACAGAGACATTAAGTATTCATTTTGGATATTTCTAAGAGTACTTATACAAGTTGTTTATAACATAACAGATACATTTCTTTTATGAAGTTGCTAAACTGCTACAATTTTTTTTTTGTTAGGACAAAGCTTTTCGTCATCTCTGACATCATCAGGTCTTGAACAACCCTGTCGTTGTTCAAGACCTGATGATGTCAGAGATGACGAAAAGCTTTGTCTGAACAAAAAAAATTGTAGCAGTTTAGCAACTTCATAAAAGAAATAGTAAGGATGGCTGCTAATTCAAATAATACGAAGGAAATAACAGATACAGTACTGTATCTTGGAAGTGTACTGTAGTGACTGGAGTTGAATGAACATATAAACAGTTGTAGGTGCCATGATTTCTACCATACGTACTTGTACAGAAACACAATCTCAAGAACACATTTATGACCAGTCTTCCCAGGTTTAAAATAATATCTTTCATAGTGGGAGTTGTATTTATAATGTGTGCTCAATGTTTATACTTGAAGTATAATTACTTTAAAATTTTATGGGTTAGTAATGATGCATGTTTGACAAAGAAGCTCTTTGGGCAGAGCTTTAATAGGAATAACAGATCATGAATGAATAAAATCCTAATTTACTTACTGCAAACTGGCTTGAATGTTTACTGACTCTGTTGTGTCAGTAACAAAACAACACACCTATATCCACAGGAAATATTAAACAATAAGATAGACGATAACACATGCACTTTCAGTCATCATGATATATGACTTAAATGTACGAGGTGCTATCGGAAAGTTCCCGGACTGTACTTGGCACGGCTGTTGGACGTGACTACAACCTGGTGTCCCAGTGTCCGATTCCGTAATATGTAATGAGTCAGTCTGCCGAGTTTCGTTGCATTGTGAGGTTGTGTTCGGTCTACGCGTTGTGTTTTGTAATCGTGTGTTAACGTTCATTTGCGAATTTTATGATGACTGATAAATTCGAGCAACGCGCATGCATTAAGTTTTGTTTTAAACTTGGTAAATCGCCTACTGAAACTTTTGCAATGCTTCGAGAAGCTTTTGAAGAACATTCCCTACACAGAACACCGGTTTTTGAGTGGTACGCTCATTTCAAGGCCGGCAGAATGTCACTTGAAGATGATCACCATTCAGGACGACCTTCCACGAGCAAAACGGATGAAAATGTTGAAAAAATTCGACAACTCATGCACGAAGACCGTCGTCAAACAATCCACGAGTTGTGTACAAGTGCCGGAATAAGCTATGGAAGCTGTCAAGAAATTCTAACTGAAAATTTAGGCATGCGTCGTGTTGCTGCGGAATTCATCCCTCGGCTTTTGTCTGTGGATCAGAAACAGCGCCGTGTTGATGTGTGCAATGAACTCAGAGAAACGTCTGAAAATGACCCTACCTTCATCTCCAGGGTCATAACCGGTGATGAAAGCTGGTTGTATGGTTATGATCCAGAAACAAAACAGCAGTCGTCACAGTGGAAAAGTCCACAATCACCGAGACAAAAAAAGCACGGCAGGTGAGAAGTGCAACAAAAACCATACTCATTGTGTTTTTCGACATCAAAGGCATTGTCCATCGCGAGTTCGTGCCAGCTGGTGTTACAGTGAACTCAGATTTTTATTGTGAGGTTTTGAGGCGGCTGAGACAAAATGTGCGACGAAAAAGGCCCAAATTGTGGTAAGACCAAAACTGGCTGTTGCATCACGACAATGCACCTGCTCACGCTTCACTGAAAACAACAGGGTTTTTGACCAAAAACAATATGGCCACCGTCCCACACCCTCCATATTCACCAGATTTAGCCCCCTGTGATTTTTCTCTGTTCCTGAAAATAAAAATTCACATGAAAGGTCACCGTTTTGACACTGTAGAAGACATTAAGAAAAAAACGCAGGAGGTGCCTGACAGCCTTAAGCAAAAGACTTTTTTTGACACTTTCCAGGCATGGAAACAACGCTGGATTCGTTGTATCAATTCGTAGGGAGACTACTTTGAAGGAGATGGGAGCCATTAATGGCCTAGGTAAGCAAAAAGAATTTATTAGACCTAGTCTGGGAACTTACTGATAGCACCTCGTATTGTTATACTGAGTTGTATGCATCTTGGTGAGATGAAGACAGAAATAGTATAAAGAAGGAATAGACCAAAGTAATTTGGTTTAAATGTCTGTTATACATTAGTCATCAAAACAGCAATTTAAAATAAGGATTTCTTTCAAATGTCATAAAAAAATTAAGAAAAACACAATTTGTGAAATTAGTTAATGAAAACTTTTACTTAAAAGGTACAAGAATTTTGTAAGTTAAAATAAATGCGCTCTTGAAACAGACACTCTTAAATTAACAATAACTGAAAAACGAACTGAAAATTTTATTCTAATGTTTTTACATCACTACATGAATTTTTTTATAGAGCACCTGTTACTGGATCATGGGGCATAATAAAAACAATTAAAACTCACTTAAGAAACTCTATAACTGACCATAGACTCAAATATCTGAGCACTGTGGCAATAAAAAAGAAAAAGGAATTATTCATAGATCCAGCATTGTTAGAACAAGTATAGACTTATCCCCTGAAGAGTCGCTAGATTGAGTATCTCTACAAAATAGTATAGTTTAGTTTTAATATTTGTACTTATTAGGGCTATGCAAAACTTGTACAACGATATGACGTCCACAATAAAAGTGGGCAATCGAGTATCAGAACCATTCTCAGTAAATAAGGGATTACGGCAGGTCTGTGTGCATCTACCCCATGCTTTTCAAAATTTATGTTGCAAAAGCTCTAACCCACTGGAAGAAAAAATGCAAAGGAATGTGTATTGAAATTGCCGATGACACATGTTTGTACTCCCTGCAGTTTCCAGACCATCAAGTAATATGTGCAAATGAAAAAGAAGACCTGGAATATATGACACGCAAACTGAAGGAAGAAAATGAAAAATGGGGATTACTGTTGAAAACAGAAAAAACACAGTATCTGTGCATCAGAGAAGAAACAACAGATTTAATCTTAGAAAACAATGAATGTATAAAAAATGCAACAGCTACAAATACTTAACAATAAACTTTAATAAAAAATGAAAACATATGATGTTAAAAAAAATTAAGAATAAACACAGCAAAACAAATAATTAGGTTACTGAATGGGATTATATGGAGCACAGAAATTGGAAAAGAAAGGAAGAAAAGAATATACGATAGTATGATTAAAAGCATTTTGATGTATGGATCCAAAACATGCAGAATAAAAGAACAGGTAAAAAGAAAGTTAGAAGCTACAGAAATGGATGCTTTGAGACGAGCTGCTAGAACTTCAAGGCTAGAGCGAATACGAAATGAAAGGATCGAAGAAGAAATGGAGGTACAAAAGACAAATCACTGACTGGACTGCTTTGAAGAAAAACAACTAATCTGGTATGGCCACATAGAAAGAATGGGACAAAACCGACTACCAAAGAAAACAATGAGATGGATACCTAGAGAGCACAGAAAGGAAGGAAGACCCAAGAAAACATGGACAGAGGGCATAAGAAGGTCAATGAGCGATTGAGGACTAAACGATGAAAACTGCAATTACAGAACACAATGAAGGTTAGTTAGGCATTGTAGGACATTTTGACTTCAGATTATTAATAATAATATTAATTTATACAAATAAGTTCCAATTTAGCAAGCAAAAAAATAGCTAATGCAACTTTTAATAATATATCATATGACTTTCCTTTTCCATACTCAATCAATATATCCTATATGAGAAAAAAGACAATTATGTAACACACATTTCTTGACTATCCTACTGATTATTCTGGAATCTCAACGAAATATACATATAAGCACCCTGTGGCCAGCAAAAGATCAGTTGGACATGATCATTGTGTCAATTAGTGCAAAACTATAACAAGGTAACATTTATCTGTGTTAGAAAAATTTAACTTTATTATTGTATAAGAGTGCCTCTGTTGGTTTTAACATTGAAAATGTTTATAAGGACATGTCGCACATTTGAAAATGACCGCTGGTGCATGATCGAAAATGGGAACCGGTGAGTTTCCATAGAAACTACTTCTTTGTTGTCAATAACGTAGTACACATATAAAACTTCGCTTATGAATGCGACATTTAACTTATAATCTGTACATTGGTAAATGAAGAATTAATTCATTGATTGGTGAATGAACATAAATATATATATTTTTTAGATTTATTGAAGCATTTTCAATGCCCTTCTCTATGCATTCCATTTGTGCAATGCCTGTAAATTTTTAATTGTTGTTTGTGACTAAGTAAAATTGGTAATCATTACTGACTACAATGGTTACTCCATTTCCACTGTACCCACGATGATCTGTGTGACTGTTGTAACAATATTAATCATAGATTTCCATGTAAATTCAACTAATATTTGATATTTTGTTTATGCAGTTCCAAACTTATTTAAAAAGACTTAAAAAACTGAACAAAGTAGTTACAGAACTTAGTTTGTATGAAGTTCGTTTGTCAAGAACCAGCATATCCAGTTTTGTAAACTGTGTTGTGCTCCTGTGAACAACTGCACTTGACAACAACACAAGTATTAGGTTTCACAGTATGCTTCAAGAATGATGATACAGTCTATGCTTTGTTGGTTTGAGTTTTAAAAAGTACACTTTGTATATGTTAGAAAATATTACATTGGAGAGACAGGGTAATATAATTAAATACACAGAAGTTTATCAGATAACTAATAACATTTTCATAAAAAATTATCTTTCAATGAACAGTAAAAAATAATTATATAATGGGATATGTTATTAACTGTAGTTAACAAAAGTGAATACTGACTGTGCCTATACATTTGACAGCAACCGACCATTTGCAGGAGCATCACTATTCATAGACTGGACAGTAACTAATACACCACCAGATTTCTATTTCTTTGTCATGCATATCGTCCCTTTTGTCTGCAGACACAACGCGCCCGGTCCTAGTATTATGTTGTTTTAGTCATTACAAAAACATTATGTGTATACTGTACAGAGAGGTATTCACGCAACAAACTTTCCTTCTTTCCTAATGTCCATCATCCATTAGTCAAATGATGTGTTCCTCCTTCATGACTTTTTAATAACATTCACCTTTTGACTATCTGTTTCTCACCTTGTTTTAAAAATCCATTTGTCATATTTTCGTGAGGCCCCTTGTGCTATTTATTCTGTTTCCCCACCACAAACGGACTAAATACATAATACAATCATTAATGCATTAGGTGACAAGAAAACTAAATTAAAAAAAAAACCTTTCCTAACCCTAAAATTATGATGCTCTAAATGGAATCCTAGATCTGTTATAACAGCATCAAAATTTTTCATTCTAGGTAAGTACTGTTCTTTGTGGGTGTCAGTATAATGATCAACATACTATTTATGCTTGCAAAAAAAATCAACAAATAAAATGCTCCAATAAAACACAGTTGGAAAAGGAGGAAATTAGATTTGATTTTTACATGTATCATTTGCATCATGAGAAGTCTCTGCATTAAGAAATGCAGACTTTAGTCAGATTCTATAAACTGATCCTGCAATATTTATAATATTTTTAGGAAGAAGTCTAAAAACTACCTGTAGTACAAACAGCCTATCTGACTGATTAATAGGTTACATACATACAGGGTTTCCGATAACAGCAATTAGATCCTGTTAGATTATGTTTGCTAGATGACAGTACTATTCAATTTTTCAACTTTTCATCTGTCACTGAAATTTTCATCACAGAGTAATATGCAATAATTCAAAGAATTTGTATCAGTAAAATATATTAAAAAAATTATTGTTCTGTGTAAAACTCATTTTGCATTTTTTTTTTTTTGTCTGTATACTGGCCTAAGAGGCAAACAATTCTTGTAATAATATAGTACATAAATTCAAGACAAGCAGTTACACAAAATGTACACACGCCTGTACCTGCTGGTTCAGTTAAAAATCTGTTGTGGTTTTGAAAATGTTGTTGAAGATACAAGAATGTTAATACCATGGTTATATGGTTAATGTCGGTATATGGTTAACTGTAAACACTACCACATGGTGATAAATGATTTTTATATCCAGAATTGATTTATATGGATTTTAAGGATATTTAGTTTCAACAAGACAGTTCAGTATATTATACAGCTAACAAAATTATGACTTCATTGCAGATACAAAATTACAGGCAGAATTCTTTCATCAATTCAGAGCCAGGGATGTCAATTGGCCATCTGGATCCAGACTACTAGACTATTCTTTTGGAGAGGATACGTGAAGATACACGCCAATAGTTCACAAACAACCTATAAACTTGAAGTCAAGAAGTGGTTTCCACCATGCTAAAACTCTATACTTTAAAAGCACTTGTAAACAAACTCTCCCAAGATAAAAATAAATCTGGCAAGTTAGTTTTTCCATGTTTTATTACAGACACCATTAAATATTTATTTCTACTCTTTCATTTACTAAATCAAGAACTATTTCCTTCATATTCCTCTAGTTATAACTGTTAATGTTAAAAGTACCGTAATATGTTATAAAATTATGACAGGTATAATTGTAATAATAATAACACAACGTGAAATTGTTTAGAACCATTTAAAAATTTATTCTTCGTATTGTTTAAATTAGCAGCCATCCTTACTATTTCTTTTATAAATTTGCTAGCTGCTATAATTTTTATTGTTCGACTAAGCTTTTCGTCATCACTGACATCATCAGGTCTTAAACAACGACCAGGTTGTTTAAGACCTGATGATGTCAGTGATGACGAAAAGCTTAGTCGAACAATAAAAATTATAGCAGTTAGCAAATTTATAAAAGAAATAGTAAAAATTTATTAATTAAAAATTTTCAATTCTTTTGCGATTTAAACTAACATTATTATTCGCATGTGTGTAGCCGTAGTACACATCTTGTTACTAACATACATAGTTACTGAGTTGAGAGTCGAACTTCGGCCAGTGCACTGGTTCGTTTGTAGCGTGTTCCGATATAAATTCAATGTTCTATGTTAATTTATTTAAGTGTGTTATGTGTTTGTATCTTTGTGAATTTTTAACGAAACCCTAACAATAGGGTAGATTTTGTTTTTACCTGAAGATGGGGATATAAGCCCTGAAACATGTAGTAATTAAAAAAGAAAAAGAAGATCACTTAGTGGATAAAATAAGGTAATTATTTACTTAATTATTGTTACTAACATATAAGTAGTACCTCGTATTATACATAGAACATAATATACACACTTATACTACAATAAACATTTGTTATTATATAATATTGCTCTCGACTTGCTCATTTCTTTGATAACTATTAGATTATCTGATCTCTTTTTAATAATCTATTTTCTTTTTATTATTGTATATGCATTTCTTTGTTAAAAAAATTTACTATTTATTTTCAGATTAATTTAAATATCATTGATTAAATTATTTATTCAAAATTATACTTTCATATGTTTAAACATTACTCTAAACTACTATACAAATAAGCATTCACATTTTCAAAAATTATTAATTCCACTTTTGAATTATATTGTCTTTCATTTTACATGGTTAATTGTCTTTATTTGAGTCTTTTTGTTTTTACAAATACATGGTTTTGTTTCATCTTAGTTGTAGCGGTAATACTCAGCGTATCCTCTTCGGTCCTAGGTCCTCGATCCTGGATGCTCCTCTGTAGTTGTGCAGTCCTGGAGTCCTTGATCCTCGTCCTTTAGATCCTCTCCGTAGTCCGTTGCCTCTTTCTGTACGCTGGACTCTATTCCATGTATTTGGCTGCTCCCTCGTCTCCCGTCATAGCCTCCGGCTGCAGGTGCTCTCACGAAAGTGATGAGTAGTTGGGTAGAGCCTCCGGCTGCCGCTGTGGTTGATCGAAAAAGAGTTGTTGTCGTTGGGCAGAGCTTCCGACTGCCACGGTAGTTAAACGAGAAAGAGAAATAAGTTGGTGTGTCTCGAGTATTTATACTCTAGGGCGCAAAAATCATGTTTCGACAATCTTCTGCAGGTATCAGTCTGTCGTTGGAGTCCCTTTCTAAACGCGATTATTTTCACACTTATTTCGCTTGTCTTCGCAACATGCGAAGTCTTTTGCAAATTACCCGATATTTATCTAGTCGGTAATTTTTGTGTTCATTGTGTGTAAACCGTTTTTTCCTATCTTAATTAATATAAGTTTTATTTATATTTATTTTCACTATATTCCCACTTTTTATTATGTTCGCACTATTTTTTGTACACACGTGCTTCTTTATATTATACACACTGTGGCGTATTTGGTTTTGTGATATTATGCACACACTCTTTACAATTTAAATAATTCATATAATTAATAGCGTTTATTTAGGGGTGACGCTTTACAGGAATCAACTGGTCTCACACACACACGTAAAATATACGTGTACACACAGACACAGCTGAGTGGCGTGATCACCTGTACAAGCATGAAATTTGGTTGTTCCCTTTACAGTTCAGATTGAGAGCTGAATTATTATTACTAACAATATGGATTATTTATTTAATTATATTAATTATCTTAACTAATTATGTAATGCACAGTACCCTATACATTTGTACTGTTGCATTATACATACATACATTTTTAATTTGGTTCATATAGATCTGTGTACACATATACTTGCTTTGTCAGTTATACAAACAGTGAATAATTTTGGTGCATATTTGACTGCCTGCATATTTATACACAAATGTAACACATAACACACACATTTGAAAACAGTAAATGCAGTTCATACTATATTTTTTACTACAAAGCTAAAAATACGTTACCTGAGGCCAGGTCCTGTCATATCTGGGCACCCTGACATCGTACAAAACTCGGAGATAGTTCCGTACACGAGATTAATATGATCAAAAAACGCAATAGCTGCAACAAAAATGGCACAAAATCAGTAATTGTATTTAGTCTGGTGCGCACTCCACAAACATACACACTCATGTACAACAATATTTTCTAGTAAAATATAAAAATATATTTTAATACTTCATTACATAATATTTCAATGGTGTCAATTATCTGATTAGAATTGTATACTATTATTATTAATATAAAAGATAGTATTCCAAGATTTTGGGAACAACACTGAAACTATTAGAGAAAAAATAAAATATATACTTCCAGAAAACTGAATAACATTTTATCATAAGAAATTAATATATTTTAAATATTTTTGTTTATAAATATACCTAAAAACGTCAATTTCCTAATAATTACTTCCAATTGCTAGAGTATTAACTTACAGAGAAAAAGAGAAGTGTACACTTCAGATCATATCAAACCGCTGAATAATAATGTGATAATTCACTTGCATAGGCTTATAAAACTAAATTTAATTTATTTTTAACCATATCCTTCATCACTACAGCAGGGATCCCATTTTTTTAGTAGAATAAACTACTATAAAGAACTATACAAGTTCTTGTTATGTTTGTTTACTAGCAGAAAGTATAGAAGTCCATCTGACTTACTGGATGATATTAGTTTGGATATACGTGATGTAAAAACCACACACCAGTAAAGAAGAAAAGCAAACAGAATAATTGAATAATCTATCTGCTCTATATGCAAAAAGAAGTTCCATAAATCACAGGATTAAATACAATTTTAACTCACACTTTACACCTTACCAAAATTATTTAAACATTAAAATATTTTGATAACTATTATCTGTTTACATGTCATACACCACATCATGTTTTGAAAATGGAATAAATCATCACACTATCATAGGGAAACACAAAAGAAAAGAAAGAAGATGCTGCTGAAGAAAAATAAAACAAAAATTGCTGAAGCAGCTCACAGTTGTACCATCAAGTGCATTCAAAAGAATGAAAAAATGTTGACATGAGAATACATATAAAGTTTGTTCATTCTTAGACCGGATCCTGGTATAAACAAAACCATGTGCTTGTATCTGAACTGGACTGGGAAGACAAATGGTCGCATCATTAAATCCTCTACAATAAATAAAATATCGGTATGGAGAACCATACATGATTCCATGTTCTAAGATTTATATTTAAAATCATTTTCGAAATGAAATATTACCATAGAAACTACTTCTTTCTACTTACTGCTTCAGCCTTAACCACAGTACTGTGGTCACTAACGTATACCACCTCACGTTATCTCACTCGATTTTCACTGATGATGGAAGTCGATGGCATTCCCGAAACGTCTGGTTTCGTAGAAAACATTGGACTATGGCCAAATATCCCGGGAAGGAATTTTAACAAAAACTACTTCTTTGTTGCCGATAACGTTGTACACATATATATAAACAATATGCATAAAATTAATGGCTTGTATAAGTTAATGTTTGATCTCCATTAAGTAGTGCTCAAGTTTCCAAAGTTTTAATATTATGATGTCCGTAATTAAAACATCAGAGCAGGTTTATTTAGTGTGTATGAGGGTACATGGTGGACAAAAATTTTCAACATTACAACACAGACAGACACAACGACACTTTTCGAAAAATGACTTTTTTTCATGTTTTGAGTGTAGTGCAATCAGAATCTGCAATAATCTCGAACACGATTTGTTTTACCATCACCATACTTCCACTTCCTTAAGGAACATGGAAGTAAAAATTCTCCCCTCTCTCTTCAACTAAATTTTCATTAATAGAAAATTATCCCCATCCCGTTCAACTAGCCTCTTCATTTATAGATATTTCATCTACGTTTCTACAGTGGATTATTATGAGCTTCTTATCAGGACACTTTGTTTATAAAAATTAAGTACTGTACTCTTGTTAAAACATAAAACGTTGCAGGTAAACTACCCCTTTCCCTTAACCGAGCTTCACCAAAATCAACAGGCCTTGTGTTCTCTACAATTCAGCCATGCATGCAAAACATTATTTGATTCTGTTTGAATGTGCGGCAGTTATCGTTCGTCATAGAAACAATTACTCTTGTTAAAACATGAAAAGTGGCTGGTAAACTGCCCCTTTCCCTAAACCGATCTTCACCAAAATCAACAGGCCTTCACTTCTTTACAATTCAGGACAGCATGCAAAAAATTATTTGATTTTCTTTGAATTTACGGCAGTTATCGTTCGTCAAAAAAAAATTACCCTAGTTAAAACATAAAACGTTGCTCGTAAACTACCCCTTTCCCTTAACCCACCTTCACCAAAACACAACAGGTCTTGAGTACTCTACAATTCAGGGCTGTATGCAAAAAATTATGTTATTCTGTTTGAATTTGCGGCTCTCATCGTTTGCCATAGAAAATAACTTTGCTAAAACATAAAACGTTGCTGGTAAACTACCCCTCTCCCTTAATCTGATCTTCACCAAAAACAATAGGTCTTGAGAACTCTACAATTCAGGACTGTATGCAAAACATTATTTGATTCTCTTTGAATTTACGGCAGTTATCGTTCGTCATAGAAAAAATTACCCTTGTTAAAACATAAACGTTGCAGGTAAACTACCCCTTTCCCTTAACCGATCTTCAACAAAATCAACAGACCTTGAGTTGTGTATAATTCAATACGGTATGCAAAAAAGTAGTTGATTCTGTTTGAATTTACAGCAGTTATCGTTTGTCATAGAAAAAATTATCCTTGTTAAAACATAAAATGTTGCAGGTAAACTACCCCGTTCCCTTAACCGATCTTCACCAAAACCAACAGATCTTGACAACTCTACAATTCAGGGGTGTAAACAAAAAAATTATTTGATTCTGTTTGAATTTGCGGCTGTTATTGTTTGCCATAGAAAAATATCGGTACGGAGAACCATACATGACTTCCATGTTCTACGATTTATATTTAAAATCATTTTCGAAATGAAATATTACCACAGAAACTACTTCTTTCTACTTACTGCTTCAGCCTTAACCACAGTACTGTGGTCACTAACGTATACCATCTCACGTTATCGCACTCGATTTTCACTGATGATGGTAGTCGATGGCATTGCCGAAACGTCTGGTTTTGTAGAAAACATTGGACTACAGCCAAACATCCCGGGAAGGAATTTTAACAAAAACTACTTCTTTGTTGCCGATAACGTTGTACACATATATATAAACAATATGCATAAAATTAATGGCTTGTATAAGTTAATGTTTGATCTCCATTAAGTAGTGCTCAAGTTCCAAAGTTTTAACATTATGATGTCCGTAATTAAAACATCAGAGCAGGTTTATTTAGTGTGTATGAGGGTACACGGTGACAAAAATTTTCAACATTAACTATTGAAGGTTGCTTAGAGTAAAGCTGCGAATCTACAGTGTACGTTTCACAGAACAAACACGCGGAAAATAAGGAGCGCTCCGAAGTCACTCTTGGACCCTCAGCATCTTGCAGAGGGTTCATTCCCTAAAGACGAAAAGTCTGTCTATGAATCGTTCCTCTGTAAACACGTGCAGTTACACTGCCCAGCGATCCACAGGAAGCAAATAGCTATCCACGCTGGATACTTTTTCGGCTTGCATGCGTTATGTTGGTATGGGTTTCGGCACTTTACATTTAAAAAGCGTGCAAAAGTAAGAAAATAAACATGAGTGAGGCCAGAAATAATGCGAATTGTGTGTGTGTGTGTGTGTGTGTGTGTGTGTGTGTGTGTGTGTGTGTGTGTGTGTGTGTGTGTGTGTGTGTGTGTGTGTGTGTGTGTGTGTGTGTGTGTGTGTGTGTGTGTTCCCTGCCTTTTTATTGCGGTAGTCATAATAATAAAATGGAAACGTAAACATTACATAACTGAGATATGCTTGCCTGCCACGAACGATATATTTTCTCTCATACATGATTTACATTAAAATGAAAAAATTATAATTTTATTGCCTGGGAACAAAATTATTTTATTTTTAACAATTACCATTGTTTGAAATATCGGTATGGAGAACCATACATGACTTCCATGTTCTAAGATTATATTTAAAATCATATTCGAAATGAAATATTACCATAGAAACTACTTCTTTCTACTTATTGCTTCAGCCTTAACCACGGTACTGTGGTCACTAACGTATACCACCTGACGTTTTCGCACTCGATTTTCACTGATGATGGCAGTCGATGGACTGCCGAAAAGTCTGGTTTTGCAGAAAACATTGGACTACGGCTAAACAGCCGGGGAAGGAATTTTAACAAAGAACTACTTCTTTGGTGCCGATAACGTAGTACACATATAAAAAATTCTCCCCTCCCCAATCAACTATAATTTTCATTAATAGAAAATTACCCCCACCCTGTTCACCTAACCTCTTCATTTATAGATATTTCATCTACGTTTAAACAGTGGATTATTATGAGCTTCTTATTAGGATAGATTATTTATAAAAATTAAGTACTTTACTCTTGTTAAAACATAAAACGTTACAGGTAAACTACCCCTTTCTCTTAACCGATCTTCACCAAAATCAATAGACCTTCAGTCCTCTAGAATTCAGGGATGCATGCAAAAAAATATTTCATTCTGTTTGAATGTGTGACAGTTATCGTTCATCATATAAATAATTACCCTTGTTAAAACATAAAACGTTGCCGGTAAACTACCCCTTTCCCTTAACCGATCTTCACCAAAATTAATAGGCCTTGAGTTCTCTACAATTCAGGAAAGTATGCAAAAAATTATTTGATTCTCTTTGAATTTACGGCAGTTTTCTTTCGTCAAAAAAAAATTACCTCTCTTAAAACATAAAATGTTGCTGGTAAACTACCCCTTTCCCTTAACCGATCTTCACCAAAATCAACAGGTCTTGAGAACTCTACTATTCCGGGCTGTATGCAAAACATTATTTGATTCTGTTTGAATTTGTGGCTGTTATCATTTGCCATAGAAAAAAATTACCCCTGATACAAAAACGTTGCAGGTAAATTAACCGATCTTCACCAAAAACAACCGATCTTGCGAACTCTACAATTCAGGGGTGTATGCAGAACATTATTTGATTCTCTTTGAGTTTACAGCAGTTATCTTTCGTCAAAAAAAAATTATTTATCAAAATTAAGTACTTTACTCTTGTTAAAACATAAAACGTTACAGGTAAACTACCCCTTTCTCTTAACCGATCTTCAACAAAATCAACAGACCTTGAGTTCTCTTTAATTCAAAAAGGAATGCAAAAACGTAGTCGATTCTGTTTGAATTTGCGGCAGTTATCGTTCGTCATATAAAAAATTACCCTTGTTAAAACATAAAATGTTGCAGGTAAACTACCCCTTTCCCTTAACCGATCTTCACCAACACCAATAGGACTTGAGAACTCTACAATTCAGGGCTGTATGCAAAACATTATTTGATTCTGTTTGAATTTGCGGCTGTTATCGTTTGCCATAGAAAAAAATTACACTTGTTTAAAAAAAACCGTTGCAGGTAAACTACCCCTTTCCCTTAACCGATCTTCACCAAAATCAATAGGTCTTGAGTACTCTACAAATCAGGGCTACATGCAAAAAATTAGTTGATTCTGTTTGAATTTGCGACTCTTATCGTTTGCCATAAAAATACCCTTTTAAAACATAAAATGTTGCAGGTAAACAACCCCTTTCCCTTAACCGATCTTCACCTAAAACAATAGGTCTTGAGTACTCTACAGATCAGGGCTGTATGCAAAACATTATTTGATTCTGTTTGAATTTGCGGCTCTTATCGTTTGCCATAGAAAATACCCTTTTAAAACATAAAACGTAGCAGGTAAACTACCCCTTTCCCTTAACCGATCTTCACCAAAAACAATAGGTTTTGAGAACTCTACAATTCAGGACTGTATGCAAATAATCATTTGATTCTGTTTGAATTTGCGGCTGTTATCGTTTGCCATATAAAATACCCTTGTTAAAACATAAAACGTTGCAGGTAAACTACCCCTTTCCCTTAACCGATCTTCACCAAAAACAATAGGTCTTGAGAACTCTACAATTCAGGACTGTATGCAAAAGAGTAGTTGATTCTATTTGAATTTGCGGCTGTTATCGTTTGCCATAGAAAACAATTACCCTTTATTAAAAAAAAACTGTTGCAGGTAATCTACCCCTTTCCCTCAACCGATCTTCACCAAAAACAATAGGTCGTGAGTACTCTACAAATCAGGGCTGTATGCAAAAAATGATTTGATTCAGTTTGAATTTGCGGCTGTTATCGTTTGCCATAGAAGAAAAATCTACAGAAGATAGACAGACAGACAGACACACACACAGACACTTTTTGAAAAATGACTTTTTTTTATGTTTTGAGTGTTGTACAATCAGAATCTGCAATAATCTCGAACACGATTTTTTTGCCATCACCATACAGTACTTCCATTTCCTTAAGGAACATGGAAGTAATAGTTCACAACTTACTCATCTTAATTAATTAAAAATATATCAACAAACTGTTTTTAATACAACTGGAATTAATACAACTAAATGTTATATAAGTGATTATATACTTCTTAGAATTATGTTTGTTTTGTTAAGAAAGTTTAACTGTATATGACTCTGTGTTTTATCACTCTGCGTTGTTTTTACCAGAACCCAGTATAAGAATGAACAAAATCTACTGCTACAGAGATTACTTTACAAGTGAAAGTAAAATTATTCAAGAAGTATGACATAAATAAACAAACATTTAATGAACTTTCTGTTCATACATTGTATATGAATGTTCAATACAACGGCTGCTAACAATATACAACAGAAAAACTTACTGCAAACAACTATTCATAGAATTTTTATTAGCCATGCTTCATATGTTATATTTTCAACATTAATTGATGTATACTGATATAAACATAACACATCTGCACCATAAACACTATTATCCTCTCTCTCTCTCTCTCTCTCTCTCTCTCTCTCTCTCTCTCTCTCTCTCTCTCTCTCTCTCTCTCTCTCTCTCTCCACACATGCAAACTAATTTTCATAAGTACTTAATACATATTTCTAGTTAAATTCTCTTGTAATTTTTTACACTAACTGATCTTCATCTTAACGTTATTGTTTCTAAGAGTAAATAGACACTACATTATCTCTTCTAGCCAACAACAAATCAGAGTCTTCAATTCTAATCAGAATTGATAAACAATGTATTTTTAAAGTACTTCTTATGCACAACAGATCATGAAACAGTATTACTAAACTTGATTATTTTTTTTAATGAATCAAAATTCATCAGAAACTGATAAGAAATCACTCCGAATTACACTTCAAACTTGTATTCAGGTTTTACAGTCACACAAGACCCTTTACAGTGCCAACTCAAATAATTTTTCCCCTTTATACACATGTACACATTTGTGTGTGTGGTGTGGTGTGGTGTGGTGTGTGTGTGTGTGTGTGTGTGTGTGTGTGTGTGTGTGTGTGTGTGTGTGTGTGTGTGTGTGTGTGTGTGTGTGTGTGTGTGTGTGTGTGTGTGTGTGTGTGTGTGTGTGTGTCATTTCCCTTCCCTCATATACATGGGCAAACATTAAATGTGGTGAAGTGTATTGGTTAACATTTAACCTGTATTTCATTTAACACCTTGTAGTCAAAACACCGATATTTTTGTCAAACACACAGTAGAGTGTCAAATTCTGCAAACCACTTGTTCAGATTATTCAAACTCACTGTAAAACTGAAAATCAACATACACAATTTAATTATAATTGTTGTACACTTATTATAATTGTTATAACACAATCAAATACATAGCTAAGGCCAATGGTTATAAAGGTTCAATTGTGGAAAGTTTAGTCAAGAAATACCGAAAAAAGAAAAACAACATAGAATTACAAGAAAATAATAGAAATAGAGTTAGGTATGTAGCATCAGAATATGGTAACACACTACCCAAAATTTTAAACAAAGTATTCGGTGAGATAAATATAAAAATGGCTTACCGAATTAATAACAACGTTAATAAGATACTCCTACCTAAAAATTCAAAATCAGTTGAGGACAAGACGGCGTTTATAAGATAATGTGGAATGACTGTGATAGTTTCTACATTGGCAAAACTGGTAGACCCTTTAAAAAACGCTTTAGAGAACATTTACCTAAAAAAAAATTTAGTAAAACTGTGTCAAATTATGCGCGCCATCTGATGGACAAAAACCATAATTATACCAATTTCATGACGAACTTTCAACCCCTCCACGTATGCAGAAAAGGAAGTTATATGAATGCTGTCGAAGAATTCGAAATATATAAGGCTTATAAGGATAAAAACACAAAAGAAGGTCCTTCTTAATGAACAATTGAATTTCCAATCAAATCCACTGTACGACACAGCGATAAGAATACAAAACAAGGTCCATAGTGCGCGACCTATAACAACATGAGCACAGCAGTCGACTACAGTAATTCGTGGTGCGCACCAGCAATATCGCGTGTGTTCTCACGTTTTGAGGGTTTTTATGTGTTTTTTGTGTTTATATTTATTGTGATGTGTAAAGTTGTATAAAAAGTTGTTTTTAATATTTTAACTATTGACGAACTTCACCAAGGGATATTACTGATGATGGGACATATGTCCCGAAACGCGTAGAGTTTCGTAAAGGATAAAGGCCACCAGACAGAAAAGAAAAAGGTAAAACTGTTTTACTATTTACATAATTGTTGGTCGTAACACTCATTACGTATTTTTAACATATTTTCCTATTAACCGATTCTAATTTATGTTAATTATTTACTGAATTATCACGTTATATTACAAAAATAAAGATTAACTTCTATTATTTGTTTGAATTACAACAATGATGCATAAATTGGTAATGGATGATACAAAACACATTGGTAGTACTGGAGGGCCAACACGATAATGCATATTTAAAATATTATTTCAAACACTTTTTGCTACAGTCTATTTCTTGAGGTATAAAATATATTTAATATATATAATGAATTTACCTCAAGATGTTTCTTCCGATTTGGAACATGTTTCAGGAACCCTTGTGTTCCCATCTTCAGCGTTCCTGATTTTGAGCCTTGTGAAGTATTTGTGTGTTGGCTGACTTTTGCTGTGATTTCCTGTTGCCCTCTGGTCCTTTAAATTGGTATTTACTAACGTATACCACCTCACGTTATCGCACTCGATTTTCACTGATGATGGAAGTCGATGGCATTGCCAAAAAGGCTGGTTTTGTAGAAAACATTGGACTACGGCCAAATATCCCAGGAAGGAATTTCAACAAAAACTACTTCTCTGTTGCCGACAACGTTGTACACACACATATATATATATATATATATATATATATATATATATATATATATATATATATATATATATAAAATATGCATAAAATGAATGGCTTGTATAAGTTAATGATTGATCTCTATTAAGTAGTGCTCAAGTTTCCAAAGTTTTAATATTATGATGTCCGTAATTAAAACATCAGAGCAGGTTTAGTGTGAATGAGGGTACACCGTGGACAAAAATTTTCAACATTTCCTATTGAGTGCTGCTTAGAGTAAAGCTGCGAATCTACAGTGTATGTTTCACAGAACAAACACGCGGAAAAGAAGGAGCGCTCCGAAGTCACTCATGGACCCTCAGCATCTTGCAGAGGGTTCATTCCCTAAAGACGAAAAGTCTGTCTATGAATCGTTCCTCCGTAAACACGTGCAGTTACACTGCCCAGCGATCCACAGGAAGCAAACTGATGTCCATTTTTTCGGCTTGCATGCGTTATGTTGGTGTGGGTTTCGGCACTTTCCATTTAAAAAGCGTGCAAATGTAAGAAAATAAACATGAGTGAGGCCAGAAATAACGCGAATTGTGTGGTTGTGTGTGTGTGTGTGTGCGCGTGTCTTCCCTGCCTTTTTATTGTGGTAGTCATAAAAATAAAATGGAAACGTAAACATTACATAACTGAGATATGCTTACCTGCCACGAAGGATATATTATTTTATACATGTATATTAACTCATACATAATTTACATTAAAATGAAAAAATTATAATTTTATTGCCTGGCAACAAATTTATTTTGTTTTTAACAATTACCATTGTTTGAAAAAGTTTAAATGAATTTTCAAGTACTTTACTGTTATTAAAACGTAAAAGGTTGCAGGTAAACTACCCCTTCCCCTTACCCAATCTTCACCAAAATCGAAAGTACTTGAGATCTCTACAATTCAGGGACGTATGCAAAAAATTATTTGATTCTGTTTGAATTTGCGGCTGTTATCGTTTGCCATAGAAAATACCTTTGTTAAAAAAACGGTGCAGGTAAACTACCCCTTTGCCTTAACCGATCTTCACCAAAAACAATAGGTCTTGAGAACTATACAATTTAGGGCTGTATGCAAATAATCTTTTGATTCTCTTTGAATTTGCGGCTGTTATCTTTTGCCAAAAAAAAAAAAAATACCCTTGATTAAAAAACCGTTGCAGGTAAACTACCCCTTTCTCTCAACCGATCTTCACCAAAAACAATAGGTCGTGAGTACTCTACAAATCAGGGCTGTATGCAAAAAATTATTTGATTCTGTTTGAATTTCCGGTTGTTATCGTTTGCCATAGAAAAAAAAATCTACAGACAGACACACAGACACTTTTCGAAAAACGACTTAAGGAAATATTCCTTAAGGAAATGGAAGTATGGTGATGGCAAAAAAATCGTGTTCGAGATTATTGCAGATTCTGATTGTACTACACTCAAAACATGAAAAAACGTGGTTTTTCGAAAAGTGTCTGTGTGTGTGTGTCTGTCTGTCTATGTTCTGTCTGTGTGTCTATGTGTAGATTTTTTTTCTATGGCAAACGATAACTGCCGCAAATTCAAACAGAATCAAATAATTTTTTGCATACAGCCCTGATTTGTAGAGTACTCAAGACCTATTGTTTTTGGTGAAGATCGGTTAAGGGGAAGGGGTAGTTTAACTGCAACGTTTTTTTATCAAACGTACTTTCTATGGCTAACGATAACAGCCGCAAATTCAAACAGAATCAAATAATTTTTTGCATACGTCCCTGAATTGTAGAGGTCGCAAGGACTTTCGATTTTGGTGAAGATCGGTTAAGGGGAAGGGGTAGTTTACCTGCAACGTTTTACGTTTTAACAACAGTAAAGTACTTGAAAATTCATTTAAACTTTTTGAAACAATGGTAATTGTTAAAAATAAAATAATTTTGTTGCCAGGCAATAAAATTATAATTTTTTCATTTTAATGTAAATTATGTATGAGTTAATATCTTTATATACATATAATTCTTCTGTACGTGTGTATGTCACTGAACTCCTCCATGTATAAAATAATATATCGTTCGTGGCAGGTAAGCATATCTCAGTTATGTAATGTTTACGTTTCCATTTTATTATTATGCCTACAGCAATAAAAAGGCACGTAAGACACACACACACACACACACACACACACACACACACACACACACACACACACAATTCACGTTATTTCTGGCCTCACTCATGTTTATTTTCTTACATTTGCACGCTTTTTAAATGGAAAGTGCCGAAACCCACACCAACATAACGCGTGCAAGCCGAAAAAATGGACATCAATTTGCTTCCTGTAGATCGCTGGGCAATGTAACTGCACGTGTTTACAGAGGAACGATTCATAGACAGACTTTTCGTCTTTAGGGAATGAACCCTTTGCAAGATGCTGAGGGTCCATGAGTGACTTCGGAGCGCTCCTTCTTTTTCGCGTGTTTGTTCTGTGAAACATACACTGTAGATTCGCAGCTTTACTCTAAGCAACGCTCAATAGGAAATGTTGAAAATTTTTGTCCACAGTGTACCCTCATTCACACTAAACCTGCTCTGATGTTTTAATTACGGACATCATAATATTAAAACTTTGGAAACTTGAGCACTACTTAATGGAGATCAATCATTAACTTATACAAGCCATTAATTTTATGCATATATTTTATTATATGTGTACAACGTTATCGGCAACAAAGAAGTAGTTTTCGTTAAAATTCCTTCCCAGGATATTTGGCCGTAGTCCAATGTTTTCTGCAAAAAACCAGACGTTTCGGCAATGCCGTCGACTTCCATCATCAGTGAAAATCGAGTGCGATAACGTGAGGTGGTATACGTTAGTGACCACAGTACTGTGGTTAAGGCTGAAGCAGTAAGTAGAAAGAAGTAGTTTCTATGGTAATATTTCATTTCGAAAATGATTTTAAATATAAATCTTAGAATATGGAAGTCATGTATGGTTCTCCATACCGATATTTTTTCATGTTCTGAGTGTAGTACAATCAGAATCTGCAATAATCTCGAACACGATTTTTTTTGCCATTACCATACTTCCATTTCCTTAAGGAATATGGAAGTAAAATATCGGTATGGAGAACCATACATGACTTCCATATTCTAAGATTTATATTTAAAATCATTTTCAGCCAAACAGCCAGGCTGTGTCTTACCTGCCTTTTTATTGCTGTATTAAATGAAAAATATTATATTACATTAAAATGAAAAAATTATAATTTTATTGCCTGGCAACAAAATTATTTTATTTTTAACAATTACCATTGTTTCAAAAAGTTTAAATAAATTTTCAAGTACTTTACTCTTGTTAAAACGTAAAAGGTTGCAGGTAAACTACCCCTTCCCCTTAACCGATCTTCACCAAAATCGAAAGTCATTGAGACCTCTACAATTCAGGGACGTATGCAAAAAATTATTTGATTCTGTTTGAATTTGCGGCTGTTATCGTTTGCCATAGAAAATACGCTTGATAAAAAAACGTTGCAGGTAAACTACCCCTTCCCCTTAACCGATCTTCACCAAAAACAATAGGTCTTGAGTACTCTACAAATCAGGGCTGTATGCAAAACATTATTTGATTCTGTTTGAATTTGCGGCTGTTATCGTTTGCCATAGAAAATAAAACGTAAAAGGTTGCAGGTAAACTACCCCTTCCCCTTAACCGATCTTCACCAAAAACAATAGGTCTTGAGTACTCTACAAATCAGGACTGTATGCAAAACATTATTTGATTCTGTTTGAATTTGCGGCTGTTATCGTTTGCCATATAAAATACCCTTGTTAAAAAAACGTTGCAGGTAAACTACCCCTTTCCCTCAACCGATCTTCACCAAAAACAATAGATCTTGAGAAATCTACAATTCAGGGCTGTATGCGAAACATTATTTGATTCTGTTTGAATTTGCGGCTGTTATCGTTTGCCAAAAAAAAAAAAAATTTCCCTTGATAAAAAAAACCGTTGCAGGTAAACTACCCCTTCCCCTCAACCGATCTTCACCAAAAACAATAGGTCGCGAGTACTCTACAAATCAGGGCTGTATGCAAAAAATTATTTGATTCTGTTTGAATTTGCGGCAGTTGTCGTTTGCCATAGAAAATACGCATGATAAAAAACGTTGCTGGTAAACTACCCCTTCCCCTCAACCGATCTTCACCAAAAACAATAGGTCTTGAGTACTCTACAAATCAGGGCTGTATGCAGAAAATTATTTGATTCTGTTTGAATTTGCGGCTGTTATCGTTTGCCATAGAAAATACCCTTGTTAAAAAAACGTTGTAGGTAAACTACCCCTTTCCCTTAACCGATCTTCACCAAAAACAAAAGGTATTGAGAACTCTACAATTTAGGGCTGTATGCAAATAATCTTTTCATTCTGTTTGAATTTGCGGCTGTTATCGTTTGCCATAGGAAATACCCTTGTTAAAACATAAAACGTTACAGGTAAACTACCCCTTTCCCTTAACCGATCTTCACCAAAAACAATAGGTCTTGAGAACTCTACAATTCAGGGCTGTATGCGAAACATTATTTGATTCTGTTTGAATTTGCGGCTGTTATCGTTTGCCAAACAAACAAAATTTCCCTTGCTAAAAAAAAACCGTTGCAGGTAAACTACCCCTTTCCCTCAACCGATCTTCACCAAAAACAATAGGTCGCGAGAACTCTGCAAAACCGGGCTGTATGCAAAAAATTATTTGATTCTGTTTGAATTTGCGGCAGTTATCGTTTGCCATAGAAAAAAAATCTACAGACAGACAGACAGACACACAGACACACAGACAGACAGACAGACAGACACACAGACACTTTTCGGAAAACGACTTTTTTTCATGTTTTGAGTGTAGTAGAATCAGAATCTGCAATAATCTCGAACACGATTTTTTTTGCCATCACCATACTTCCATTCCTTAAGGAATATGGAAGTAAAACGTTGTACATAGTAGTAGCGCTTTTTGCTTCCATGTTCCTTAAGGAAAATGGAAGTATGGTGATGGCAAAAAAAATCGTGTTCGAGATTATTGCAGATTCTGATTGTACAACACTCAAAACATTAAAAAAAGTCGTTTTTCGAAAAGTGTCTGTGTGTCTATAGATTTTTTTTCTATGGCAAACGATAACAGTCGCAAATTCAAACAGAATCAAATAATTTTTTGCATACAGCCCTGATTTGTAGCGTACTCACGACCTATTGTTTTTGGTGAAGATCGGTTGAGGGAAAGGGGTAGTTTACCTGCAACTTTTTTTTTTATCAAGGGTAATTTTTTTTGTTTGGCAAACGATAACAGCCGCAAAGTCAAACAGAATCAAAAAATGTTTCGCATACAGACCTGAATTGTAGAGTTCTCAAGATCTGTTGATTTTGGTAAAGATCGGTTAAGGTAAAGGGGTAGTTAACCTGCAAAGTTTTATGTTTTAACAAGGGTATTTTCTATGGCAAACGATAACAGCCACAAATTCAAACATAATCAAATAATTTTTTGCATACTGCCCTGAATTGTAGAGTTCTCAAGACCTATTGTTTTTGGTGAAGATCGGTTAAGGGAAAGGGGTAGTTTACCTGCCACGTTTTTTGTTTTATCAAGGGTATTTTCTATGGCAAACGATAACAGCCGCAAATTCAAACAGAATCATATAATATTTTGCATACAGTCCTGAATTGTAGAGTTCTCAAGACCTGTTGGTTTTGGTGAAGATCGGTTAAGGGAATAGGGTAGTTTACCAGCAACATTTTATGTTTTAACAAGGGTAATTTTTTTATGACGAACGATAACTGCCGTACATTAAAACAGAATCAACTACTCTTCTGCATACCTTTTTGAATTATACAGAACTCAAGGTCTGTTGATTTTGTTGAAGATCGGTTAAGGGAAAGGGGTAGTTTACCTGCAACGTTTTATGTTTTAACAAGGGTAATTTTTTCTATGACGAATGATAACTGCCGTAAATTCAAGGAGAATCAAATAATGTTTTGCATATAGAACTGAATTGTAGAGTTCTCAAGACCTATTGTTTTTGGTGAAGATCGGTTAATTGAATAGGGTAGTTTACCTGCAACGTTTTTTTATCAGGGGTAATTTTTTTCTATGGCAAATGATAACAGCCACAAATTCAAACAGAATCAAATAATGTTTTGCATACAGCCCGGAATAGTAGAGTTCTCAAGACCTGTTGATTTTGGTGAAGATCGGTTAAGGGAAAGGGGTAGTTTACCAGCAACATTTTATGTTTTAAGAGAGGTAATTTTTTTTTGACAAAAGATAACTGCCGTAAATTCAAAGAGAATCAAATAATTTTTTGCATACTTTCCTGAATTGTAGAGAACTCAAGGCCTATTAATTTTGGTGAAGATCGGTTAAGGGAAAGGGGTAGTTTACCTGCAACATTTTATATTGTAACAAGAGAAATGTTTCCATGACGAACGATAACTGCTGCACATTCAAACAGAATCAAATATTTTTTTGCATGCATCCCTGCTTTGTAGAGGACTGAAGTTCTATTGATTTTGGTGAAGTTCGGTTTAGAGAAAGGGGTAGTTTACCTGCAACGTTTTATGTTTTAACAAGAGTAAAGTACTTAATTTTGATGAATAAAGTATCCTGATAAGAAGCTCATAATAATCCACTGTAGAAACGTAGATGAAATATCTATAAATGAAGAGTTTAGGTGAACGAGGTGGGGGTAATTTTCTATTAATGAAAATTATAGTTTAAGGGAGAGGGGAGAATTTGTTATATGTGTACTACGTTATCGGCAACAAAGAAGTTGGTCTTTGTTAAAATTCCTTCCCGGGCTGTTTAGCCATAGTCCAATGTTTTCTGCAAAACCAGACTTTTCGGCAGTGCCATCGACTGCCATCATCAGTGAAAATTGAGTGCAAAAACGTAAGGTGGTATACGTTAGTGACCACAGTACTGTGGTTAAGGCTGAAGCAATAAGTAGAAAGAAGTAGTTTCTATGGAAATATTTAATTTCGAATATGATTTTGAATATAAATCTTAGAACATGGAAGTCATGTATGGTTCTCCATACCGATATTTTAAATATACAAACAGGTTTATTACACAGCATTAGTGCATGTGAAATATGAAATATAGAAAAGTCAATTCAGTCGATAAGTATCCTTCAACAATGTTTCATTAACGCATATTTTTATTCTGTTATTACCGTTTACTTTAATGAGGCTGATTTCAATATGTTAGCAAGGGCTTTTCAGCCACTTTAAAATTAAAATGTTGATCAGACTTAACTTCTTTTTTCTTTTGTGAAGCCGACCCGACCCCAGACCCCCCCTCAAAGCCAAATCCTAGATCTGCCAATGGGCTTTAGTGGTAAAACAGAGAGACAGTCCTATTTAGAGGCACTTCTATAACTTTTTAACTCATGCAATATTAATGATATTATCAGTAGTGGATAGGTTTGTTGTTGAAGCAAGAATTTTGTGCGGTTTCTAATCACAACAACTGGCATATTGAAATGGGATAACAAACAACATAAAAACCTGTCAATACTTGAAAAAAAGCTGGGTATTGCATGAAAAAGTTGTTATATAGCTGTCCCCATTCAATTACATAATATTAATATATATTTTATAATGACTTTACCTCAAGATGCTTTCTCCCTATTTGGAACAAGTTTTGGGAAGCCTTGTGTTTCCTTCCTTATTTTGAGCCTTGTGAGGTATTTGTGTGTTGGCTGGTTGTTGCTTTGGTTTCCTGTTGGTCTCTGGTGCTTTAAATTGGTATTATTGTGTGTGACTGTGGTGTATATATTAGTGTTTTGTGTATTTTCTATGTTGAGTGCTTTGAAAATTGTGTCGTGTTTTGTACTGATTTGTATTTGTTCAGGTATTAGTTTGTTTTATATTTTGTTTATAAATTTGCAAATTTTCCCAAATGTTCATTATGGTGCCTTTGTGTGGTATGTTTTATTAGTGTCATGTTGGTTATGTATGGGAATTCATGTCCAGTGTTTGTTGCATGTGTGGCCAAATTAGATTTATATATTTCTGTTTTTTTTTTGTATGCATTTAGGTGTTCAAAATAACGTTTTTTCAGCCATTTTTTTGTTTGTCCTATGTAACATTTATTGCCTTCAAAATAAGGAACGCTGAAGATGGGAACACAAGGCTTCCCAAAACATGTTCCAAATAGGGAGAAAATATCTTGAGGAAAAATCATTATAAAATATATATTATATACATCAAGAAACGGACTGTAGCAGATAGTGTTCGAAATAATATTAATAATAGACATTTTCACAAACTTATTTCTTTTGTGCACGATAATTCAGTAATTCAACATTAATACTCTGAAGGTTAATTCTAAAACTACCCTTGATCTACATTACTGTTTTTACTCACAAAACATAACAACAGCCGTACTTACTATGAGATGCAAGCCACTCGTTATAATCCAGTCCCGCTGGTAAGTCTACTAAAACTCTGAGATCAATGTCAGGTAGTTTACGTTCTAACACAGTCTGTTCTAGGTATAGTTTGGGCTCATCTGGGCACAATGAAGAAGTCTCTTTGTCTTTCCGACGAGCTTTCCTGTGGACAAACGCACAACTGATTACCAACAAGCAATTAATTTGCCAGTAATTAAACATCACGTAAAAAAATATGCCAGTATTCATGCAAACATATATTTCACAAATGTATTGAAATAAAAGTACTGTATTACAATTACTGTATCTGCTAACAGTCCTGATAAATCTGTTACCAACAGATTGTGCTTGAAAGTTGTGAAATTCAAAAACAAACTGTAATATATTAATAGGACATGGTGTCCACGTTACAATAAGTCTATTATGTGATTCAAAGCACTGTTCACACGCACGCACGCGCGCGCACGCACACACATACACACACACACACACACACACACACACACACACACACACACACACACACACACACACAAATTACTATTATTATTATTGTAATCATTACAATGTTTCAACCCGAGTCAAGTAACTGATAGCACCTCTTATCACTTGTATGACCGTTTGGATTATCTTTAGCTTCTTAAACAGCATGTTACAAGGTATAAGGTGGTTGTTTACTGTCCAGGCATAATTATAACAGCTACCTGTCAGCTTCACAATGCTAGGCTGACACTGAATGAATCAAAACTGTACCCTTTTGTAACAGAGGCAAGAACATTGGCTACTAACACTATGCTGAAGGTTAATACTAAGTCTCTATTCTACCTTATTCCTTAATCACTCTTCCAATCACCTGCACTATCCATTATTGTTTAAATCATAGATTACATTCTTCCTTAAGGCTGTTCTCAATGATGCCTTTCATACTCTTTACTCCCCCTCCCCATTAACCCATCAATGCTATTATTGTCAATCATTCTTATACCTTGCAATGGTCCAGTCAGTTCTCCCAATTTTGGATTATGTATAGCTACCTTGTTCAGTAGCTTTCCTCGTTCATGCACTAGCCAAAGCTCATCTTCAATTTGTTATCTTATAAACACTCTTATTCATGTATATAATTTAAAATCCTCTGTGGCCAAAAGCTTTGCTTTTTTATAGTTTACAGTCCACCTTTTGCATCTACTCAATACTACAAGTTATTTACCACATGGATGTACCTGTTTGATGAAACCATAGCTAGAGAAATGTATAAAGCAGTTTTAAATTACATACCTGTGAATTTCATATTTCAATACACAAACAATTTTTTACCTCGCAGAACAGATCTACTACTAAGATTATGTATACTGGTTTATTTTAAAATTCTATTTCAATCTATTTGAATATTCTATTCTATTTTTTTAGAAAAATGATATTCTATACGTCATTAACACATTCATACAAATGTTACAAATTTTTTTCTAACTAAGCGAGAAACATAATAACAGTCTCATTTCAAAAAAAAAAAACTCTTTTACCAACTAACCAAACTCCCACCCAAAATTTCTGTACTTTTATTTCTTGTAATGCCTACACATAAAAATAATAATATTTCATATAACTTCAAACCAGTGTAGCTGTGGAAAAGAAAATGTTTTTATGACCACATAAATCAACATTTTGATAGACCGACAGTTGTTTGTTGTTCAGCATTCGATATTTCCCCTAGAGGGGCAGCAAAGTTTTTATTGATCAAACTTGAACCGGGAAAATAAGTTAGTGACCTACAGTGAAACACAATATACTATTCTAAGCTGTCTTGTACAGTGGAAACTGTCCTCTGTATATGCGACAAAGGAAACCACAACACAAGCTCAGCTGGTACACTAATAATTACTGTGATATACACAGGCAGATTAATTGAAACACAGTACAAATAAATATTCAGATTATGCAATATGGTAATAATACTCTCCCACTAATACCTACACACACACACACACACACACACACACACACACACACACACACACACACACTACAGTAGAATGTAGTACACTTAATTGCATCCACTTAAGTAAGTGAATATTACTCATTAAGATTAATATTATTTTTAACAACAAAACTCTTCATTTTCTTGCTAATTATTTGTACATAACAACTAATGAACATTTCTTTTTGTTCCATTTTCAAGGATATATTATATTATAAAATTTTTTTTACACTTACTCATTACCCACTGTTTAATGTCTTCACAAGAATATATTATAAAAACATTCAGTACAAGTTGTCAATATTATATGTTAATATTGTTGTTGTTATGCACTAGCTAAACGCAAGTTTTTTGGTACATTTATGATATGAAATTACTTAAATCGTTTTTTATTAAATATGAAGAAAAATTAACTTTTATCAAACTTTTTAAAGGGAAAGCATTTTTGTATTTCTCAGTATCTTACAACCAAAACTAATGTTCTGCAAAAATATTATTGATGCTAACAATTATTCTCATAACAGCTGACTTCTGGGCAATTTCAGCCAATTATCCACACACAAATTATGCAGTTACTGTATTGCATTCATAATACAGAACAATTATTGACATAATACTATCCAAGTCATATCCTGTTTATACAAAGGAGAACAAAAACAAAGTTACAGTTATTCCTGGTACTGGTGCCAAATTTATTGTACAAGGTGGACAATGAGAGGCTAATTTTTCAGACAATGAGATGATATTCAGAATGTAACGAATGTTATAAAATGTAACTCAAATATTTATTTTTGGCTACTCAACACTAGAAGTAGAATCTCATTTAGTACAACTCTTCATTCTCTCATTTATGTTTTACCATTTTTTAAATAATACTTTTTTAGAACGTTTACCACCCTTTTTCTACACTCTTCCAGTCTACCACACAGGCTTAAATGCTGGCTGCTCAGACCATGTTGTTAGATATAGCGGTAATTGTTTCCTCCTGTAATGCATAATCACCACCTTCTGTAACTTCCTTTTTACAGCATAATCACCCAGTATTGTATTAAAACACGACATTAAAAAAATGTGTTTCTGCTATCAATTTAACAACAATTAGAAACTGAATAAATGATCTACAGTGATAAATATAGAAAAATATGTGTTAGCCCATCACAATATCCACTAGAATTACAGTTCACTAATATACTAATAATGTTTACGTAGGAATTATTTTGTTTACCAGTTACTTTATATTTGGATTAACAATAATTGGCTTATATATGAACCGTCTCTTATATTTTTGTTGTAAGAAACTGACTTATTAATTAAAAACCCCTTGTCTTGACTCGCGACCCTTCAAAAATAAACACATACATATACAGACTACAGTTATGTAAGTACCAGTGGGATAAGATGACGTTCATAACCATACAATATACAAATACATATAGAATCGATTTTCACAAAACAATTAATTTCTTGGAAAAAAAATGGCACGAGGCCACTCATCGATAAGGTATTCAAATCTGTGCTTTGATTTCTATCAACAATACCCATCCCAATCATTATTACAAGTAACTAAGAGTTGTCTGTTTCTTCAATTCATACTTGATTTGTTGGGTCATTTCATCACACTGAACCCACTACTGGCAGCCCAACCAACAAATTAAATTCACAATACACTTCTGCATATGTCTATTATGTATATTTGGAGCATACACGTTTATTTAAAGGCAACAATTCCTCATAATGTCATATGCATATGTTATAATCATACGGTGTGTGGGCATACAGTAAAAAGACACTTAAATCTTTCCTGGAGGCTGAAGACAGCGTAACATATACACACTGCTATGGTGTTAAAATTCTGCCAGTTTTCTTTAACCCTAAGGAAATTAAAAGTTCACAAAAGTCTTTTATCCAAAATCCTAACAAATTTTCCTGGGATTTTTAAAGTGAAATTTCACCCGACACATAAAATGTAAATATGAACTCCCAAAGGCACAACCCATGGAGTTACTTGAAAAAAAATCATGCTGCAAAGTGTATAATAAATATGAAAATCCAAGTAAAAAAAAACTATCAAGTTACAAATATGTAAATAAATATTACTGGTTCCCTAATGAATTGCAATTTTTAAAAAATTGATTATGCACATGTGTAAATAAATTAATCTACTTCCATTAATTGATTGCTCAACAGACTTATAAATCTACTTCAAGACCAGCTTACAACAAACAATTTACAAAAAAAAAAAAAACACACACACACACACACACACACACACACACACACACACTTCCTCTTCAGTGACTTTGATTATTACAAGGTCTTGACAAGTAGCTGTTACAATTCAACTTTCACTATTACCTCACATATATTATAGTGCACTCACCAATAGGGTGAAACCTCCAAATATAAATGAAGAACAAACAACTAACTCAAAATCTATTGTTACTTGCCAAAATTACATACTCTTGTGTGTTATCACCAAATTTTACCCGACACTGGTAACACCAACTGGTCAGAAATTGGTAATAAATTCAGCTTAAAAATTATAACTAAAACTAAATATAATAAATATTCAATATGAGCACACACACACACACACACACACACACACACACACACACACACACACACACACACACACACATTCCATTTTTAACAGATTTGGTTGCACAAATTACATAATTATCTTTTTAAAAAGATATTTTTCATAAAATATCTTTGAGAAATATATTTGTTATTAATTGTTATATTCGTGTAACATCCCTTAAACTATTTTCACATCTCGTGTACTTTTTCATTAGCACATTTCTCCTAATGTCATTAGATAAAATAAATATTTGTGTAGATTGACAATCTTAGAGATACAAAAAAAGTATATAAAACAAAATTCTTGTACATTCTTCATCTAGTACCAAAGCATACAACTTGTATAAGTTCTTTCATCTACTTCTCTCGTAAGGCCTTATTATGCTAGTCTTTTACATTCACTTTCATTGTTATTCGGTTCTACTCTAACTCTCCTCCTCATCCATAGTCTTCACCCGAGGACTGTGGCATTCCATTTACTACAATTCCAGCTTATCACTGTATTGAATAGGGCAATTTACTCCATAGACTTGCCTATTACAAATTTAGTATAACATTATTTTCACACCCCACCTAGTGGTAATATTGGATCAACATATTTTCAGGATGTCAAATCTTTTAACAGGGTCTTTCCACTTACAGATAAGACATTTTAATTTAATTTTACATTATTTTGTAGTTTACACTTGTGTGTTATTCCTAATTTACATAAGTTTTACATTGTTATGATAAAACTTTATCCAATTTTGCCAACACATTTTTTTTATTGTTTTTGCCAATATTTTGTTTCACAATTTTTATAATTCAAGTTCTTTTATGTTTTTTAGCCTCTACGAATCAAAACATTCAAGAATAGACACATTTCAATGGAGGCAGTCCGAGCAGAGGGTTTAGCTGATAGAAATCACCCACCACTTAAATGTTTCCAAGAATACATTTTCAATTTGTATCAGCCTGTGTTTATTCAAATATTCAGAGGTCCTCAGTTATTGTTGTGGCACTGAAAAATATTCATGCTTAACTGATGAACTAAACTGAAACCTATGGTGCAGTTAATAGTTCCTTCGCAGCAGTATAATTGTTATTTTGAGGCGTGTGGCAATCATTTGTTTTGCTATTAACTTTGATCCTATTTTTAATTGTGGAAAGTGCGTAAAAGCTCGTTATACTCGCAAAGCAGTATTTTACAATCAAGTGCAGCTTGGGCAATTACGATCGATAAAACTCAGTATCAATAATGCGAAACGGTATGTTTAAAATACAGAGTCAGTCAGCAGCGTATCCATGGTCAAGGAGGTATTTCTTAAATCTTAAAAATTTAAGAAAATTCTGTTAAGAGAAATTGTTCTAGTATATTTTCAGGCAAACTGAGTTTAATTTGTTAAATACTTTAAAACGCCGTTTAAGTATAGACAATTGTTTTTCAAATTAAAAAATAAAGAGAAACAACACTGTTGCACACCACTATATACATTTTTTTCTGATAGAAATATATTTCCGATCTGATGATGAGCTATGAAGCTTGAAAGCGCTAATCGAAGAAAAAAAAAGTTCTTTAGTGGAGTGCAACGGTGTTATTTCTGTTGTGATTATAACCACTAACACACTGAGGATGCCTCTTGATAGAACAGGCAAAATGTTTGGTGCTACGAAAAACAAAATGTATATTAAACCAAAACACTGACTTTTTTAAAATAAAAAACACCAATCAGTGTTTATACACATTCCCTAAAATTGTTTAAACAATTTTTCCTTAAATTATCCGCCGTGTGATTTCTTGTGCTTCGTCTATGACGCGTTTCAGAGCTTATGCTCCATCATCAGATATTACAAAGTTAAAACTATCACTCTTGCGAGATCGTTAAGAAGTTAAAGTGTCAAAATTTGCATTTTAAGGTAGAGGTTTCCTTAAACGATTTCGAGAACATTTACCTAAGAAAATAAGAAACATTGACAACATCAAATCAAATTACGCCTGACACCTGACTTCACACAATCATAATTACACAGATTTTAGTTCCAATTTAATACCGTTACATGTGTGTAAGAAGGGCCGTTTCATGAATGCCTTGGAGGAATTTGAAATTTACAGTGCATATGCAAACCCACGGAGTCACGATATCGTGTTAAATGACCACCTGAACTTTGTATCCAACCGATTGTACGATACCGCCTTGAGTCTGCTCGCTGGGGCTACGATAAGGTAGCAACCGCTCAGTGGCAGAATGAACTTGAACGGGTGCGCACCCAAATCCGCGTACGGTTCATATGCAAATTTTGACATTTTAACTTCTTAACGATCTCGCAAGAGTGATAGTTTTAACTTTTTAATATCTGATGATGGAGCATAAGCTCTGAAACGCGTCATAGACGAAGCACAAGAAATCACACGGCGGATAATTTAAGGTAAATAATTTATTAATTCATACAAGTGATTTGGTTACCATATTAAACATGAATATTAAATTTTTCCTGCCATTTCTAAACTGAAATTCTACTCGACACATAAAATCTAAATGTGAACTCCCAAAAGCACAATGCATGGTGTTACTTGAAAAAAATCATCCTGCAAAGTGTATAATAAATATGAAAATGGAAGTGAAAAAAACCTATCAAGTTACAAATATGGAAATAAATATTACTGGTTCCATAATGAATTGGAACTTTTTAAAAATTGATTATGCATGTGTGTAAATAAATTAATCTACTTCCATTAATTGATTGCTCAACAAACTTATAAATCTATTTCAAGACCAGCTTACAACACACACACACACACACACACACACACACACACACACACACACACACACACACACACACACACACACACACACACACACACACACACACACACACACACACAGAGTTCAAAACATTTATTTTGCTGGACTGAAGGATTCAGCTTTACACCATCTCCATAATTAACATCTAGCATACACATTTCAACACACACAGAAAGGAAACCAGAGTCTTATTAAATAACTTTTAATTTACAATTCAGTACATAGTCTGCATATGCAATACAAACCTGGTGGGACATAGGTATATGTATGCCGTCTCACACTGCTGTAAGAGGTAAGTGAGTACGCCACCAATTTTCTCCGGTACGTAAGTCAAACTGTTCTGCCACATCACATCACTACACAGCACCATACATACACAACGTGTATATGACACACCACACCGTGTCCAATGACACACAATAGCCAGCCGTCACTCACACCTAAGTGTACCGGTAACTGTATCTAAAGCACTGTTTTGAATATTTAAGTTGCCTTCCTGTCGACTGCTGTACATGACATTCTTTTTTCACAACGTTCAATGTCACTGTCATTGGATTTTGCTATATTCTTTCTGTCTATCAGTGTGTAAGTCTCAAGTAAATGAATAATTACAGTTTTCTTAAACACCACTTCTCAATGACCGATTGATACTTGAAAAAGTTGAAAGAATCTGCAAATGAATACATGAAGTAGACAGATTACTATCGCTAATTATATGTCTGTGCAAACATACATGTTTGAATTAACGTACTGAAGGACACGCGTGTAATCAGTATCCCCTTCCCCTAATAAACATACAGTAAGATACAACAAAATACATATTCTGGGAAAGACAATATGAGATTCTATAAAGATGAAATACACAGACTTTTTACCATGTGCAAACATAAATTAACAATTCATCAAGATGTCTGCTGACTTTTTCAAAATATTATTTTTTTATATTGTATTCATATTTTCTCAAAAAATTATTCTCATCTTATTACAATTATTAATAATAAATAATATTTCTTATTTTGTAGAAGAATATATTTTTTGAATGCAATTTGTTTTACAATGTTTCAATGATATTTTTAACTGTCATCAAATACTGTTAAAAAAGGATGACAATTAAAAAAAATGTCAAACATTGTATAACAAATTAGATACTAAAAATATATTCTTGTGTAAAATAACAAATAATATTTAATATTAATTATTATTTTTTATAATGAACATATTATTATTTTATACTTTTATTACTATTGAAATTCTTAGTCATTTATATGTCAGTATGAAGTTAAACATGCAGTAAAAGCATGTACAGTATACAAGGTTCTGAGCTGACTGTATATGTTCCGTTTTCTGATATCTGTGTAGCACACATCTTGACCTCAACTTTGTCCTTACTTTTGTGAAAAAATATTCTTTCTATAATTGCTCTTCAATGTCGGAATAGTCATTTATTATAAATTAAATTATTAACTGTTTTTATTTACTTGGTATGAACTGTCGTAAAAAAAGTTTTAATTGTACTGGAAAAAGTACTATCCTAGCCTTCAAAATAGTATGATCTCTGTATTGTGTTGTACATTCAACTATGCCACAGCAGAATTACATAAACTGCGCGACAAAGAACTAAACACACTTAACTAACTCCAGTAAAATTATTTTCCAGGCTGCTGGGCCACGATCCTGTTTATATAAAGCCAGACATTTCAACTGGTCAAGCTATTGGCCAATCAGGTAGCTACCTACACCTGAACATAGATATCTGTATAAGTGTGACAGTTTGGAGTGTCACACCATCAGTGGGAGCACAAAGATAACCTGAAGACCCAAGGAACACTGCCACAGCTGCAGTGGAAACATCAGCCCAACAGCCTACAAAATAATTTTACTAAGTTGACTCCAGCTGTGAAAGTTTTAATGTTATCATATTAGAATAAATATCCCATTTGTTTTTTCACTGTACAACATTAGGATTTATTATGACATTTGGAAATAAAAGTGGGATTTACTGCATAGGATTACTGTATAGGATTTAGATTGTAGTAACATAATAAGGAACTTTAAGAATAAAAGATATAAAATCCCAATTGTTAAATTAGAATTTGTGAGAAGACGCTGCCAGGTTAATCGCAAAGAGAAAATATGAGTAACAGAAACATGGAGACGACTGGAGTTGTGGGGTCAATTTAGACCTGATTTGGAGAACTAGAGTTCACACAGACGTGTTTAAAAGATTTAGCACAAAGTAAATGACTGAAAAAGATTCGGGCCCCCAAGATAATTAAAAGCAGAAGAGTCTCTATAACAGCCACCACATATAGCCCGAACAACGGACATCAGTCTCTTCATCTTCACTAATGTCCTTCAGTAATTTGGCCTTCAGTTGTGTCCTCTAGATGTAAGTACAGCCACACCGATCCACTGCCAGAGAGATAGCAATGTGCAGAGCTTCTTGGTGAGTTGGTGAGGCAGAATGGTTATGTGTTAGCATATGTAGATGCTGCAAATGTTACTGCCCCAACAGTGGGCAGATGGTGTTGAATGTATTTGACTTTCAGATGGACCCACAGCATAGCATGCCAAGCACAGTGAGTGGCCGGAAAGACAAACGCTTCTGTTGCCTTTTGTGTAACAAACACAAACCACAGTGAAATCCTTTAACTGGAGATGTGAGCTACCCACTATGGACGTATAAAGTTTATGGAGGAGAAGAGCAATTATCTTGTATTGGTCAGGTCAAGTCAAGACAAGTCAAAAGAACTAATTACTACCGTTTTGCTAATACTGTTATGACAAAACCTATTGTTTTATTTTTTTTACATTCTGTATTATTCACTCCTTGGAATTCTCTTGTACCTTATTTTTGACATTCATTTTCCCCCACGACAATACTAAAATATCTTCAAGTGCTCTCAGATTTAGAGTATGTATTGACCAAATACTGACAGAACATGAATGCGCATGCTTACACGTTAAGATAAAATGCACCTTTGCTAGATTCTTCTATCCTATTCGATGAGACATTAATGGTTATTTAAAAAGTGAATTTTTACAAATATTTATGGCTATTAATATTTTACGGCTTATTCACGTATAAATATTAATAAACTCTTCTTTTACCATACAAAAATTCTGTGGAAGAGACAGGGTATTTCGACCGAGATGTAGAAAGGACTGGAATCTGCTACTAGAAGATGACTGCAATGAACAGAGCCCTTTGGCAAGGCCTCTTTCAGTAGATCAAGATCCGACCCTAGTCGTAGCTTTGTGCAGTAGTTGGCTAGGCATTGGAAGGCTTTTAAAATGCAGTTTTCTTGCGTAGTTTAACTTATTCAAGCTACGCTATATGTAATGTGAAGTTAACCACTTGGTAAAATAAAGAACTTCATCAGGAATTATCACAGCCAATGCCGGATTAACCATCTTGGGGGCCCTTAGGCAGTAGGAAAACCGAGGTCCCCTCCAGATTATTTAATTTTTTCATATGCGTGTGCGTGCATCTTTACACACGTTTGTGGATGTGTTTTTGTGTATGTGTGTCTTTTGAAGGGCTAGAAAAAAATATAACCTCTGAATGGGCAGACAGACGAGCAGAAAGGCGGGCTAGAGAGTCTACCTTTCTGTCTGTTCGGAGGTTAACATTCTCGCTACCCCCTTTTCCGCCCCGTTCGGAGGTTAGCATTCTCGCTCACCCGCTTTCCCATCCATTCGTCGGTTAGAATATTTTCTAACCCCCTTTTCCGCCTGTTCGGAGGTAAAAATTCTCGCTAGCCCGCCTTTCCGCCAATTCGGAGGTTAGAATTGCCGCTAGCCTACCTTTCTGCCCGTTACAGGTTTTCAGCGTGTCTTTCTGGGGTAATGCCAACGCCTCCACCCGAACACTGCCAATAATTCATGCCCTTTTTAATTTGTTAAAAAACTAGGCGGAAGCCTTCACCTCGGAGTCTGCTAAAAAATAAAAGGTTCGAAGATATTGCCCCTCCAATACCGCAGGTGAAATCCCGCCCATGGGTGTACTAGCCTACTATTGCTAGCATATTAATAACGCATTCGATATCCTCAACAGTGTTAAAAACGAATGGGAAGTCTGGTCCTATAAACGTTTTTAGAAATAACGTTTGGAACGACATGCGGAAAACGCGCCTCACCAAAGGCTCGCAGTCTGAGCTGCCGACACTCTACTCGCTGTATAATGTATAAGCCATACAGGATACATCCGCCGCCTTCTGCCTAACGGGCGCGTTTGTATCCCACTATCATACAAAAATTATTAGAATTTAACACGTAAGTGAATTATAGGAAAAAAAAACCAGTTTAAATCCGCAATTAGAACAATTTTCGTTTCATACGTTTACGCAGTGGTGTAACTGGGGGGAGGGGGGTTAATCCCCTCCAGAGCTATTAAAGTTTCAGAGCAACTTCATAAACACTTAACGTAAGCCTTTTCTACGCCACTTGCGTTTGTTCAAATAAGGGTTATAAATAAATAAATATGTCAGAAGAAACTTAAATATCACATTTGTCATGAGGAAAATGTGGAATCCAACCTACAAGCTCGCTTCATCCCCCCCCCCCCAATAGGAGCTCCTAGTTACGCCACTGCATGTAGTACGTGTACGTATTATTTCAATAATAATCTGAAAACTGACAGATAAATGTCAGTGTCGTCCTGGCACTGGAACCCCCCCCCCCTCCTCAGTACAAACGGCGGATGAGAGACGAAATTAATTCAATCGCCTACCGTTAATACCGCCATATACCTATACACGTATGTAACTGTTTAGCATAGAGCTTGCGGGTCGAATGACGATGCTGGTACTAAACAAAAACAGCCCACAACAATAAGTTACACAACAAACAAACATATGCGCAATCAGACCGAATCTGGGTCACAAATGTTCAGGAGGCCACCCCAGTTTTAATATTTATTTTTTTCTCACCGCGTGTAAAAAACAAAAGACGGCGCACAGCGGACTTCCCACGTTTGTAAGATCAAGGCCACGCGCCGCTACGTAACCGCCACACACACACACACACACACACACACACACACACACACTGCGGCTCATATGCGTCACACGACATTAATATTACTCCAGCAATAAGAGCAACGCGCGTTGTTTTCCCCCGAGAAGTGCGCACTTCCAGACCACTCAAGGCGGACACCATTCCTCGTCGTCTAGCCTCTTCACGCGCTCGTCTTCCTCGTGCTATTCATTCCCTACTACTTATTTTGTGAGGTTTCTACTAATTTAGGATCAATCTCTATTATCTGTATACAATGAGTTGGCGTCTGGGCCGGCGTCTACCTGGCGGCTGGCCCGGGTAATCCCCTGGCATTCACAACGGCCCAGACGCCAACTTAGTGTATACAGATAATAAATAAAGCAACAAAAATAAAGATTCGTATGTCAGTGACTGATGTTAAGTCTCTTTACAAACGCCGGCCCCAAGCTGATGACGATATTTTCTGCTAACGCTAAAAAATATCGGTATATAGAACCATACACGACTTCCATGTTCTAAGATTTAAAATTAAAACCATTTTCGAAATGAAATATTTCCTTAGAAATTACTTCTTTCTACTTATTGCTTCAGCCTTAACCACAGTACTGTGGTCATTAACGTATACCACCTCACGTTAGCGCACTCATTTTCACTGATGATGGCAGTCGATAGCACTGCCGAAACGTCTGGCTTTGCAGAAAACATTGGACTACGGCCAAACAGCCCGGGAAGGAATTTTAACAACAAACTACTTTTTTTGTTGCCAATAACGTACTACACACATAAAAATTATCCCCTACCCCTTCAACTATAATTTTCATTTATAGAAAATTACCCCCACCCCGTTCAACTAGCCTCTTCATTTATAGATATTTCATCTACGTTTCTACAGTGGATTATTAAGACCTTCTTATCAGGATACTTTATTTATCAAAATTAAGTACTTTACTCTTGTTACAACAAAAAATGTTTCAGGTAAACTACCCTTTCCCATAACCGATCATCACCAAAATCAACAGGCCTTGAGTTCTCTACAACGCAGGCACATACGTAAAAAATTATTTGATTCTGTTTGAATTTACGGCAGTTATCGTTCGTCATGAAAACATTTCTCTTGTTACAACATAAAATGTTGCAGGTAAACTACCCCTTTTCCTTAACCGATCTTCACCAAAAACATCAGGCCTTGAGTTCTCTACAATTCAGGCATGCATGCAAAACATTATTTGATTCTGTTTGAAGTTTGAATGTGCGGCAGTTATCGTTCGTCACAGAAACAATTGCTCTTGTTAAAACATTAAAAGTGGCAGGTAAACTACCCCTTTCCCTTAACCGATCTTCAACAAAATCAACAGGCCTTAAGCTGTTTACAATTCAGGAATGTATGCAAAAAAATTTTGATTCTCTTTGAATTTACGGCAGTTATCGTTCGTCATAAAAAAATTACCCTTGTTAAAACATAAAACGTTGCTGGTAAACTACCCCTTTCCCTTAACCGATCTTCATCAAAATCAACAGACCTTGAGTTCTCTATAATTCAAAAAGGTATGTAAAAAAGTAGTTGATTCTGTTGAATTTACGGCAGTTATCGTTCGTCATAGAAACAATTACCCTTGTTAAAACATAAAATGTTGCAGGTAAACTACCCCTTTCCCTTAACCGATCATCACCAAAAACAACAGGTCTTGAGTACTCTACAATTTAGGAAGGTGTGCAAAAAATTGTTTGATTCTGTTTGAATTTGCGGCTCTTATCGTTTGCCATAGAAAATATCCTTGTTAAAACATAAAACGTTGCCGGTAAACTACCCCTTTCCCGTAACCGATCTTCACCAAAAACAATAGGTCTTGAGAATTCTACAATTCAGGGTTGCATGCAAAACATTATTTGATTCTCTTTGAATTTACGGCAGTTATCGTTCGTCATAGAAAAAATTACCCTTGTTAAAACATAAAACGTTGCAGGTAAACTACCCTTTTCCCTTAACCGATTTTCAAAAAAAATCAACAGACCTTGCGTTCTGTATAATTCAAAAAAGTATGCAAAAAAGTATTTGATTCTGTTTGAATTTACGGCAGTTATTGTTCGTCATAGAAACAATTACCCTTGTTAAAACATAAAATGTTGCAGGAAAACTACCCCTTTACCTTAACCGAACTTCACCAAAAACAATAGGTCTTGAGTACTCTACAATTCAGGGCTGTATGCAAAAAATTATTTGATTCTGTTTGAATTTGCGGCTCTTATCGTTTGCCATAGAAAAAAAATTACCCTTGATAAAAACAAACCGTTGCATGTAAACTACCCCTTTCCCTTAACCGATCTTCACCAAAAACAATAGGTCTTGAGTACTCTACAAATCAGGGCTGTATGCAAAAAATTATTTGATTCTGTTTGAATTTGCGGCTGTTATCGTTTGCCATAGAAAAAAAATCTAAGACAGACAGACACACAGGCAATTTTCGAAAAATGACTTTTTTCATGTTTTGCGGGTAGTACAATCAGAATCTGCAATAATCTCGACCACGATTTTTTTGCCATCACCATACTTCCATTTCCTTATGAAACATGGAAGTAAAAAGATCATAAAACCATGTTATCTTATTCATATTTAGGTCAACCATCTACATAAAACGCCCAAGGCTTGAACCCATACAAATATTTCCAATTCACTCACACACCACAGGTATATTGGATTAATCGCATTTACTTTTTATGTTTACTTCCCACGATTAGAGCATAATATTAGACATAAAAAATAAGCTTCACTATGTAAATATCAACCGGGACGAAAAATATAAGTTATTTGGAATCCTCAGTTACCTAGAATACTGATGGTATCGAAGGAAGTTAGAACAAGATTTGAAGCAGGAATTAGGGCTAACAATGGCCTTTTAAATCAATTTACAAGGATATAAGCCTACTGTTAACTAACAACACAAAATTTGTTCTCTATACAAAACGCTGGGAAGACCCGCATACAATCGGCGAACATTAAAAAAAAAGGACTAGAACTATATAAACACGTTTCAAAGAAGACTGTGAGGAAGGTTTAGCTCAGATGTGTTAGCTATGAAATAGGTAAAGAGCCACCGGTAACCCAGTTTATAAAATCAATGAGAAGGGTTTAGTGTGAATACGTTGTCAGCATTCAGGAAACCAAACCAGAAGGAAAATCACCCAATCGGTAAAGGAAAAGAGGCAGGCCCAGAGGAAAATGGTGTTGAATATGATTTGAAGAAACTGTGTTTAGAAATTTGGAGATGCTGACACGAACCCGTGGTCAATAGCAACATGTCGTAGAAGAAGGCAAGACTCATGTAGGACTGTAACGCCAGAGGTAGAAGAAGTAAATATCATGTTACAGAAAAAAATTATTTTTCTGTATCCAGCGCGCGTACTGGATGTGTAAGCATGGGAAGGAATAACAAAGATCAGAACGAGAACAAGCAAATGTACAAGCAACCAACCAGATAAGGTGAACGAAGGTGAAGGTGGAGGAGGAGGAGGAGGAGGAGAAGAAACAGCGACATCGAGAATAGTTCTGAAGTGAAGTCAGTGCAGAGTGTCTGGGAAGGCATTCGCTTACTCCCGGGAGGATGCAGATGATGATGATGACTTGACAAACAGATAAAATAAGACCTCTCTTTTTCTCTTAAACCTAGAGGTTAGTGGTCTAGCTCTGGCACCACACACCTTCTCCTTTCTTTAACCCCATATGTGTACTCCTGCCTGAACCTTCCACTCCCCCTATGCTCCACGATCAGGGTGGTGAACCGGTTTGAACGGAGTAGCAGGTGACCAACCACATGGCTCCTTCTTTCCACAATGGATCCAATCAACATCCTTTCTTCCTAACGTCCTTCCGGCAGTTGAAAACTCCAGCTGAGGCTAAGGAAAACCATTTTACACAAGAATCAAAACGTATCTGCACCGTATCACAATAGTAGCAACAGAGTTCTGACAGAATATAGTTTTCACTGTATTTTGTTATTTTATCTATAATAGTTACGGTATCTATTTGTTAATTACTCTCACGCCAGCCCTATGTATCGCTACGTTAAGCATCGATGATAGTTTCCGTCCGGCAATAATTTATTGTCATTCACACGAAAAATCTATTCTGACTATATCTGCAAGGATAATGCTAGTTATTCGACAAAACATTTTGCGTTACACATAATAAATGAAAGAGACGGTTTGTGTTCACAATTCTGCTTTGAACGACTGCATATAATAGTCTTATCAAAGCTTTCGTGGAACAGCTCTATTACTTTATCGATTTTATTTTTTCCATCTAGTTTTCCTCGTTTCACATTCAGAACTGTCGCCCTTGTTTACGCAGCTGTCCCAAAAAACCAATGGTGTCTGAAAGACCATTTCAAGTTGTATCAGCGATAACAAGTAGCCTATGCTTTCTGTAGAACTTGCTCATTATTTTGAACGAAGGACCTTTAGTATTGGATAAACTGCGATATTACATCATTCTTCAGTTACGGGGAAAATTACAAAAATTCCGATTTTTCTACTACTACTTAAGTAAGATAACATTTGTAGAGCACACAATCATAATACCACAAACACTAAAAATTCGAATATGGGTTACAATTCTTTTAGTCTGACACCCTGTTGGATTCTCATAATTTTTTCGAAGTTTTGATCTTTTGTTAGGCTCTGGAGACCCAAAATTTTTAGATTTTCAAAATTTAACACTGCATCTACATGTTAATCAAAATTCTCTTTAATTTGGTACCCCACATGATTTTTTGCGATTTTATCCAACTTTCCACCCACTTTTTGGACCCTGACGTACAAAAATTTCGAAACCTTTTAAAACGAACACTATACTCAGATTGTGGCTTAAATTCCGTTTGCTTTGATACCCTACCTGGACTTCTGCGATTTTTTTCACAATTTTGCTTCCTCTCTCCGCCTCCTATCTTTGGAGGGATCAATTAAAAAAACAATACGGTTCTGTAGGGTAAAAGTATGGAGACGCGAGCCAAGTTTTACGAAAAAACCGGTTGACTTGTTTGAAAGTTAACGTGAGACATACCCCAAACAGACAGACAGACAAACGTCAAACGGTCGAGTTAAAACTGAGAACTGGCTTCGCTCGTTCAAAAATAATGTTTTGTTTTCTGGGTGAAAATCCGTTTGAAAGCATTTCTCCACTGGATATTTCGCTCGCACTTCTTCAAATGGCTATCGTCCAACGTCGGTAAAATCACCAATCACTGTAGACTGCGGCGGCTGAAGTCGTGACACCCAACCAATGGCTCAATGATATCTCTACCCGAAAAGCGAAATATAACTCCGCACATCAAAAACGGCAGTACATTTAAAAATAATTTGTTTACACATTTATATACTTTTAAACGTAGGGTTTATTTTCTTATGGAAAACAGACACCCTTGTTACAATATTAGTACAGTATACTAAGAGAGGTTCCAGTAACAGTAATAGAAAAAATGAATGGGTATTCAATTAAAAAACAAACCAAGTTAAATAATATCTTCATGGTCATCGTCATCTTTCCTAAAACATTACGACCGTGATGATGAGAAGGTCAGTGAGTCTGATATCTGGCCTGTAATGTGGCTTACGTTACAAACAATGATGTGGTGAAGAAACTGCACACGTTCCACCATATGTGTGGGACCATCAGGAAAACTCTACAGTCAACGAGTAAAGAAACACGCCTAAAGTTCTACAAGGTGATGGCCCTTCCCACACTTCTTTATGGGTCTGTGAATTGGACTTTAACGACATCCCAGGCCCAGGCTTATTCAAGCGGCCGAAATGAGATTTCTCAGCACATGGCAGGAAATACTCTTCAAAATGGGAAAAGAGATGTCGATGTACAGCAGGAACTAATATTATGAATACTGTATATTTGACAGGATTGTCCAATATCGGCTAAAATGGCTGAAACATCTTAACCGAATGGATGACTGCCTCATCCCCAAACAACTACTGAATTATTAGCTACAAGGACGCAGAGGTGTGTGGCGTCCGAAGAAGCGTTGGAATGACCAGCTCTAGTCTGTCTGCTTGGGACCAGAACAAACCATTTTTTGTTAATCCTTGGTGAAAATGATGATGATGACGACTTTCATACTAGAAGTAGAAAAAATAGGCGTATAACAGTGGAATTTTTAAGTTCAGAACAGCTTATTCAAGTGAAAGGAGATTCATTGAGTTACCGGGAACGTGATTGGAGGTGATTCTTGAAGAACAGATGTTCCAATGCATGAGAATCCGAGTTCCAGCAGAATCAAATAGAAGAGTATCGACAAACAGTTAATTTGAAGAAACACACGATAGCTTTAAGAAGCTACGGATTAAATCCAGTCATGCTGTTTTGAATGGCACGTGCTCTTTGCTCTTTAATGTTGTGACCAAAGAGAAGAGGGGGCACGGAGGAAAGTTATTTTCGAGTACGGTAGTGCTGGAGAATAATGCAGAGGATTCAAGAAGCTACTCGATGAGCAATAATGAGATATGTAGAGGAGTATCCAGGTGAGAAGGCTCGAGAGACTGTGGACAAACAATGGCTGGGCGTCTTATAATTTGCTATCATAATATACAACCACAAGGTTGTTTTATACATAATATACAAGGTTTCGAAGACAACAAGATTTTGAAAACAACAGACAGCACGATTTGGCTACTTTGCGGCCCAACCGACAATCCCCGGACTGAGCACGCAACGACTTTATAATCTCTTCTCTTTCTTGTGGAGAACAATAACACGGGCTGGGAAAATCGGAAATAAAGACCGCGGCTGAAACCATGACTCAACGCCGTGTGACACTAACTGTTGCACAATCAAGACACAACTGGTTGCCAAGTTTTGCGCAACTCGCAACGGACGGTTGTCGTAATACGGGGAAGTATTAACGGCGTAGCGTTTCCGCCGACACACGACACCGACAATCTCAAGCTAAATTATTAAAAAATGTATTTACTACATATATAAAAAACACTATTAATGCCGCATCCGCAAACAACTACTGAATTATAAACCGAAAGGAGTCCGAAGTAGCGTTGGAGTGACCAGTTCTAGTCTATCTGCTTGGGATCGGAACAAACCATTTTTTATTTAATCCTTGTTCAAGACGATGAAGATGGTTATTACTAGCGTTCTTGAAATACAGTTTCAATGCTGTTGATCCCCAAAATTTTACAAAAAAATGTTATCACAAATCGTGTAGGCACATCGTGAGAAAATAATTGTAATTTATTAGGGCGTATCCAGAGGTAAGAAAATAAAATTTGCATTCCTTGATCTCAAGCCATCGGTAGATCTTCGTGGTTTTAATAATAACAAAACAGTACAATGTTTATCCTGACACGACGTCCATATCTGAACAAGTAACAGCCGTTGATACAGAATCACGGGCGTAACGCCAAAACGGGCGGCATAGTTGTTCAGAATAAAACTTGGGTTTTTCCGCAAACAGTTTATTTTTTTAACTATAGAAAATTTAACACATATGAAAATCAACGACGTTTTACCAGAATTTAACTAACAACAATCGTGTGGGTAGAATACAAAGGTTTCATATAGGAATAGGGGGAGATAAGGCATTTAAGAGAATGTATGAGAGAACAGTATGTGGAAAGATAAACTATATGCCTGGGACAGATAATTAGGCACACTGCGGCATTAGAGGTAAACGCTAGGGGAACCCACGGAAGTCGTTCTTGGGATCGTATACGCTTCGTAAGTGATCTAGCGCCAGCGCTGTATCTGGGCATAAGTCGCTCGTGCCTTCACTGCAAACCGCATAAGCTGATCAGGCAACGGCAGGAAAAGTCCTCGCTCTCCACCCGCTGGCCATGTCAACCAGCGGGCTGGCACCCTCTTCTCAGAAGGAGAGTAACCCGCTTCGCCGCTACGGCATGTAAAAATATAACTATTGAAAAAGGACATAAAGTTCGCGGGGGGGGACCACGACCACGAACTCGAGGCGGGTACAGGGTCCTGCAGCGTCGGCTATACAGAGACCGCTCAGGATCGCATGCTTTGTTCCGATTTATCAGGCCTCATACCGCCGAAAGTCGGGTATAATCCCCACTCCAAAATTCTACAGCCGTAGTTTCTGGCCCACCTGGCGTGGTTCGGCTAGTCCGCTGTACGCAAAGTAAGCTTAATCACGGTCACGAATAAAAATCAATTAAATTTTATAACCATAAACAAGGATATGCTAACAATATTCATATAGATTACTGGTAATAATCGATATATAATCACATATAAGAAAGTGGCAGAAGAAACACCCGTGCATACAAAAAACTGTGTATTATGTGACTGTGGAAAGCACAAGTTAATTCAATTTTAAACACTATCGTAGACGCGCAACTTGGACCGTTATAGTTACGTGGCGTGCGCGCGCGCTGTAATTTGTTTACTACGAAGGAAGGTGAGAGCGGTGAACACGAAAACTGTGTCAACCGCAGAAATATAGTAATAAAAAAATCGGATCGAAAGTCCATTATTTATTCAGCGTCACGATTTATTTTTTATCGCCGGGCACAATGTGTCATTTCCAACGGATAAACACAGCAGGCCTGTATAATGTGACTGCTGCTATTATGGAAGGACATTAGCGACGCTTTGTTGTGCACACCGATATCGAACTTATGTTGGAATCACGATAATATTAGGCCTAGATATTTACCGTTGATGTACACAAATGGAAGTTTTTTTTTTTAATCGGTAAAAACGCGGCCAATAGTCAAATTCTCTCTCAAGTTTCTAAAAGCAGTCCAGGTTAAAAACAAATTAGTCGGTAGTATTCTAAAAGAAACAAGTTTAAAACTTGTTCACACTGATGCTTCACATTTTCTGTTTTTGTCGGCGGGGCAGCTTAGTGGAAGAGAGCACGAAGTGATTCCAACGCCGTCTACCGCTGTGGAAACAACACAATTGGAACTATACAAACTGAACATCGTTATAGTACGATGAAGCCTATGGTACTGTTTTCATGAATTCTTATCACTAGGTATTTCGGTCAATAAAAGTACAATTTGGGTACTTGCGTCACTAGCGTGAATACTATTTGTAGGAATATGCCAGATATACGGAAGTAAAATTAATGGAAATAGCACCCCGATAGTTTGATACACATACCATCGTTTGATCAAGGATTAGAATATGTCCTTGTATCGCATAGGCTATATATAAAATACCACCGGAACCGACATATTAATCAGGTAAGTCCTGACACTTTTTCTTCTTACCAAGAATGACAAAATCCTGAAATACAACATTTATGGAGCTTAAAATTTCCGGGATATTGGGCCGTGGTCGATTGCTTGTTTCAGATATTTTATTTTATACACTAGACGTTTTGGCCACCCACTGGATGCCTTCTTCAGGAAATAAAGCCAAAGGATTGTAGGCCAACAATACATGGTGGGCAAGGCAAAGGAGTTTCTAACCAAAATATCTATACTGTAATGTCTTCACACACACAACGTAGTTCAGCCGCCATCATTTTGACGAGCTGCGTTCGCCCTCTATCCTCTATCCTAGAATCTTCATTCTTCCTTTCTCACCCATCAACGTTCTCCTACACGTTGACTTGGGTTTACCTCCTATTTTTTAACGGTAAAAATTTCGCTCTTCCATGCTAAAACTTTTCTTGAATAGCCCATGCTGAAGTCAACTGCCCTTACAAATTTTTCGAATCGAAATGTTACAGCGAGTCTATCTGCTTCAAATGTCTTTTTGGCACTGACGCTGAAAACCCCGCTTTCTGGCTCTTATCTGGTTCGGAGAAGAGACTGAAGCGTTTTTAGATCCAGAGCAATGTATTCTTATTTCAATCTCAATCCGGCGATTGGTGGGTGGGTGGCCATATTATTAAGTCGCCATGTACTCATGTTGTTCGATCTCTGTTTGCAAATTCTAACACACACATCAAACCATTTGATTAAATAACTACGAACTCTTTCCTGACTTTTCTTACCATCCTTTTCTTCTATTGTAACGGTCAGTCATATACACCATCATTTTATCTATCGGAATCCATCTCATCCTCGGTCTACTAACGTGTCTCTCCTTCCATACGGATCCAGTATTTGGATTTTAAGTCTTGTATTTTAAGACTGTACTAATAATATGTCGTTAACAATCGACTCAAACGTTCACACTATCTCCTCATATAGTCCTTAATTATCTCATTTAAAGAACAGTTTCTTAACTCTTGTTCGATATATTTGTTTCTTTCCCATGTAGAAGAGAGTAACTACGGACATTTGTAAGAAACGTTTTAGATTTTTTTTTTTTAATTCTAAGAAACGTTTTAAAATTCAACAGCTAACGTTTTATAAATCTTCACACGGATGACCTTCCCAGTTTTGTTCTTCAGGTTACTTATTATTAACTGTCACGAAGGTCTACTCCTGGCAGTTCGTGTTGCAATTCGCCATTCAGTAAAACGCGACATCACAATTCAAATATTTAAAATCACAAACTTGCTTCAAAGTTTGGACGTCAATTACCATTTTCGTTCTGTCGTGGTAATTAACATGAAACTTCATGATCTTTGATTCAGTCGTACACCTATTATGCCTAATAGGTCCGAACATTAATTTGCTATACATGGGGTTAAACACTCCGATATTGCTCCTCCTGTCCACATGCATTCCTCTCCAAACCATGTGGCAAGATCTTCTAACCGTTCTTTACCCTCTTCCTAAAAAGCTATCGAGAATCACGCTCCATACAGAAGACTGTATGAACTACAAACTCTACAGTACGGAGCAATATATTGAGTACTCCGTAGGTTCCTGATTTCCGTTCGCTTGACCTGTGCCAGCTTCCCCATGGGAAAGCGTACGTATGCGGCAGAAACTTAATTATGCAGCAATTCACACCAATAACGGTCGTTCGACAACATCGATTACTCGAGCCTCAATGACGCTGTCAAGGCGCTGATGGCAACCTTGATATCTCCCTAACTATCGACGTTCACATTACTACCTACCACTAGTTACATAGCATGTATAATTTTACGTTTTCTACTACACAATGTTACAAATGTTATGCTTTAGTGTCGCATAAAAGCACAGCACCACAGCAAAGAAGAAGGTGTAATAATAATGTCGTCACTTGACTGCTAAAACGTTTCCGACTTCACGCACACGCACACACAAACACACACACATTAATGGCACTTGCCTATTTATACCGTTACGAGTTATGTTACTCTATTAACGATGATATTTCATTTCAGAATATATTCACATACTTCGTGTTTTGAGAAAAAAGTTACATGGTTGTTGTTTTTCTTTGGTCTGTTACTACTGTTGTTTTGTACTTTAAAACCTAATCAACTGTAAAGATTCTTCTCTGATTACACTCACTGTAGGCATATATACATTTAATGGTAAGAGACATTACAGTTTAACACCGACCATAAACTGCCAAACGAAGAGAACGTATTCGTTTAGCAGATGATTGGATAAGACGAAATCCTTTCTGTTCTTTCAATTTTATAAATGAAATACAATGGAACTCGCTCATAACGAGAACTCGGATGTAAGAGTAAAAGTACGAGATTTGTTTGGTTTTTATCTTAGTAATGATAATTAAACTCGCTTTTAACGAGTAGGAATGCATTAGAGACTTGGTTATAACGCACATTTTATCGCAGGCTTGTTCATGGGTTAAGGTCTATAAAAGTTCGTTACAACACAGCATTTTAAACATTCGTTTAAAATCATTACCGCAATTTAATGAAACTAATAAGTGATGAATTCGTGGAATATTTAAATAAATTACAAAACTGTTCGATATATACGGAAAAAAAAAAAGATGACTTTGTTAAGATTAATTAAGTTCTGTGTGCGAAATATAATCCTGACGATTCCATTTAGAACGAAGAACAAAAAGACAGATAAATTAGAATTTTCTTGTAATTTAAAAATAAATATTGTACATGTGGCATGGAAAGTTTTGCGTTTTTTTGCCAGATAGCCGGCTGATTTTTTGTTAAGTTTTTACTAAACAGTTACTTTTACTATATTTCGCGAATGCACTATACGGCAATATTCAGCAAAGAATGTTAGCGTCTAAAAAACGTTTAGTCTAAATTTCACTTTTAAGCGTAGAATGTAAAAAATATGTCGAAATTGTATTGTGCAAAGCCTCTTCTATAGTAGATTTTTGTTGTGTGTTCGATAATCACGGTATAAAAATTTAGGCTTGCGATTCAACAACTCGGATGTAGCGAGCAACCGGTTTCAACGAGTACACTGTACGCAAGTTCCACTGTAATTTTAAAATGTTTATAATTATTTATATAACGTTTTTGATTCAATCACGAACTGCAATAACTGTACAAGAATCCACCAATAGGCTGTTTTACAACGTCACGATTTAGGGAAATCTATAGCAATGCCTTCTTCTTCTTCTTCTTCTTCTTCTTCTTTATCACTACAGCCCAACGCTTCCGACACCGTTCTTCTCCAATGTCTCCTATCCGTTCCGTCTCTGCGTAACTACTCACATCCATTCTTCTGAGGTCTTCCAGCACATTATCCAACCATCGTATCCTAGATCGACCCCACTTTCTGCTTTTATACACCTGTACCTTCAGGATTACCTTTAGCATACGCTGATCATCCATCTGCTCTCGGTGACCTAGCCATTGTATTCCTTTAGGAACTTACAATGTCCTCATGCTTCAATAATTCATCCATCTCCTGGTTATTTCTTATTCTTAATTCATCATCTTCCTCAAATGGGCCATAAACACGTCGTACAATCTTTCTTTCGAAACTTCTTACTATTTCTTGTTCCTTGTTTGCTAACGTCCGCTCCTATAGCAATGTATTTGCAAATACTATGGAGCGAATCAGTGACACTCGAATGTGCAAGAAAATAATACAAGAACAGATGCTGAGTGCCAGAAGAAAGTAAGGACCAAGAACCACCAGCAGGACAATTTCCTGCTATTGGGAAACTGGCAAACGGCCGCAAGAGATCAGTACCGTTGGAGGAAAAGTTTAAAGGAGGTCGAGGCTCAGTAGTGGCTGTAGTACACCAGTAAGAAGATAACTTTTTCTCTCCTTTCCTCGTTAAGAATCAAGGGGGGTAGAACGCTCATGCGGACAATAAAGAGAAGATACGGGGGGGGGGGACAAAACTGACAACGTCCCGAGAGCAAACGGACTACTGACAACGGTTTCCGAGGAGGTACAGTGAAAGGATGAAAGTTAAGGGGAGTTAAAGGGTCAATAGGGTCAAAACTGTACAATTTTTATTGGCTTATATTAAACACTTTATTGGCTGTATTTTCTTAACACTTGGGTACTAAAAACATGGGGTTTTCGTCATCAGAAATATGTTAAATTTAATTTAGAACATCGTACTGCGCGTAGTTTTTTAGCATGTTTTGAAATTAGGCATGACCTTTTATTTTTTATACAAAACTAGCAGAATAGCCGTGCTTCGCTACGGAGTTTCACGTTGTACGTAATGAAAATGTTAGTTTAATTAATAAAGTTCAATTAAAGTAGGCTTCTTAAAAATAAATAGCTGTTGCCCACAACTTCGTTCGCGTGGTCTTCAATTTAATGCGATAATATATTTAGAACAGAATCTATTCTATTGGGTTGCCATAGTAACCAGATCTAATAGTTTTTTAAGACCGCAAAGGACCCCCCAGAGGATCGTATCGAAAAACACACCTGTCCTATGTTGGTTCTCCCGTTGCGTAAAATATTTGTGCCAAGTTTGGTTGAAATCGGTCCAATGGTTTAGGTGGAGACGTGGAAGACCCCAAAGGATCGTATCGAAAAAAACACTTGTCATATGTTGGTTCTCCCTTTGCGTAAAATATTTGTGCCAAGTTTGGTTGAAATCGGTCCAGTGGTTTAGGAGGCGATGTGGAAGACCCCAAAGAACCCCCAAAAGGACCCCATCGAAAAAACACCTATCCTATGTTGGTTCTCCCGTTGCGTAAAATATTTGTGCCAAGTTTGGTTGAAATCGGTCCAGTGGTTTAGGAGGAGATGTGGAAGACCCCAAAGAACCCCCCCCAAAAGACCCCATCAAAAAAACACCTATCCTGTTGGTTCTCCCATTGCGTAAAATATTTGTGCCAAGTTTGGTTGAAATCGGTCCAGTGGTTTAGGAGAAGATGTGGAAGACCCCAAAGAACCCCCAAAAGGACCCCATCGAAAAAACACCTTTCCTATGTTGGTTCTCCCGTTGCGTAAAATATTTGTGCCAAGTTTGGTTGAAATCGGTCCAGTGGTTTAGGAGGAGATGTGGAAGACCCCAAAGAACCCCCCAAAAGGACCCCATCGAAAAAAATACAGAAACCTTCGCGAACGTGCGCACAACAACTCACCGAAGTTTCATCGCAATCGGATGAATGGTATAGGAACGCATACGGGACAAACAAATGTAAACTATACCACTTACTTGACATAAACCGTGATAGCTAAGCTAATGTACAACATATATGTATTAATTATACACATTAATGTTCCTCGATACACTATCTATTGGCGAAAACTTGAATAAAATCCGTTCAGTACTTCCTGAGATTAGCGATTTCAAACACAGAGAGAAAATGGACCGACTTTACTTTATACTATGTGTATATTGTATAATTACGAGACGTCCGCCTCGTGTAAGCCCCGCGATGGAAGCCACTTTGTATAATAACGGTTTACCTTTCCTGTTAATTATTATTGAATAGTGTGTAGCGAACCGTTTTATACTTATTATTCGACCTTTTTTCTCGCCGTTAGAAGTTCGTATTTCTCTCTCTTCTAGCTCCAGCGGTTGGTCGTCAATTTGTAATGGAGTCGTGTGTACGGCTACCGTTTTACTCTGTAAAATGTGGATAATGTACAATTTGTGTGTAATGGGTGTAACGTGTCTTCTCGATCCGTAGTTCAAATGCGTGCAACTTCCGCAGATTTCGTCCGTTGCGAACATACGAATAACCAGGTCTTGATGTTCTTACCTGATGTTCACTAGGGGTATGAAAATCCCGGTGGCGCCAAATTGTTTTCTTAAAACAATTAAAATAAAATTCAAAGGTGTATGACCAGCGCAGCTCAGGCGGTTTGAATAATTCAAATATTTCCGCCAGCTAGGCCCACTGGAGCGCACAGCAGTTCGATGCGTGTGCTGTGTAAATCGTTAGTCGTCTGCTAAAATGTACATAAAATATTGTGCACCTCCTAATGAAATTATAACACCGTGGTTACACTCAATACTTACACATTTTTTATTAGTGATTGTTATTCATTTAATACAAATTATTCTAATACAAATGCTCCGGTTGTTTATACGAGACAATTACAGGGTTTGACAAATCGATATTTGAATTGATAAACAGACTTTTAGTAATGGCGTCTGTTGGAAATTGTACAAATTATTAATGTTCGTTTGTCACAGGTTCTTGAGGTTACGTTAAAAGGATTACAAATGTTTAAAACAATAAAAATACACACCCTTACATCAAGTAAACTTAACTAACATATTGTGTAGGTATAATTTGTTTAGCGCAGTGTAGTAAAAGTGTTTACAAGTTATGGATCATTAACAACAGTTTATATTGGTTAGTTTATAAATTGTCAGTGACTTAGTATTCTTTTTAATCTTTGAAAGTAATTAATTTCAGTTCAGTGAGATTTCGACCTTTAGTGAGAAATAATTAACGTGAGTTTATTTATATATTTTGGGTAATTTAATAGGTACTTATCACTTCCGTAGTTATGGCGAATTCATACGATCTGTTATTCATGGGTTATACTACAATCTTCTTTAATTTGCTTGGTTCAGGACATCAGGCATCTTTTCCAGTTTAATTGGTAGTAATTTATTTTCTTTTTTCGTTAATTTGGCCTCAACTTCTATAATATGGTTCCAGTCTTATTGTCTTACGTCTTAGTATACACTTAGTAGTAACTTCTTCTGATATTTTCTATGTTTTAATTGACAATTTTGGTCACTCGAAAATTAGCGTCTATACCATTAAAGCGTCATGCATTCAGTAAAAAAATCTAACGGTATTTTTTCTTGTTACTCCACAGTTTCCATGGTAACGTAATTATTCTCCCTGGTCGATCTCAAAATAAACACATTGTTATCAAACTTTGAATTTTTTGTTTAATTTGAATAAATATTTTATAATGGCTATATTTACTTGGGGATAATTTCAATGGTTGTAATCTTTACATAGATTTTCCTATTTTCTTTCAAAGATTAGTTTGATATCTTACAAGATTGGTCTAAGCCATGTATTAATGTTTTAGTCCAAAATTGATAATACTATGTTAATACATAATTTACTTATTTCTAAGTTTTAATATAATTCTGCCATGTTCCCTTTCGTTACACATAATTATTATATTTTGCCTATTATTTCTTATAAAGGTATTGCTATTATTTTCTTTATAAATTCCTTACTTACTTAAAACATACTAACATATTACTGTAAAACTATTTCTTTTGGTATTTATTGCCTTAAACATTAAGCCAATAACTTCTTTCTTTAAATTAACAAATGAACAAATTTGGTGAGTGTTATACCTACACCATCTCTTTTATAACAGTAATCACCCTGGTGATTTTTATACTGAGATAATATTTTTTCTGTTTTTTACATTCACAATTATTCTGTGTCTTTCAGTCTAATATACTTAACTTAATTGCTCATTTACCATGTGCTTATGTTTTGGGTTTGTCACACTTGTTTAACTCTTTTTTCTTAAGATTATATGCTGTTTATTTTATTACACTTATCACTTCACTGTTCATCTTTGTCACTCCCTACCTATCTCTAATTACCCTTATATTTCTCACGATCTCACTATTATTACAAAGTTTTTTTATCTAATGAGTTCATGTCTCTTTTGTTAACTTCAGACTGTCACATATCATTTTATAATATTCAAACAACATGGTATTGTAAATACATCTTTCTAATAAAACATAACTTTGTATACATTGTCATTAAAGTGATAAAAATTGGTCTGAAATGTCATAATTAGTAATAATAACAACAATTTAATAATGTTAAAATATATTGTGTTAATTGAAACATACTACATCTGTAGCAACAGCAATAATATTAGCGAATAAATAAACTCTCCAAAACCTTATACTTTCAAACACATAATGCTGAAATAACATACATACTGCTGAAATAATCCTAGTAAAAGTTCCAAAGTATATAGTAGGCTATACAATTTGTTCTCTGATTGAATCACGCACACATTTCTATTCCCTGTCTGTATGAGTGTAATTTTAAACATAACAGCTGACACATCACCTATAGATAAGGATATACATACAATCATATCTACACTTGGTTTTTTATGTATAACAATTGCTGAGATACTGTCATTTATAAGTTACCACTAATAAAAATTTAAACATAAATTATTAATAATAATAAAAAATTATTTTCTTTTAAAACAATCTTATGAGTTAATTGTTATGGCCATGTAATTTTTTTTTTCTTTTTTTTCTTCACTGTCTTCTTGTCTCGCTTTACTTTGGTTAATATCTGGCCAATCTCTGGGGTTGGGTCAATGTCAGTTGTCTGTCAGTCTAATTCGTATTTTCTTGTTTTGTAACCACCTTTGGTTGTATTCTTCCTCCTTCACTATTGATTATATTTACTACTTTCATTCTCGTTATCATTTATCTATCAAAATATATTGTTTCTTGGCATTTTTTACATACTTATTTATATCAAATGTGATCAGGGTTTGGCAATGTTATAATATATAGGTTACTAATTTTACACATAATTTGTTACATGTATTATAGTATTCTAGTTACAGGAACATCCATGAACATATTTAGATTTATTTTTTAATGCGCCATGTACACGTTAAATTTTTTAATGTATTTTGTAATTTTTTATTTATGCATGCTGTCCTCCCGAACCAATCAGATGGTACTTGATGCCGATTGGTCCTGGGTTGGTACTTCCAGCTTAGACCGTGCTGGCTTGATGAATTTGTTTGGCGAATACTTGCCAAACTATCTGTAACACTGAAGATGGGTTCCGATGGTGGGGCCGAAACGTTTGTCCCCACGTTTATACCGCGACATAATACCCCGGCTACAGTTAATTTGAACAAATCGGACGTGATGTATCAATTTCATAGTGTTGTTCGAATTGAACTACCTCAACTCGCGACCCCCGTACGACGATCACGAAAAACGAAACACTCAAAGACGAACGAATACGCGGAAGAGTGACCGGATCCTTCAAAGGACATTTGAACACTAACAAAAAATTACGCTGCCCACGTAAAATATGGAGAGAAAAAAATCGTACCAGAGTTGTGCTTAACACGTGAAGTAAGGTGACACAAGTGATGCAACAGTTACAAGTAACCAAACGATATCTGCGATGTCAGTCTGGCACCGACAGGCCTGTCACTCGACGAATTCTTGGACAAATGAAACAAAAAAATTGACAAGTTGTTGGGCATGATACACACGGACAAGGGAACAGAGATGTGTAGAACGAATTCATACGTGCACACCCACACGCGAACGCGTTTCTCTACTAGTTGACGTCACAAAGGAAGTCTTACATTATCACGAACCTGTTTGATGCATGACGAGAAAGGCACTTATACCTACCGCTGAAGTACCAACTTTACTTCAAACCAAACACAATAAGTCAAAGTGACAAGCCCATTTAGTTACTACAGTAAATCAACTTTAGGCGGCAACGCAAACTTCCTCCGCTAATCTTATCGCTTGTAACCCACCAGCAAGAGCAATTTCGCACGGTACAGCTTCTACGATTTCAACTTTATCACATAACAGTGTTCAAATGGTAATCACGGCCTCGCATAGCGGTAATTTTGTACTATTCTCCAACCTGCCGACTACCTAAGTCACTGCGACGTTAAACACAAAACACGACAACAAAAAAGTAGTGGACAGAAAATAACTTCAAATTATTCGAGCGCAAGAATTTTTGACACTATTGACCTCTATCGCAGACACTGAATGAAGCGTTCGAACAAATGGACGACAGACGTTTCCAAAAGCGTATACTGGAAACACAGGACAACAACAACACAAAGCTCGATAGTTCCATATCAATAACAGGGGTTCGAATGAACCTTGCTGATATAATCTTTGGTAGCTGATAACGGTAATGATCTTTCCACCACTTTCTGTATTGCAATTAAGTGAAGCTTTGAGAGGCCTTATGTGATCCTCGTAAATCTCATACAACAAATGCCAAGGAGCATTTCCACGACTGTCTGAAAAAGACGCCGACAGAACGAATGGGAAACATTTTGACGTACAGACGGAAAAAATGCATTCAGATCGGTATTTTTATTTTACCACGACCCTTTGAATTGAGTCCTTAGTAATATGCCACCTGAACCGAAAATGTTCGGTTGGTTTTGAAACAGGAGTTCCTCCTCAAAATGTATACGGTTGGTACCGTTAAGTCCTCTCAAGCCTTTTCAAGTCGGAGTAATTGTACGTTCCTAGATTTTGTTACCTGGTTGATGAATCTGAATCTTGGTTACGCTGCTTCATAGGTACTTTATGCTACCGACTTGTATAAGACTATCCTCATTCAGACTTATTCTTCCTTTCGTCAGCATCTCGTTACGCACCAGTTATACCATTATCGTTTAATTATTTTTCGGTTTATACGTATGCAATAATGATAGATGGGCAAAGAAATTACTAGAATGGACCGATACTGAAAGAAGAAAAAGAGGGAGCAGGCAAAGACTTAGAAGGAAGTAATGCAGCGACAGAGAAATCTGAAGATGATAATTGGAAAGATAGTACAGTTTGGAAGCTAGGACGCGAAAAATGGCTTTAAATGTTCCAAACCGAATACACACACGCGCGCGCGTGCGCATGTGCAATACATTTTGAGAAAATCTTTGTGGTGTTTTAATATGGATTTAAGGCATTTATGAAAACTTTCTTCGGATCAAATTGAAGTACATTATGCAATAGGCCTACACTTTGCCATAAAACTTTCTGCGGTATTTTACAATAGCTTTTGGACATTTGTAAACAAATCTGTAAACCAAATTAAAACTGCAAGTCTCAGCCTCCTTATCCTCTCTCCGTTCGCTTCAATGCATACTTATCTGAAACAGTTATATAATGTTCAGCAATGGCGACCGGCCGAATCCTTACCGTGCCCCTGCTCTGCGTTTGATTCAAATGACTACTTGTTGTTTACCTACCGCCAACGTCGTCGACTGAATCATCAGCACACCTACGTTTATTAGCATATTTATCCGGCCGGAAGAGGTATTAATGGCGGCAGCACACTTTACATTCAAATATCACAAACAATGCGGGTCGGTTATTATACTTTCCACCCATACAACACAATGGGCTATTTACTGTGTCGATTGTGTATAATGCGACGTGGGTGTGTGCGCGTACGCGTGTGCTACGATTGGCACAAATCTGCTGCGACGATCATGTTGCCGTCTTTCCGCGGTATAACTCGATTTTTAAAAATTTAAATTTATTTTCAAGTCAAAATTAACAATGCCTCAAGAAACAGAAAAGATATTAGTTAATCGGACGTTCGACAAAGTAGCATTTTGGGGACACATTTAATGTAGGCTATACTTTACAAATATATCAGCGACAGAAAGTCCTTTTATATTTTTGCCCATGAATGGCTTTCTTATCAGCTAATGAAGACCCAGTACTTGTTTCTAAAGACCAAGAGACACAACTACACGAATGGTTGCATAAATTGCGAATTCAAAACAGCAACAAATCTACCCACATACAAGAGGATGTATCTGTTCACAGATCACGATTAGCAAACCCAATAAATTGTGAAGCAAAAAACTCAAGTCTTCAGTTAGACGCACATGCATCTGGCGAGAGAATATACAAGCTAAAAGAGAGCGATCAGCAATTACCTTAAAACTTGTTTTGAGTTTTTGTATTTGCTAGTGAAAATATATTGCTCCTTGGATCTAGGAGGATTAGTAACTGCGGGTAATAAATAAAAAAATAAATGTTAAATAAACATTAAATCTCTCTGTCTCTCTCTCTCTTCTTCGCCTTAAAAGAGGTAGGTGGGCTTGCAATTTCTTCCTTTCCGTAGACGATCTATTGATCACCACATACCTTCCTCCTTCTTTTACCCCTTCCCCACTAACAACTGTACCTTCCGCTAGGTACTGTGCCTTCCCCTCCCACTGCACCGCTCGACCAAGGGGTGGTGAACCAGTCTGTATGGCGTAGCAGGTTCAGAACCATACTGCTTCTCCTTTCCACAACGGTTCCAATCGGCGCCCTTTTATTCACCCGCTTTCTTCAAAATCTTATCATTAGGTTACTCTTTCAGTCCACGACATTCTTAAGCCCCACTTCCAACACAGCATCTCATAAGCTTCAGGAGGTAGCTCCTCTCTAATTTCCTCAAAGTCCAAGTTTCCGAGCCATATTTGCACACGCTCAAAACGAAACTCCATAAAGTTCTTCATGATTTCCACGGACGCGTTTCTGGACGCCAGAAGAGACATTTTCTTGAAATATGCTCCTCTTGCTTGTGCAAAATTATACTTTATTCATCACTGGTGCATTTCCCATCTGACGTAATACGCACGAAAACCTCAGTCTAGACGACCCATCAAAGACATAATTAAAACACGCTGTAAGACACACAATTCGGATCGCTAGCCACAAAGATCAACTGATTTAGAGACTTCGCCCAGGACGATATGAAGACCGAAAGAATGGCCAGGGTAATAATGGTCGACAGCTTCCTTATCACGGCATGATTACACGTTTATTTACTTATTACTCTGTATTTTGTTTAATGAATAGACTAAATTTGTAAATAAAGTAAATAAAAATTTTTAACGTGATTCGTCTTAATGTTACATACAGTATATTTGACCCTGAGCTGTCGATCAGGAATCTGGGTTACCTCCTGTACCTTTTCTCAGTATCCTTGAGCCATTTCTCTCGCACAGGTTTCTCATACGTTTTTGTTTTACGATACTTCCGTACTGGAATCTTTTTGCTTTTATGTCACATTATTTTTTCGGATCTTCTTTATTATTAAATGCAAGTTAGATTTCTGTAACAACCAGAACAGTATTTAGGTTTCTAACCATCTTGGTAAACCGTATACACGGAAAAACATAAGAAAAATTAAGTAGGCCTTGAACTTTTGGCGGAAATCAAAGCCATACAAGCAATAACCGGTTCAACGCACCAAAACCAAAATACGGCTGTACTCTCGTAACACGCTCCACAACGATGTACATATTCTATTCGTTCCCAAAGAAATACGCAGATTTTCAGTACTGTACCATCAACGTGTAGGGCCTACTGGTACTCGAAAACATATTTGTTGCTGAAATGAGCACTTCGCCAAAAGTAACAAGAAGACTGAAGAGATATTGGCCAAACGACATTAAGGCCTGGAAACCAAAAAAATTAAGGTATCTCACCAGCCAATAGGTCCTGCAGCAAGACCATCGTCGTTAGACGTGTTTTCTACTCAAGATAGCTCTTTCAGTCACTGCTCTATCTACAACTGTGAGTTGAGTAGATTACAAATTGCCGAATAAAAACAAGGAAAAGCCCTCTAATACCTGACTGGGGGGACATTGCCGATGCGTAGATTATTTTCCAACTTGTCTTTTACAGTTCAGACTATATTTCGTGTGCTATACAAACCGCGTGAGTGTCCAGCTGTCATGACACAGGTGTGCCTCAGCTAACTTCCGTTGTTGCCAGCAGCTGTGTCATTCGTTCTGGACAAATGCGACGTAGTCACACGTCCTCATCCAGGCGTACAAATTTTTATTCCTTATTAATGCATTTTTATACACCTAAAAACACCGCTTATCACAAAACTTCACAACGGGCCTAACTGCGATCAAGTGAAAACCATTATTGAGAATCTAAATTAAGACCACACATTTCTCCCGAAACAGTGGTCACTCTATTTCTTCAGTTCTTTAAACACGAAATGACACTTTTTCGTAGAAATGTCAATAATACAATTTCTGGGTATCATTTCGCTGGCCTTCCGTACTTAGTCCATTATTTCACGACGAAGATCAATACAATTCTCGTAACAATATGATGTTTTTCTAGTCTAGTTGCGTTTAAATTCCCTTTTTTCTCTTTCCTTATTAATCCTAAGGAAGGAAAAGCGTCTTCAACGAATTTTCTCAATTCAGCCCTCTTATTACATTGTCTTCTTCATCTATGGGGATATTTCTCAGATCCTCTTCGACATCGTCGATCCATCTCTTCCTTGGTCTTCGTCTTGATCTCCTACCTACTCGTATCCGTTCCTAGAATTTTTATGTGAATTTTGTGTTGTTCCATCTTCGTCCCAGCCAGGTTATCCTATTCTTTATAAACCTGATTATATCAGTTCCGCGTACTAGATTATCACTTTCATGGGTCCTTCATGTATCTCCATGAGCCGTCGTTATTTTGTCTTACTCTCGGTCTTAGTCGCGTCCTCTTCTGGCCTGGGACATCGAAGAGTTGCAAAGAGATCGCCACTGAAGAGCCTCTGGAGAGCACGCGTCCTTGCCTGATTCCAAGGGATGTCACCGTTATTTTGTACCGGTCCAAACATTTGTCTCAGTATCTTTCGTTCAAATATTCGGTATTCGGAGCCAATTTATTTCGTAAATATCCAGCTTGGAACAGCTGACTGTGTTCACGAATGTCATCCACGAAGTAACGTTCACAAGAAATATTCCACACTCTCTCACTCTCTCTCTCACGGACGCACACACACGGTCACTGGCAGGGCGATCTAAGCTAGTTTAAGGTATGCACGCATTGAGTTGTGAACAATAAGGAGTCCTTCCCTATTTTTCCTGACTACACTTAGTCAAAACAACAGACAACGGAATTATCAAATTTGCGTTTGGTTATTACGTTTGAGTTCACAAATACGAGCCCAACAAATTAACAGTACTAAATTAACCCAAGTGCAGCAAAGTCCATCACTTAATTGGACAGCGCATCTACCATTTAGCATTTCCTAGAATGTGTACTTAAGGAAGAAAACAGAATACCTTTTTTACAATTCAACTCAGCTTTTGTTCATGCTGAAGACAGCAAAAGAGTACCAAATATGTACTAAAACAAAAATAATGATAAAACAGGGCGAAGAACCGATAACAACTGTGGCAAAAACAACAAGTGACCAATAAAAACGACGAATTATTTACTGCTGGTAGTATTTCGTGGTAAACTTAGTTACATCAAAAATAAGAAATAATAACCCCAAATTTAAAATCTAAAATTTTTGAACGCCTATTCAAACAGTCCATTCTTCCGGCACTCACTTGAATATTTTCGAAGGCAAACACCAATAAAATAGCAAAATCAATGGAGAGGCAAACGATAAACATCAAGTGGAAAGAAGAAAAAATGATGGGTACGAAACAGAACAAAGGTGGAAGACGTGTGAAGTCAATTAGAAAAAGCAAAGTGAAAAGTCTTCGGCCGTAACGCCACTTTTGATGAAACGCACAAGGATGAAACGTTGTATGAACCTACGAGGGTCATTCAATAATTAACGAGACAAATAACTAGGTGAAAAACGGTTGATAGTTTGAGAGCTGTAAGTTGGCATCTCTGTGATGAGTTCTAATCAGCTGTTTGATTAGAATTGTTTTGTTTGTAACCTCAAATTCTCATTTAACGATGGAGAGTCCTCCTGAAGTTTCGGAATTGTTAAAACAACGTGCAGTGATCCGTTTTTTTGGTTTTTGAAAGTGAAAACTCGGCTAAAATTTAGCTGCTCTCGTGTGACTAAACAATACGGAAAAAGCTGTACGAATAACAGACATTTTTATAAGTGGGTAGAACAGTTTAAAAATGGTCGAACTTAAAAATGACGAGCACCGTTCTGGACATCCAGTTAAGGTTACAAATTTTTTTATGAATTCTTAGATTATCAGCGGGAAATGAGTAATGCATACAACTTTGATATGCTTATCAATAAAGTAAAGCTGGCAGTGATGCGGAAACGTCCTGGATTTCTGCGCAAAGGCGTCATTTTCCTTCATGATAACGCCCGTCCACACACAGCTCAATTAACAAGTACACCGTCAACAATTTGGCTTCGGAGACTCTACCTCACCCTCCTTACAGTCCAGTCCAGACCTCGCTCCATCTAATTTTCACTTTCGTAGTCCACTAAGGGGTACGTAACATGGTACGAAGTTTTATGACGACGACGAGGTCAAACAAAATGTCCTAAATTGGCTCCAATATCAACATAAATATTTCTTTGCAGAAGATATAAAAGAGCTTATTCATAGATAGGACACGTGTATTAATCTTGTTATGCTGAAAAGTAAAAAAATTGTCATATTGATTAAATGATCCGTTTTCTCTATTTAATTATTGAATGACCCTCGTACATTAACCTGGATACCGTGGGAATACAAAAGAGGAAAACAACAGATGAAATAGGTGGACGATATGAAAAGGAATGGCGGATCGAAGTGAAAAGTGACTCGAGGCAGAGAAAAGTCTTAAATAAAGGAAAAGTCAATGCACCAATATTTGAATGGCATAGAAGTTCTCTGAGCTAACCGACGGCTGTGCAAGGTGATGGTTGAAAAAGAACACTGTCAATGAACAGGGAATGCGTTTAAGAAAACACGTTCAACATTTGAAAAAAACATACGTTTACAAACAAGGGAACGATACACATCATAATATACAACCTGTACTTTTGCGATAGAGGACAAATAGTACACAGTCACCTCCCTCAGTTCAACGTGATTACCGAGGCCTGACACCGCAGCACACGCGGGCGGTAACCACAACAAAACCGAATCAAACCAGAACTGTCTGGCTATCTATTGATAAGCACCCGTTGTTCAACAATACTGATACTATTGATAACAGTGTCATGTGATTACGCGTTTAATACCTACCGCTATCTCTTCCAGCTGCGAGTTGTTTTGTTGTTAACTAGTAAACAATTTACGCTAGATAATTGTGCCGAAATAAACAAACAACAAACGCATCGTGATTTGCGAAACGATTATATCACGAGTTATTTTCGTGTCTTTTGTTCTATAGTTTCGGTGGAATAAAAGTTAGGTCTATTCTATAAAGGAAACGCAAGAGAAAGCTGAAGACATTAGTGAAGGCAAGACGTATAGTTTGGGCAGGCCAAATCCGTTACTAGCTTATTTCATGCGGCGCGTGTTACTAGCAAATCTCTCTATGCGGAGTGTTAATGACAGGAAAGTTTAAAGCTGCCTCTTCAGTAGCATAAAAGCATTCAATTTCGACATTCTGTAGCTGTTCAATGACTGAAGATGATTTTATCTGCTCCGATATCCCGTTTGTGTGTGGCCATAGTAAGTATTCCTAACTACTCTGCTCTCCGCTTTCAGCTCCGCTAACAGCGTTGTGTGTGGCTGTAATCTTACACGTTTTCATGATGAAGGGCGCAGCGTTAAGTGTCTCCAGACGCGAACTACTTTTGGGGTCTTGTTAGTTGGTTATGAGGGTGGGTGCCCAGAGTTTGATTCCAGAGTTCCTTAAATACCGTGTTTGATCGCTTAAATACACCGCGCGACTCGGAAGGGATGGTGGGGAATAGAGGTGGGGGATGGAGAGATAGAGAAAGAATCAGTAAATACCGTAAAAGAAGTATTCGTTTGGCAATACAAGGCTGTGGAAACACGCCCATCGAAGACACATCACAAATAAGTAACGAGGGCATATCCCGCAAAATCTAGTGTGGAGTACACTATATGGCTAACTAATCTGCCTTTATACATGTGCGCGCGAAAACACGTAGCATTAAAATATTCACTTACCTATTAAATGACGTTACAAAATGACTGTGAACATGGAAAAACAGCGACTATACGAACTGAACTCCTTATAATTATTATTCAACACTATTTAATTACCACGGCTGAAGAATCACAAAAGTGTAATTTTAAATTAACATATATACTGCACGTAAGGAAATAAGGACGGAATAATAAGCATTTGTTATCGTAAGGCGTTAAAAACAGGAAATTAAAACAGAAGAAACAAAATCCTGCAAGATCTACGACAACGGTCGTTGAATCCGCCCTAGTGTAGAGTACTAAGGAAGTCGCAGACACGGAGCGGTCCTGCATTGGTTTTGTGAATGCCCTCCTTAGTTGCACGTATTTCAAAGCGGTACATACCAGAAGGGGGGAATGTGGCTCAGTAGTCAATCCGAAGATGCGTTAGACGTTCAAACTCGATTATCGATGATCACGTAACGTAAGTGGCTAGCAATTATATAAATAATTAAAAATCTACTGCCACAAACGAGTCAGTTATTTTATAAGTTATCATGGTTGTAATTTATTTATTGTACCAAAAAAATATTTGGACTAAACGCAGAGAGAAAAAGACCAACGGCCCACTCAGAATGCAATGGGAAGATTTCTGGGCAACATCGGAGGAAGTGAGACAAGTGGCAAAGGCATAGAAAGGTCTGCAGAAGATGATTAGAAGATCCAACACTGTAAGGTGTAGCCGGAAAAAAGGAAAAAGCAATGTATTTATTATGATTAAATATATTCATAATCAACGTAACAAAACAAACACAAAAATTACATCGTGTGTTTCTTAACCACATCTTTGTAGTGAAATGTCACTGGAAGGAGATGCCTTGAGGTCTTGCAAACTGCGCCCGATTCACTACGTTACGTGCAGTACAAAATCGTCGTTCCACATAGGTATGTGTGTACACGGTGTTTAATCAGCCGGCCTATACATTGTTTGTGTTACACAGTTAAGGTCGCGGTAAAAATTATCACAGAATTGTACGCTACATTAGCGATACGTCACACTGCTCGTGATATACAGATAACCACGTTACCGCCTGCCGGTTTCGCTAAATACACTGCTTATTTCAGAGCATATTTTAAGCAATAAACTAGGCGGCACTAGTGAAGAACTTAGTGGCCCCTAGTGGCAGGTATTAGTGCCGGTGCCAAAAAGTGAGAAAAAAGGGGATAAATCAGCAAATCACAAAGGCGCATTTGCATTTGCGTATATTAGCTTTCAGCATTGTGTGTACAGTGTCCGAATTGGGCGCTTATTTTTGGCATACTTCTTCGTTTGTCTTTCTTAACTAACTTATTTAGTTGTAAAGAAATTTAATGTTTATTGTTTAAAATAAACAATAAAATAATTATAATTAAAGAAGTTTAATGTTTATGAATTTGTCATTTAAAAAAATACTTAAAATTAAATAAACTTACAGCGTTTAAGCTTTTGCCAATCTCGATCTGTGTGTGTGTGTGTGTGCGCGCGCGCGCGTATATACTTATTGAATATTACATAATTAATTATAATGAATCCATTTGAGTGTTTGTGGCGTTTTTTTTTAATTTTCCTAATGTCTAAAGCATTTGTGTCTATTTTTACAGTTAATTTCACGAGTAAAGAGTGAACATGATCGTGGTCAAGTTAAATTCAAATTACATAATTTTAGTATTATATAAAAATCACACACACACACACACACACACACACACACACACACACACACATGCGTACAGACATTGGTTGGTTTAGTGCTGCCTACTGCGAATTCCTTAAAGTATGCTCTGGCTTATTCCAATTCTCCTGTACTGAATGTGTTCTATGATTATCCTATGGATGCCATTAATAAACTGGGTAAATACGGAAGAGAGACGATAATCCGAATTAACTGTGGCCACTAGTTGTTCGACTTTCACGTGTGGTCGGATATTCGCTTATTCAATGTTACAGTGTAAAAATTAATTCGTGCGCGGTAAAGCAAATGAAGAAGTTCAAAGTAGAATTCTACAAAATAAAACAACAGGAAATGGAAATCTGGAAAGCGGAGATCGAGTTTTTATAGCTGGGAGAGAATCTATCTGAAGATGGATATGAAGAATGATAAATCTGAAGAAGCGTGACTTAGGCGAATAAAGCGTAGCCTACTTTACTCTTCAATTATCAGCAAGAGACATCCCTATCCGAACAACAAAACAAGATCTATGAAAGTACAGTAAGACCAACAAAAATATATGGATGTTAATATATGAGTCTTAACTCGGGAGACTGCATCGAAGCTTTTGAAAGAAAAATTCTAAGACGAGCAAAAACGTGGAATGGAGTGTGGAGATCTACGTACAATCATGAACGATTTGAATAATTACAAGACTTCCATTTCGAAATCTATCAGAACTTCGCTGGGTGCGTCAAGTTGTGGAGGAACAAAAGACTACTGGGGAAGGTGCTTGAATCCAAAACGGAGGAGCGTAGACCTGTTGTAAAGTCCAGGAAGAGATGGCAGACGGAAGCTGTCGAGGACGCGACTGGAAAGAGGGAGATGAACAGTCGCAGCTGTAGCTGAAACGCCTGGTTGGAGATCAATCAACTGATCGTTCCTAACGCCGAGAATGCTGAAACTAACCGGAACGCGAAGATTAAACTCCAACCGTGAAAAACCTATTCGTTTGAAGCTGAAAATCCACAGAAATAACACAAACACTATTAACGACAGCAATGAGGGGATTCCTAGCTTATGGAGAGTTAAAAAAAAAAATTATTCTATTTCCACTTCTCGTAGGGGAATAACCAGCGGCCATTAAAAACGTTTTTAATTTTCCCATGATTATAAACGTGGACTTGGTATTATGTAAAGAGATGTCCGCAGAGAGATTAATGTTCCTCACTTCATAAAATAAGTTACTACACACGCGACACGAACACTCGACAATCGATAAAAGCAACATTTGAACCCTAAAAGAAACCACACCGCTCGGTCGTCCTATGTAACGCACACACGCGCGCGCGAGCGGGCTTACGTCATGCGTTTGTTCATGTCTCCGCAACAAATACGTTGGTAATTGAGTTCAAAACATACACAAATAGAAACAGAAACTGAAACACCGCAGAGGGAATCATAACTGGAGACGATAGTATGTTCCCGTTCTTCCGGAGTACGACGTATCCTATTAAAAACGAAGTAATGGAGATCATTTAATTCCGATAAACTCTTTCCTACTGTTGGTATTACAAAAGAGACACGTATTCACGGTTTTCAAGACTACGTACTAAACACCGTAGTTAAAAAAGACAACTGTGCCGAGAGCTCGAAGGTGGTTAGCAAGATATAAGAAACGGGAAGAAGCCGTAACTCCAGGCCATGTCGACCCCTTCGCATCATCGTCTGTTACTGAACGTGTGCACTTCTACTCGATGAATTTCTTAAAGTTGTTCTGCGCTAATACTATTTTCTTCCGTACGTAATATATTTCATTATCTAAAGATGTTCACGTTCAGCAACGAGTTTAGTAACGGAATGTTTGCACCGAAATCTGTATCCGTTTTCAAAACAGATTTACAAATATCCTATACTGATTATCTTAACATAATGTTTTTGTGTAAATGAACATTGCGTCTTACAGTAATTACATAAAGTAAGGGGTTTTCAATTAACACGATAAAGCAATGTCGAATAAACACAACGGGGACGGCGGTTTTTCCTGGCTATAAGCATATTTATTCAGATTATTCCCTCTACTGTTTTCTAAGTCTCCTCTGTAGTCTCCTTCCTGCCGTTTTGTCATCTCTCCCCACCTTTGATCTGTCATTCTGTCGACGTGTTCCTTGCATTCTCTCTTTCTTCACAAAACGCCGAGGTCTTCGTGTTCTTGTATGCAGCACCGCTGTCGTATTTCTTTCTACGTATGTGACTATTATTCTTCCAATCTACAGTACTTTACGCAATGTATACACTTCAGCCGTTTCTGAAGTCTGCGCAGTTCTAATGATCTCGTCTCATTAAGCGTATGTTATTTAGAAAATACAAATAGCCTATATATCGTCACTTTAAAATTCTGCTGAAGACATTTATTATAACGGATAGTATAAGTTACTCTAAGGCACGCTGACATATTAACCGCTTTACTAGCTAGATGGGCTAATGTTGCATTACTGGTCAGCTGTAAGCCGAGATAAGTAAAGCACAGATTTCCTCGATGAACTTGCGTTCGTTGAGTTCTAATTTTGTAAGTCTCATTCTTCCTTGTACACAGTCCGTGGTTTTGTCTTAGTTGCTGATATATGCAAAACAAACTTCTTATAGCTTTACTATCGGATATTTAAAAGACATTTTCAAATCAGATTAAAAAAAAAAAAGATTGTCCCACTTGTATTAACAGACAAAGTAACTTTTTCAATCCGTCTTGTGACTTCTTTTTTATTATGTTGAAGGCGCGTTTCAAAGCATATGCTACATCATCAGCTCATAAAAATATCAATCGTAGGAGGTCGTCACCGGTTAAAAATCCAATAGGCCTACCATTTGCACTGTATACGAGTCAGTAGGTCAGCACCTGTTCATTGAAAAATCTTAATTCCGTCAACATAATGTCTAACTTTGCTCGCCACTTGAACTCACACGACCACAACTACACGGATTTCAAGTCTAACTTGGAATCACTACGTATTTGTGAAAGAGGTCGAATCATGAACGTCTCGGAGGAGTTTAAAATTTATAGAGTACACAAATATAAATAGTCGTTCGCGGTTTCGTATTGAATGACCAGCTGAACTTTAAATCCAGTCCGCTATACGGTATCGCCTTGAACCTGGTTTATTGGATAGAGACGAACAACCGCTCAGTGTGCGCATCTACTGAGCGTATACAGCGCAAATTATATTGGATTTTTAAACGATAACAACCTCTTACGAGGGATATTTTATGATCTGCTGATGAAGCGTATGCTTTGAAACTCGTCACGAATATAAACAAGAAGTCACAAGGCGGTTTTAAAAATGTTAACTTGCTTCGTTTATGTTTAAAAACAAGGAATAAATAACCAATGTTTGTCGTTGGTTGCAACTACTAAACGCTGGGACTAACTAAATGTGAGAAAAGAAATAAAAATGCCTAGAAAATGCGCGTGGAGTGACCAGCACCGGACGATCAATACTGTGGAATCGTAAAGGACAAGTCTAATAGTCATAATTAAGCAACAAACAGAAGTTACTGGCGCAGTTAGCGTCATAGTTAAGTTTACTTGAAATTAGAGTGAGTGTATGGGAAGATTGTGTGACGACCGGTGAACAACACACGTACAGAAAAAGAGGAAAACAACGAAATAAGAAACGATAATATGAAATGAAATAATCTTAACAGACCGGATCGCAAGCCACAATAAAGGAGTAGGTAGAAAGAAGTGATGAGGAAAGTCTCTGTGAGCGATTTAGGTTGGAGATGTAGAGCGATAAAGGTGGTGACAACCATTACAGGAAAGAGGCGCGTAATGTCACAGTGGAGAAGGGAGTACTGTGGTGGACAGGACCGACAGCCGCGTGGGAGGAAGCCTTACTGCGTTACAGCTTCCGCACCAAGCTCGGGCAAACATGTTTTTGTTCCGTCATGAATAATCTATTCTAATATTGCGCAACCTTTATTCAAATATTAAACTGTGATATAATATGTATCAATAACATGAGTTTCACCTACTGTAACAAACCTCACTAATGCAGTGACCCAGCATCATTACTGAAGCATCAAGATTCCACGTTTAAAGTCAGCATGGATACGGTTTGGCGGCTTGGTGGCCGAAGGCCTCTACACTCGCGTGTACCAGAGTACACGTACGATTCGACGATTAAAACTCAATCAATTAAAAAAATAAAAGATTATCATTATGATTATATTTATTAAAAAAACAAAATACTTTTTAACACGCGTGTGGAACTATCAGAAGAACAATAAAGGAGAAAGTCAGATAAACGAGACTCTATGCACAAATACTACAAACACAGGTCCCGTGCGGCCTTTACTGACGCAGGCTAGCGAGATGGTTTTGAAGATGAGTACTTGGAGTATCCCGAGGAGACCGGTTAACGAATGATGACACAAAGAACGCCCTCGGAATTTACAACCTGAATAACAGGATCAAGCAGTAGGCTACATACAGGGCTGGACAGACCATGTGGAAAGGCTGCATCAAGACAGACTACCAAAGCAACTGATGTTTTATCTTACCAGAGGAAACTGCAACATCGAAAAACAGAGAAAAATGTGGTAAAGTCAAGAGTGGGCACCCGACTGTAAGGTCCACGGCCTGAAAAAGAAGAGGAGAGGAGGCGGGAAGGATGAGGCGGTGAGGGACGAAGAAAATTACAATGGCTTGTCAATTCTCGAACTGATTTTGTACAAATAAAAGATTAAATAAATTGTAAATGTGATCGAAGATTCAATTACGATGATTGTTATAGAACACCCTCGTCTCGAGTTTAGGAAACACCTTATGAAACATGCCGAAAGTTAAGCAAAGTTACACAGAAAACTGCTTGCGACACGAAAGACGAAAGGTGCCGATAAAAGAAGTGGTAGAAATACGTAGTCATTTTAAAAGTGCACTTAAATACTTTAAATCTGTCGCTGTATACAAAATATTAAATGTCTCAATTTCATCTCGACCGTTTGACTTTTTGTCTGTTTGTCTATCTGTCTGTATGTCTCACGATAACTTTCGAAAGCTTCAACAGATTTTCGTAAAACTTGGCATGTGTGTCCATACTTTTACCTCAAAGAACCCTATTGTTTTTCAGACTGATCCCCATCCGAAAAAATACTAGGCAAAATGTGAGGGGTCAAAATTGTGAAAAAATTCGCAAAGGCCCATGTGGGGTACCAATTAAAGGGAATTTTAACCGAAGTTTGAAAATAGTGTTCATTTTAAAAAATTATAAACTTTTGGTTCTCGGAGCCCAAAAAGTGGGTGAAAATTTTGATAAAATCGCAAACCTTCACGAGACGTATCAACTTAAAAAAGAATTTTAACTAAAATCTGAATGTAGTGATAATTTTTAGAAATTTCAAAATTTTGGGACACCGGGCTATCAAATTTAAGGGAATTATAACCAAAAACTGAATATTGTAACAATTTTGTAAATTGTAACATTTTTTACCCCCGGGCCACAAATTTGAAAAATTGTTAAAATCACGCCGGATGTTAGACTAAATGGAATTTCAACACAAATCCGACTGTTTGGAATTTTTAGCGTTTATTGTGTGATTGGCTCTAAAATCATTATACGTATATAAAAAATAACCTTCGTCGAAAGTTGTAAGCGAGTTCTGCAGCTCAGGAGGGACCATACTAGTTTATCATCCCGCAAAGAAATGACAGTGTAAAACAAATATTCTAAAACGAATTCAAGCAATAATAAAAAGTTGACGAGGAAAAGGGAAGCAGGGGGTGAGGGAGAGGGAGAGGGAGAGGGAGAGAGAATTTTATTAATGTCATTAATTAAGCGGTACTCGTCCTTCACGTACTGCAAAAAACGTGCGTTCACGTACGGTATCGTACACACCACGGCTGAGCGATGCGAACTATCGGCGCGCGGTGATATCAAAAACCTTGAAACAAAAAGTTGACCTTAGCACGCCTACACCGCCTTTCACAAAAACCGAGGTCTGGTCGCGTCCGCCTCCTCCTTCATCTGTTCCGATCGCAACAACAACCCGAATTCCGCGTACACACACAGTATATTGACGTTCTAGTGGGCGCACGGTACAGTTTTCTGTACTCACAGCAATCCGTAATCAGAACAAACACAGAGTGCGACTATTAAGGAAATCCCGAATAAGGTACGCTAACGCCCGCCTACACTGAATTTCCAACTAATCTGTGTCTTGTCCTACATGTACAAATCTGACCGACATACTCTCACTCTGTGAGGAAAAATCTTCATTTATTTGTAAGTTAGCGGTACTTTTAAACGAAACCCGGATACACTTACTGGATGCCCTCTATCGTCTCACGCGCGACATTGAAAAAAATATCGTAACAAGCTTTTAGTGATTGTTATTAAATTACCAATCTAGACTTCAAAATTTTCCTCCCCGTAGAGAAGTCGTAAATGTCTTCTAATGCTTACACTGTCGGAGTCAATGTTGTTAATATTTCTGATTCCGGGCTGTGTGTCCGTGGTCCAGTGCTGTACATGTCAGCAGACGTTTCGACCGTGCCAATGACGGTCATCATCAGTGCAAAAAATGAGCTTCGACTAACGTAGATATCACCGTTAGTCACTACAGTACTGTGGTAATGGCTAGCGGCCCCGTGGAAGGCACAGTACTGTTACTAGCCATTACCACAGTACTGTAGTGACTAACGGTGATATCTACGTTAGTCGAAGCTCATTTTCTGCAATGATGATGACCGTCAATGGCGCGGTCGAAACGTCTGCTGACATGTACAGCACCGGACCACGGACAAACAGCCCGGAATTGGAAAATATTAACACCAATCTAGACTGTTCCGAGTTTGATCGTAGGACAGAACCACAAAATCAAGGTACGTTTTTCAAGTACCTGGGCGTACATTTGGGCCAGGAAGGGAGGTTTGCAACTACGAAATATAGAATCGTAAAAAAACAGTGCTGTAAAACAACTGCATGACGAACGGTGGAGTTTGACGGTAACGAAGGTTACTGAAATACGTACTTCTACGGTAGCAGTTTGTGGTTTAGAATTATGGGATATTGATAAAAGAAATACGAATATAGCAGTATCAACAAGGCTGTCACATTTAAATACTCAAGTGATATAATTCAAGTCAATGGATTAGACAAGGAAGCATACAACGTAATTGTAAAGAAGAATGCAATTACCATACCAACCAATAAAAGCATCTTTAATAAGAAAAATCTTTCAACAAATATCAAAGTTAGACACTACAATAATCAAGCCAGAAAGTCTTTACGCTTCAGAACGCATGTTCTTCATGAAGTCAGGAGAAATAAAAGAGACAGAGAAGAATACAAGAAATTTTTTTTCGAAAATCAGGGGAAACACTGAAAACAAAGGAAGATGAATTTACACACAAAATGAACGAAGACTCTGCAAGAACGAATGAAACGAAAGGATGTCAGATACAATAGAATACAAAGGAAGGGAGTAATTAGGTTCTTCGGCCACATAATATGGATGGACAACAGCAAACTCACAACACTTATTTTCAAACTCGTTCACAAAAATAACAATGACAACTACTGAGTACACAGGATAAAGAACAACACGACAGAGATGGGATTACAGAGTACATAATACAGGACTGGATGAATTTTATAGAACTGACACAAAACTTCAAGTGTTTCCAGCAGAAAGACAATAAGAAAATAAATAACATCTGGACGGAAGGGAGAAGGAAAAATAAAAAAGCGACAGAATGAAGAGTTAATGAAAGCAAGAAAAGAAGCGAGTAGCGAAAATTGAAATGAATATTAGGTTATTTTACGCTGTCCTTGGATGGTCAAATGCGAAAGAAGAAGGAAAGAAATATATTCAAAATACAAGAAGCAGAAATGAACTACTGGAGACGTTTTGCAGGAAAACGAGGCAAGATAGTGTACTTAACGATGGCGTAAGAAATGAAATGTCACACTGCCTTCCTTGTGTGTAGTACTGCTCACATAGGGAGCGGAACCTGAGCCGTTTCAGTGCTATAAAAACGAGGCTATCATTTAAATTACTGAATAACTTTGTATGGGTCATAACGACATAACCAACGTTGAAATTGCACATGCTTATTAGAGAAGAAATGTTATAGGCCTAATAAAATAAATGTATACACGAGATAGTGACTAAGACAACCTAGGATTTGTAACAGCGAGAAAAGTTAAAAATGTATAAATTACAGGAAGACTAAACATAGAAAATAGTGAATAAGAAAGAAAAGCTGTGGTACATATTCAGAAGATTGAGTAAAAAATTGTTTAAAAAAAAAAAGAAAAAAGGAGAAATTATGAGGCCTTAAAGAGACGAAAGGATGAAGCCATAGAGAAAAGAGAGCTAGAGGAAGAGGAATAGAGGAATGTCATATACACATCACTGTTAAATATAACGTTTCTTTAGCAAAATCATATCTGTTTTCTAAATGGCGGAGCCTTGCAAGTTTAGATTCCGACGCTTTTTCCGTTCATGGACGCAAATTATTTCCCACAGTCTACTGAAAGAAAACTATTTTCTCCGGCAACCTCACAATTATTTATTTTAAAGATTTATAGTCTATCTGAAGGTAAAGTAATCTGAATGGTAGGCTCTCAGGTGACATTCCAATAAATAAGGGAGTTAGGCAGGGATGCTGTGTTTCACCAACCTTGTTTAATATATACACTGACATGTTGAGAGAATGGAAATCCAGAGTGACTTCGGGAATACAGCTTAAAAAATCAATTTGTATTGTATGGGTTCCCTGCTATATGCGGATGACATAGTTCTTATTCAAGAAAATGAGGATGATTTACAAAGAGCTATGTTTCAATTACAATAAGTGGAATGAAGAGTATTCACTGATAATTTCAGTAAAAAAGACCAAAACCATGGCCTTTAAAGTTAAATATCCAGTGAGGACTAGGATAGTTATAAACAACAGCACCTCAGAAGAAGTGAGACGTTTCAAATATGTCGGCTGTGCAGTAAGCTATGAATCTGAACATGATATAAGAGAGAAGATAAATAAATTTAGGAATATTTGTGGTACGATTCATAGAAGTCTTAGAAATAACAAGACACAGCACAATGATTAAATTTTATAAGACAATTGCAATACCCACATTGACATATGCGAGTGAGGCGTGGGTCATGAGAAAAAAGGAATGCGGCAAGATTCAGAGTGCTGAAATCCAGTTTCTTAGAAATACTTCAAATTATACACTGTAAGAGAGAATCCTTATTCTATCAGGATATCAGAGCAGAACTCGAAGTAAAGGACAATGAAATTATTTCAATTTACAGAAGACAATGGTGGGATCATGTGCAAAGGATGACAGGATCGATTCCCGAAAGCGGTACTGAACTACAAAGCCTTTGGTAGAAGAGACGTGGGTTGTCCGAGGATGAGATGGAGAAGGTGCATCTGAAGGAAGGAGGATATCTGAAGGTGCATCAACCTAAAGGTTTACAAGAGTATTAAGCAGAACATCTGGCTACTAATCTAGAAGTTTCCGGATTCGAATCCCGGCTGCACCATAAAATCAAGGTGGGGTTTTTCAGTCCCCAAGATAATTCAGTGTTCGAAAATGAGTACCAAGTATAACATACCTAAGTACTAATGAGAACTGAAGTATAGTGCTGGCCACAGGCCTTTTTGTATTACGAACGGCTAACATACGGCAGCCTATTAATAGCTGCGTAACTCCTAAACTACTTTGGAGGTACAAAAAAGGGGCCATTAATTTGTTGTAATAATAATAATAATAATAATTACAAAGTATTATTACTATTACAATAATGATTTGAATTTATGTCTGAATTTATGCACGCAGAGAGACAGCAATCCAATAGGAGTTCCATACGCAATGGTAACCGGGTTTCGCATGGCTCATCTGAGGTTTGGCTATTTGATCATACCATCTTTACCGGTGTTTACATAAATTTCACAAAATGAAAACAACAACCCGCCTATAATTATCACTCTGTCTGTCTGTGTACACGCCTAAAACAAACTTTAAAAAAAGAACGCGTACTTCAAAAAAGAGAAACGTTGTACCCAACAACGAGGATCATCCGTTAGGATTAGCAGTAATTAGCACAACCTTGCCGCGTCCTCGGCCTGTGCGTGTACATCATTCGTAATGAACCACCGGAAAACGGTTCATCAGCCGTGCTATCAGACAGGTACACGTTTCCTTCCGCTCGAACAGCATCCGTCCGCACGTTTTTACTGTACGCAATTATTGTTTGTACAAACAAACACAACGACGATAAAAAAAACAACAACAACACCGAACTCTAATCTACGCTCTCGACGCACTAACGTGTGTTCACGCTGTACAGCGTTCGCTGACCCCTCGCGGGTCATCCACTCCCTCAACGAAAATGCCAATCGGACGCTGTAGCGTAATTTCAAGTCACACCTCTGCCTACAGCGCTAGTTTTATCAGTTTAAAACGGCTGTGAAAGAGTATCTCCTAACAAAACTACGACGATTTCTTGAAACCCCATAAAATCACGCGTCAATCGCAGATAACATTACAGAGCAAGTTCCAAATTCAAATATTTGGGGGTATCAATTGTGTACCTGTCAGATTTTCACGGCAGGCGCCAACAGTGTTGGAAACAAACTGACTGTTGGGCCGTGGTCCACTCCTCTTGTTACTAACAGACGTTTCGACCTCTCCTCTGGACGCCATCTTCAGTGTGCCAAAACGATTCGCTATCTGACACGCTCTTCGCCAGTTAAGCACAGTACTGTGGGACAAGAATTGCAAATGTTTTTGCACACTGAAGATGGCGTCCACAGGAGAGGTCGAAACGTCTGTTAGCAACAGGAGTGGACCACGGCTCAATAGCCCGGAGTTTAGTCAGTTTGTTTCCAACATTTGGGTATAAATATGAAGTATATATGGGTATAGTATGAACATTTTTAAAAAGAGGTACTTCATAAAACGAATGAAGCCAACAAAACGGTAGATTTCTGAGTGATACCGTTTCCTGTTAAACATTTACGAGGAAATACAACAATAAGAATACACAAATCGATTATCAGTTACGTCATATATAGCAGAACCAGTATACGAGCGTAGCAAGGCGTATCTTGGAAACACGCGAGATGAACGTTTTGAAATCGGAAAGAAATACCTGTAAAACGTTAAGGGGCCAAAGTCAGAAGTACAAGAATAGGGAGTGATTTGAAAACACTAGCAAATATCAGTTTGGACAAGATATATAAAAAGGAATGGACGACGTTTGACAGACGAGAGAACAGTGAAGACTGCAAGAGATAAATTTCCAATTAGTGAAAGCAGTATACGGCACGAAAGGGTAGATAAAAGTCACAATACATAGGCACAGTATTGAAAACAAACAGCACGCGTACGCTGAAAGTTAGAAAAAAATCAAGAGGACATGAATCTGCCGTCTGTGTAATGTTAATACTATGTCACGCTGCTGTTCCTCCTTGGTTATTCCACGGGTAAAAACGTTCCTCGTGTAAGCTCGCGGATCTTGTGTGTCTGCGCGCACGCGCCCTTGCGTAAGCCGTGCTCGCGAGGGGTACGGTTTACTTCAACGACTTGCGTTTCTGTCAAATTCATAATGATTTATATCAGCCATCAGTGAGCAGGCTTCATCGAGAAATTGACGAAACGTTTAGTGCTAGTAAAAATAAAATAAGTCTAACCCCCCGCCCCAAAAGACAGTGGAAACCAACAAAACTTACGAAAAATGACACAATATTCAAAGAGGAAACGTTTTAGTCAGTGCGTTTTCTCGACGCGACAGAATGAACACGAGAACGGGTCAAATAAGCTGTAAACCGCAAAGAGAGGCCTGAAAAAGACTATATTTAGGAGACAGTGGGTCAAAGAGGAGTTGTGCCGGGAAGGGGAGGTGCGTTTCGAAGGAAAATATATTTGTGAATAAATGCCATCTGTTACGTTACGAATCTATCGACGTTTACTTTGTGAGTCAAATTATTTTAACGTTTGTACTGTAAAATAAAAAATACCACTTAATCAGTTTGGTTGTGATTAACGTAATACGACATTATCATATATTTCAGATATTCTTATATTTTAGTAATCCTTGTAAGGGAAGGACGTCGGATTACGACTGACCTCAAATTTTTGAGAGGGGGCCCAAAATTCTAAGAGTACAGAGTCTCACAATTTCTGTCGCCAGCCCTGTTAGGAGTAACGACAAAAATACTAGGAAACAATCAAACGGATATACACAACCAAATCGGAACACATGACGTCGCTTATAGAATTAGGAAAATCGAACAGAGGTGGGCTAAGCGTTTGGCTAAGCAAGAAGACGACAGAAAGGTCACAAAGGTAGTTAGCACACGTGTACAAGCTATGCATAGACAGACCACGACAGTCGTTTGCATACGGTGGACGGATGACCTGGTTCTGGTTGGTACACTGAACTAGACAATATCTCCTCATGAGTGAAATCAATGGAGTTTAACTAGCGAAGTATACACGCTCGGCAATGGGCAGACATATGCCGATCTCTCTCTCTCTCTCTCTCTTTCTCTCTCTCGCACGCGTGCGATAAAACACACACGAACACACGTTTAAATTATAATTTGGCTAAAACAATTCAGGCGGCCACAGGTTATTTCAAATACAGGTTATAAAACAAGTTGATAAAACTAATTTCGTCGTACCACACGTTTTTGCAATATTATACTAAGCATACATAACGGGTGTATTCGGACCCGCCGTTCATTACCAGGTACTTTCTTTCTTAATTTTTATTACTACAACCAACACGCGGTTTCGTATTCACATCGTTAACTGAAGAGAACAAAGACAAAACGGAACACATAAACAATTTACAAAACTAAGCACAGGAACAGTCAGCTGAGCCTATCAATTACACCACACTGTCACCGTCTTGGTGTTTACAATTGCCGGAGTGATGTAGGTCAGCCATCATACTGCAGCACTTCGCTTGTCGCATTCCATTTCCTTATAAACTCCATTTTCACAATAGATTAGATTACGTTACTTCGTATCTGTTGTGGATGTGTACCGTATACAAGACGTAATGGAACACACTCGCGCCATATAAAATTATTTTATCGGCATCACAGACGTTTAGTGAAAATAAGCATTTCACAAAATCTATTTTTAATAAGCAGTCTACAACTAAAATTGTTTTAGTTTCGTGCGCGTGTACAGTCCAGGCGATACGATGTTCAAAATGCAATCGTTTTCAAAGCAGGACGTCGTGGGTTCGAATTATTTCACTGTTTCAAATATGCATCGAGAGTAAATAATTTGTTACGACGGCCGACAGTAGTCTACGAAAACACTACGCCCCTAGTTTTTATTCAAAACTCCCTATAAATTTATAAAAGATATAAACCGTAAATTCTTAATGGATTCAAATTAAAAACAAAAGTTTCTAAATAAATGTATCGAAGAGGATTTTGGTGTTTAGATTCGCAGTCGTCCCTCACGACAAAATGCCTCTCTTAGGCCTACATATACTTGTGCTACTTCAGCTATAAAGTGAAAACATTTGGAAGTTACACTCACTGCATCCATTATATTGGGTCCACACTTGAAGATTTTCCGATTTTAATTTAAGATCACTGGTCCGCGTCAAACTAAAGCGTTCTGTCCTAACGTCAAACGCATGTTATCAATTTTCTGTAAACTAAATAACTTATTGGATATCAATTACAATGTAGTTTAACGGGAAAATATTTTTACATACTACGTTCATACAGTTGCGAGTTAGTACCCAGCTTAAGGAATGTTTAACAAACAAAATTTTCCTGCAGCACAGTGTAAAATCCAACAGTCACTCGATCCAGATATGCCGAAAGGTTTCATTAAATAAGTAAATTAAAGCGACTAAGTATAGCAGGAGCCGTATTTCATTACTTATACATTTGCTAGATTAAATCAGTGGCCTACTTATTCTGGCTCTAAACGACGTTTATATACGAGAGATTAACTTTAAACTGCTACGTTTTTGGTTTTGTATATTAAGTAAATTACTTCATACGAGGTTACTGTTGAATAGTAATAAGACTGGACCCCCCACCCCACCCCACCGAAGTGCCAACACTGTGATACCAAAATGGAATACATGATAGCTGTAACTTTGGTTACTCTCATAAAAATTTTAACTTCTGAACTTTATCAGACTTCACTTCAAAGTAGGGCCCATTTGTTTTTGCACGCGTCACAAAGCATATTTTGGAAGACAATGAAACTGTAAAGGGCGAACCTTATTCCGAACGTCCAAGCACAAACTGGAAATATGGTGAAAGTCCGGGATCTCACGAAGTCTGATCGGAGTTTGACGATAACAATGACTGGATATGAACTAAATTTAAACCACCACATTGTTGACGAATTTGGTACACGATTCGAGTACGGCCAGAGATTGCTGATGACTCTTCAACGCTTGATCACGATAACTCTCAGTAAGAAAAAGCACCTTCTGTGAAGACGTATTTGGCGAAAGAGGGCATTGTTGTGGTAGCGAAGGCCTTTGCTTCCCTGTATTTTTTCACGTGATTTTTTTTTAAGGAATAAACGGACAACTTTGGGATTGCTATTTTAAAAATGTGGAGACCAACCAAAATACCATGTTGGACCAGCTATAACCACAGACTGCTGAAGACTTCCAATAATGTTTTAATAAATGGGAACAAAGTCTCCGTAAGTGTATGGGTTTCCCAATGGAACTATTCTGACACGAAGAAAATTGTTTACAGTTAACGTATCAGTAACTGATTCTACTCTAACAGAAACTTGATTTATTTTGACACTTTTTGTATATGAAAAATGTGAGAGTGCTAGTACATACAGTATACTAAGGACACGTTTTCTACTTATCAGTGGTTATATGAACAAAAAGGCCTTAAAATTACTATAGGTTATAGTCGACTGGCGTTTAACCTTTGCTTCGCTTCAATGTGCCCCCCCCCCCCCACGAACGTAAACCCGCGGCCTGATGTTTCTTTCGGCTAGAACACGATAGCCCACCTTGAACGGATCTTTCGATCCTGTCAGCGAACAACGGTGAATTCTCGCTGACGACGACGTTATGGGTCGTGCGGTTGGAGAGTTGCGAGCTACCTTCAGCAGGTCCTTCGTCCTGTCTCTATCCAATTAAATCTATTTTGCTGTAAAGCCCCCCTGTAACGGCGTTTTGTACTAAATCAATGTAGCACTGTAGTAGCCGAGGTCGTTTCTATATATCACGTGGCCGTAAACGATACTCGAGGGGACTGTAAGGGGCGTTGTCTCGGGCCCTCAGCCGTTCGTACAGCTTACGAACTAGGCGTTTCACGTCGAAATGCCCTGCTGAAACTCGCACAAAAAAGCCAAGGTCTTACTCGTGAAAAATCAAAGGGAATAAAAAAAAAGAGTAACAATAATTATTGTTTATTAATACCGGTCTATTTCGAACAATAATGAAATATGGGTTCGGTACGTTCATTTATTTAGTGTGTAGTCATACATATCTTTATGACACTTTATTCATTTGAAGTAAGATAATATGTTAACGAAGCAGCAGGTTTACTGTAGATAACACAACCGACACGTGGTATTGTCAGTAAGGAAAGTATAACTTGTTAGGTTTTTACATTATTAGAGAGAAAGACAGACGGAGACTGTTGGAATGTTCGAGACAAGAATATCAAATCTAATTAACAATTTAAAAATCAGTACTATTTTAAGCATTTTCGAAGCAACGGGCACTCGTGAAAGGCACATACAGCAGCGATAAGACGCTGATTTAGAAATACGACGACATTCGCTACGAATTCCCCGATTTTCGTGATAAGATACTCCCTGTAACTTCTAGTATCGTATGAAAAAAAATAAATAAAACTGTTCTGGAGTTTTATACGATTTAAATGAGATTCATTATTCGTTTTATTAAAATTTTTAAAAACATGTCTTTCGACTGGCTCATGACTAAAACGAATAAGACAGAAAATTTCTCAAATATTTTAGTAGCTTTACTTAATTAGACTGTAAAAATCATTTTTCTAAATTCTGCTAAGTTTCAAATTGGTGTATTGGTGTCAGTATGATAATTATCTACTTGGTTTATCTGCCGGACAACAGTTCCCCTCAATTTTCTTATTCTTTTTCTTATTTGTTTTTACCGACCGAAGATTATTATGTTTTGCTTTATTACGGATATGCATCATTAGTTTTCGTTCTTACATTTCTCCACTAAATTCTAATGCCACTACCGGGATGGTGTCGTACGCTTTGGTAAGGTCTGCAGATACAGAGCGTGTTGTTTCTTTTGTGACAAGGAAACATAACTTATTCCACAGCCTAAACGAACGCATTTCCATGTATCGTGGAATGTTTCTGATTTCGTAATACGCACACAGGAACCGGCTTTACCAGGAAAATCAATTTTTAATTAAATACAGACCGCCTTACACGCTAGACTCCCGCTTGTCAATTCTGTGGTCAAAATGTCAAAATTGATTCTGTGTACACTGAAAACTTACGCGCGTTTCGTATACAAGTGAGATGCATACCTGATGTACATACATCGGTATATGAGTGAGTGAGTGAGTGAGTCACTCGCAAACGAGTTCAGGTACAAGATCACGTTCACAAACGGCGCGCGGACGCCCCTGACCCGCCAAAAACACCGTCCTCATTTCACCCGCTGTGTGCTACTACGCCGAGATTACATCACATACACACGAAACATCGACCCAGTAACTGTTTGTTACCACTTCTGAGTCTTGGAACTTGCCCGATTTCAATGAAAAGCTCTAATTTATGATTTTAGCAATTATTGTAAATAAAAAAAGTCTACACAAATTTAAAAAATACGAGGAAAGCCAATGATGTTGATGCGGATGCGAACACAGAACGCTGGGAATTCAGTCACAAAAGCAAAACAGAATTAAATATTTCCTCCTTTCTTTTTGTAGCCTCAATACTAAGGTTGGTGGACGGCCGATGCCTGAAGTTATCAGTTTCGCGTGTGATTATAGTTTCCTTAAAAAACATCTGTATCCTCTCGAACCTACCTCTCCAGCCGTTTGATCTATGTAGTTTTGTTTGGTCTTCCCCTACCGGTCCATCAATTTTTCTCTTTACATATACGTAATATCACTGACAGAATTAAATAAAAGAGAAGAAAATGTGAAGAATACCTTGACAGAATGGACAGAAATCGATTATCTTTCACACCACTGAATTATAAGAAGAAATGTGGGTACATCGAGAAGGGAGACAAGTGCCGTAACAGCCCAAAGCTAAGAAGAATATCATTAAGACAGAAGCAATGGAGACGGAAGACGGATTAAAACACTGGTTCTCAAGCTTTTTATGTCCGGGACTAACGTTGAAGGATATTACACTTCATGGGACCCAAAAGTATGAGCGCCGACAGAATTACTTGTACCCAAAGTTTATAATCATATGTTTGATAACATCAAGTAGTTTAAGCCCTCTTTAACGCTCAAACAAATTACTCAAAATTAATTCTACTTAATAATGTAATAGGTTCTACTTAAATGTAATAGGGTTTTAGGACACGTACATAAATATTCGAGTCCCACCTAACGCCCCCTGCGGACCCAGCAGTGGGTTGAGAAACGCTACTTTAAAGGATAACGATTTTGATAGCCTGTAAAATACGTGAATTTATATCTTTGAATAGAAAACGTACATTAGATTGAACAACAAACGTAATGCACAATTTATACGCATCAGGTACAAGTGACCCTTCAATAGTCCACCTTCACGGTAACAGTGTAAGAAAGTCATGCTCATAACAGCGGGACGAAGGAAATAAAGCGCGACTTCCGACACATTTTGTACACGACTGTAAACCAATGATAAACTTAAAAAGCATGAAATTAACACCGTTACAAAAAGGAAATGGACGAAAATTCCAGCGGTGTTAATTTACAAATTTTCTAATTTCATTATCGCGGTACGCGGGGTTTCTTCGACAGCGGTCGACGAGGTATAAGTTATGAGGGAAGATTTACTCTAAAGTTATTAACAGAACACGCTCCTGTTTTTTCCACTTACAAGTCGATTTTAATTTAGTTACTTTCAACAGATTATATATTAGTTCATTTTTGGCATATAGGCCCTATACAACAACGTATTAGTCTTGTTTTTTTATTAAGAGAGTAGAAGCACTTTCCCGTGGTCAGCACGTGCTGTTAAGGTCAGTATCATTGTTTATTTTTTTCATTTTTCCACGCACGAAAAACTAGAGTGGAATTCAAAACATACGGAAACGGCGTGAGCGTAGTGGAATTAATTTGTGTTAACAGTTTCGCTAGTACGTTCTACACACACAGTAATACTGCCTCGGTCAAAATGTGACAGCCGGCATCAAAGCAACTGTTACTAGTGTAATTAATTTTTTATCTTGCACCAGTGTCTTGATATGTTTCTTCACATCATTAAGGAGACCAGGTTGTAAAGACCATTCCTATGTTAATTAAATGGATTTTCGCTTGTCAGTTAGGTACATTTATTTCAAAAACCATCTACGATATATTTATGAAACGTTTTCCCCTGTAAGTTAAATATATGAGGGATACTTTGAACATCAATAAATTCGTATATTATTAAAAAAAAATTATGGCGATTTTTCCAAATCAATGCTTTCTAAAATACTTCATAAAAGAATTGTTACTGTTTGTAATAAGCCATATGGTATGTAAAAATAATAAAATTTTTGTGTACTGGTAATGTCTAGAAAAAAATGGGGTTCAGGTCACGACGGCTGAAAACTATGGTAAAGGAAAAAAATTGAATGATGGGAAACCTATTAGTGGAAAGGTGCGACTGACAGGCAGCATAATTGATAAGCTCTAAACAATTATTGACTAGCCATACGTCGTAATCTCGAAGACATGGAACAAAATATCTGGGCTACCTTCTTCGACAAGTTGTCCACTGATGAGAACCCAAGACACAAGTTGTCTCCTGCAGGTGCAGATGGAGAAAAATGCCTTTTACTAGGGAACAAGTTTAGTCACTCTAATTCTTTGCCTTGTGTAGTGATGGATATAATCAAGCCAGTGTTTAAGAACTAGCCGATACACTAACCTCTTGAAGTGCTGTCTGCATGGTATGACTCAAAACCCTGATGAAACGGCCGAAACGTCTGGCGTTTCAGAAAATTTGAATATTCATCCACGGTTAACATGCCATACAAGCAATGCCAAGATTTCTGCGAACGATTCCAACTGTGCTGAGCACGTGCTTCGTGGTGTGTGTACTAGCGTTAGTCCCCACACTTCCAGACAGTACCACGAGCAAAGCAATTATTTATTGTTGGAATTTAGAGCCCTCATCACAGAACGCAGATTAGTCTACACTGAAGCGAAGAAATGATCAGAAGACATCCATCAGTGGCGTATCTAGAATTTGGCCTGGGAGGGAGGGGTGTTGATCGAGTCGGCTTCATACGGCTACCAGGTTGAAAAGTGTGTTAATATCATGAAACCAATCCCATTAAAGTAAACGGTACAAACACACGTTATTGAAACACTGTTTAGAAGATACTTATTGACTGATTGATTTTCCTATATTTCGTATCTCAAATGGATACGCAAATGCTGTTTAAACCAGTCTGTACATTTAGAAAAGGAGTTACTACACGCATATTAGCGTACACAGTTGAAACAAAGTAAAATAGCCTAAAATTTAAGAGATTAACAAAATTCAACTTTTTCGACCCTCTGAAGGGGTCAGGGTCCTGTCCGTCCGCCCTCCGTAAATACGACTCTGGAAGGAAGACACCTACGTTACGCTAGCCGGCGTCAACACCACTATTAGCCGGCTAAATCCTCTGGTAAGGTGAAGACTGCCGAAATACTAGCACAGATGAACAAGAACGCCAGGCCGTAGAAGCAAGCAACAACGGACAACAACACGCTCATAGCCGGAAAAACAAAGCGAAGGTCACGTCACACACTTATAAAAGTTCGGTGTGTACACGTCATCGCATCGATGATTCATCGATATGTTAGTTCCACTTCAAAGCGAAATAAACACTTCAACACACTTCCACCATCCCACTGACATCATTAATCAGACATCGAGATAAGTGCGACTGAACCGTTTGCTGTCTATACATCCACTGAATTCGTAAAAAAGAAGACCGTATAACACTTTCATACAGAAAACTTAAAAAGAAGAGCGTCTTTAGCCACAATACTACGCATAAACTTGGTTAATTGTCTGAGTAAACCAGTGGACGTCACGGTGGCTATTAGTCTGGAGGTCTTGGTTTCCATATCTGGATGCACAATAAAATCAAGGTGCATTTTTCAGCCACCGAGTCGACTTAGCCTGCGGAGACATCATAGGGTACAACTGGTGGCTGAATTGCTAGCCACAGTACTGACCTTGTATGCCGAAAGGCTTACACAGACAGTCTCTACCCTGTCGAACTCATAATCTTCATGGGTGGTACAAAAGGGACTTTTTTTACTACACGGAGCCAAAAATGCAACGAACACTTTCACTGGAACTGTAAGTTCGTCAAAGGAACCAAAATTTATCTGGCTTTTCACAAACTGCTTTTCCCCGAAGAAAAGCTTCTTCCGTCTACTGTATATATTGCGCGTACACAAAGATATTTTTATATAGAAGCTGGGTGCGTTTATATTCACCAGCTGTGTGCGTTTGCGATACACCACACAAGAAATGAGTGGGCACACCACACGAAACCGTTTACTCATTGGAGAAACAGGAAATTACATATTTCCTGAACACGAAAATTACAAATAAAAATTCACATTTTTAATCGCACATGCATTCAGAAAAATATGTATACTTCAATTTTCATGTTACAAGAATCAAATTATTTATTATTTGTTTGTCTTTCTAATTGGAGACAAACAAAACTAACAGGTTCTGATTATTACTAACTACATTCTAAAATACATATAAATACTACATCAAATATATCTTCCCAAGAATATTGAAGTATTTATAATAACTATGAATGTGTGTGTGTGTGTGTGTGTGTGTTGGCAGGGACGCGCACGCGCGTGAAAATGATTAAATCTCGTTCACATTTATTGTTAAATACGTGACACTAATACTAAGTAATTAAACGATGGTTCACACCCTTTTAAAAACAACGCTACGATTACCGATACGTTTCTAAAATTATAAAATAATTACTCAACCCAACAACATTCTAATAATATAACTAAACAAACAAATACATTGATATGAAAAAAATTCAACCCGCCCACATAAAAAATTGAACGGTGAAGCTTCACGCAGTCTAATTAACAAACACCAATTTTAATCAAAACGCCAAATTAATTAAGAGTGTCGCCGCAAAGCCAATGAATGATTATTTCAATAAAATCCACGAATTTCAGGCACAACAGCAAAGGCTAAATTAAAATTCGCCTGTAAAGTTTATTACAATATAGTAAATATAGCTGCCGCCGGTCGCGTATAGATAGATCACGTAAGTGACAACGGATAAATTACTCTTGTACTGAACCTGAACAAAATTCAGGTACATTTGTGGAGAAACACATAAAACACTTGGAAGGAAATTACGGCGAGCGAAATGACGGCTATTCCGGTAACGAACGATAGCGATATACGGTTAGTGTCATTACACGATCAGAAATCAGATTCTTAAGATCTACTCTCGGAAGTACTGTGACGATTTAAATAATAAATAAATAAATAAATAAAAAATTAATAATAAAAATATAAAAAAACGGAAAGTAAGTAAGTACTTTAAATCGCAGGATTAAACCAAATACCCCTGAACTAACTCATAATAATAGTGAAAATTAAATTAAGAAAATCTAACTAAATAAGTAATTAAAATCTGAATGTAAAAGAGAATAATACAGTTAACCCTTTTAGTAAATTTATCATGCGTTGACCTGCCTATTCCGGACACAACGTGCATACCAAACCGGCAGTAAATTAGAAATATCTGTAAATCGTTATGTAAATAATGAATAATTTAAAGTCACAAGTAGTAGTTATAATAATCCCTGTAAACAAGATAAGTCTAGATAGTTTATTTTGTCTTACTATAAGAATGTATTATTAATAAAGAGTTGGAACTATATTATGGCGGAGTACTCACTCCGCGTCGTTGCAATCTACCTGTTGTAACAATGCAAGAGTAACGATGCGGCTTTCAGACTGTAAACACCTCCAAGCGAGGGCTCTTCATAAAATGTTTTGTTATTCTTTTTGATTTTTAATTGAGTGTTAGCTTCCACTAAAAGCGTGGAGAGCTAGTTATATATTGAAGATGTAGTGAGGAATTTGTTAGAAAGTGTGATAATGTAAAAAGAATTCGTATATAAGGTGATGTCTCAAGTTAATTAAATAAAAAACGAACTCTCGAATATTGTTCGAGTAATGTAATTCAGATATTAATGTAAAAAAAAGAAGATGCAAACTCCAGTACTACGCTGCCAGTAAATATGTGACGTGCACAACTGCAGATACGGACGACTACAACCTAAACAACTATTACCAGAACCGCCGAGGATCAACCCGACTTCACGCAGCATAACTTCCATCTCCTCCATTAATACACCCAGAGGACTCTCACCGGAAACACTACCCAGATGACTATCCCGACTAACAGAGTACCGAAGATTCACGCCCCAGGACACGGACAGCAAAAGCGTATCTAAGAGGTGACTCGGTAGCTCGTCTACCGAGAATTATGTACATTTAAAATATAAGTTTTCATACATGCCAAAGACTTTTAAAAAGACAATAATCATCTCTAAGCATTAAGTTTGAGAAAAATGTAACCAGTAATTTCTAAAATCATACGTTGTAACATTACTCTTGAGATATAAGTTTTAATCCCTTAACTCAATAATACCATTCTTCAAATGGTGTTCATGTAACAATGCAACCTTCTTGATAAGTACAGTAAATTTCAGACGTCTTTACTAGATTTAAAGAGACTCGGATCCGAGGTAAAATACATGATCTGTTGATCGTTTGTTTGACAGAAAACCCCTTTTAACTATTTCAGTATGAGAAAATTTTTATGTAATGGGATCTATATATATATATATATATATATATATATATATATATATATATATATCATTTGTTAATAAAGAGATGTCATCTTGTTACATATTGAAGTGAGTGCATAAATCAGTTAAATTACCTTCCCTTGTGTCCTATAATTAGCGTAATTATAATTGTTCTAAGTGTTGTGTTGATTTTCAGTTTGTTACAACGTAGGCAGCCTGTATAATTGGCTAGCGTCAATTATTACGGGTTCCCTGGATTTATAACGTAGCCCGGAACGTTATAGTACGTTCTCAGATGAGGGAAACCGCCGATAATCAGGAAAGAATAAAATGTACAACCGCCGAATAAAACTATATAATATAACGTATAAAACTAGTGTTCCGGCAGGAAAGTACGCTATTTCAGGTGGTAATTCTAGAGTTAAAAAATATAGGAAAAAGTCCGGAAATGTTTTGTTCTCCACTTACAACCTGTCAAAAATATTGGGCCGTTTTTTGAATTAACATTTTCTGCAGGATCGTAACATTGTTTCCATCTTATCTTGTTTAAATTCAGATCAAATTTCTCACTTGTATTTGTGTTTAACTTGCGCTTTTACATACATTGTCTCAGAGTTGAAAACTAAAAACTTTATTTGAAATTTTTGTTTATTCATTAGCAATTTAAACAAGTTTTGTATACCAAACACAAAAGATTTTGTTTTCTGACTTGACTTTTCAACAATTTTTTTTTTAACTACTAGTGCTACAGCTCTGTGGCTCTTGTTTTGTGCACTCAGGTCACACAACACACGGAACTATTAATTTTGCTCCAAAATTTGTGTTCTAGAAATTTTCATAATGCATTATCGCACCTTCCAGACAGAAACATTGGCAAAATTTTCAACTCAAGAACAAACCACGAATGCGAGAACTCGAGAAAGCCGTCTTGGCGTACTGAGTGGAACACTATGAAAACTCAGCACGTTAAGAATACCCTAATATGTCTTACCAACGTAGATATCAATTTCCTTACGTAATTGTTTACAGAATTACTTGAAAAAAAGTACTGGTAATCAACGTCGTCTTGGCCGGGTCACAAAGTACACCTACTTTAATTTTATACGTGTATATTACAATGTCGCGTTAGAGATGCAGCAACGGTTTGCGCCTTGTGAATCCGCCTTGCTAAGATATTCCGAGCAACTCGTGTGTTTCTTGAGTTATTACTGGGAATAGAATACGATTAACATTTACAGCTGTTACGATGTAACGTGAAAACACTCACAAAATATCAGTGATAATATAATACAGATTCCGATGAGGTAATAAGTGTGGCAAGAGCGCAACCCTACCTTCATTTTATCTTGTACAAAAATGGTGCAAGTCTACCCCGTTTCCGCAATATTTCGAAACGTCTCAAAATAAAACTCTCAAACTGTCTCAAAACCCAAGTTTATTGACTTTCACCATTTATGCTTTCAAGGGCTTATAGGCTATATTTGAACAGCCGAGCGGGCACAGGGCTATTCTAAACGTTCCAACCAACACACAAACTGTCAACATTAAACTTCTACGGCTGTCAAGAACTTTTTTTCGATTTGTTGCAATCACTTTCGTACGATTTCGTATCGGTTATAACGTGTGGTGTCTATCTCCGTTTTCCTTTAAATCAGTTAAATCATTTGTAATTTCATCTTAGAAATGTTCGAAAAAACTAAAATCGTAAGAACAGAAACGACGAGAAATAGTGTTAAAATTGTTCAAAAATAACATTTTATTAGTGAATTAAAATAATGTTGAAAAATTATTTTTAAAAATTCAATCGTTTTACTTCCATGTTCCATAAGGAAATGGAAGTATGGTGATGGCGAAAAAATCGTGTTCCAGATAAGGGCTGATTTTGATTGTGCTACCCTCAAAACGTGAAGAAAAGTCATTTTTTGAAGTGTGTGTGTGTGTGTGCGCGCGCGTCTGTGTGTAGAATTTTTTTCTATGGAAAACGATAACTGTTGCAAATTCAAACAAAATCAAATACTTTTTTGCATACATGCCTAAATTGTAGAGGACTCCAGGCCTATTGATTTTGGTGAAGATCAGTTAAGGGGGAAGGGGTAGTTTACCTGCAACGTTTTATGTTTTAACAAGAGTAAAGTATTTCATTTTGATAAATAAAGTATTCTGAAAAGAAGGTCATAATAATCCACTGTAGAAACGTAGGTGAAATATCTATAAATGAAAATGGTAATTGAAGGGGACGGGATAATTTTTCTATAAATGAAAATGATAGATGAAGGGTGAGGGGATAATTTTTTATATGTGTACTACGTTATCGCCAACAAAGATGTTAAAATTCCTACTCGGGTTGTCTGGGCGTGGTCTACTGCTTTCTGCAAAACTAAACGTTTCGGCAGTGCCATCGACTGCCATCGTCAGTGAAAATCGAGTGCGCTAACGTGAGGTGGACGTTAGTGACCACAGTACTGTGGTTAAGGCTGAAACAAGTAGTAGAAAGAAGTAGTTTCTATGGAAATATTTCATTTCGAAAATGATTTTAAATATAACTCTTAGAACATGGAAGTCATACCGATATTTTTATATTAAATTGAATAAAAATCGATTTATTCGTTAGGTTTTATAAGAAATTGAATCAAATCGATTATTCGTTAATTCATTTAGAAATCTCTGAAGACGCAGATGCAGCCCGTGAAACGCGCGTCAGGTTATTTAGAACGATAAAAAATAATAATGAATTAAATATAATCTGCCTGTTCCGTTAAAATGTACACACAGAATTTTCAGACGGCAAAGCGCGCGTGCATGCACTCGTATGAGCCTCCAAACAGACTACATAACAATCGACAATGACGATTACGTAAACAAACACAACGACAATCCAAAAATTTCGACAGAATAACAGAATCGATCGATACACAAAACGTTCTAAATATAATACGAATCGATCGATATGCAACGTTCCAAATATACCCGCGGCAGATGCTTGCGAAATAAATTACGTCTGGTGTTTGAGGAAAGAAAGAATTTTGTACCGTAAATTTGATTGTTCTGTGCTCTTGTTACATAACGCAACGTATAAGTGCGTCCAGTTTTTGTCAACAAATATATGTATACAAGCGAAAATCAGGAAAACCGTAACGATGCAAGTACGGTTTTGTACCGTGTCCTAACATGTGTCACGGGCCTGACGACAGAGGTCCTAAAGTTCAGACGAGAGAATCGACTGCAAGAAGCAAGTGAAAAATTTAATTTACCATTTATTCACCGGATCTCAGCAAAAAATTAAAAAACATTAACTTTTGAACGACAAAATACATAGACATAACAGTAATGTTGTTATAGTGTAGAAAAGTGGCCGGCATTGAGGGTTACGAAAGCGTGAGGTGTTTGCAAGCTAGAGGCACTGTGCAGATAATCTACTCAAATGCACCGAGGTGCTTCTACCTTTGACAGAATAAAGAATGGACCACTATAAAAGACAGAGTGAGGTTCAAGACTGATAGTGTAGGACAAATACGAGAAAATATTCAGATGATTGGCGACCTAAGCAGGAACTGTAATACCTATAGAATGCCGAAATTCTGCTGTTCAAATATGGAGTCGTGCGCCATGAGATTACCGTGACAGGCAGTACTGGCGGAGGGGAAAAGAGAAATTACAAAAAAGCTATAGTGAGGAGTTGGTAAACCTTTATACCCTTATAACTCATTAAAACTTTATAAATCGTTTAGTATTACTACTAATATTTCGGGTGGTGTTCGACCGTGGTCCAAGGTGTTCATATATTGTAGGAAACGTTCCAACCGTCCCCACGACGGCCGCCCTGAGTGGCACGGAAATCAACGTCGTCTAGGCCGGTTCACTTTTAAAATTTAATTTTATACATGTGTATTATAATGAGATGCGCTGACAGAGGCAGCAACGATTTGCGCCTTGTGAATCGGCCTTACCGAGGTATTCCGAACAACTCGTGTTTCCCGAGTTATTACTGTGAATAGGTAATACTGTAAATAATCTACTCTTTACTCTTAGTCCTACGTGGGCAATAGAGATCTCTGTTCCCGCGCTAGTGAGGATGGGCATCGTCGGCACGGTTGGGACATTTCACTTTATGAACACCTTGGACCACGGTCGAACAGCCCGCGAAATGTTTGGGTAATACTCACACCGGCTGCGAGAGTTTACATTCTTCATCAGTTTGGGATTACATTAGCCCAGCGCTGTTTCATTATTTGTGCGACATTTGTAACTGATATTTAAAAAATCGCACAGAGTTATCAGAGGCTGTATAAACAATATTTTTTCTGATACCCGAGATAATATTAGATGCAGCAAATACGGTTAGGATTTCTTGCGAAATCCCGTGCCGGCTATATTAACATGTGCAGAGCCCACAAACACTTTAATACACTTTATTTATAGAGCGTTGAGAATCGATATACACGAGGTAAAACGATTTTAATTGGCTGAAGTTAAAGTTCGGTTGACTTTATGGTTTCAAAACCGTACGAAGCCAAAATATAAGTATTATTATGCGAATCCATAAAGAAATTAAACTGAGACGAATGCTAGAAAAAATTAAAATTTAAAGAGAAAATATCTTAACAACAAAGAATGAAAAATATACTGATGATAAAAAGTGTTGTCCTTACTTTTGACTTCGTGATGAAATGAATTACACAGTAAGTTGAAACACAACATTGATTAATATATTTGAAATGTTTCTGACTGCTGCTCAGCTGTCATGAGACGTTTGTCATGTTACTGGTCTCAACTCTCGGTGAACAGAGTATATATAAAGAAAGCATACAATATCGCTATGAGAAATAAACTCGGTCGGCGAGATTGGTATAAAACGTAAACAAAACTGCACAAATTACGTAGGCTACATAATGCTGGGACAGAACTGAAAAAGCCAGCCGCCGGGTCTGTCGCGGTGGACAATGAGAGGCTCATATTGTGTATTATACGAATGATTACCCACCACCGAACGGACACGTCACTTCAACAAAGAGAGGGACACTTCGTGGGAACCGTTTACTCTTTGATAAAGATGAAAAAAATACAGAGGGGAGGATGATAAAACCGCTAACGCAACATTAAGTAGGCCTACCGACATTCGTTTATTTTACTGGGCGAAATGACGACAAAACGATTACTTGAGCCACATGTAGAAACAGTAGCTGTCAACACTTTTAATGGATATCCATAAAATATTCTGTAGTCTCATACAGGGATTTGTAACCTTTTTACATTAAAAAAATCTGTTTCATACACCAATAAAACGACAAGTCTATAATTTGGTAACCACCACGTCACCTCATCCTGTGAAAATGAGTATCAACAGTAACAATTAAGGTAATAGTAGGTGACTGAAGCGTAGTGTTAGCTACATTGCCTTTCCCGTACGCCGAATAGCACAGCCAACAGTCAGCCAGTCTACCCAGCCGCGTATTGTATTCCATTTCGATGACACAAAGGGAAGTCAAAAAACACTATGACGCGTGCGTTAACCTAAACGGACTTTATACGTTTAAGGAGGAGAGAATGATAAATAAGACTATTAACGAAAATACGCGGACGGTCACCAAACACTTGAGGAGTTGAAGAAAAGACAAACACACCCTGAATAAAACTAGAACAGGGTCGGATCAGCAGCTATACGGGAGAACAGAGTTGACGAAGCTTAACTGTAGCTCTACTAGATAAATCGATGGTACAAGCCAGTGGCTCTCATATCAAACGGCCGGTAGACATTTACTGGAAGACCCTTCTCTGTTACTCCGCCTACTCCAAGCAAAATCCTATTCTCGTTTCATTCGGCCTACACCATACTTCCATTTGAATTGATTGAACTTACGTCAAATGAAAACTTGAAAGAATATTTCCAGGAATGTTGTAAGAATGCGGACCTTCGTCCATTTTACAGATATGTCTTTCAAACATATTTTAATCCTGAGTAGACCTATTAGTCATTTCTGTGATTTAAAATGAATTGATGATGTATAAACTAATAAAATATAGGCTGATTAAGTATGATTATATTTAGTTTATTTTTATTTTTTTATTTTAAAACAGTAAACTTCTTTTAGTTTTCTTTCACTGCAAGTCAGTGAATGATGATTTCAAGGAAATAAAAAAACTTTCAAAGAGCAGTGCTTTAAATGTTTGGATCGACCTATATCTGCAAACAAAAGTTTTCAAAAATGAACTTCGTAAAATCAAAGTACAGGGCTAACTTGTCAGATGAATACTTGTAATTCATTCTAGTGATCGGAGCATTAAAATTTAACCCAAAATGGACAGACATTATATGTCATAAGCAACTCCACACATCCCATAGTACATAAGAAAACCAAAAAATAATAAGAAATGTTTTTGAATGTTATTTTTTCCTTACTTTTATATTCACATTATTTTGAATAAATAAATTTGTTTTCTTTGGATAAGTCTGCTTAATTTTTATTTAAATGCCTATTTTATTGACTTGATTATTTCGTAAACTTAAAAAAAAGTTTACTATATATATTGTTGGCACGCCACACTTCCAAGATTTTTCAATTCGGCCCTCAAGTGAAAAAGTTTGGAGACACCTGCTCTACGTGATCATAGAAGAAACACATATACGGCAGGAACTGAATATTATGAGTATAGGCCTACTCGACAGGATTGCCCAGTATCGGCTGAACTGCTGGGAACATCTTTGCCGAATGGACGGAGAGGTGTGGGACATCCGAGGAAGCGCTGGAGTGAATATCTATAGCTTTGCCTGTTTGAGACCGGAACAAACCATCCTTGGTTTACTCCTTGCAGATGATGCTCATGATTTTACTGATATACAGCAGACAGAAGGATGACATAAGTTTGGAAGAAAACTAGAACTTGCCGATCCGATCTCAAAAAGGAACAACAATAAAGTCTACACTTTGTACTGTTACCATTATGAGTTAAGTCTGTGAACTAAATGTCTGAATGGGTGGAACTGAGAGAGAAAACCTGAGTAAGGGCGTCCTTGATCGACAGACGCAAACAAAAGTAATCAAAGACTATAGTAGCTAGCAAAAGCCGTTTACGGATGGAAGTGAAAAAAAAAAAAACAGCGAGAGCAAATGAATACTCCAAGAAAATCCGTTTAACGTAATGGTGTTTGCCTTCGAGCAGAAACGCTCACAAACAGAACGTCGCCTTTCAGCTGGTTTAGTTACTGACAACACACAGGCCTTTTAATAATTTCTTTTTACCAGACAATACGCGTAACGAGACGACATTTAGCTTCTCTCACTAAATGGAACTACACCCACAGTAAGTTTGTGACGTAATAAGCTCCTGCTATCTCTTATCAACGTTACAGTGCGGAGTTAATTCTGCCTCCGAGCTCTTCACATCGTGCTGTGCCATTGTAAGCAAGAAACAAAGGAAACAGTCTTGTCTTGTGCAACGCGATCGGGTCTCGTGATTAGTAAGTAGATCACATACGAACCCGCGAGCTAAAACTGATAAGCAGCCAACACAGTCTAGTGCAGCTCAAGTACACACATATTACTGAAATAATGGGCAATATTGCCGTTGCTGATTAGTTGTATATATTTGGTAAAATTTTGACAACTACAACAACAACAATAATAATAATAACAATAATGTACCATAAAACAAACTGAAATTAAAGTACAAATTTTCAAAAAAATTACGTAAAACCATTTAGCAATTCTTATATATTCCTATACCAACGCAGATCTACTTTCAAAATGTAAACCTTCGTCGTAAAGTTATGCCATAAATGTACGTACAAAAAAAAACGAGATCTTTCTGTACTGAAAACACAATTGTCGTAACTTACAACATTATTATTACAAGGGGAGTAACAGTCCCTCGAAGGATAAAGGTACACAAAAGTGCCCCGCATAGACACCAACGCAAGATGCAGACAAGATTCCCACGTTCCCAAAATACAACTTGGCACAATACTTTATAGCTGAAAACTTCGCTGAAAGCACGATTACCTTATACAGGTACTCGTATGCCAGTTTTTTTCCTTTTTCTGATGGTATTTACATACCTGAGCTAAACAGAGTTGTAATACTGTCGGCTGACAACGCCTTGTTTAGTATGCGACAATTACGAAGGAATAAGTTAATATTTAATGAACGTAAGAATTATTAAATATTTATCGATCTGTTATAAAAAATTCAGCAAAAATAAAACAACCATAGCCGAAAGGCTCGCAGAAACATTACATTTTGTAAAAGCTTCGTTAAAACTTTCACGTCAACCGTTTGATAAATATACTTACAACCACACGAAGTACACTTGAATAAACTACTCTAAAAAAACAAAACAAAAATCGAATACAATAAATCACAAAGATAGGACTCTTTCATAACAGTATATTAAGAAAAAGAAATCACACACACCACTTTAAAACGTCACTCGCGCAAAAATTTAAACAGTAAAAAGCACAACAAATACAGCTAAGAACAGAGCAACACGAGTTGAAAAAAAATGACATCAAAAACCGCTTGACCGCCACAAAACTCCAACTTGTACTGAGGTTTGTTGATGTCCGTTCCCGTTAGGTCAGGCAACAAAAACCAAGGTTAACCACTAGCGACACCTGGTGTCACACAAACACAACACGCCGCGTTTTCCCGTAAAACCGCGGACTCGTCACCAAATAAATAAACAAGTGTCTCATCAGAATACGACCACGGCGACACCAATACTCAAAGCAATGAGTATAAAAATAGCATTACAACACACAATATTATTCATATAGTGTGTATAATACGCAAATCTAACCATTTTCATTCAATTCGGACTTAAATCTCTATATTTTAACATTATTTCACACCGGCTGCAAAGAGTCACAATAGGTTAATTTATATAGTGCCAATCAAATTAACGTACCCTGGTTGCCCAAACAACTATATTTAAATTTCATACTAGTAAGATTGTGTACGTTAATGAAATTTCTATTTGGGGGAAAATTAAGATAACATTTTTAAATTGCTTATAATGAAAACCTGATATTTTAAAATAATCAGTTATATGGGTTTGGGTGGCCTGCTTGGCTACCAATCAAAGGGCGTGTTCCATCCAAGCAGAGCAATCAAATCAAGGCAGGTTTTTCGACCCCAACATTGGCTCGCCTCGTGGAAACGAATACCGAGGGTTTAACACTAAGGTAATAATTGATGGCTTACATACAACAGCGCAAGTCTTCCTTTTAACCCCGCCTTTCCTATACTACTTGGTAGAAAAAAGAAGTCATAATTAATAATAATATTCCTCTTCTTCACTGCAAGGACTACGTTATATAAACCTGATCTGGCACCCACCTCATCCTCGGACGACCAACGTCTCTTCTCCCGATGTCTTTATATTTCAGCGCCGCTTTTGGCAATCGCTCCTCCGCCATCTTTTGGAAATGATAGCACCATTGTCTTGTATAAGTTGAAACAATTGTATTTACATCTTTTACTTCTAGTTCTGCTCTTGTATCGTCATTGCTTTCTTCTTCAGCACTCTGATTCTTGCCGTATTCCCTTTTCGTCATGACCCACACCGCATTGGTATATGTCAATGTGTGTATTGCAAGTGTCATAAAACTCAATTCTTGTGCTGTTTGGCTTTTATTTCTAGGACTTCTATGAATCGTGCCACAAATATTCCTAAATTTATTTATCCTGTCTCTATAATATCATATTCAGACTAATAGCTTACTTCGCATCCCTGATATTTAAAACGGCTCACCTGTAGTAAAGTATTGTTGTTTATAAGTATATTAGTCCTCACTGGCTATATACCTTTAAAAACCATAGTTTTAGTCTTTTTCTCTCAAGTGAATACTCTCTTGCTACTTACTGAACTGAAACATGGAGTTTTGTAAATCATCGTACATAAATCAATTAACATTGAATCGGCTTAATAAATTTGAATCGGCTCAATTTCTATGGGTTCTCTGCTACATGCAGATGACATAGTTAATAACATATTTATTATTAATATAATACACCAGACTCCTAAATTTTGTATTATGAAGTTGTTATTCTAATTACATATAATTTTACTTAAACATACGATGAAAATGACAATTTCGATTACAGAAAAAATAAAGAACTATCGTGACTGCACTTTACCAAGGCACTTGGTTAGGCAGATCATTGGATTTCGCAATTTTACGTTGAAAGATAAAATTCTTGAGACGATACTGACCACCATATTAGATGCGTATATATTCTAATATTATGTATTACATATCGTGGCGTTATTGGTAAAACTGCCCACTAATGTGAATTTACGGAAAACTGAAATTAAAGGTTTTCAAGTGCAATAATAAATCACGAAACTGATTTGGAAGGTTAATTTTTATTATTAATACTTTTTTATTGATTACATAGCTGTTAAAAAAAGAAAAAGTAAAAGAGAAATGCATAAAAATGTCGTTTTCGAAGCATTTTCGAACGTCTTTAAAACGTGGGCGTGGGTAGTTTTACCACTAACCGCTCTATTCTTAAATCAGTTTTATTCTTTTTATTTTGTTATACTTTTTATTATGAAGAAAAACGCCCTCTTCCTCAATTTCGGAAACGGACACATTCACTACAATCTCGAATAATACGAAATATTTCGAAAAAGTGGGTTTTTATATGTGCCATGGGAAACAAAACAAAGCGATCGAGCCACCTATCCGCTATAACGTCCACGACTACAATCCTGTTAAACAAATTCTGTCGGTTTCGTGTTTTATAACAACCGAAAATTTAACATGGTTGCACACAATTTACTCTACCATTTTTCTGTATCTCTTACTTGCGTACATACTGTGCGTCGATGGGTAGCAAACCCATGACGTGATTGGTAACGCCGTTTTGGATTCAGCACGTTCAAACGGATGCAGCGATTCGTTCAATAATCGATAGGCCACGTGGAAGCGAGTACTAGTCACAGACAAATCGCGTTAGAGCTGTTCTAATAAAAACGGTCTGACACTCAATTAAACTCGTCTGACGTAAGAATTACAAACACGTCAACGTCAACAGAAGAAAAACGTCCACTTACGTCAGCACATTTATTATTATGGACACACACACATCTAATACTATGACAATGCACGGGGTCAAAGACGTATTGTAATATAGGTCAAAGCTGTTGCAAACGAATGACCCACTGCGAGACGAGCAAAGTTAATTAAAGACGAAATTTCAGACGGGTTCTAGAAAGCAGGGTAGTGGTGAAATTATCTTTGTGCGCAAATTATGCCGAGCAAATATGTAAATTTCTGTTACATCTCTCTGGACCATCCCAGAATATACGAAGATATCTTGCCCGCTAATTATCGTAGCCTCTTACATCTTCCGTCTTCTAAACGTCGGTACGTAAGGTTTATCACAAGTTCTATCATAAACTTTTAAACACCCTTGCCCTCTTCTGGGGCACGATCCCGTGATCGTAGTTATCGGTTCCCACTCAATGTACGCATTCCACCGATTCTGTAAATCATGTCACTTGTTCCTTGTGATAAAGTCTGGAATTGCGTGTTTGAGTCCATATTAGAGATTTACCAAAACAGTTTAGTAGGTTACTGAAATCCTATATTTCAGGAAGATATTTCCGAATAAAACACGAGAACTGTTATTCTGAATGACAAGAAATCAGAACTGGCGTTACACAAGGCACCGTAATTGTTACCAGTTCGCTACCAGCGTAGGACCAGTTCTATACCTGCTGTATACGAATGATATACCGACCTGTGAAGGGGCTGTAATTGCTACCTTTGCTGATAACGCTGCCGTTATTGCAGATAGTAACAGTAAGCAATTGCAGGAAGTATTGAAGAAGCAACTGACAAACTACAATCTGCCACTGACAAAGTCAATTCTTCGACTAAAAGATGGTGGATAAAACTGAATGAAGGCAAGTAAGTGCACGTTAATTTTACCAGTAGGAAAACTAATTACCTGCCTACAGTTATCAATCAACAAGTGACACCACATGAAAACAACGCTAATTACTCAAGATGACATTACATGTAGTAGAGGCAAAATAGCATTTAAAAAAGATGTTTCTCCACCCTTAAATTTTTTTGCTGGAATAGGTTAAGTAAGCAGAAGTAAGTGTACAGTTAAAATTTTTACAAAATCCTGCTTGTGCGCCAAAAGATAAGTGAATTTTAGTGCATTTTTGGTGCATCGTATAAGTGTATCGACCATAACTTCGGTTCTATTGGGCGTATCGAGACCAAAAAAAATTCAACATACTCGTTATGAATTAACAAATCAAGCTGGGTTAGTAGTGCTACCTAAAAAGGTCAACATAACCTCAAAAAAAAAATTAAACTTCATTATAATGCAATTTTCCTTTAAAATTCGATTTCTCTTGAATTAAAAAAGATAAAATCAATTTCTTTGAACCAAAATATTTGTTTTTTATTGTAGAAACTTAAAAAAATTTTGAAAACAAAAATTTAATTTTTCTGGCTAAAATCTCAAAATTTTAAAAAATTTTGATTTGCTCGCCATTTTATGAGAGATGATCCCAGTAAGGTTTTTTGTTTTTCAAATCGTAGATTTTTTTATGTACTTAATTGCTATTATCATTAAAAAAAATTTTAATTTTTTTTTACCTATTTTATGCCATTTTATATATACGTACCGGTTTCCAAGGTTATTTCTGTATGTTACAATCTAACCGGGTTATATTACTTTATATTCATGTATTTATGATACCTTTTGTAATGTATATCAATTGTATACATATATTAGTACATACATAACTTAAAAATTTTTTTTAAGCATTTAATTCTTAAAAAATGACATATATACATATTTTTTACTCAATTTACAAGTTATTTTATGTTTCCATTGTTATAACATGCTAAATAATAATTATATTCAATGAAATATATTTGTATGGCTTAAAAAAGTTCTTTATTTTTAATAATCATTTTTTATACATAACAGTACATATAGTAAAACAAATTATTATTTTTTACATTTAATCAGTTTCTCCTTATTCTTTTTTTATCTGGAGGCCCCTCTTCATCATCAACTGAGGCATCGGTCGTGCCATCGGAAAAAATTGCATCTTCTTCTTCTTCTTGATCGTATTGATCCCTATAAAAATGTTCAATAAATTGAAGGCTGCTTTCGCTTTCGCTTTCCAGAATGCTTATGTCGCCTTGCTCACTGTCTTCCTTATTTTCTTCTACAGTTTCAAGGTCACCTGGTTGTTCATTATTAGTACAATTAGTACCCCGACAGAAACGACACATTGAACTGCAAAATTTGCCTTTGGCTCTACAAGAACAGTTTCTTGTCTTGCACCCTTTCTTGCAGGCGCATTTCACGTTCCGAACTAAATAGTCTGGTAACGGATCATTTTTCATTGTAATGGGCAAAAGACCTTGTTCTTCTATCAGTTCCCACCCATATTCTAAAGGACTTTTATCCGAATTACCAAGCTATTTTTGTATTTGTAAATATACTCGAAGCGAATGGTATTGTAAAGCTTCTGCTGTAGGTGGTAAACCAGATAATTTGCAAGCAATATCCATATCAGACAGAACCCTTTTCTTAAAACACAAATATCTAATAATATTTAAACCAGATTTGTCAGATGACTCATATCCATACATAACCTTAACAAAGGTTTCGCTTGCTGCATATAGGCAAATTATACTAGCATCTTTCTCATAAAAATAGTGTATATCCTTTCCTTTAATAATGCTGGATGTTTCTGAATCGTATCAATAACATTTTTTTTACCATGATAATAAAATGCAGACGTGGTGTCACAGCCAGAAAATGCATGAATAAATAATATACAATCTCTAAAATCGGGATATTTAAAACTATACTGAGCATAATATACAGTTGAATTATCTTTCGTACTTTTTTGTAAGTAAATACTGCCTGGTACAGTTTTACCTAATTCTGTTAGAATAACTAATAAATCTATATCTTCTCCTATAATAAGAACTTCATTATCACTATTTTTGGCCCCAACAGCTGCACGAACAATATCTGTATCAGCATCATCTGTACATCATCACCATTGAAAGCGAAAGCAGCCTTCAATTTATTGAACATTTTTATAGGAATCAATACGATCAAGAAGAAGAAGAAGAAGATGCAATTTTTTCCGATGGCACGACCGATGCCTCAGTTGATGATGAAGAGGGGCCCCTCCAGATAACAAAAGAATAAGGAGAAACTGATTAAATGTAAAAAATAATAATTTGTTTTACTATATGTACTGTTATGTATAAAAAATGATTATTAAAAATAAAGAACTTTTTTAAGCCATACAAATATATTTCATTGAATATAATTATTATTTAGCATGTTATAACAATGGAAACATAAAATAACTTGTAAATTGAGTAAAAAATAAGTATATATGTCATTTTTTAAGAATTAAATGCTTAAAAAAATTTTTAAGTTATGTATGTACTAATATATGTATACAATTGATATACATTACAAAAGGTATAATAAATACATGAATATAAAGTAATATAACCCGGTTAGATTGTAACATACAGAAATAACCTTGGAAACCGGTACGTATATATAAAATGGCATAAAATAGTTTTAAAAAAATTAAAATTTTTTTAATGATAATAGCAATTAAGTACATAAAAAAATCTACGATTTGAAAAAAAACCTTACTGGGATCATCTATCATAAAATGGCGAGCAAATCAAAATTTTTTAAAATTTTGAGATTTTAGCCAGAAAAATTAAATTTTTGTTTTCAATTTTTTTTAAGTTTCTACAATAAAAAACCAAATATTTTGGTCCAAAGAAATTGATTTTATCTTTTCTAATTCAAGAGAAATCGAATTTTAAAGGAAAATTGCATTATAATGAAGTTTAATTTTTTTTTTGAGGTTATGTTTAGGTAGCACTACTAACCCAGCTTGATTTGTTAATTCATAACGAGTATATTGAATTTTTTTTGGTTTCGATACGTCCAATAGAACCGAAGTTATGGCTGATACACTTATACGATGCACCAAAAATGCACTAAAATGCACTTATCTCGTGACGCACAAGCAGGATTTTGTAAAAATTTTAACTGTACACTTACTTTTACTTACTTAACCTATTCCAGCAAAAAAGTGGACGGAGGATAAACATCCTTTTTCGGTATGTTTTGGTGCTATTTTGCCTCTACTAATGCCAGGTTACGCTGGAAGGTACACGTAAATACGAAAAGAACTGAACTTCAACAGAATTTCAGAAAAATGTACCGTCTCCTCGGGTGACATAAGGAGTTACCTGTACATAATAAAGTGTTGCCATATAAACAAGTTCTTAAACTTGTCTGGGCATATGGTTTACAACTCTGTGGATTCACGAAGAAAAGTAACAGAAAAATTATACAGACATTTCAAAACAAATTGCTGAGGTATACTTTTGACCCATGGTACATAAGAAAGAGGACAGTCCTCATGAGGACATTCATGAAGACTTGAACACTACTTCAGCCGAAGATGAAGTTCAACGATTCGTCAAGAAGCATGAGAAACGTCTGCATAAACACCAGAATGTCCAGATGGCTCAACTTCTCGACAATACTGAACTTGTGCGAAGGTTAAAGAGACTTAGGCTACACAACTGACTTAGTGCAATGTGTCAAGTGACAGGCGTCACAAGAACAAAGTGATTAGTTTTTACAAGAGTGCGCCATAGGACGCTCATCCTCCACCTTGTAATTATTTGTGAGATGTAAACTGATAAATGGGCTTAGCGCAATCTCAATAAAATCAATAGGAAAATAACATTTCATGTGCGATTTCTAGGAGGAGGCAAAGACGTTTGCTTGTATTTTCATCTGCCAACGACTTAAACTTACAAGCCGACAATTCTGTAGCTCTGACTTGGTTACAAAGTTGTTTTTACAAACACATTTCAGAGAATATGAAAGACAATCAGTGGTTGAACAAAATTTATGGGAAAAACTGTCTGCTGTACACGCTTCAGTCTTGCAAAATTAAGGTAAACTCGACGTCCAACTCACAGCGGAAACACGATGTTCTCGACGTAACCGCAGACGGTGATCCGTACCAATCGATGCAGTGTCTGAAACGACTGTACTACACACAACGACGTGTCTGTCACGATGGTCGAACATCTGATCGAAACAAATGACAACTAGATGGATTTCCTTCAAAGACTGTGTAGAATGTCCGGCCTTTAGAATGTAGAAAAATGAACAAATCGGGAACCAAACGAGTAGAACAGAAGCCATAAGCGATCCAAATACTCGGATATGTTACAAACAAGTTGTAAGGAAATTGCACGAACGATACCTAAAAGATCATAGTAAAGTAAACTACTGAACGAACCGATTTTATTCAGGCTCGAACGAACAGATACGACCAACACACCATTTTGGTGAATCTTGGGAACCACAGATACGAAATAGTAAAAACCATTAACGTATCCCAGTTCATTGGTATCATCATCAGCCGTGGCTCTTCAACCCTTGGTGGGTCTTGGCCTGCACCAGAGTCGATTCCGTTCTCCCTATGGTATGCCCTGGCTTTCCAGTTCTTATGTTCAGGTTTCCGAGGTCCTCCTCTATCTGGTCTTTGAATCTACTTCGGGGTCTTTCCCTTTTTCTACTACCTACTGGTTTCTGGTAGAAAATATGTTTCGTAGGCTGTCCTTCCTCCATTCTCTCTATGTGTCCAACCTACCTTAGCCTGTATATATTTGATTATCCTGACAATGCCGGCTCTTTGTAAAGATGGAATAGTTCATAATTATAGCGCCTGCGCCACATTTCATTTTCTTGTAGGCCTACAGTTCACTGGTAACCAACTGAAAATACTACGGAAGAATATTACGGGTGTGTGTACAAAGTAGCTTAGCTGTGGTTCATTACAATGTTACACCATAGTTCCCTCGCCTGTACACAGACGAAGTGCCTCAAATCTCAAACGAACCTACTATCCACTCACCCACCTACCTAACCTACGAGCTTGGTTCCGATGTCATTACAACACTTTATGAATGTATAACGTCATCGTCAAATCAGCACTGACCTACTCCTCAGGAACAAGACTGTGATCACCAAGAACTAGGTGCTAAATGGAAACCGCCGGAATAAAAATATTAAGGAAATATCCCGGAAACCTCCGGCTCCGGTACGATGAAGTCATACGAAATCATCAATACTCGGACGAGGACACGTCAAATCACACGGACAGAAAACGTACGCAGATTGGCAGAGTTGATATGGTGCGAGATTAGTGGTAGACGAAGCATTTGAGGTTATTGCATAAATGACGGGACGATGGAATCCCCACAGAAGAAGATGGAGGAAACAGTAGGACTGCCTAATAAAATAGGGGCGGAAGAGAAAGACGACAGGACGACGGTAGGATGACGAGAGAAAAGAAGAAAATGATGGCGAAGGCAAAGGCTACAAAAATTTCGCCTAATCTCTCGTTACTTCCTCCTTAATTCCCATAAACCTATACCGCACTAGAGAGCGGTACTTATCTGCTAACTGCCTACGCCCAACCGGCAGGAAGTACGGTTATAATCATGCACGCTGTCGTGGCGTGCGTCGTACACGTGTATAAACCGACTGACGCAGACAAAGAGAGAGAGGTCGCTTCTGCAGTCGTATGTGACGTGAGTCGCCTACCAGATGGCTAATCGCAGTGCCTTCTCTTTCTAATCAAAATGCGTGCTCACGAAGAAGCTCTTCTTTGAGTGGCTCTCCTTTACTCTGTGCAAACACGAACAACCGATGGATAGTCTGCAGCGCCCACACGAGTACACGCGCGTGTTTACGACTTAATAAATTAATAATAATAATAATAATAATAAAAAGAAGAAAACTTTTAAAATACGTGTCACGTACAGTCCAAACGGAACAGCAGATGCTTACACTGGAATGGATAAATTGAACTGAATGAGCGGAAAATTTTAGTTTATACACTTTTGTCATATATTTTGTGACCGTTTTCTTAAACTCTTCCCATAAATTCCAAACACATAAAACAGCTGTATTCTAACAAGCTAATTTTGGCACCGACAACATACACCCCCGAGTGCAACGTTTCATGAACAAACGCGCACAGATCGCCAAATGGGCGAGAGACGCTGAAACTGATTTCCTGAAGTAGACGTAAACGTTGCTTCATTATATTCTACAAAAATATCGACCTGCGACAGAAATAAGTAAAAACGAACTGGTCTGTAACTAGAAGATGTTTGGCACTCGCTCATTTTAAACGAAAAATTTCGTCTTTCTGCTCCAAGGCTAAAATTAAGCTATAATGAAATTCTTGGAACATAAGTTAAATGGTACACGAAAACAATATTTGAACTCTCGTGATCTGAAAATTGTAATGGCATCTCGAAATTATGTTAAAAAAACACCCTACAAATCCCAGCTTACAGGTTAGTTAGGACAAATAATTTAGCTATCGTATTATAAATTGATTGTTAAAACAGCTGTTTCCTGATTTGAATTCAATTTTGCGTCTGGACAGTATAGTACTGCCAACTGTAGTTTTTAATAGACTGTATTAGAACACATGAGTTAATGTTGTTAAAATTATTTTTATTTATTAACCGAATAAACTGTTATTATTAATAAATAAATAAATGGTTTCCAGAATATTACCAGAATAAGAAATTTCTTACATTTTTTGTTCTGTTCCTTCTTCAATAAAATTTTATTTTTTATAACGTTCATTTCCTTTTTATTGACTTGAATTACATCAAGTTTCTCAGAATTAAATTCTTCATAAATTGTATTACAAATTTTCATTTACTTATTGGCAATTTAAACAAGTAAATTCACATCAAACTTACAAAAAGGGGGTTTTTCGACATAAATTTTTCTTAAGATTTACGAAACTTTTCTACCCAAGAAACAGTTCTGCGAACCCTTTTTTTTTCAATTTTTCAGTACGGCCTTGGAGCAGAAAGACGAAAATTTTCTCAAGCCATGAGTCGAAAACGAAGCGTTTTCGGACCTATGTTTATATGAAATTTCTTCTTTATTTCAGCCTGTAGAATGCATTACTCAAATTTGTCTCATTCCTCATGAGACTCCTGTATGTCTCATATTTCAGGCACACTTTATAATCTCTTTTATACTAGCCTAATAAAATTGAAATGATCGTCTCAGTGTGGAAACTGCCATACGTCTCATTAAAAGTCGATAAGGAAACAATAATGCTCCAAAGTTCGGTACTGCATAAATCTGACCCACCCTGGCAGGCAGACAGTGAAACCTTCACGATCGGGCTATAAAGCTGACTACCTACGAAGTCACGTTCTCCAGACGTTTCGACCACAACCGCAGTCCATCCTCAGTGGCGAAATCGTTCTGCTTGTTGACTTCTCCGCATACTGCCGGAAGTCACGAAGCAGCGTTGTGACTGAGGGTGGCCATCTCAGTTATGGTCAAAGCGTGCGACAAACGCGACGCGTTCGGGCAACGGCTTTACGGTCCCAAAAATTTGTAACGGAATAAAAGTAACACGAACCGTTGAAGTTGTAAACTCCTTACGAACTGTAATTTTCTTAAATATAAATTAACTCAACTGAACAGCTAAACTACAATCATCGTCATCATCAGCCGTGGCTCTACAAGCCTTGGTGGGTCTTGGCCTGCTCCAAGAGTCGACTCCATTCTTCCCTATTGCGTGCCCTGGCTTTCCAGTTTCTTATGTTCAGCTTTCTGATGTCCTCCTCTATGTGCTCTTTGAATCTAATTTGGGGTCTTCCCCTTGCTCTACTACCCATTGGTTACAGCTTAACTACAATACAAAGGCTATTACTAGGACTGCTACTTACGTTACAGAAGTCTATTGTACGGTTTTCATAGTCTACTAAACGAGTCAGCAACTTACCTGTAACACAAGAAAAACAAACAATTTAATAATTTTTGTTACCATAATAAATATAATACTTATCGGCAAGACAAACTTGATCACTCAATAGGCCTACTTTGAAACACAGTATTACTGTCAAGAAACGTGAGGCAGGAAAAGACATGAAATAGATGGGAAGAGAACAGGAACAAATTGAAGGCAAAGACTTTTTTTCTCTCAATAAAAAAAAAAATGGGCGTATAGTGGAACACATACCTGAAGTGAGAACTTCAGAAGCGAGTCAACTGACTCAACGTGTAAAGGCTGTTCGTATGTATTTGTATTAAGAGAGACTGCTATAAATAATTAAGATTCAAATAATAGTGAACGGATAATTAAACGAGACAAGGGCGTAGTAGTATCTACATGTATTTTATTATAAGAAATAGATATTTACACTGAACATAAATAAAATCATATCACACGTCGTATTATATTCAGCATACATACATATACAAATAATGTTTTCCAATGTAACAATATGATTTACTATCAGTTATTTTCTCTATGTTAGCAGTCTTCATAACAACGAGGCCTTTCGGTTTCGCAACCATTATCGACAAAGTTAATATGATTTACGCAACACGTAATTGGAAAGTAGAATACGACATGCGCAGTAACCTATAATAATTCAATGTTTTAAAAATTATACACTAGCTAAATTACTAAATTGTATTTTGAAACACAAAAAACATTCAGCCAAAAATAATATAAAAAAAGCTAGAACCGAACTCGAAGATCAACTAAAAGACGTAAAAAATCGGGCGGGGCTGTGTCGGGGCGCACGGCCGTCGGTTTAACGTGAAACGTCTATGTCAGCGAGTCGCTTTTAGCGTATTGGATTGAAATGAAAACGAGACATTGACTGCGTACCAAATTTTATTTTAACATAAAACAGACACTGAATGGTACATGATATTTATTTCGACTAATATTCGACGACGATTTTGTTTAACATTGGCCTGTGATATGAGAAGTAAGAGACATAAGGTATAATATCAACATCAATGTGTCTGGTGAACGTACAATCGATAGTGGTATTGCCCAGTGTTGTTGGTTCTGTGGGCACGTAGTTGAGGCCGAATTCATTCTTCATGAAGTCAACGAGGTAGCTGTTGTGTCGTGGATCGTTATTGAAGTCGCCACAGAGAACGATCGGAGTCTCCGAGTCTGGTCGAGAGCTCGGTAATACTTTTGTCAAGTTCGCTGAATATGGCAGAAGCGATTGATAAAGACATAGCTTAACATCTTCGGCCGACGCTTTGTGATGTATATATACGGCACCGAGGATAAACAGCGTACGATCTCCGACTTTCACGTCCACCAGGCATATGTCGCCGACGTTATGTTTTCTCAAGACAGAATTGCCGCAGAGACTGATGGCATCGACGATGATTTCTCTGCAGCTCGTGAAGCTTTGTAGGTTTCTGTAGATTGCAGAACCTCCGGCTGCAGAAACTCGCGCCAGCGGCGGTTCGGACAAGGTAGACGGACTCTCTACGATATTCAAGCGCGGTGTTATTGTTTGCTTTTAGTTCGAAGCCGTTGAGCTGCACAGTGTTCGCGCAATCCATCCAAGTCTCGCTAACTGCCATGTAGTCGGAATGTTTGAGTATGCTGTCGTTTTCAATATCTCCCGCGTGAGCCAACAAACTTTGAGCATTGAAAGCAGAGACGATCAAAACTAGTTGCCGTCGTCGAGGTAGGTCGTCCCCGTCCATAAAGTTTCGGTCCTCGAGCATCTTGCGCGTGGTCGACTGGGTCTGCTTTACACTACGAAACATGTTGTAGATACCTTCGACAACGCGGATGCGAAGCATCTTCACGGCCATGTAGAGAACGTGGTCAGGATTTGCACCACGCCGATCGGTGCGTCGAATCTCGCTGGTTGACATCATGTATGGAGTGACTCGCACGTTGAGGTCGAACTGGCGGGGCACACCGTAGTATATTTGAGGGAAGGATAGTTCCTCACCGTTAACATCGTAGATTATGTTAATCGGAGACGAGTTCTGCCCCGGGGCAATGTCCAAACATTGCTCCTCATTCCATAGCATCGTATGTTGTCTGGCGAGCAGGATCTCCGATTCGGGGGCAGAGTCGGGGTCGATGGACTCAATCTGATACTCGGGCCCGATATTGTCATCCTCGTCGTTGTCGAACGGACTCCAGTCAATCTCTATGTTGTAGTGCTTGTACAGCGGCTGGTTTACCAAGTAGCGCAGCCAAGCCTTGATCACCGACTTGCGTACGAAACCGCTCAGATAATTGGATTTGTGGATGAGCTTCTTCTTTATGTTGACGTTGAAGGCAAAGTCGTCGTCTATCCGCCTCGGTAGTTGCTGCACCAGTTGTTCACATCGACGGGTACGTTGATCACCTGGCCGACTATACCATAATTACCTTCGTAGCGTAGACGACGAATTGCATAAAGGGTAAGCGCGGCGAAATCAACCAACACTGATCGGGTCAAGCGGCGGCAGGCCGTCCGGCTTCGGGGGATATCGAAATCCGTTCGAGCGCGACAGCGTCGGGATTTTATTGGCATCTATCGACTTGCTACAGGTACTGCATAAACGAAATTCCGCTACATTTTCGCCGGGGAATTTAGTCTGAAGAAGAGGAATGTTACGAGCTTTCGCCTTCTTTAAATCTCTGTCGAACCAAAGTCGATCACAAACGCTGCAAGATAGACCAAACGGATTGGTTTCGAATACCGTTTTGAAGCGTTCGTCCGCTGCACGCCAATGGTCCTGCATCGCATCAATTCGAGTGATGTTGATATCCATCAGCTCGGAGACGTCTTCGACAGATGTATGGGTGTTATCTTCACTCGTTATGTCCATTGGTTCGGGGACAGCAGCGGTAGAGGTGCTCGCGCCGTCGACGTCGTTCACTGAGCGCACCGTGCCAGCTTTGCGACGCTCCCGAAACAGTCTCGCTCGCTCGGCACCGGACATTGGGTACCTGTGCGTGACCCATAGCCTCCTCTTTCCAACGATATGCGTAATTTATATTTTCGGCTGGCTTTTGCGCGGGCTGAGGCTGACATATTGAATGTCTACAGTTTTTTACATGCTTACTTTAAGTTTTTACATAGAAATATTGTCCAAAATACACTTATTATTACTTAAATCGATCGATCTCTACAAACTCTATACACAAACACACGAATCATCGCGCTACCACGTCTGAGTCCTGAGTTACACTGAATGGAAAGGAGCCAGAGCGCCGGTTTTGGCCAATCAGCGCTGTGCCCCCTCCCCACCAACCCGCTCGCCGCGACGCGAACTTACGGTCGTATCAGCGAGCTGACCATATATGTTAAAAAATGACACCGCACTTACGTCTCTGAGACTAATATTTAGGGAGCTGTTAAGGCAAGACGATATAGACCTTTTCGTTACGGTACAAATTTCTGTTCTGGTACCCGTATGTTTCGGTGTGATTTTAAAGACGTTTCACGTCAAAAGTAAACAAAGATATAAAATTATAGGCCTAATAAAAAATGGCTGTCACTGATTTTAAATTATTCTTATTAATTAAACGATCTGAAAGTTAAGTAAATATTTTAGGCTAACAACGAATTAATTACGTACAAGAACAGGATTTCAAAATTATTCAGCTCGATCTCACAGCATGTGAGTACATTTTATTTTATCGAAAATAAAAATAAAATTATTTTAACATTGAAAATGTTTATAAGGACGTTTCGCACATTTGAAAACGACCGCTGGTGCGTGAATCGAAAATGGGAACAGGTGAGTTTCCATAGAAACTACTTCTTTGTTGTCAATAACGTAGTACACATATAAAACTTCGCTTATGAATGCGACTACATTTAACTTATAATCTGTACATTGGTGAATGAAGAATGAATTCATTGATTGGTGAATGAACATAAATATATATATTTTTTAGATTTATTGAAGCATTTTCAATGCCCTTCTCTGTGCATTGCATTTGTGCAATGCCTTTTACTACTTACCTTATTCTTGTAATACTATTTAAACATCTACAAATGCTCATATACTTTAAAATATTACGTTTTGTTCAAAGCACACATATTTGTGGCAGTGGACATATTTTGGGTAGCTGTGTGGTGTGAAGAGGTTTGATTGACCTGGCAACACTGTTTTTTGTTTCAGCTTTTTCGTGCGCGTTGAACCAATTTACTGCCCTTAGTGCCGTATATGAAATTCTCTATTAAAAAATACGTTATCAAATGGACCTCTTTTATAGCTTAGAACTGAACAAGTAATATGGCTACTCTTTGACGGATTCAAACGACGTCAAAAACACAACAACGCCATGCTTCCAGACACGACATACGCGAAATGACTACACATCTTAATGTGACCTGTGGCAAAAGAGATTCGATCGATAACTTTACTTCTTCTTTGGAGTAGAAATGTTTGGAAAAGTGATTTCGAAAGGACGGAATATTCTTCCACCGCTGGCCTTCGGACACCCACAGCAGGGCTCGACTCGCGCACCCGAAGGGAAGTAAAAACGTCTCATCGTCGTCGTAATTGTAAGCTATTTTTGCTCTCCGTTATGGTACAATTCTTAGGTCGTGTTTCTTCCGCATTTTCACATTTTTTTGTCTTATATCTTTCATACTAGAAATATTTTGTCTCTTTTTATGTCTTCATTTTATGTACAGCCTTTCACCATTCTCAGAAACTTCAAATTTGCCGAGCGTATTCAAATTTTTTTCCTGATATACTGCAAGGTCGTCCTGCATCACTAGAGGTGCTACCATTAATCTATACAAATTTTAACTCCCTTCTTTACTTGCCTTGTTCTTGTCATATCACAAATGTATTGGAATTTTCCTAGCATGTTCTCGGTTTCTCTGTCTTTGTTACTGATGTCAGACGCACGAATACAAGACTGAGTACACGGCTATAAGGCGGCTTGGAGAGGGGATAGCTATCTTTGCACTCTGCACTCGTAAGGATAAACAGAGGTTAAATCTTCAATTAACATAGATTACTACCTACGAGGTGTGGATGATCTCTCTTTTTTGTCTCTCCCCCTGTGTCTTACACTTTACAAACAGATGATGATATCTACTGTTTTAAAATAACACTAGTGTTCATATATGGTTCATTAAGACATGTAATTCAGGCGAACGAATATCAAGGCCTTCGGTTTGCGAGAAACACTTGATTTGATTAAAAAATTAAGCGGTCCTCGTGATTTCATATCAAGTTGTGTTTTGTGCAATGTAGAAGAAAAAACTATGTACTTGAATACCCGCGATATACAGTACTTTAAAAAACCAAGTATTTACACCATTTTGTACCCCGAATACCGGATATATTTCGTCGTTCACTGCACTAAATATTTTTGTGTTCGATTGTACGAATTTTCGCGCACCCGAACTACACTTGGTCCCAATTAGTTCGGTTTAGTGACGCTCTACTGTAATCGAAACGAAAGACTTATAATTGTATAAAGATACAATATAAAACATGTTTACAATTATTCAGTAAAAGATAACTGCGGGAAACAGAAAATATTGTTGAACTAGAGAAACGAGATCTCATCAGATCTGACTCGACCGTTTGGCTTTTATATATCTTCTGTCAGTTCGGGGTATGTCTGGCTATAATGTTTGCAACACACCAACCGATTTTCGTAAACCGGTATGCATATCTATACTTTTACCCTACAGAACCATATCGGCTGCTTGTCCATCCAAAAATGGGGGGTTGGAGGCAAAAAAAAGGGGGTCGTGAAAAAAAGCCCACGTGGGGTATCAATTTACAGGGAATTTTAACCACAATCTGAATATAGTGTTCATGTTTGAAAATTTAAAAATTCTGTGACGTCACGGACCAAAAAGTGGGTGAAATTTATTATAAAATCGCAAAAATTCAGGTAGGGAATCAAATTAAAGAGAATTTTAACTAACATCTGAATGTAGTGTTGATTTTTGGAAACTTCAAAATTTGGGACCTCAGGCCCAAAAAAGAACGTGGCCCAATACGAAGAAAAACGTGAAAATCAGCAGGGTGTCAGTCTAACGGCAATTTTAACTAAAATCCGATTGTTTAGAATTTTTAGTGTACGATTGTATTTAGTTTATTGTACGCTTGTGTGCTCTACAGTTGTTATATTACTAAAGAAATAGTAGAGAAATCATCAGGATTTTTAAATTTTTTCCATAATTGAAAAATTATTTAACATCGAAATTTATGTAATAATAAATGTACTTCCCTAAAAATAGTGAGAGTTCTGCAGCTCAGGGAGCATAGTTGTTAATCATACCGAAATTTTTACAGAATCCAACAGGTTAATGATTTATATAAGACACCTTATTGACTATACAAATCACCGGTGTACCGCGTTGCCTGTCACCTAGCTACGCGATATCGTAAAGGAGGGCAAACCGACAATGACACCGTGTAAAGGAAGCTATAAATAAATAATAATCTATTATCTAAACGGAGCAGCAACAACAGCAGTATGAATGGAAGGAAGAGAAAGTGGTACTACACAGTACTATACAGCGGGTACGCTGCTAGCTCTCTCCCGCTGACCTTGTCATTGCTCGCCTCGCCGCCGAACAATCTGTACACACGTACATATACGTATATCATCACCATTATTCCCATCATGTTCACAGTTTCACAGTCGAGTGAATGCCTCCAGTGACGCTTGACAGCAAATTTTACCCGGTTTACTGTTCCGCAGCAATTAACCGCGTCAACCCTCTAACTTGCAAAGCCCCCTTGTGGTATCCGTTTCAGCAACTTCGTCCTGAAATGCATATATACGTATATCATCACCATTATTCCCATCATGTTCACAGTCGAGTGAATGCCTCCAGTGACGCTTGACAGCAAATTTTACCCGGTTTACGGTTCCGCAGCAATTAACCGCGTCAAGCCTCTAACTTGCAAAGCCCCCTTGTGGTATCCGTTTGAGCAACTTCGTCCTGAAATGCGTATATACGTATATCATCACCACTATTCCCATCATGTTCACAGTCGAGTGAATGCCTCCAGTGACGCTTGACAGCAAATTTTACCCGGTTTACGGTTCCGCAGCAATTAACCGCGTCAACCCTCTAACTTGCAAAGCCCCCTTGTGGTATCCGTTTCAGCAACTTCGTCCTGAAATGCATATATACGTATATCATCACCATTATTCCCATCATGTTCACAGTCGAGCGAATGCCTCCAGTGACGCTTGACAACAAATTTTACTCGGTTTACGGTTCCGCAGCAATTAACCGCGTCAACCCTCTAACTTGCAAAGCCCCCTTGTGGTATCCGTTTCAGCAACTTCGTCCTGAAATGCATATATACGTATATCATCACCCTTATTGCCATCACATTCACAGCCCAGCGATGCCTCCTGTGACTCTTGGACAGAAAATTTTACCCGGTTTACGGCTCCGCACCTATTAACCGCGTCAACCCTCCAACTTGCAAAGGCCCCCTCGTGGCATCCATTTCATCAACTACGTACTCCTCTCGCCTAGTCAATGTTCTGCCCGACTCTCTACAAACGCTTGACTCTCCACATTATCCTTTAAGAGTGACCGATGGAAGGATTAGCGAGGTTCACTTACTAACTGAACACAATTTTAAAACGCGTGCGTTCATGATTCTACAAAATTTGTTCCCATCATCAGGCCCTGTGAATTTTTCTGTATCAAATTTTGCGCGTATGTTACACAAAGAATAACTGGTATTCTGTTTTGAACGAAATACATTTGTTATTACATAAATTTCGGAATTAGATAATTTTCCAATTATGGAAAAAACTACAAAAATCTTAATACTCAAATTACTTATTTGGTAATATAACAATTACACTGTACACAATAATATAATATAAACTAAAAATTCCAAACATCGGATTTGGGTTACAATTCCTTAGTGTGGCACCTTGCTAGATTTTCAAAATTTATCAAACTTTTGCAACTCATTGTAACGAGCAGAAAATTTTAAAAATTTTTAAATTCTCACCTCGGCAGAGTACGTTCACACGAGGCAAGTGTCAACGACTTATGGTGGAGCAATAAATAAGGAGTAATGAGAAGGTGTCAGTGAAGCGTTGCTGACTTGACAATAGAAACGCATTAAGTTCTATCCAACTATAGAATTTGGTGGCGTAAGATGACAGGGAAAGTTTCGTCCAGAATTATTGCTCTCCGCAGCTGTAACAAAGTAAGGAGGACATTCACACCCGTACCAAGAATTGTAGCAGATGTGGCCGTATTACGTCAGTAGACGATAAGCGACAAAAACAAGTAATGCTCCATACTACAATGAAACGGAAACGCTGCACCTTAAGTAACAATACTGGAAGATAGGCTGACAAAAACTAAAGTCATGTTACACAGCTGGAGGTATCGTCTAATTGACAGACAAGAATTTACGAAGGGAAAGTTGGAGTGACTTCAACGACCAGCAGATGTTCGAAATTAGTAATAGCCAGAAAAAAGGGGTAAGAGCATAGAACAATACGCCAGGAAGACTGTAAGTACAGATAATGGGAATCTATAGAAACGCAGAGTTTACTCAGACAATAGGCTGTTAGACAAATTGTTTATAGCCAGAGTTTCTTCGAAGCGGGTTCAACGATCGTCTAGCCGGAGAGCAGGGAGACCTAAGGACCTATCAGAGACCTTCAGCCAGCGAGAAATTTGATGGTGAGGGATGTTTCCATAGCAACTGAGACGAAGAACCTATCGAAAGAACTATGACGTCGGATTTTGACAGAGTGGGACAGTATTTTCCGAGAAAATCAAAAACTGACCAATCTCGAAAAGAAGTGGGCGTGAAGCGCGCCAGAGACAAAATTTTGAGTAGGGACGAATTAATAAAACTAGCTGTCCAGGAAGACGGAGCGTCAGTTGTACTCAATTTTTGGTCAGTTACACTCAATTTTTAGTCAGTTGTACTCAATTTTTGGGCAGTGGTACTCAAATTTTACGCAGTCATACTTAAATTTTAGTCAGTCATACAGAATTTTCAGACAGTTTACATTTCAATTATTAAGTAGTTTAACTTCAAGTGCGAGAGACGGTACATCATAAACTTTCCATTGTTACTCGAATCATTCGGAAGTTAGATAAATAACAAGGAACTTAAAACGTAATAATACATTCATATCGCGGTAGTATTACTTTACCGACGTGCGCATTATCGGACTTAGTGAAATTTACACCAAGTGAACAATCAGACCGGTACACTAACAGACAGCATCACTAAACGATATACAACTTATTGGAACTTAATATTGTGTCTCAACAACATAATGAACACGAAACATTAAACAAACTAACCAATTATAGGATCGTTTGTGGAAGCAGCGACAAATGAAACTAGACATGTTTATTGACTTTAAAACGAACACACAGCAAACACAGTAAGATAGAACATTGATTGAACACTGAACTTCAATTACCCACACATATACAAACACCTACGCGAGTGGTCGGAAGAATAAAGTGATAAGTGGCAGTGATAAAACAACTAACGACGGAATGTATCTACGAGCCATCTCCATCACCAGAACGAGACTACGTCAACAACTAATGGATATTCACTAACCAAGTAACCATTATTATAATTACTTCTAATTTGTAACTTCTACTGACCTGGTTTCTTTCAAAGAATTCACACCTGAGAAATTATTAAGAAAAGTAATGAGTAAAATTGAAATAAGTAGTTAATGAACGTATAAACAAAAGCTTATTTGGGATTTAATGAACGCATTAAATAAGTAGAATATTGAATTGTAACATCATTTGATTTATATATGTATGTATGTTTTCTTTATTTCAGCATATATTGAGATATATCTTTGTTTATTATAAATATGTATGTATTTCAGGTACAGCGACGTATTCTATGTACTATTATAATATGTCATAAATGATAATTAAACTAGTATTTTAGTTAACCAGAAACATGCGTTCATTATTACCAATGCAACCCGAATATTGACTTAAAGTTTGAAAGAATGCAAATAGATTTTAAGAGTTTCTTATGTTCAATTAAATAAATGATATCACGTATGTGTTGATGAACGTAGATAGTTAGAATCATCATTAAGATTAAATTATACACATACTTGTCAGTGATCGTTAAATTTATATATTTAATAATTAATTTATTGTGCTATCAATACGCATATTAAATGATTGTTATAAATGGCGTCCAACTTAAGGGCTAGATAAATTTAAGAAATTATTAAATTAACACATTAAGTAATTCAATCGCGATTAGCACAATAGATTTATAACTTATTAATGTTATAAAATGGCGCCCATTCGCACGGCATGATACGTATTAACACAGATTGTTAACACGTACGGCTTAGGTAAAGAACAGGCAGTAGAAGTAGTAGAAAAAGTAGTGCCTTAGAAGTAGAAGTTAGATAAGTGTTATTAGTGTAAGTCAGTTTGAATGATTACACGCAGTAGGGCTAAAATGGCGAGCAATTCAGACAGTGTAGAATATGACATTAATAACCAATTAGGCGTAGTAAATACCGAGGACAATACTACACCTAGCGAACCAAGTAGTGTGGTGGAGAGTCCAGAAGATAGGGCGCGAGGACAGACTTCAAAACTAGAAGATGGAACTATACAAATGTTGATGGAGTTTATCCGTCAACAGAATGAAAAACAAGAAGAGAATCTTAACAGAAAACAAGAAGAACGAGACGAGAAACAAGAAGAACGAAGCAAGAAACTAGAAGAAAATATTAACAGAAAATTAGAAGAGAGTAATAGGTTAATTAATGAAAAATTAGAAAAACAAGAGGAAAACAGTAGATTAATTAATGAAAAACTCGACCAGCATAAGGAAGAGATTACACAAATAAGGTCGGAGATACGTGAAAGCCAGCAGACTTGGGAAAGAAAGGTCGATGAATTACAGAAAAAGCAAGATGATCTCGTGAGGGACTTGAGAGAAGAAGCCGACAAGAAGTACGTAGAAATACAAGAGAAACAAGATAACGATCGACAAGAATGGATGGCGGCGGTACACTCTACCCAGACGACCGTTAAAAAGATTAATCACAAGTTCGATGTTCACGTTAAGGATTACAATAAGAAGCACGAAGAACTTAAGGCCGAGATGCACAATACCATACTGCAGAGACAACAGGAGCAAGAAGGAACAAATAGTAATATTATACAAAGATTAGAAGACGTAGACGGTAGACAACGTTCAACAGAACAGAAGTTGGACGAGACTACGAAAGAAAAGACAACTAGGATCGAAGAATTAAAAGGACATTTAAATAAGGTAAGAGAAAACCAAGAAAGGTTACAGCGACAACTGATGGAAGGTGATTGTGGAATGTTAAATCGAATTAACGGACCTAACCACAATGATCTCAAATATAATGGCACAGACAGATTCCCTATGGAATTCCTCAAAGAATTGTCCGAAGTTCAAGAGTTATATCATCCCGCTGACAATATCAAGTGGATTGGCAGACATCTGGAGTTAGACGCAGGAATTTGGTGGCGAGTGATACGTGACCAGATATCAAACTTCGCAGAATTCAAGGAAGCGTTCTCTCTAAAATATTGGGGCCAGGAACGACAGGACAGTATTCGGGACCATTTGGAGTTTGGCAGATTTGATTGGCGCGGACCAGTTACTGCTATTCAATATATTGAACGGATTTTATTGGAAAGTAAGCAGTTAACACCTACTCTATCTGATTATCAGTTAATACGTAAGATCTCTCGTCATTTTGGGCGTGACATCCAGCTTGCGGTGGTTACAAGAGGAATTGTGACGATACCAAACTTCGAGTCTCTGATCATCGAGTATTCACAGATTCAACCAAGAATTAACAGAGAAGCGAACTATGCGGCGAACGAGGGCAGAAATGCATATAAGGAAGGTGAAAGTAACTTGAACAAAGGAGGCGGAATACAGAAGAAAACCTGGGGTGATAGACCTGCCATAAATCACCAGCCCCGTAACACGGACCGGCGCGCTGTCAACACAATAGAGTTTACAAACACGACAGCTGGTGCATCGGGCATTCAACCTAAGAGAAATCGTCAACAAGAAGAGGAAAAAAAAAATCCCTCCACCCATTAACAAAGATAGCCGTCAAAGTAAATGACTAACAGACGAATATTATCCTACCGGACTTACGAAGCGATTTATTGTGTAATGATGATGAAGAAATTTCTCAACGAATAATTAGGTGTCCAGAGATAAATATCAAGTTCAATAATAATGTTAGTGTGCAAGCGTTAATCGATACTGGATCTGTAATAGCTGGGTTGTCTGAGTCGTGGTTTCACCAAAACAAACATGACATTACACCTTATGAAATATTACCGATGTCTAACACATTAATAGTTAGCGCAGTTGGTAATAAATCAAAGCTAATCAGAAAACAAATATTATGTGATATCTATATTGAAGAAATTAAATATGAATGTGTTTTCCTAATAATACCAGATTTGATAAAACCATGCATATTAGGAACCAATTTTCTTCAAGAAACAGGGTGTCTCATTGACATGGGAAGAAGAATCGTCGAGATAAGAAGAGAGGATAACGAAGCGACGTACACGGTGCCTATGATGCATATAGAAGTGGTGGACGTAGAAGAAGAAGAAGAGATCATCAGAAACATTAACAAGAAGATAGAAAGTATAGAATGCGGAGATAGAGGAACGTTGGAAAGATTAAGGGAGATTCTAATAAGAAATTGTAGTTTATTCAGAGAATGCCCCGGAAGAATCGATGGGTATGTCCACGAGTTCCGAGTCACCGACCAGACACCGTACTTCCAGAGAGGATGGCCTGTCCCATTAGCCTATAAAGGGAAGGTAGATGAGGAGATTCGGAAAATGTTACGGTATGGGGTCATTGAGAGATGCAACAGCGCATATATCAACCCACTAGTTACGGTAATCAAGAAGGACGGTAGCGTACGATTGTGTTTGGATGCGAGAAAGGTGAACAGTGTGACTATCCCGGACTACGAGGGAGCCCCTCCAATAAACGACATTCTGGCGAGATGTGGAGAGATGAAGTACCTATCTACCGTAGATCTAACTAGCAGTTTCTGGCAAGTACCACTGAAGTCGGAATGCCGGAACTTCACCGCTTTTATGTACGACGGCAAGTGTTATCGTTTTACAGTTACACCATTTGGCCTGAGTACCAGTTCTGCTGCACTGACCAGGGGATTGGACACAGTATTGGACGAAGAAGTAAAAGAAAATACCATTATTTATGTCGACGATTGCCTGTGTTATTCAGAAGATTTAGAAACGCACTTGTTACATTTAGACTTATTATTATCTAATTTAAGAAGGGCAAATTTAACCATCAATTTGGAGAAGTCGCAGTTCTTCAGACAAGAAATCGCGTACCTCGGTTATCAACTAACAACGCAAGGAATACGAGCAACGGACGAGAAGATAGATGCCATTATGAAGTTCCCTGCACCTCGGAACCAAAAACAATTAAAAGGTTTCCTGGGGTTGACAAATTTCTATAATCGTTTTACAGACAAATACGCTGAAACTACTAAACCATTACTCGAGTTGCTACGGAAAGGACAGAAATTCACCTGGACACAGGAATTAAATGAGTGTTTTCAGCAGGTAAAAAGGTTATTCGTAGAAACAGTCATCTTAAAGTTTCCCCGAATAAACCAAAGATATTATATGCAATGTGACGCCAGCAACTTTGCATATGGCGGACAACTATATCAATTGGATGAAGAAGGAAGAATTGGAGTAATAGCTTTTACCAGCAGGACATTCAAGGGTGCGGAAATAAATTATTACACTACGGAGAAGGAGCTTTTGTGTATTGTAAGATGTCTTGAGCGGTTCCGTATATACATACTAGGACAACCGTTAACCATCATTACTGATAATAAAGCACTGACTTTTATGAATAAATGTCATTTAAACAACTCGCGTATTACACGCTGGATCTTAAGTATTCAGGAGTACAAATTTGACATTGTCCATTGTAGAGGTAAGGACAATATTATTGCCGATCTTCTGAGCAGAAATCCAGAAGATGCCACACCAGAAGTAATTAGTGACAATATTTCCGAATATTTAATTAACCACCTGACAATCAAAATGGATAAGAAGGTAAGCAAGATCCTAATGGATATTGGAAGGCACCAAATTCAAGATCATAAGCTTAAGTATATTATTGATAAGATTAGGGAAAATTGTGTAGATAAGAAATTAAATAAATTTTATAGATTTGTCGATGAGAAATTGTACAGATTACGCAAAGGAGAATGGAAACTATACGTACCGAACAGTGTGTCTGGCGAAATAATTGTTGAAATACACCGTATGTATGGGCATCCCGGTGCGAAGAGATGTATCAAATTATTGCAGGAGTACTTTACCATGGACGGAATGTTAAAGAGGGTGAAAAATTACGTACGGACTTGCGACACTTGTCAGAAAAAAAAGGATTCCGGCAACAGAAATTCGTTCGGAGGAACAAAAGCCATAATACCGTTATGCAAGGGTGACCTAGTGAGCGCGGACTTTTACGGACCGTTACCTGCTTCGTCTAGTGGGGTGAGGTATCTGTTTATAATGATTGACAATTTTACCAAATACGTACGACTTTTCACACTTCGAAGAGCAACGACCGTCGCTACACTGAGGAGAGTACACCAATATTGTGAAGAACTAGGATCTCCTAGAGTGATTATCACAGACAACGGAACGCAATTTTCATCTAAAAAATGGTTAGATGGATTAACTGAACTAAATATCCAACCACGATTTACCGCAATAAGGAACCCTTGTGCGAATCTGGCTGAAAGAATCAACAGACAGCTTGGGAACTTATTTAGGATCTTTGTTGGTGATCAACATACAAAGTGGTCGCGTTACGTACCAATCGTCGAGAGTTGTATTAACGAAACGTACCACGAGACGATAGAAGTAACACCGTACGAAGCTCAGCTCGGAAGAAAACCTCCCAGAGCGTGGGAAAAATACATCAACAAGGATATGCTCCTAGTTAAAGGGGTAGATCATAAACAAATATATATCAAAATGAAGGAGAAGAGAGAAAAACAAGCAAAATTATGTAATGAGACTAAAACCATTACAAGATTCAACATTGGTGAGAAAGTGTTAATCAGAACATATCATCAATCGGACGCGGTCCAGAAAAGAATTGAAAAATTTTGCGAACTGTACTGCGGACCATATAAAGTGCATCAAATTCTCGGAGAAGCTACTTATCTACTCGTTGATTGCGATGATGACAAGAAACTCCGTGGAAAATTTAATGCCAGACAATTGAAAAAATACTATGAACCAGAGAATTGAAGATGAAGGAAGAGGAAGAAATAGAAGAAGATGTCTTAAGGAGCTAGCTGATGCTGATGTATCAACTGCGTTAGGGTAATTGACGCGGTGATATCATTCAAGCTGGCTTATCCAAGAAAGTTATGTACTTTAATTGTTGTAACATAACATCAAAATGTATTTAGTCAATTAAGCACTAATTAAATGTTAGATAATAAGATAAATTAACATTTAGTGTGACATTTTATAAAATTATTGCAGTGAATGCAAAGGACATTTAATTGCTATTAATTGATTTATATTGTAATAAGTTAAAAGGACAAAGTGAGAAAATGGACACTTAAATCAGATAAGTGATAGTATTTAACGAACTAGATAGTGAATGAACTTTATTAATGTGAATGTATGTAATTAGTAGGTTAGGATTATAAATGATGTTATCATGAAGTAGGTCAATCATTGAAACCAAATGTTATACGTGGATGTAAATGATTAAGATAATTACAGTTAACGTAGCGATTGTGTCAATTAACAATCTAATTTTAAAATAATAGTTTAAAAGATTTTAGAAGGTAAGATCATTAATAGTGCACAAAGGTGTATATGTATAGGAGATTTTCCGTGATATCATGTAAAGGTTACATTGAACCGCTTAACTGTTTGATAATATTTTGAGAATATGATATTTTAGAAGGTAAGATCTTATTCAATTGATGAAATTATTTAATTGCTTATGGAATTTATGACTTATCTTATAAATTATAAAGATAAGATATTTATATGTCAATTCGACAATGTGAAATGCGTTCAGCTATCCCAAATAGCTGGCAATAAATTCAGAGAACTAATTAAAACCAAAAGGGGTGTACCACTGGTCATATAAGCTTTTGAAAGTAGGTTATTGTGTATACCTTCCCCGAAGAAGATGGACACGGCGAGGCGACGTACAGGGCGCAGAATTTAGATTTGAGTTGTTCCCAGAGGTCACATCGTCAAATCAAAATTGAGGACACTGTAACGAGCAGAAAATTTAAAAAATTTTTAAATTCTCACCTCGGCAGAGTACGTTCACACGAGGCAAGTGTCAACGACTTATGGTGGAGCAATAAATAAGGAGTAATGAGAAGGTGTCAGTGAAGCGTTGCTGACTTGACAATAGAAACGCATTAAGTTCTATCCAACTATAGAATTTGGTGGCGTAAGATGACAGGGAAAGTTTCGACCAGAATTATTGCTCTCCGCAGCTGTAACAAAGTAAGGAGGACATTCACACCCGTACCAAGAATTGTAGCAGATGTGGCCGTATTACGTCAGTAGACGATAAGCGACAAAAACAAGTAATGCTCCATACTACAATGAAACGGAAACGCTGCACCTTAAGTAACAATACTGGAAGATAGGCTGACAAAAACTAAAGTCATGTTACACAGCTGGAGGTATCGTCTAATTGACAGACAAGAATTTACGAAGGGAAAGTTGGAGTGACTTCAACGACCAGCAGATGTTCGAAATTAGTAATAGCCAGAAAAAAGGGGTAAGAGCATAGAACAATACGCCAGGAAGACTGTAAGTACAGATAATGGGAATCTATAGAAACGCAGAGTTTACTCAGACAATAGGCTGTTAGACAAATTGTTTATAGCCAGAGTTTCTTCGAAGCGGGTTCAACGATCGTCTAGCCGGAGAGCAGGGAGACCTAAGGACCTATCAGAGACCTTCAGCCAGCGAGAAATTTGATGGTGAGGGATGTTTCCATAGCAACTGAGACGAAGAACCTATCGAAAGAACTATGACGTCGGATTTTGACAGAGTGGGACAGTATTTTCCGAGAAAATCAAAAACTGACCAATCTCGAAAAGAAGTGGGCGTGAAGCGCGCCAGAGACAAAATTTTGAGTAGGGACGAATTAATAAAACTAGCTGTCCAGGAAGACGGAGCGTCAGTTGTACTCAATTTTTGGTCAGTTACACTCAATTTTTAGTCAGTTGTACTCAATTTTTGGGCAGTGGTACTCAAATTTTACGCAGTCATACTTAAATTTTAGTCAGTCATACAGAATTTTCAGACAGTTTACATTTCAATTATTAAGTAGTTTAACTTCAAGTGCGAGAGACGGTACATCATAAACTTTCCATTGTTACTCGAATCATTCGGAAGTTAGATAAATAACAAGGAACTTAAAACGTAATAATACATTCATATCGCGGTAGTATTACTTTACCGACGTGCGCATTATCGGACTTAGTGAAATTTACACCAAGTGAACAATCAGACCGGTACACTAACAGACAGCATCACTAAACGATATACAACTTATTGGAACTTAATATTGTGTCTCAACAACATAATGAACACGAAACATTAAACAAACTAACCAATTATAGGATCGTTTGTGGAAGCAGCGACAAATGAAACTAGACATGTTTATTGACTTTAAAACGAACACACAGCAAACACAGTAAGATAGAACATTGATTGAACACTGAACTTCAATTACCCACACATATACAAACACCTACGCGAGTGGTCGGAAGAATAAAGTGATAAGTGGCAGTGATAAAACAACTAACGACGGAATGTATCTACGAGCCATCTCCATCACCAGAACGAGACTACGTCAACAACTAATGGATATTCACTAACCAAGTAACCATTATTATAATTACTTCTAATTTGTAACTTCTACTGACCTGGTTTCTTTCAAAGAATTCACACCTGAGAAATTATTAAGAAAAGTAATGAGTAAAATTGAAATAAGTAGTTAATGAACGTATAAACAAAAGCTTATTTGGGATTTAATGAACGCATTAAATAAGTAGAATATTGAATTGTAACATCACTTGATTTATATATGTATGTATGTTTTCTTTATTTCAGCATATATTGAGATATATCTTTGTTTATTATAAATATGTATGTATTTCAGGTACAGCGACGTATTCTATGTACTATTATAATATGTCATAAATGATAATTAAACTAGTATTTTAGTTAACCAGAAACATGCGTTCATTATTACCAATGCAACCCGAATATTGACTTAAAGTTTGAAAGAATGCAAATAGATTTTAAGAGTTTCTTATGTTCAATTAAATAAATGATATCACGTATGTGTTGATGAACGTAGATAGTTAGAATCATCATTAAGATTAAATTATACACATACTTGTCAGTGATCGTTAAATTTATATATTTAATAATTAATTTATTGTGCTATCAATACGCATATTAAATGATTGTTATAAATGGCGTCCAACTTAAGGGCTAGATAAATTTAAGAAATTATTAAATTAACACATTAAGTAATTCAATCGCGATTAGCACAATAGATTTATAACTTATTAATGTTATATCATTTTTCGGCCCTAAGTCCCAAAATTTTAAAATTTCAAAAATGAACACATGCGGATTATGTTTAAAATTCCTTCAATTTGATGCCTCGCACGGGGTTCTTTTGATTTTTTTCTAAATTTTGACCCCTCACATTTTGTCTTCCGTCCCCTATTTTTGAGCAATCAATCTTGAAAACGATATGGACTGTAGGGTTCTGTAATTTTGTGTGGACACGCAAGCCAAGTTTTACGAAAATCGGTATATGCGTTCTAACGTTATCGTGAGACGTATCTCACACACACAGACAGAAAAAAAAGTGCCAAACGGTCGAGTTAAAACTGAGAACTCGGTTAGCTCGTTCAACAATAACTATTAGCCTATATGTCTACATATATTATTAGACCTATTCTTATGTAAATAAGATATAAGTATAATGTCCTATAATATTAATATCGTTTACTCATTTTATGTGTATATTATTTGTGTAGTACCCGTATACGGCGTGCGTTATGACAATATATTTTACTCTATATTTTATTTTTTGGAGATTGATTGATTGCCTTTGGAGCGTATTCGTTCTCTCCGTAAGGAGTAGTACGAGTAGAAGCGTAATCTTCTACTCCTTTCTAATTAATAATGAATCACTTTTTTCCTGCTATTACAACTGAAACATGCGTGTTCATAAAATACAAAAATTTCCCCGTCGCTAGGACGTAACAGTTCTACTATTACATACATATTTTAGCTGTATTGTAATCGGATATCACATTTCCTGGTATATCCGAAATTTTGTCTTGGCCTTTATGACCCACGATTACACGTGAATTTACCTGAATCCTATTCGCGTGTCCATAATTTCTGTTGCCATTTCCTTTCTAGATTTGTATAAACACACGCGCGCGTCTTTACTCAAATTATAAATTATTTTAGTAACATCACATATGACGTACTGACAACGTTAACGAAGATACGATTCAATGACCGTTATATCGCATCGCGTTACACTACAGTCATCAAGTTAAGTCTATAAATATGAACAGCGGTGAGTACAGAAAGTAATCAGACGTCGCAGCACCGCAGCATGGCGAATCGTTTAACGAGTTACTGAATGAAGACGGAAACTTATCGCCGAACGTTAACTGCACTTGTATAATAGTTCCAGCAACACACACATGTATCCTTACTCATTGCAGAATGCCTACTTCTGGCCCGATCATTCTCCGGTGACGGGTATCCCCAACTTCAGTAAATCTTGGCCATTCTTCTCCAGTCACGGTGGTCTCTTGACGTTCCTTGCTCTGCATCGACCAATCTTCACAAGACTCTTTCGCTTATATTTCAGCCACCTTTACTTTACTTCATCGATTTTGTAACGGTATTATCCACTTAACTGTATTCCCGTTTATTTTTGACAAAGCCTAACATGCTCCTTTGTATGCTTCTGCGTACAATCATCATATCGAGTTAGCCACGCCTTTCTCTCCATCACTGTCCTCTTTAAATCGCAGTACGATAAGGAGTTCATCTCATTTCCCATGTCTTTAAAGAACGTAGGCCTTGGTCGTCCTCTTGGTTTCCCCCCCTAACACCTTTCCTTCAAAAATGTTATTTAAGAATTTATTGTGTCGTAACACGTACCCGATCAATTTTGTCCTTCTTCTTCCAATCATTTTTAAAGTGATCTATCTTCGTTCACTTCTACGAGGACTTGCTGATTACTTTTCTTATCCACCCAACTCGTCCTCCTCAGACCCACATTTCCAGCTTCCTCATTGTATCTTGCCGAGGGTCCACGCCTCACACCCATAAGTTAAGATACTCCACACAAACGTTTTAGCGAACCTTTTTCTTACCTTCATACTTAAGTGATTATTTGTAAGTAAATTCCTTTTGTTCTGAAACTCGTGCTTTGCTAGAGCTATTCTTCTCTTAATTTCTGTCCCATATATATTTTAATAAGTGATGGTGCTCCCCCCAGGTAGCAAAAATGTTCAACCTGTTCTAAAATTGTATTACCCAATTTAATATCAAGTTTTACTTCATCTTTCTTTTCCCTATCTCCTCCACTGTTTTTGTTATCTTTTTGTTAAACTTCAAGTTCCCCTATGGTCTCAAGACAAGATTTCTAACACTCTTCGTTTCTTTTACCGACTCATCGATTATTACTACATCATCTGCAAAGCGGATAATATGAATGCGCCTCCATTAGTCTTAATGCCTTTGGGTATTTCTTTCGTTCTTGTGACAGCCTCTTCAAGAAATAAGTTAAACAAATATGAAGACAAAGCTGCGTACAATACGCAATGATATTCGTATCGTATGTCCTGTTCACCGCAGGAAGCATTTACAAATTTAAAATTTCCTTCTTAATCGTTTACAAACGCACACACATATGAATGCATATAAATAAATCTTAAGATTCTCGATGGTACAGTCGTTCGAAAGTGTTCTCCCCCTAGAGCGGTTACCACCTTAAGACGTGTGCGTATTCATAAGTGCAAGCTCAGGTGGAGAAACCCAACAAGTTTATTGGGACAAAGGCGACGTTACGTATCGATTACCACAACGGGTATTATTATTATTATATTCCGACAACGGCACTATCGATCGCCTTAAACGGTAAAACATCTGTTCCGTGTTGTTAGTTTTTTAGAATATACAACAAACAAAATCCGGTTGACGGCACACGATTCTCCTGACACGAAACAAACACCCTTTGTCTACTTGCGAATAAACAATAACACTGCTGGCTCTCTTTCTACATAAGCACATGTGTGTCATAGGAAACGCATCAGATTGCATTAGACTTAGTGGACGTAAAAGGGAAGGTATTATACTTCACCAGTTACCGGTGCAATAAACATTTCATACTATATCGGCAATAAATTGCACCATAAATTTATAAAAACTATCGTTAGGCAATAACCATTAAACGCGCGCTCGCGCGCGCGCGCGCGCACACACACACACACACACACACACAGGTTTCGCAATTGATCTCCAATCGGGATTTTCTCTTAGTAGTAATAAGTTTTATTTTTTTACGAGGGCAGGTTTTACCCAGTAAAAAAACCACCTCCCTTTCCTCTTCTAAGACCGTAACCTGAAAATGTTTGACACATTACTTCGGGCTAGGCCTATTCAGTCCTACGGCTCACATTTGACTTTTTTTTATCGGCCATCTAAGGACTACATGCCAATTTCAATTCTTTATTGTTTTCTTTTTCTCCAATATTCTTTCATCTTTTCACTGTGTCTCTTTTTCCTGTCTTCAGTCCACTTTGAACCTGCATTTTTCTCTCTCCTACCCTGGACTCCTTCAATTTTTAACACTTTTGCCCGAAAAACTTCTCTTTCAATTGCTTCTTCTGCGCGTATATTATTCTTTTCTACATCATTTTGGACTTCTTTAATCGAACTTGATGTTGACTTCTTCCCCCACAGATATTTGAAGATCTGCTTTGTTGACCAATTGTCGTCCATTCTACATAAATGTCCAAAAAATAATAGTCTTCTTTTTCTCATTGTTTCTGTTATATTTTCTATACTTTGATATATTTCATAACCTTAATTTCCAACCTTCTGAAGTTTTTCGTGGGCCTAATATTTTCCTAATAATTCGTCTTTCCAATATTTCTAGTTGTCTAAATTATAATTCAATGCTAGACATTCACTTGCATATAGCCATTCTGGCTTCCTTGTTTTTGTTTTGTATAATGTAATAATAATAATAATAATAATAATAATAATAATCCTGATGATGATAACAATAATAATAACAAGAACGATGATACTGATGATGGCGACGACGACGATTATGATGACGATGTGTTAATACGTTTAATTAGTATTTTGGCGAAATTCTATTCTGCCATTAACTGAACGCTAAGAATGTATCATCAGAAGAACCTAAAACTTATACCCACTCCGTGGAGGAGGGGGTACAACACTACCCGTTAACCGCAAAATCACATATACTTCAGGCACAGGAGCAAACACAATTCTATTTTGCCATTAACTGAACGCTACGAATGCATCATCAGAAGAACCTAAAACTTATACCCACTCCGTACTGCCGTGGAGGAGGGGGTACAACACTACCCGTTAACCGCAAAATCACATATGCTTCAGGCACAGGAGCAAACACAATTCTATTTTGCCATTAACTGAACGCTACGAATGCATCATCAGAAGAACCTAAAACTTATACCCACTCCGTGGAGGAGGGGGTACAACACTACCCGTTAACCGCAAAATCACATATACTTCAGGCACAGGAGCAAACACAATTCTATTTTGCCATTAACTGAACGCTACGAATGCATCATCAGAAGAACCTAAAACTTATACCCACTCCGTACTCCCGTGGAGGAGGGGGTACAACACTACCCGTTAACCGCAAAATCACATATACTTCAGGCACAGGAGCAAACACTATTCTATTCTGCCATTAACTGAACGCTACACGAATGTATAATCAGAAGAACCTAAAACTTATACCCACTCCGTGGAGGAGGGGGTACAACACTACCCGTTAACCGCAAAATCACATATGCTTCAGGCACAGGAGCAAACACTATTCTTTCCCGTTTCCGCCGTTATTAGACGTCTTACTGAATTTCAGCGGACGGACACGGGTTAATTCCATTTCGCTAGCTGCCGTTTTGACTTCTTATTTCGCGTCATTCTCGGATCTGAAAACACTGGATACATAATATGAAAAAAGTACAATATAGCTCCGGAGTGGCGTAACTACAAGTTACTCTGTGGAGGGGAGGGGCAGAATGAGACTAGCTAGAAAGTTGGACTCCTCCAGTCTGAAGGGGGAAGTATAAAGGTTGAAAAAATATGGAAAAGCGGTGAGTTCGAAACACTCTACCTTGATTAACTGTTACTCAGGTTAAAGCTAATAAATGTCGTGTCATTAGGAATCACTTTAATTCTAAATTTGAATTCATATTAGATCGTATAGAACTAAGTGCTTCTGAAGATATTTAGAAAATCCCCGTTTATTATCCACTTCGTCCCGAGAATGTTTTAAACAACGTATAGTTTGTGTTAAAGTACGTTCGTTACTTACGTTATAAATCCAGAAATAAAATCTTCTCATTTTTCCAGATTAAAGTCAAGAAACCGCTAACTTACCTGTCCAAAGAGGACGGTTCAAACCATAGAAATATGAAACTAGGGGAGTCATGACATACACAAACCTGTAAGGGAGTGTGTCTGGGCAAAAAAGATAAAGGTAGATCTTTCATAAACGCGATGCCTTCGTTTTCTAGGGCGTACATAATTGAATTTCGCTGAAACTTTAACAGCTCTGGGGGGGGGAAGTATCCCCCCTCACCATCACCTGTAATTACGTCACTGTAGCTTCGAAACGGCGTCTGATCGCAACGTCAAACAAGACGGTGACAGTTCGTCATCATAAACGTCAAGATCTATATCATTTCCGATTTGTTCCGCCTTCACGATACTTGACCACTCTATATTTTCCTTGGACGGCCCATGCATTGTCCGCCACGCTGACCTTCGGAATCTGCCGTACGATTAACGTGGTCCCTCCATTTATTCTTATATTTTTTGTAACTCAGAGTTTATAGTAAATATTTTACGTCTTTTCTCGTGCTGAATTTACTCCATTCACAACTATTACTTCTTACCGTCATTCTCTGCACATTTTGTACCGTCTTCATAAAGTTGGTAAACTATGTTTGTAAAAATGAACTTTACATACTGTTATCAGTTAAGTGTATTTCTGAAAAGCATTATAGCCTATGCAGGCCTATATATTATATATCTATGGAAACATACATAAACTCAAAAACCGGGAATTAATTTTTTGTATTTTAGGCACTATGGTTATAAAAAAATAGTACTTGGAAGTTTTAGCGATCATTGAAGATTGCTTCACGATTATTATTTTACTTAAAAAATAGTAGAGCAGTGGTTCCCAAAGTGAGGTCCGCGGGCACTTTTAAGAAAAAATAGAATATACCGTAGGCTAATTTTCTCCGATTTTTTTATAGTCGAAAATCTAAATTTTTAGAATCTTAAAACAATTAGTAGAAAATTCCAGATTTTTTTTTCAAACTAATGACTTTAAATCATGTAGCCTAGCACATCTGTTTGTCAACCGAACTGACTAGAGCACCTAATCAACGCAGAACTGATCGCGCTGTTTTAGTTCACGTATAAGCACTGTATCTAAGAATAACGTTTTTCCCTGCAACTGGTTTTACGTCTAAGTAGCTGGATTTCCGACACGTGTGGCCGAAAAGATAAAGCCGAGTTTGGCAAAGTTAAGAAATAAACTTGATGTCGAGAGTGACAATATTGAAATTATCAGACATTAAACCTAATATTGCAGAGCTAATTGTTCAAAAGCAGTTTCATTGTTCACATTAAACTATGTTTGATATGATTAATATTATAATTTTGCAAGTTAACAGAATTTTTATTTAAACATATTTTAATTAAAATATAAGAGTTTGTATCATATTTACTGTTTGTTTTATTTCATAACTCAGACAGGGTCCGTGAAATTTTTAATTTTTTTTTTGGTGGGGGGGTCCGCGGACTGAAAAGTTTGGGAACCACTGTAGTAGAGTAATCGGGGTTTACGTAATTTTACTGATAATCGAAAAATTATCTAATATTGAAAAGTGTCTAATAATGACACACATTCACACTGAAAGGTGACGCAAAACTCTTATGTACAATTTTTAAAATCATCTCACCCACTGGGTCATATATACACAGTGATTCCCGTCTCCCATTACTGCGCACCATATTCTTTATAACCGAACCTACGAGGTTCTCGCAAAACATTTTCAGGCATTAACAAATTTGTACACCCTTAAGTGTTGAGTTATTAAATTTTATAATGACTATGTTTTCGAGACACGCGTGCAACCGCGGAACAGCCGAGACTACACGGAATCGTGTCTCTCCGCCGACATTTCGAGACTGCGTCCATTTCCAGTTCACGACGCTTTCGCAAGTTCCAGTCTCGGTCATTATGGTTAATTTCTTGTGTATTCTCTCTCGTCGAAGTCTGCGTCTGAGCGGATCTCAGTTCTGTAAGTCGAACAAAAATTGTATATCAACACATCCGAGCCACACTGTTTACCTTCCTTTCGTGCCGCTACCGTCTGGCTCTGCGCACCAGTCACAATCTACCTCTTGTTTCTGCGGTCAAAAGTGGTGGTCAAGGTTTCTGCGGCTCCCGCATGGTGGTCACTTCTGTCGACCACCAACAAGAGTACGCTGGAACGTTTCCAATCTAAAACCTCCGTTCCTTGTCGCGATCTCATTGGTTTGTCAGAAATGATGTACACTAGTCTTCGATTTCCTACACTGTCTGCCTTTGTCCAGTCGCTGACAGTAACTCTCTTTGCTGCTGCCTCGACCTCTACCTTCCCCTACCCGAGGACCACCAGCGCCTCAGAATCACCTACCCGATCCGGGTCAAACGCCTTCGGGTGATTCTTTATGACCAGTCATAAAGAAACCCCCGGGCTAAAAACTTCAGCTACCACTCTTAGCTGCTTAACTTTATTCCCCCCGTTTCCCTAACTCTCCTCAAGGACTCCTCCTGGCATGCTGAGCACGCTGCTTGGCGCTGTTACCTTCGCCAACGGCACGGGAGCTCTCTGCCTCGTGGAGAGCGTCTCAAGTCGTTTGTCTACTGTGTTCGGGACTGGTGACATGTCGCCTGGATCAACACAGTTCCAGCGCCATAATAGAAAGCAATCTTCCCCCGCCTCCTGCGAAACACTTTGTGGTCACATTTTCCCGTTCTAGGAACCAGTCGAAGAACCGGCTCAGTTATCTAGCAGCAGCCATTGGGCTCTACCCAGACGCTGCAACCAAGCCACGGGTGTAAAGACGCCCCGCTACTACAATGAAATGCAATGCAATATCAACACACAAAGGAAGCCTATACATATTGCCCACCGCTTACGAAACTAACTCGTATCAAACTATGCCGCCAGATAAGACCGACGTTCTATGAATAATGCTAACAATTTGTATGTTCAAACTCGCACGCAATCGCGGAAGTGTAAAGCCGGGTTCACACCTATAAAAATGTTCGCCGAATGGGTTGGGCGCAAATATTTTCGCCGCAAATTAAAGATTATTTCCAGATAAATTTTTACGTCGTGCGGCGTGTGTTGGTGCTCAAACCTTATTCATGGAGGTTATATAACCACAAACGTGGAGGTTATACTACTCGAACAACAGGTTGGTTTCGTCAGTTTTCAGTTGTTATTAGTGTAAATAAGGATGGAATTAGACAAAGAATGTTATTTTTCTAATACAGAAGTATGAAGAACACAAAGTATTGTGGGATCCGAAAAATAAGTGGCATTTTAATAAAATAAAGAAAAATGACGTGTGGCAAGATACCGCAGATTCGATAGGAATCGGTGTTGAAGATGCGAAGAAAAAAATGGCAAGCCTTTTGGGATCTTTCAGGCGAGAAATAGCAAACGGGATGAAGTCAGTTGGCACAGGTAAATGTAAGTAAACAATTGTTTGTTATTTTGTTTGCCACGTTTTTCAAACAATTTCCTTGTGTGATTTTTAGGGGCGTCAGAAGTATACAAAACAGATTGGTTTGCATTCAAGAGTTTTGCTTTTCTGTTGGACAAAGACGAACCAAGGGAAACAATAAACTCAGAAGAAAACAGGGTGAGTTACATGTTTATTATCATTTAGAATTTGTACAAGTTAGCATTTATTTATGCAAATGAACAAGTGGTTAAGCATATTGAGATTGCCATTAAATTGCTCCAGTTGTGGTAAAATAATTCGCGAATTCTCTTCTGATATCTTTTGCTTGTAATATTGCTCTACGTGGAACATTTCGAATATGCTGAAAACCATCCGCACATTGTGCATTTCTCCAACTGCCTTCTAGCAGTCGTCCGTTCACTTCTATGTCCAAAGCTCCTGGAGGAATGTAACTTGCTGATGATTTGCTTCTTTTTAAATAGTTGTGCAGGCATGCAACGGCCATAACTACCAGTTGAGCTTTTTCGGGTGCTAGTAGAAGGGGTTTCCTCAAAACTCTGAACACCGATGAAATGATTCCAAAAGTATTTTCCACCACTCGTCGGGCTCGGTTCAGTCTGAAGTTAATTATTCTCTCGCTTGATCCCTTCGGATGCACTCCTGCATACGGCTTCATAATGGTTTCGGTTAAAGGAAATGCCTCGTCAGCCACAAATACGTAAGGGATATCTTTATGCATTTGAGGAAGGGGCTTTGGAGGGGGTAATTCTAAAGTGTGATTCGTAATTCTGCGATGTAGCTCACTACTTCGGAACACTCCTCCATCTGAAATCCGTCCTTGGCATCCAATGTCAACATATAAAAAATTGTAATTTGCATCGACCAGTGCGAAGAGAACTATGCTGAAAAAACCTTTGTAATTAAAGTATTCACTACCACTATTAAAAGGCGCTTGAAGTGTTATATGTTTTCCATCGAGCGAACCAAGACAGTTTGGAAATTGCCAGAGTGTTTCAAAGTCGTCAGAAATTTTCCAACCAATCTTCAGCAGTTGCGGGCATCTGAAAAAAGAATCCTTCAAATAACAAAAACTAAGATTACTATTTTAGTTAATTTATAATCAAACATATTTTTTTTATTATTAATTTATATTTACTTATTTGTTGTTAGGAAAGTGACACGCAAACACAAATTATAGACGACGATTCTGAAAGCGATACTACAGGTGAACAGAGCGCCGAGAAATCAAGTACAGCTCCTTGTAGCTTCGAGAAAAATGAAGGAGCTGTAAAAAAAAAAGTAAAATTTTCAACGCCAAGGAAAAAAGTAAAAAAGGCCCACAACGAGAACAAACAGGAAGATCCGCGAATTGAAATGGCGTACAAAATTTTACAGCAAACTGTGGAACCAGAAGACGCTACAACGAAATATGCAAAATATCTTGCAGAGGAGCTAAATCATTTTGATGCAATAACAAAGTCAATTTTGATACATAAATTTAATAATTTAATATCTGAAGCTGAGATGAATATGTATTCAACTTCTCCATCTCCTAGTTCATCATCAAATTCTTCTACACCTAGTATGAACTTCCTGAGTCATCAAGAAATCGCAAGTCCATCCCCTTTAATTTCTCCTTCGCCTACTCATACCCAACAGAATATTTTTAAAGACTTGGAAGAGTTTGTAAATTTAACACCTTTGTAAATTTCTTTTATAAATAATAAATAAAAAGTTCATTTTATAAAAGTATAGTTGACTATTACTCACCTTTATGGAATCCTTTAGTGCTTCAGTTAGGGCTATGCAAACTTTGGGGATAATGAGAGATATACTTTGTTTTGATATTTTAAAGAGATACTGAAGGCTAGTGTACGAATCTCCTGTTGCTATAAATCGTAATGTCAAGACCAACATTTCCTTTACTGATATGGATTCTCTAAATGCAGTGTTCTGTTTTTTAATTTTTGGTCCTATCAAGCTCATAAAATATTCAAAATCTTCTCCAGATACACGTAAAAAAATTTTGAAATGGCCATTACTTTCATCTACGGCCAATATATTCAAGAGGCGAGCGCCACCTTCATATCTTCTCTCTCTGTACAGATCCTTGATCCGGTAGCGTCTCTTTTTTTCTTCTTTTTTCCGTTTTAGTAAATCGCACAAAACAATAAAAGCTGCACACTTTTTCCTTAATTCAGACATTATTAACTCACTGGTCTTAGGTAACTTGGTGAGGAGTGAGGGTAGAAAAGCATTCGTGCGGCAAAAACAAAAAGCGTCCATATCGAGAACTGGATGCGGCGCAAATCCTTTGATGTTCGTCAGAAAACCGACTCAGTCTGGAGCGTGTGCGTTGAATGTGGAATAAATTCTTGGGTGCGTTGTCACGTCCACATTTACGAAAATTCCCGCGCACGCACAAAATTTTACGCCGTGCGTCGTATTCGGCGCAAATTTTTATAGGTGTGGACCCGGCTAACGTAACAGGTCAATAAATAACAACGCTATTTACGTGATACTATAGGCACGTACTGACCACACAAAACAATCGTCTCCATCAATACGACCGGTTCCTCGTAGTGTATAGCCTATAATTATTATATTATTGGCCATAAAATTTTCAACGGTCGTAACGTATAACTGTTTATCTTTTAACTGTTGTTGCTTCGCAGCACTTGGACGCTTATCTAATCACACACGCCAAACACTCAAACGTGAAATACACCCAAGGTACGCAAATATTTGTGCCGTAAAACATATCGCCACGTTTGGTGTATGTGTATGACGCAGTTCGATACAGTTTTGCTGAATTTAGGGCGTCGGCTGCGAGAAATTATATGAAAAATAAAAACAGGAATATCATGCAGTAGCGGTTTTCAAACTGGGCGGCACGAAACGTTTTAGGGAATTATATTGTTGTTAGCTTGACCCAAAATAGAAATAGTTCTAGAAGAAAAAAAACATGTTTGTTGACTAAAAGGAGGAGACGAAATAAAGTTTTCCACTACACCTACCTATATTTAACTCTGTTGTTACAATTATTTTGAAACAAAAAATAATCTATGACTGTATGAAACTGGCCTCACGTCAAGCAGATTCTTGTAGAATGTGGGGTGTGTACATAATAATATGTGATATGCCTACATAACAGTACGCACGCTACACAAACAAAATATTGGAGTGGAAAACGTAGAGAAAAAAGTATTAGCCTACAAGAGGCAGAAAAAAGTAAGTTGCACTAGCATATAAAAGAGATAAATACGCAATAGGCCTATTTATGACATTTTTTTATTTATCTGAAAGTACAACTGAATGTCTACTTTTCCACAAACAGCGAAGTTTATTTAAACACTTTATCATAGCGTCAAACGAGTGTACGATGGCACTGCTGAAAAATAGCGTCCACCACCCGACAACCACTCCCGCGCTGCATTTTGGACTTCTGCATCGCCGCTTCGCAAGGGCCTCTTTTACGGGACCGATCACGTGGAAACACGTGGAAATCAGACGGCTCAAGGTCAGAACTTTAAGGAGGGCGTTCCCACTCTTCCCACACAAATTTCTCAACGAGTTCATTCGAGACGTGTGCCAAATGATGCCCATTCATTTTTCGACATTACAGACGCTCAGAGATGATGTAGTGAACACTTCCATGCAAATTACCCAATTCAGCTGAAGTTTCGTTCACTATGGGTCGCCTGTTTGCAAGAAACAATGACTGCGTTCAACGTTGCCATCTGTTGTCGACTTTAAAGATCATGGACTGACCTACTGGCAAACATCATGGATATCCGTGCAGTCATTTTCGCAACATTGTGATGACCTGGCATGAAAATGCTGTCACCACTCGTTTCCTTCTACTGGCGATGAATTTCGGTAGGGTTACACCTCCTACGCCACAGAAAACGAGTCACCGCGCATACTTCTAATTTGGACTACACTTGCAAATGACATGGCACGCTTTGTGGCTAACAACGGTCTAACCGTTCCTACCAAGTGAGAAACGTTACTACAGCTGACGAAAACGGAAGGTTATTAATGTTGCGAACAACACTTTTTCCAGAAAAAAAGACTATGGGCAAATGCATGGAAGAGATAAAGAACGAAAATCGACAATACGGATAAGTACAGAGAAGAAAGGCGGTAGTTAGGTGATATAAGACATGCTGAACTGAAAGAAGAAGGAACAGGGAAGCGGACTACCAAACCAAGGGCAAGTACAAAGGGGAGGGAATAAGCAATCGAAAAATTATCTGATATTGAAATTTATCTAATAATAAATGTGTGTCGCTGAAAACAGGGAGGGCGTTCTGCAGGTCAAGGAGCTGACTAGTGTTGAAAGGCCAGCCGTTTCATCTCTTTCAAACGCGTGACACGCTGTTAAACTAAATCTGTCATCCCTGCGAAGAGATAACACAGTGGTTTGTTTGTGTGAAAGCGCGCTCGCGCGAGGCAAGTGGTGAGTGTTATGTGGCAAACGTTCGTTGTCGCTTCCCTGAAATAATGATGTCGTCGCACGGAATGAAAGAGGAAACCAACAACTGGGCGAATGAATATAAAGTTAAATGAATACAACAAGAAGACGACAAAGACATTTGTCAAAACCTCACGCGCTCTTCTCATAATATTCCATGGAGGGGCGAAGAACAGGAAGATGACGTAACCCTATCAAAACTTTCACAAACAACTATCACCGCAGCACGTACATGGAACACATCTGCAACGCAATTACGTAACCTTTGTTTCGTTTCGTTTCGTTTCTCCGCCCGATCGTTGTTTCGTTTCGTCTCTGACAAACGAAACACGTAAACGTACATTTCCAGTAGGTAGTCTACTGTTTTAATAAAGTTGGTTGTACATTTTATGTTGAATAGAAAATCGGTTGACACTAAATTTATTAAACAGATCTTTGGAATATGTTACAATAAAACTATATATAAATAACCCGAATTACACTATTCTCTGCAACAAGGAACACCAGACTATTAACTCTGACAAACGAACATGTTAATTCAGTCAAGAAAACCAAAACGTTGAGACAATTTAGCAATATGAAATAATAATATTAATATTGAGATTATAGGTAACTTTTTATACCAGGGGAGTTAATGTTACAAAGAAAGGATCGCAGAAATCAGGTATGAACAGAAGAATTTCTCTGACAAACAAATCTTACTTTGCCCATTTGCAAGCTTTCAAGTCCAAAGATGAGCACCATAAAACCAAACTGAAGTCACATTAAACTATTATTAGCCCAATTCTTTGTTACGGCTACCGAATATGAGTAGTTCTGAGAGAACTAAGGAAACGATATACGTGTCTGAAAGAAAAATGCTAAGAAGAATATCAGGATTGGCGAACGAATAATTATATGACGAGAAGGAAATACGTGTCGCATAATGCGGATGGAAGAACACAGCAAGTCCGAAAAACGGCCGCTGCTGTATTCTACAATTAACCTCTCCAGGCTTCACTCCCTGCAAGTCTAGAAGATACGTATATTCACTGCACGAATTTCTTGCTTGGTGCAATCAAATAACGGAGCACTTATTTTAATTTGGCTTTTAAACGAAAGAAGAAACAGTTCATAACGAAACAAAACACTTTTGACGAACATACACTGGCTGTGAGCACGTACGTGATAACAACGCGTCAGTGCTGTGCTCTACCTGATCGGGAGGGAAATAAAAATTTCCCTTTACTTTTTAACTGTCCTCGTAGTAATATAAGAAATTAAATTAAAAATTTCATGCAATTTCTGTCTGGGTAATTATGTATGTATTCATATATATTTACAGTTACTTCAAAGTAATCACAACCGAGTACAATACTTCTGCCTACGTTTTAAATCATTTGTGGAATGCACTTTCTGGTACAGAGTTGCGAAAATTTGTCCTTTATTGCTTTCCTTCATTGTTAGAAATAAACTGGCCACAGGCGATGAATATGGAGGTTGTGGTACAATTTAGTCATTATTTTTGGCTAAAAATTTTTAACAAAAACAAATTATGTATTGTATAAACTGGTACACTGCAGTGGTGTAATTTCGTTATGCTACGTTGAGGAAATAAAGTCAAGCTTTGCAGGTACAGTATATGCGGCAGAATAACGTAACGTTCTACATCATTCGAGATGCCCCTTACAGACATTGCATCACTATTCTATCGGTATCCAGGCCTGCTGTGTCACTACAATGCAACATAGCCGGGATACAAATAACCTACTGGATTTATAAGTGGGCTTCTGAACGCCCGCCACTGTGACTTGCGGATTAGTGTAAAGCGATTGTTGTGTTAAATGGTGAGACGAAACTGAAATAAGGTGACGTTTATTGTCTGTGTGTTGGACTATCTTTAATTTGAAGAACTGTATAAGGGTATCTCGTTTATTCTTAAAAGTAAGTAAAGTTGTAATTCGCGGCTTCACCTGGTGTCAGTTATTCTGTTTCCACTGTACAGCACGACGATCAGTGCGGCCGTCGTAACACTGTACTGCCCTTCCATAAATTGACCGTTCCCTAGCGCGTAACTATTACTCTTTATAAACTGACCCATCTAGTAAGAACAATTACTGGAACACAGTACGGCGACCCTCATCTTAATATCCCCACCATTTTGAAGTCATTCACGACCATATTGGAAGCTTTTGTACCATTTGTAATCTGTTCGTTTATCGAACATAAGACTCACCAAAACGCTTCTGCAAAATTTCCACTACGTTAAAACAGTTTCTCTCATGTTCGGCACACCATATACCCCCAAGAACTTCAATCTTGCATTGTGAAATCGTCTAATATAGCAAAACTAAGCTAGACATTTCAAAAGTTGGGTTTAATAACTCAACTTTCTGCTGCAAACTAAGACCAAGAACAATAGGCCTACGCCATCGGCCGTTTTAGTTATTCCATAATCATGTCAGAATGTCGACCGTTGATTTCCTTTTACAAATACCCTGCACTCTGATCCCATATACACATCCCTTTACCGACTTCTGTGTCTAACATTTTCCTGTGCCGTTCCTATTTCTTCATTTCGGCTATTTCCATCTTTTGTTTCTGAAAACCGCTATAAGCAGGCTGGGGCTTCTTCACTTGTTTCTCCAATTTATAAGTTACAACACGGCGGGAAGTACACCCCCGGAAAACAAAAATAAAACCCGAATCGGCGCTTTCTTAATGGAACCACATTTCAGACTGGCGCCAACTCTATTCGGACGCCCAAACTGCCTTCTTCCGCGCCCGCTCCGGACGTACGTAACGACGTGTTCAGTACACTATCGATTCCAGAAACCTGTAAACGCGTTTCTCTGCATTACAGCGCAGTCGTAGTGTTACTGTTATATTTACACTGATATATCACATTCTTTTATTATTATTCTTCAAGACCGATTAGCATACTCTTCTCTTACATTTTAATTTCTCATCACGGTATGCCTGTCACTATCCTTATACCATTGAACCACCTAATTGTCGGCTTATCCCGACTTCTCTTCTGCCCCGTCCATTCAGACATCCCACCTTCTGTTTTCACTTTTGTTGTGTGTCCTACTAGCCTCGTTACATCAGACACCACTTCTGTGTCTACTCCGTTCACTTCTGTATTCACCTGTCACTGATGCGCCCGAGCCCCTAACCCTTTGAGTGATCTGCAGGCTGGTTATTAAATGTTTCGTATGAAGCCACGACTGAGCTTCGTACGTTCCATTACTTTTGAAGTGACAACTTCATATACGGCAATACGGTGTTCGGCTCATTCCCTTACACCTCGCGCTCCTGTGGCAGTAAAATGATTCAACGTGTAACGATGAAACGAAAAATCAGTGTTGCCAGATCAATCAAACCTCTATTCTCCACATAGCTACCCAAATTTTGAACGTCTGATGTTAGCTTTAAGCAAAGTATAATATTTTAAAGAATGTGAGCATATTCTAAATGTTTAATTACCATTACAAGAATAACGTAAATATTAAAAATAATTTTATTTAAGATAAAAGAAAATGTATTCACATGCTAAGTGAGATCGAGCTGATTATTTTGGAATCCTTTTCTTGTACTTAGTTCATTATTAGCCTATTATATTTACACAACTTCCCAACTGTTTACTTCATAAAAACAATTTAAAATTAGTGATACCTACTTTTAATTATAATATATCATAGTATTGTCAATGAGAATGTTTGGGTGCATGTCTGAAATGTCGAAAGAGTATAATTTTGTGTCTTTGTTTGCTTTGTACGTTTTATAGTTGATCCTTGAGTTAGATCCTGGTTTTTATATTGTTTTTGGCTAGAAGTTTTTTCGTGTTTTTAAATTCGATTCAGTAATTTAGCTACTTTATAATTTGTAAAAAAAAACTAAATTATTATACTGCGCATATCACACACTACTTTTCAACTAAATAGTGCGTAAATCATATTGTTACATTGAAAAAAATTATTTCTTACATATTGTGTGTGTGTGTGTGTGTGTCTGTGCGGGCGCGCGTGCTGAAATTAATACGACGCGTGATATGATTCTATTTATGTTCACTGTAAATATCGATTTCTTATTAAAAAATACATAACCAGTACTACGCCCTCGTCTCATTTAATTATCCTTTATCTGTTCCCTTTTATTTGAATCTTAATTCTTTACAGAAAATCTCTCTTACTTCAAATACATACGAGCAACCTTTTACACGTTGAGTCAGTTCACTCGCCACTCGAAGTGAACTTGTCACTTCTCGCGTGTGTCCCACAATACGCCCTTATTTTTTTGGGCTATATAAAAAAACAAAAACAAGAGTTCTCGCTAATTAATTACTAAACCAACGAATTTGTCTGCTTTGTTAAAAAAATTAAAAACTACGCCGAATTTACTGTCACATGAATTGTCAAAAATCGTTAAAAGAAAAAATTCCATCACATGAACGTGTCACAAACACGTGATCGCCACATGTGTATAGACTACAACCCATTCGTAAATTCAGTTGCTGTAACCTTTCTAAACAATAAACCTCGTTAATGCCAAAAATACAACTACTGAATAATAATTACTTATCATATAATTATGAAAACAATTACTCGATGTCATATGTACAAATGATTGTTAACGGTGTACAATAAACGTGGAAAATAATTTGTGTACGTATCTTTGATAAGCCATTAGTAAAAATTAAAAAAATACCGAGAAATAATAATGACCAACGACAACGGCTTACCTAATGGTAAACGACGAAGATATTTTTGTCGACCAATCACGATCGTGCAGGCGCAGGACGCGTGTCAACGTAAACGCACGATTCTGTAAACAATATAAGTAAAAGTGGTGATCAGAGCCGCGGTACCGAACGCGACCCGGTGATCGCAGCTATTGAGGACAAACGCGCGCGCAGCAGTAGCCTACACAATGGCACTTTATTTGTTGTAAGCTTTATACAAAATCTGATTGTTTTCTTTCTTCTTGTAAACCGACTTTCACTCTCACCGATACACTCACACACAATATAGTCTTCAACGTTGTCCGATTATGCATGAGTCAATGTTAAAACAACCTTTTAATACGATTTCTCTTTTTAATGGAAGTTCAAGCTATTGAAATCAACCATCTTACAGCGAAAACGAGTTATACACAAAATCAAGAACAATGTACAAAATCGACAGCCCTACTGTTGATGAGACAAACTGAAAGTTATAGCTGAACCAAAATCGAGTGATCTTTTTGTGAAGACAGTGGTTCAGCGAGGGGGGGTGGTTAAACTTTTGTCAAGGTTAAACGAAAAAATCTAAAAAACAAAAACAAAATAAATATACTGGTAAAATGCAATCATACTGGTCAAATTAAATAAGCAACGAGCACGAAATATGACGTCGTGAAAATACTACTGGTGGTTCAAACTGTTATCCTAGTTTTGAGGTCGAGTCCTCTTAGCGAGTGGGAAAGAGACAGCTGTAGACTCATAACGTTGGAGTGTTTATTCAGTCCGCAAGTATCCAACTTAGTTTACGATATTACATTGTAGTAATTTATGCTATTTGAACTTAAAAAAACGTTCATATACGTATTAACAGTAATCGCTTCATCAAACCTATGTAAACCTAATATCGAACGCTGCGTTGGGAACGCTGTTCACAAACGCTCCTCAGCCTCTACGCTGATAGATCTGTCAATCTATCAGTTGACAGATTTCTACGGAATATTCAACAAAATGTGCGGCCGACCACGTATAATCGAACCCCATGATGCGATTTTCAAATGTTTGGTTTAGAAGTGCTGTAATGCCCGTTTTATGAATTTCCTTCTGTGGAAAAGGCGTCCGACGGTGAAGTCCTGGGGGCTAATCCCCAGGAGGGGGCAAGAGAAAGGGGCCTATACCCCATCAAAGGTGGTTCCGACTTCTGCCATTTTCACCTGGCACCTACCGCCTGAACGTGGCCCGAGGGTGAGCCGGCATTTCGCCTGGACTGGAGCTGATTCACGCCGGGCTAAGGTGAGTGTCTGACGAACGGGAGTCAGGATTGCCTGGTACCTGGTAAGTAGCTGCAGTAGGAAACCACTCTTGTCCCAATGGTCCCAGCCAACGTCACATGCAGTGAACCCTAATAGCATACTTGAAGCCTCCACGCGGCGTCCCCTGTTCAGGTGGGAGAGGGCCACTTAGTGAATGTTGTCGCGTGGCCGGCTGAACCTGGGGCTACCTGAGGGTTCCTTCTCCTTCCGAAACACCCACCCTGGCGCACGCTGCCTTTCGGCCGCGAGGTTACCCGATTTTCGGTGGTATCAGGGCTGATAATCGGAACAAAGTGTGCGGCCAGCGCTACAGGAGCCTGCACCTGACTCGAGTTCAGTGGCTGGCCCCCCACCGTCCACTTGTCTAGAGTATCGAAATGCCACTTTCACGAGACCCCCGCTGATCAAGTTATGTCTTGTAGCAACAGTTTGTTTATACATGCCGTCATGGCGAAGTGCGAAGCGAGAAGTCGGTCCCAGACCTGCTCGTTTACGTATCCAGTGGATGAAGAGTGGGGATATTTTCTGCCCTTCCCTGGGAAACGTATGTGTGTTTTTTTTTGTAATGGTAGACTTAGATCCCATCACAAAAAAAGGGTAAAAGAGGTATTCGAAATTGGTACGGGGGCTTGCTTCCGAGGTACGGTGGTGGCGCTAAGTCATCCTCCACAATGCATCTGGAAAAGACTACGAGTGAATTCCATTTGCTGCAAAATATTTACAGACTTGTACTCACTAAGGCAATATTTTTGAAAATCTGTAAACGAACAGTGCAAATTATCAAAGTCTGGAGTTTGTAATACCGTAATGTAATACGTCATCTATATTGTTTTTTGACTTCGTTAAACTTACATGTATGTAATGACATAACACTTATGTTTCCACACTGATCTTCTTGATTATAACCCAACAGCAAATATAAGAGATTTTGTCTTTTAATTTTTGTAGTTTTTTCACAGAAATATAATTCCCCCCTCCCCGACAGAAAGAAATCCTGGTTGCTCACCTGGAGTAGACGAGCATACGTGTGACGAGAAAGTTCAAACGTTGTTTGTACAGAAACCGAAGACGAAATATTTTATGGGAAAGGTCCGAGACGTACTGACAATGAACTCTGATTCGACATTGAGGTTATATTGCTGTAACGGCTGTTTACAAATGAATGTTTACGTAGCCAACGCGCCAAGCGCGATCCTGATATAGGCTATTCTCTACCCTTAGCAACTGCTAACGGAAATTATCTTGGCTGTACTAACTATAACAAACGACACGTGCGGCTGCATTGGTAGGAAAACCCAATTACTTCGGAAATTGTGATACCAAGGTCCGGCCCGTCCGGCTTTACGTAACCAACTCTCTACGGCTAACCGCGCGAATTCTAATCTCATTTCAGAGTAATAAACATCAGGTCGAGTCATGCTGGCATTGGCATTTCTGATTTCGAGGCGACTTCCTTTTCCTTAGGCGGATCGTTTACTCCACTGTCGGCGTTACGACACAATGTGCAACGTAGTCTCTGGGACGTTAACACCGAAGTGGCCGCCAACGCGAGTCTCCAGAATCCGGTCAACCCATAAAAAAGAAGACTCCGTCAGTGTACACGCGACATTAACTGGCGACTTTCGACCCATCTTTTCTTTCCGTACATGGATATTCGTATTCAAGGATGTAATCGCAGTTATTTCCGATCTATACACAACTGGCTACCATGAATATCAACAATAAGAGCAGTATATACATACAAAAACACAACAGTACACACATTACACGGAAGTAGAATACATATTGAACACAATTATAATTGATACTGCCTCGGCCAGACGATAAAACTCGGAAGCCTTCGAAGTTATGACGTGTTTTGAATTACGCAGCACTTCCCGACACTGTCATTGTGCACCAATCACGCTGCACCGTTAGTAAGATGAGATTACCATTTTCAGTCCGCGTTGCCACAATTAGGATTCATCAACCGTAGCTTATCACCTTCAATGGAACCGAACCTTAATGTGCAGAAACATGTCAACAACGTTAGCTACACTGATGCGACATAGGCAATTAATTACAATGATGCCTTCTGTTATTCTTCTGAGCAACGTAGTATTACATTTCACGGCATTATAAATTAACAATTTATAGTATGGCAGGAACTTAAGAAAAATTATGAAATGCGACTTACCATAATCTGTAACTCCAAAAATCAGAGATCTTTTCAGTCGTGAAGAAAATATGTCTAGTAATATGCCACCTATTAGCGCGCAGGTGCACACATACACACATATTGTTACACATATAAGGATTATTTCACTATCTTCCAGCGTTACTTCAAAATGAGTTTATTGTCTCATGATATGTTACGTAGATTAAAATGGCAGTTGATACTGAATTCGTTACTGAATAGTTATTGATACTGACTAAGAGTTCCCACTAAATTATACCACATCGTCCTTTCTCACACTTTAGGCGACGTGGATAGCAATACTTTCAAGTAAGAAGTTAACTTACTTCAACCAGTTAAACAAGGTACCAGCACAGCTGTGTGGATCTAAGTCCTATACGACTATCAATCGACAATCACGACATCTAGAACCATACACAAAATCAAACCAATCACTGAATATGGTTGAGTACGCCTGTGTTAAATACCATCAAGGCATTGGGGAGAATCCAAAGAAAGAGCAACAGCGTTACACCCCCCGCGGCCGAACAATGCTCGAGAACCACCCACAGAAGGATTCGAACCTACAAACTCCAAAGTCTTGTGGTTAAAGAAGGGTAACTTCGTTAACACATTTCCCTAAAGTATATTTTTATAGAATAAATTAAAGACGTTATATTTTATGGTGGCAAAGTAATAATGTCATTTATGAAACAGTAACAAAACTCAATTTACTATCTCAGTTGCGTACAGACAAGTTGGATCTACGCGTGTGAATATTAATCTTGGATACTTAAAACAAAAGTTTCAATTAAACTTAATATAAGTACATTAAAAGTGCGTACCTAAGTGTATGTTTAAAATTTACTGATAAAATAAATTATCAGTAACTATTTTTTGACGCGGTACACGCATTTTCAGAACTAAAATAATTTTGAATTCTTACGTCACAAGACACTGGTTGGTTTACGTTACTCCATATTCCATTAGTTGATGTCCACAATGCCATTCACCCAGAGAACAACTGGATCCGTTCGTATGTTTATTTGAGGCCTAGATGACGTTGTAGTTCTGTACTAGAAAAATGAAACCCGCATTGGCAAATGTGTCACTTGGGGAATACATTTGGAACGAGAACAACAAAAAATGTTGGTTTACGTAAGTTAACACAGTTCTAACGAATTATTTTTGCATACAGATTCGTTAGTAAATAAGGTTCCTCAGCATAATGACGTTGATTAGTATCTTGACCAAAAATATACCGTACGTACAAATGAATACAGTATGATGATTAAGAAAAAACTTCTCGGAAACAATATTTCCGTACTGTAGAAACGGATTCTGGCTTCGTTTCAAGTACAGCGATGCCTTCCGTGTTGGGAAGCTTCACCTTTGTTCAAAATAAATAACACATAAAACCGTATTAAGAATAATAGAGCGCGGCTGTGAAACCACGCAACGAGTAACGGGGTAAATTACAACACTCTATTCAAGTGCAAGGCACTACAAAGGAGAACTGATTCGAACGTCTAGTAAATCATACATTCCATAACAACAATAGGGCTAAGCGTACTTTAGATGTGTAAACATTCAAGAAATTATATCAGGCTTTGTTGATTCTTAGTCATCATTAAAGTCAGTTTTGCGTCACTTCGAAACGCGGATACGTCTTGTGCCGCATACACAAACCCCTTTCACCCTGACACGATAATGCCAAATTAGGTCAAATACTCTCTAACGGCACTCCTGGGAATGGCGACAAAAAACTTGGAAACGTATCAACATTATTTTGAAAGAACAAAAGCTTTTAGCGGTACAAAAGCCGAAATACTTAGCGGTTTAGACAAAACACAAATTTTGCCAAAATAGTTTCATATGAAGTTTTTTTAAGTACAGTACTTTTAATTATTTCGGATTATTGTAATTTAAATGTTTTTAGACTTAAAGAAAGTGTTTTATACATATTTGTAAATTAATAACACCCCTATTTACTATTTACCAAAAGAATTTATTACAAAACTTGAGAAAGGCCGATCTTGCATTGACGACGTATTCTCTTCGAGAATGTTGACTGAAAAAAAGGAGGGAATTTAATTTGGAGACACTTTGCTATTATTGACTACGAGAAAGCATTTGATTGAGTTAACAGATCCATTCTGTAGGTCATTATGTGTGTGTACAAGCAGTTATCCTAAACAGCTTGTAGACATTATACTGTTGCACAAGAATAGTATTGTCTATAGGAGAGGATTTTACAGAAATGATTTACATTAATCAGGGAGTGCGCCACGGCTGTAGCATGTCTCCAACACTGTTTAATATCTATAGTGATGATATACTCAAGAGAGTGGAAATTACGAGTGGGTCCGCGAATAATAGTAAATAACAGAACATACATGAACACAATGCTGTTTACGGATGATAAAGTAATCATACAAAACAATAACTGCGAACTACAGACAACTATGTTCCGATCACAGCAAGTCTGTTCAAATTACGACACAAAAATTTCTTTGCAGAAGACAAAACTATGGCCCTTATGGGCAAACACCCCTTGTGGACTAAGACTATATTAGATAATAATCATATACAGCAGGTGTCACAAACGTGACATCACTTATGATTTGGATTACGGTGTTGATCACAATTTGGCTAAGTACTGTACCAATCAATACATGGCACCAAATTCGTTGAGTGTTGTAAAGGAAAGCAAGGAAAGAGACTCGAATAAAATTGTATACGGTAATGGTTGTGTCAGTGTTCTGAAACTTGGGTTCTGACGAAAACAACGTTTCAATAGGATACAGACACCGGAGATGAGATTCTTTTAAAAACTGCACACGAAGAGATTGACTCTACAATGAATACGTTCGTAAATAGTTGAATATTTTTAATATGCAAGATCGTATTGCAGAAAGCAAAGAAATGGACTGCTCGTCTGAACAGGTCGCCACGTGGCGGGTTGCCTAAGGAAGTTTGGCTGTTGGACAGCGAAGTATAGGAATACCTAGGAAGCGTTGGTGGGCTGGAACATGTTATTCGCCTAGTCCCTGACAGCAGAAGAAGAAGAAGAATATGGAGGGAGTAGACGACACGCTAATGAAAACGGAAGATCGGAAAAGATTAATTACGGTGCCACACAACCAACGTCTACAATGACGGGACATGATTTCGAGAACGGTGAAGCATCGAAGACCTCGGGTGTTTTCGGTGCTGAACATTTAGCCGAAGCGATCGGTAGCTAAAAACTAACGCCGAGACTTGCCGTTTCTCACGTTACCAACTGTACTGTTTCGGTTCTCAACAAAAAAGGCAATCCTTTTTCCACTATGTAAAACAAAAAAAAGAATACAAAACAAACAAAATAACAAGTAATAAACAAACCAAATCGAAACAATACCAATCGGGTCAAAAACCTCTTTGTATCAAGTTTTTATATAAGCGGTGTTCATGTTGTTCAAACGGACGCAGCGTTGTTACAGCTCGACACATCAATATTATTATTATTACTGTACGCAAACTTTCTCTCGCACCGGGCGGCCAGTTTGCTTCACTTACAGTAGTGCAATCGCTGCGTTAAATCGCGACTGACAAAAACAACACAACGATAAGGAAACGATTTCGGAAAACAAAATTGTGCAACTACTGTCGACAATTTGTTCGGTTCCCAGTTAATGGGCGCTACTAGTTAAACCCGATACCTTGATGTTGCAGTTCTCCGCGGCCCGGACGCTCTCCTGACGCCGAGACATAATCTTCTCTACGATTACTACAGTACACGGAGTTCTATACCAATTCCCTTGACAGGGCAACGTTTGGCGAGACGTTGACACTCTTCTTCTGGGGATGAGACACTGGCAAGAGGCCACAGGAGATCGAGACTGTTGGAGGGGAAGGTTAGATGAGGTCAAGATTCAGTACAGATCGTAGCACCACGGGGGAAGAAGAACACGAAGTTCCGCTAAACAAATTGTGTCGCATCGATTACTAATTTATCCTAACGTTCCTCACCTTATATATTCGTTAGCGTAACACCGTAAAAATCTTAAGTTAAAAATAACAAACTATGGTATGGAAAACTTTGTCCACCAGAACAAACTTTATTTCCTGTATTCGAGCATTTTGCGACAATTTGCTTCTTCATATCATATTTCTTTTCCCTCCCACTAATCAGTTAATTTCTTCTTTAGATATCCGCTTGTAAATGTGACTTTATATATTGCTTCATCCATAACGGACTGGTCGTGACATAAGTTACAATGACTGATAAGAATTGTTCATGAAACCGCATAACCCCCTCTCCAGGTCAGATTGCTTCTCTTACAGTAGTGTAATCACTACGTTAAATCGCGACTGACAAAAACAACACAACGATAAGGAAACGATTTCGGAAAACAGAAAAACACGATTTCGGAAATGCGTAATAACAACACGACAGAAAATTCACGTCGAGCACATCTGATCGATCGTAATACACATCTGAATAAATTCACACTTACCTTTGAATTTTTTTTTTTTTACATATCTTTTTTTAATTAATTTGGAATTTTCTCCTCATCCATTTTCTTTCCGCTCTCGATATCCTAGCAATACGTTTAGCTAGTCCAACTCTATTGGTCTTACGGACGGCGTTCAGTGCGCCTACTTCAAGTCAATACCGACACAAAACCGATTCAACTCTCACGCATCCTACTCGCTTCTTGATATCATTTTAGAAATTTACGACCCCCCCCCCACCATTCAACAAAACCAAGCAACGTATAACTTTCGTATTTTGGTGCATTAATTGTCTAGCTTCAGTTCGTCTAGATCATTTTTTTTTAATTTTTAATGTAAACAATTACATACTTGAATTTATCGATTTCTTGTTGCCTTTCGATTTCATCATCTTACATCCCGTAACATTTTTATCTAAACCACAAAACATATCTCATTCGTCTGAACTGAAAAGAAAGGTGTATCTAACGTATATATTACACTTATATTATTATAATACTGGTAAATTAATACTGGTAATATTAATTCATTTCTGTTCTTTAAATTATAAAACAGGAATATAATTTCCCATGGGTGGAAAGCCGCCAAAGTTTAGCAAACACTATCTTCACGCACACGCACTGCTCCTTACAAATTAACGATATTGAAACGAGAACCGACCTTATTATTAGTTATCTTTTACAATGAATGGAAGGTCATGCAATAAATAAAATCAATAATTATAAGAAACGATTATATAAAAATAACGTAACCGAAGATTGTTATAAAATTTCACAAGTAGTTAAGATACTGCAGCGATAATTTCGAAACGTGAGTGTTGAAACAAGAGCTGAAGTGTCGCCAATGGTGTAGCAACAAGGCGTCTATAAGGCAGTAAATATTTCCAACCGAGAAACAACAAGGGACACGCCATAAATTCTGATACGGCCATTCACGTGTTGTTCATATTGTGGAAACAAGGCTTTGTTTTTTGTTTTTGTCGGTATCAAACAGTGAACGTATTTTTCCCGAAACTCGTGGGTTCGCTCAGATCGTGGATTCTGCACTGAGGAATACAACTTTATAACTTACGTATATTCATCACGACACTCCGGGGATTCGGTTTCACCTGGCCCGTTCCGGAATCTATTTCCTCCTAGGACCGCCGAATCTCTGTTTTCTTCCGGCTTATATTTTACACCCGCTGCAGCAAATAATCTGTCACATGACACTCGGTCATTTCGTTAAAAATAAAGTCTTTACTTCAAAAAATGCAACTCTGTTCTTCCCTGCTGCTTCAGGTTTCCGTTTAACGTAAAAGGTAGAATACTTTCACGGATTTCCCACCAATTTCATTTCGGCAATCTGAATTTCTTTCCGCAGCTTTTACAGAGAGTCCATATCGCAACTGAGAGTGGGACGTGTGGGGAGTGTTCGTAAAAATTCCTACCCGTTTCTTCCTACATTTGTTCTTCGTAAATGCTAAATGAATTTTCACCAAAATCTAAGGATTATCCTGACACAATTATCTGTACTGACACCTCATCGTACCAGTCGGTATCTAACCCATACGAGATGTACATCAGACCATTAAAATCTGATGACATTCTGAAGTGACATTTTCTGCTCAGAAATGGCCTATCTTATACGTTAGAGGAAAGTTTCCTCACCTAAGTGATGCCAGAGTCAAAGAAAGGATCTTTGTTAGCCCTCAAATCAGAAAGGCGATGAAAGACGAAAACTTCAAAAATGCACTTGACATCAATGAGAAAGCGGTTTGGGAAGTATTTGAAAAAGTAGTTAAGGGATTTTTAGGCAAGAAAAGAGCTAAAAACTATGTTCAAAATAAAAAATGAGCTTTTGGAAAAATACCATAACTTAGGATGCAACGTGTATATAAAAATTAATTTCCTCTACTCGCCTTTGGATTTCTTCCCTGACAATTGTGGATACGTAAGTGACGAACATGGTGAAAGATTTCACCAAGAGGTCGCTGCCATGGAGAAGAGGTATCAGGGCAAATGGGACGTATCTCTTTACTGCTGGACATTAGCAATGGATGTTCCAGACCAAGAGCACAAGTGGCGAGCTAAAAGGAAGCGTTCGGAAACGTAAAAACAATCAAGAAAAACACTAATAATAAACAATTTTAATAACAATATTAACTTTTAAAGATTTCATTTTCTTTTCTTTAACAATCTAAACATTTTATAAACATTTTTTATGTAAATTAATTTTTTTATATTGTATAAACTTAAATGTTCAAATGTTATTTCTTGTACTGGAAATTGTGATTTCATATACACTAAGAACAGTATATAAATAAAACAGGAGCTAAAAAAAGTTTTTGTCAATTATATTCTTTTTTCTTACCCAATAAACGATCAAAATTAGCTAATTTCAGTCAGGAAATAATTTTATTATTTTTATTTTTTGCTAGTGTTATTGTTCTAATGGTATGTTTGCTTATAAACGTCACTGTTTAGTTTACTATTGCCATTTATTGTCAAAATCCGTCTGTGAAGATTTTTAAAATAGTCACCGTCTGTGGCGCTACAATCCTCCATGGGTCAGAACCCTGTTCTTCTACTCGAACACCATGAAATCAGCTACGAACTTCTTTCATAATCTGACAGCATTTTGTTTATTCTTTCGCTGATCCACCAAGTGAGCAAAGTGACTAAAGCGTGTACTACTCACAGGAACTTTCATCTCAAAGCAGTTCAGATCTTTTCCCAGTATAACGAGTTGAGACTGGTTTCTGAGGACATAACAGATAATGGATAAGAGCAGAGATAATGAGTCACAATTCTGCTGTCGGATTGCAATCTATGGCATTTTAACTTGCCTGTCAGAGGGGTATTCATCGCTACAGACAAAAACCCCTCCGACGAAATGTGTAAAGTAATGATATCATCGAGTGTCCACCGACTTAATATGACCAAACGTTTCGGAAATCCGGGATCCGGTCCCGTATTGTAAACGGTTATCCCCGTGTCTCGGGCATGGACTACAGGGATACTAGTTTGTTCCGGATTTTGAATATTTTAGAGTATTTGTTTTGACAATGAGGATGCCAAAAAACGAGTAGAACAGAAAGAAAAAATTAGCCACGATAGTGAGTACATTACTCTTTCAACTTCTGAGTTATCCTGGAGTCCAGCTAGACCGACATACGTACCTGAGTACGTTACTATTTGCTGACGATAAAATAATACTACAAGAGAGTGAAGATAAATTACAACTGGCAGTGCACCGACTGAATTAAATATGTCCAGAATATAATCTTAAAATTTCCTTGCATAAGACGAAAGTTATGGCTTTCCAAGGCAAGTATCCCGTTAGGTCGAAAATAATTGTCAACATTAAGCCAATCGAACGAGTATAAAATTTTACATACTTGGACTGCGATACAAGCTACAATTATGACAATGACATGGAAATAAAGAAATAAGTTCCAGGCAATATGTGGCACAATAAATAGAACATTAAATAACAAAACACGAAAAGACACAAGGATAAAATTTTATAAAACGATGGCTGTACCCGTACTTATGTACGGGAGTGAAAGTTGGATAAATACCAAAAAAGGAGACAGCAAAATACAGGCAGCAGAAATGAGATTTTTGAGACGGTCAAAGGCTGCACAAGATGAGATTTAGTAAGAAATGAAGACGTGCGAAATGATGTAAATGTATATGCAATAAATGAAAAAATAACTGAATATAAAGAAAGATGGAAACACCACGTAAACAGAATGGGAAATGGGAGAATACCTAAAAAAATACTTAACTACAACCCACGAGGGAAAAGAGATATAGGAAGACCACGAAAACGGTGGTCGTAAGTTTGTGAGTACGGAACAGGCAAATAACAATCCTTGTAGTGCAGAAGACTTCCGAGTTTCTGAGCCTGTGTTACTATCTATTCCCAAACTAGCGTAACAGTTAAATATGAAGTTGTTCATGCTAAATGTGAATGCTTAGGATTCAGTTATGGAAAACTAAATCATCATCTAACATAGGCAATAGTAGGAAGTTTCCAGTCTAAAATGCTTAGTACCATCACTAAGCGTCGTATTCGGGTACTAATACATTTCAGAAATATTCAATGACCTTGATGAAGCGTGTAAAGTGAAACAACTAGTTAAAGTTTTATGATTAAGTTAACAATTTCATGATATCGTCTCACAACCCCAATATGTAAAGAATATTCTTTTGTAAATCCTATAGTCTTGCGAAAAGGGCAAAGCCTTCAATATCAGAAGCATCAAAATTTTACAAATTTGTGTGTGTGTGTGTGTGTGTGTGTGTGTGTGTGTGTGTGTGTGTGTGTGTGTGTGTGTGTGTGTGTGTGATCATCAACAACAACCAAATAACAGCAATAATACAATAATAATAACAAATAATAATAATGCGTTTACTGCTAATAATAGTTCTAATAAAGCATGTATACAATTAATAATTAATTATAATTAATGGTAATACAATTATGTTAAATATATTCCATAATAACAATATAATTCTGTTAATAATATTACATACTAATAATAAAATTAAGTTGAATATGTTACATAATAATAATATACTTACATGTAATTGCAGTTAATGCAATTAATGGTTTCGAAAATTATAGTAGGTCTACAAATAACAAAAACGCGCGGAATTTTGGCTCAATTTGGGCAGGCTGAATAGAAGAGCAGAAAATTGGGCAAAAAATTGTTGTCAAATGATAAGACGAATATCTTCAATATATATATATATATATATATATATATATATATATATATATATATATATTACTATTAACTGTAAAACGAAGTAAAAGACTTATTGTTGGGCTTACGTTGTCAGGTTGTCCACGTAGTTTGTTGGCTTCTGTGCAAATGTGACTGCTTAATATCCACACTATACTTCCTGCAATCGTTATGAATTTCATAGAACCATTATTTCCCCGCGCAAATGTCACTCGGTGCAAGTGTCATAACTTCAGTTTAGTCAGTCTTATAAATAAATACTCGTTAATTACTAGCTTCTTCGCCACTGGTTCTGACCAGTTCCAAAAGTCGATCCCATTCGTTTTTATTATTCGCTCCGGCCTTCAATTGCCAACCCATGTCCTCCCCGTGTCCTTCCCCATGAGCCTCTGGTAAAATATCTCCTTGTCGGCTATTTTCCCTATTCTTTCTATAGTCTACCTGAGCCTATTTATTTTCAAATTTCACAATACCGAGATGTCCCCACAGAGGTTGTAGAGCTCAGTATTATGACATCTGCTTCGAACGTCACCTTCAAACACCCCCTTTTAGATGTGTCTTAACGTCGTCCTCTCAAAGTCCTCTAATAATCTTTCATATCCTGTCAACTTCAGTATTTCTAAGTCACATGTTAACAGCGGTTTGATAAGTGTTTAATAGAGTGCGCATTTATTGTCTCTTGAAATAAATGAGATCTGATCTTAGATGCTTAATCGGGCCACACTGTTCTTTTTACCACATACAACCTTGTATTAATTTCTGAAATGATGTCATTAGTGCTACAGTATATACTTGAGACTTCACGTATATAAAGCCATTTACCTGCAGAACATTGTTCACGCTCACGGTTATGCTTTCGTGTACCTGACTGGCTTGCACGTATTGGTGGAGGAAGTTTACAGATATTCAACACTGAGCTTCATTCTCTAAAATGTCTAAATTTAGTTTTTATGAACTTGCCTTCTACTGGAACAATAATTTATTGTCTCCGCAGAATACGAAATTCCCGTGTGAACATTTCTTTGACGTTAAATTCGTGAGTCGACTTTAATTAGAATAAAATCACACACACACGCGCGCGCGGCGGAGAAATGGCAATTTCTTGTCTGAACGCACGTCTGTCGTAACTTCTCAGTTCAAATTAACGGCTGACTTGACGCTTTGAAGTTATTTAATTAATTGTGTAAAAAACTGTCGTAGCGACAGAGCCTGTCGTGGATCGTGCTTTGTTCCACGGTAGCGATCGTCTAACATTATATCAAAGGCCCTCGCTACGTCTATAAATGCATGATGCGTTTCTAGGACGAATTCTTTCCTTCTTTTTTCAATCGATCCTAAAATTCAATATAAAAATCGTAGTGTCTGTGCGTACTTATTTTTATACTCTTTTATTTTGATCTGACAATAATACGTCATAGCAATAGAATCACGTCTCGTGAGTTAAGTTTCCGTTACAATGGGAAGGGTATGGCTTTTACAGCTGAAACATCACCGGCACACCAGGGGTGTATTTACGGGTGAGACGAACAGGACCGGACTCCCCCCTCCCCACCCGAGGGTCTAAAAAGTTGACGAATTTTTTGTGAATCTCTAAATTTTTAAGATGTTTTATTTTTTCAGCTGTGTACGTTAATACCTAGTAGTAGATCTTTTGTAAATATACCAACAGGTTTATTACACAGGACTAGGGTTTAGGCCTACATTTGAAATATGAAATATAGGAAAATCAATTCAGTCAATAAGTATGTTTTAAAAATGTTTCAATAACGAGTATTTTTAATCGTGTTATTACCGTTTACTTTGTAATGGGACTGATTTCAGGATATTGTCACGAGTTTTTCAGTCACTTTAAAGATAGTAATGTGGATTAGTCTTAACTTGTTTCTTCTTTTGTACGAAGCCGACCCGACCCCGGACCCCGCCAAGGCCAAATTTTAGATACGCCAGTGAGGCACAGAAATGGGTTTGAAATGTGATCTTAAACCCGTTCCGTTTTGAGGCAGATTCTGGCGTTTCTCAACAGACTGTTTTCTCACAGATAAAATTGTTCATATCAGTCGTGGGCAATCAAAATTTGCAGCAAATTTGTCTTTTTATTTATCTGGTATGTGGCACATAATATGAAGGACAACAATGACTGGGATAATGAATTAGAAAAATTTCGAAGCATTTCTGTAGAACGACCCACAGAGGGCTACAAGATAAAATGAGGAAAGACTTCTGGGTACGTTTTTACAAGACAGTAGCTGTTCAACATTATTCTAATCAACATAAACCCTCGGTCGAAAGGAACAAAACAAAAATTGAAGGTGATGAAATGAAATTTGTACGATGTAGCCTACAAACGATATTCCCTCCTAAATTAAGAAAGAAATGAAGACATTAGAAGACAATTGAAAATGAATATTCGCAGAAGATTAGGGGCAAAAGGATGGCATGCCAAATAATTGCCAATGGCAGCCTTTGAGGTAAGAACCTAATGGAAAAATAAATGGTGGCAGACCGAGAAGGAGATGTGTTTCGGAAGAAGTCAACTAGGGTCTAATCCGTGAAAAGGAGAAGAAAATGATAATGATGATGGTGGTGGTGGCGATAATGGTTGTCAGCCCTACGCTCAAACACTGAAGTTACCTCTTACCTGGAGGATCGGGAATTTTTCTATTGAAATTAGCACACCTTCACCGAAGGGCCTAAGAGATACATTCTCACCCGTCACCTTCTTAAAGCGGCCATACACGTTGCGGTATACCTGTCAGGTGTACCTGTACCGGTAAACTGTACAGGTTAACTGAAGCGTGTGTGTGTGCTATCTAAACTGCACAGGCAACCTGACCTGTACGGGTGACATCCGAAGTATCAAAATTTGATTCTTTTTACCTGCGCCAGAGTGAAGACAGGAGCGCCTGTGCCCATCGCCTACGCAGGTCTCAGTTGTCCTGTATCTGGAGGCGATAAAGGTGTGTAAGTTTTTTCATTTATTTTTTTTGTTCAGTTATTATGGCTAATCGTAAATGAAACGCGGTCATAGAGAAGAATTTATTGAAATTTACAAATCAGAACCATGTCTTTGGCGGATAAAAACGGTTTTCTTTTCAAAAGCCAGTCCTTACACCATTTTTCGCGGTTTTTTATTTTCTGCTTACGGCACTCTATCGCGAGCAAAACGCCTATCACCGCCAGCGCGTCGCCCTGTGTCGATATCATGGTCAACTGAAAACCTCGACTGTTTACCGCAGCGTGTATGTGCAACACACCTGTACAGGTAAACCTGACAGGTATACCGCAACGTGTATGGCCGCCTTTAACAAAGGCTTGTAACAAGTGACGTAAGTAGTAGATGATGTTGCACGTTACACCATCGGCTTTCGCTGATGATGCCGCGTTGGTGTTGGGAAAGCAAAACAATGTATTTAAGTTTTAGTAAAACAAAAAAAGTAATGAAACCCCTAATTTATACACTAATGGAGTTTAGAGTTCAGTCTTAACTTCATGTAAGTAGCTTTACTCAAGTATTTTTGGGCGAGAACGAAGATGATGGTCTCGACCATCAAAAGATGATTGTCCACAGCTGGTCGAATAGGGTTATGTAAGCTCGGGCAATCTGCATTTAACACTTCATTTGTTTCTACCATTTCCAGATACTTCAGTTCTTTCCGTTTAATTCCACATTTCACCACCTCTTTTCTATATGTTTTTAATAAATGTGCATATATTTTCTGAATATTTACAAGTTACAAGGTGGACGGCCTTTACAGAAAAATATAGTTGAAAAACTTAGTTTTTCACCCATAAAGTTGAAAACAGAAATTAACTACATAATATTAGAGTAGATCCAGACGATTTTGAAGAAAACATCGAGACAACCTGATTTGCGGACCTATTACAGTGTAACAGAAGAGATGACGAGAAACGAAGCAAAGACGAAATTGTATAAAGTTACTTACTTTCTACGGCCATACGGCCTTACAGGGTTTTCGCTTACCTGACCAATGTCTTTCCATTTATTTCTGTGCTGTGCTAATATTTTCTAGTTTTCTCCGTTCTTTCATGTCTTATTTTACATTATCTAAGTCTTGTTCGTCATTTTCTTATCGGTCATTTTTCTATGGGAAGTTCATATATTTTTCTTATCTGTCTCACTTTCTGCTCGTAAAACACACTAGTCTTCAACCCCTAATTTCGCTATAAGCGCCTCACGTGTTATCTTTCTAAATTCGGATTTTCTCTCCGCCTGTTACTTTCTGTGTCGTGTACCACCCCGATGGTTTTCTTTAGGACTTTGTTCTTCAAACTCATCAGCTTCTGTTGCTGCCTGAGTGTCATCATCCCCGTCTCACTCCTATACAGCACTACAGTATTACTGAGTTGTTACAAAGCTCTTAATTTGAAGTTCTTGACAGACCTTTGTAAAAAGCAACAATAACTACAGAAATCGTGACAGGACATAGGTGACGATAATATTTATTCCCTCCACTCACTACTCGTTGAATCCCTCGCCCCGAAATGAAATCCTGCACCCGTCCTTGCGCAACGACAAGCGATATGCATTAGACCCTGCAAAGAGATATCTCAAAAACACAGGCCTCGGAAATGAAAGTCTTAACAACAGTTAAGGGATGTGGTTTGAGAGATCCTCTACGAAACGACCACATAAGGAAAGACTTGAAGTTACAGTCGGTTCTGCAGAGAATAAAGGAATACAGGCAGTATTGGAAGTCCCATGTCGAACGCATTGTAAACACACGTATTCCTAAACAAGCGTTTGACTATACGCCAGTGGGGACGAGAGATCGTGGAAAAAATGGTCAGAGACTCTGTGAAGTCGGAACGAGTTATAGCCCTAACCATGGAATGAAGAAGACGAAGACCTTTTAAATGTTCAACAGTGAGGGGGAATACAGTTCCTACTACAACCCGACTCTCGCACGATTTGAAAACAAATTTGGAGTAACCGTGCTGACTGATTACTAAATTATCTAAGACGACCAATACCAAATATAAAAAGAATCCCAGAATCCGCGTAGCGTACGTTTTTGGCGCATGAAAACATACGGCCATTACTTTTAGCGTACAAAAAAATAACAAGTTTACGATAGCGAACAGAAATGGCCGCCAGCATTGCTACATAGTTTACCGTCAAAAAGAAAAGCGCACGACAACGGTGAACAACAAAAGGATCATCGAAGCGTCAGTGAAATATGCAGGTTTGTTAAAAGAAGAAGAAAAAGAGAATAACTTTAGAAAAAAAAACCGAATCACTGGTGCGACAAACGTCAACTACACAAATAGGACACTTTCTCATCCTTTGTCTATTTCGATTCACAGTTCTCTTCTACGCTCTCTTTGTCGCCCCTCCTCTCTGCCGCGCTCGTCGGCAGTCAAAATTAGTTGCGCGACCGAGTCACACTGGTAGGACTTGGTCTCGAGATATCCAACTTGCACAACGTCTAACTGTAAAGGTATTATCGCGCAGATAACACACGCTGTACTCTATGATTTATGAACGGGGTTATGAAACAAAGTACACGAACGCAAACAGGAAACGATGCTTGATACCGCCGAGGTGGCTTTACTACTAAACCACCGTGCTGTGTATTTAACATTAATATTATGACGTACGCACAGAGCTTAACGTATAAAAGGTACGATGACGCCTGGCACGGAAGTGCGGCAAATCGAACATAAAGCTGAAACCGTCAAAGGACTTGACGAGAATACTGAGTGACAACGAATGATGTAGACAGAGAATTTATGAATAGAATGCGCTCGAAATAATACAGTTACTGTACTTCATTCTGAAGTCACATGGCAAAATGGGGAAGATAGGGGAAATACATTGCGTATATGGGTTTTTCGCCCGTATGTACTGCGCCAGCGTCCAAAAACTTATTGCTCAAATGCGCTATAGCTTGTAACACTTGTACAAGACAAGTTAAGTTTTACGGATACTGAATGTAAATGTGCATATGATACATTTTTCTTGAATAGTTTAATGTGGCAAGATTATCCAGACGTGAGAAAATTAGAAATGAAGACATTAAGGACAGAATGAATGTGAAAAATTCAACTGTTTATTTTAGCCAAACAATAAAATTACGGCGAAGATTCATTGCTGCATATGTTTTGTTTTGTTATCACCAATTCATATTATCGTCCATTCATTTTCTGCCTGTAAGATCAAGAATTATTGCTGATTTAAAAAATAACGATTAAATAAAGTACTTTCTTTTTCCCTTTTGTCATATAAAGTGATAATACGAGGTTTAATAAAAAAGTTCGTGACATTTTTTGAATTTTCATCGCTACAAGCGTCCGATTAAAAAACTCTTTTTATGTGATGATGGAACACATGATAGTGACAACCGTCTACAATGTTAGCCCTATTTCATGCATAGTTTAGATTTCACAGCTAATTGTGTAAGTCGTCCTTAGGTGTACCAGGCGAGGCGCAGTGGCAAACAAAGAGTACTATTGGGACATTTTACGCCATTTGTTGAAGCTATTCGTAGAAAACGGCCAGATTTACGGAAGAATAATTCATGAAAATTGCAGCCCGATAATGCGCCTGGACGTACGTCATTGCTTGTTAAGACTTTTGCCAGGTTAGGTAATGATGACACGACAACTGCCGTAGTCACTAGATGTGTCCCAACGCGATCTTTCCACCTCCCAATAGTGATAATTTCCACTAAAGAACAAAGTTTCGCGACCGTTGAAGACGTAAAACGAAAATCGCTAAGCGAGCTCAAGGCTGTACTAAAAAGTGCATGCTTGAAATATTTTAAAGACTACAAAACGGCTGGCTTAATCATGTTACATTCGACTAAGACTACTTTGAAGGGGGCAGTATATACGTGTCGATCAATGAAAGCATAATTTTTAAAATAAACAAGGACTGCACGAACTACCGCTACTACTCCTACCACTACTACCGCTACTACCACTACCACCACCACCACTACTACTACAGACATGCGCGCGCGTGCACACACAAATCGATTTGCAGTTCATTATACTATGAACAACCTAATTACCTATGATACATTACAGGTTGTACAGTTTCTAATCGGACTTAACTATCATACAATTCTGATAAACACAACGTTTCGGTTACTGAAAAATCTATGATCGTCTCCAGATGGTACGATTTAACACAACACGTGCAAATTTGACTCGAGAGTTTTATTTACTTATGAGGATATATTCATCTCTGTCTCAATTGATTAGTAATAAAACAATCGTTTCGCCCTAGCTTTAATCAAACTGAGGTTAAATTTGCTTTAAGCAGTAGTTTATAGATTTTAATGGTATATTGTAACGATAAAATTCTTACGTACTCTGTAAAAATGTATAAGTCGTGTGTGTTCGCCTCACACTGTCGTCGTCACTTATATGTTTCGCTAACGATGTCCGTAGCAATCCTTCAATTACCAGTACAACACGAGTGGAAACCTTAGGCCTACCTGTTCTTCGTTAGGTGTTCATAAATCCCGGGTGGCGCCAAATTGTTTAATCAAAACAATTAAATTAACAAATATGGTGGTTTAGCGTTCTTAGCGATGACGGTCTGGAGTATTCAAATTTCACTCCCGCCTTCGTTCGACCTTCTTAATCGAGCAGTTAGTTCGCCGAGTTTGCGACGTGAGCGCTTTCCGTCATTTTCGTTCTTTGCTAAATAATACACCATTTATAATATACTTTCCTATCGAATAAAAAAACAGTGGTTACACTCTGTACTAGTTTATTTATTTGGTGATAGGTAATTACTCAGTTTGACACAAAATTATATTTTGTTATTCAACAAATTTGCACCGACAATTATTATAAGACAAAATCTCGGGGTTTCGGCGAATCGACTTTGAACGAATTATCCAGTCAAATATGGCGACGCTTGGTTTGTTTACAGTTTGTTCCGTTCAAAGTCCTGGGTTCTTGTGATTACGAAAGAAATATGAATAATGATTACAATCAAGTACACTACCTTACATTATTTGTACTTAAATAATATAATGTGTAATTATAATTTCTTTCTGAAGTGTGGTAGAGTGTGTTTCAAAAGTTCGTAATTCTCATACAGGTTATTTTTCTAATTAACAAAATTTCAGCGTTTTCTTTTTTTAATTAATCTTTGAAAGAAATAATATTCCGTTTATAGTGAGAGTTCAGATTACTGTGAGAAAAATTTAAAGTGAATTTATATCAGAAATTCGGGTAATTTAATAATACTTATCAAATCAGTCGACTGGTGGTGTACTGTCAGTCAGTTATAGTGGGATGGGGTCTTCAATCGTCATCAATTTTCAATATTCTTGGGGCTTAAGTACGTCTGGCACCTTTTTCATGTTAGTTGTAGAGATTTGTTCATTTAAAATTTATTTAAATTGGTCCTTGGCATCAGTTAAATGTTCTCGTCCCTCGTCTACTTCTTACGTTTTCATCTTTTTGAATTTTGATTACTTTTTATACATTTTAGATTAAAATTTTGGTCATTCACGGCCTGGCGTCTATTCTGGAAGAGCGTCACTTATTGAATAATAAGATTTAACGGAAAATTCGTAACCAACGTTCGTTGTCATGGTTACTAATAGCTTTTGATTGGCTTAGCTTAACTTAAGACCATTGTTATCACATTTGAATTTTTATTCAAAATCACTGTATATCTTCTAATTGCTATTATTCTTCCGTCTTCCTCTCTACGTATTAAATGTTATCACTACTGTTCGTATTTTCTATCAAAGATCATTTTTTACATCCCATAAGGTTGGGTTTTCTAATGTATTATGTTTGGACAATTATGTTGATATTTGTTAATTACATTTCTTTTTTATTTTAAGTCCTTATTCTAACATTTTTCTTTTAATCTGATTCACAAATTATCCTTGACTAGTTGCTTGCCTTGGATTTGCTAATATTCTTGTTAATTTTTTACAATTTGTAGTTATTTGTTTTTTACAGTTAGGCATTTCATAGGCCTAAATAGTAACTGACTATATTTACTTATTTTATACTTGTTTTGTTTCATTTTCATTTTCCTTCTCCTTCGATTTCATTTTATATCATTTTATTCTGGTTTTCCCCTTCTCATTTGGTTTTATTTTATTTGGTTGTATTGAGTCAAACACTTCATTCAATCACTTTCTCATTTGGTTTCGGTTTTCCCCTTCTCCTTTGGTTTCCATTTATTTGGTCAATCACTTGGGTTAGGTCATGTCGTCGTTTGTCGCGTCATTGTCATTTTATTTTCATTAGTTTAAACACTTTATATAGTTGATTCATCATTTTTATTCCTGGTATTGGGGTGGCTTATTTGTGTTGTAACAATATTCATAACAGTGCAACACAGTTGTGGACAAAAAAAATACACAAACACTTCAAGCCCAAACGTGAGATCAAATTCACGTGACAATTTCGGTCTTAACAGCAAAAGCAACCCGTCTTTTTCTTTTACAGAAAAAAAACTGCGGACCAATGCGATTTCAGGCAGCAAGAGTTTCGGAAGGGGCGGGGAAGGAAAGTTACGATAAACGTGTGACGTGAAAACGAAACGAGTAAAGTACACATGCATGAAAAGGTTACCAGCCTGCGGACAGAAAATCGGGGTATACTTAGAGACTAAACGAGGCGACAAACTACGATAACCAACAAGTTGTAACGTCCGCCTCGCGATAATGCGGAACTAAGTAATTAGGACGACGGCGCCGACAATCGTGAAGTCATGATAACGTTTCCTTGACGTAAATCCGTTCAGACGAAGAACTGCTTATCAAAGTACATACAATAAACCTCTCACGTAGGCTACAGACGTATTTACAAATCTGATAGGACAGCTGCGCCAAAAGTAGCAACACCGACACCACGTAAAGTTTTCAAAATAAATTGGAAGGAACGTGAACAAGCCATCCAAACGTGCACAATAGAAACCGTGACACAAAAGAAGAATATCGGTATGGAGAACCATACACGACTTCCATGTTCTAAGATTTATATTTATATTTAGATTTCATTTTCGAAATGAAATATTTCCATAGAAACTACTTCTTTCTACTTCTTGCTTCAGCCTTAACCACAGTACTGTGGTCACTAACGTATGCCACCTCACGTTAGCGCACTCGATTTTCACTGTTAATGGCAGTATATGGCACTGCCGAAACGCTGGTTTTGCAGAAAACTTTGGACCACGCCCAGACAGCCCGGGAAGGGATTTTAACAACAAACTACTTCTTTATTGCCGGTAACGTAGTACACATATAAAATATTATCCCCTCCCCCTTCACCTATCATTTTCATTTATAGAAAATTACCCCTCCCCCTTCAACTACACTTTTCATTTATAGATATTTCATCTACCTTTATACAGGGAATTATTATGACCTTCTTTTCAGGATACTTCATTTATCAAAATTAAGTACTTTACACTTGTTAAAACATAAAACGTTGCAGGTAAACTACCCCTTCCCCTTAACCGATCTTCACCAAAATCAGTACGCCTTGAGTCCTCTACAATTCAGGCAGTATGCAACAAATCATTTGATTCTGTTTGAATTTGGGGCAGTTATCGTTCGCCATAGAAAAAATTCTACACACAGACACACTTTTCGAAAAATGACTTTTCTTCACGTTTTGAGGGTAATACAATCAGAATCAGCCCTTATCTCGAAGACGATTTTTTTCGCCATCACCGTACTTCCATTTCCTTATGGAACATGGAAGTAAAAAATTAACATAAAACTGGGAAAAAACTTCGAAGGATATAGAAAGTCTTGCGAATGATACGGATAATAACGATACGAAATAAGGATTCTGGTATACTTCCAAACGGTGGAGTAGATTATTGACGACGTGACTTGTAAACGGTTGTATGCCGCCCTATTAGGCCGTGGTCTTATGTTGTTAGAACCGAACGTTTCGGCCTCACCAAAGTGGCAGATGTTCGCTTGAAAACCCCGGTACTGAGGCGAGGCTTTGTTTCACTTTCTGAGATTTATTTGGAAAGGTAGCGTACTATCAGTAGTGACGACTGCAGAAAAATTTGCTTTAAAATCAAGTGAAGCCTGCCGTACTGTAAAAAGGACGTGGTTAACTGAGAAGAGAAGTGTTTTTCTTTTCTACAACACGCGCCTGCATACTGGAAAAAGCAACGCTTCGAACAACAGAAAAATTAGGTTACGAGATTCGGGGCCTCATCCGCCTTATAGTTCAGCCTACGACCATATCTGACATTGCTTGGTACTCTCAGGGGGGTCACATTTCACAGCAACGATGAAATGAAAGTAAATGTGGAAAACTGTTTCAGACTACAAAACAAAGAATTCTTTGCTGCAGTCATAAAAACGTAGCAGAGCGCTGATACAAACATTTTAATTGTAGCAGCAGATTCCGGTAAAAAATACGAAAATATTTAAGTTAACTGAATAAATGGTGTTAAAACAGTAAGCGTTTTTTTCTTTATTTAATGAAAACGACTTTCGTATTTTCTGATGGTTTGGTACGCGAAAGTCGTCAACGACGACGAAAATTCTCTATAATACACACACACACACACACACACACACACACACACACACACACACACACACACACACACACACACACACACACACACACACACACACACACACACACACACACACACACACACACACACACACACACACACTTACGATATGCGAAACAGATCTAACGGAGAACATGTTCTCTTTAGCTAAACAGTAGTAACGTGTAAACAACGTAGAGTTCAGTTGGCACAGAGAGGTCCACAATTTACGGAACACCGCCGGCAGAGATAAAAGCTGGTCTGTACACACACCTATCCGACGACAGAGACACAATAAAGGGCAGATCTGTTAATAAAACAAACAGACACAGAGCTGTTCAGTTCAGTGAACCTTGTTATTGTACCGCGCGGGCTACACATGTGCGCGCGCTCACGCATAATGAGACACGCGCCACCAGAGCTGCGTGCACTGGCCCGAAACGTGTTCATACGTCCGTATGTGTGCATCTTGTACAAATTTACAAGCTCACTATGTCGTGCCGCGTCAGCGACATATAAAAACAAGTCAACGCATACGACGCACCTGCTCTATAATACTGTATAACCTAACTGTACTATACAATGCAACTTTCCTCTCACAGGTTTCTGTCGACTCGTCAGTAGAGATCACAATACGCCATGCTGCTACGGTCCTTACATGATCCTGACCTCCCTCAAGACAAGTTACACCCGTTCTCTACGCTGACCCAAACATCACAACACTTCTTAAGGCATTTCGCATACCTCCGGGCCAGTACTTTTCAGGCTCCCCACTGACCCATATTCGTCTATAATTGTCCTTAGAACACTTTCTTGAGCGTCCTTTTGCTTCCAAACTAGTCCCTCCCCTCTTCTACTTCAGGTGATTATACAATTCCATCAGACCTCTACTGCCCTTATCACCCGGCTTTCATTCTTAAACACAGGTCCATCTCATTTTCTTTAACACCTTTTCCACACTCTTAACTGCCTTTCATTCTGTGCAAGCACCACACTAAAGATTCGTAGTGACACATTTATTAGTAAGCAACGAGACTAACTGTAATGAGACAGGTAATTAGATAAGACATATAATACTGTCCCGACAAACAGGATGACAGTCGGCATCAAAGCAATTGTTACCAGTGATAATTAATTTTTGATCTGGCATCAGTGTAGTTATGTTGTGGACATCATTAAAGAACAGCTATACCGACAGCACGATGATGACGATACGAAGGGTCGATTCTACTAAATGTGATAAGTTAGGGTTGATAAATAGGCCTACTAATTATGGTAACGTGGACTGAAAACGGTAATCTAATCTTTCCTAATGGTACGAATTCAGTGTAGGGCCGTTACCCAACGAGCACGTTACGATACACCGAATACAAGTTTGGTCGGTTCCTAATAGGTTACTTATAAGGTCCGTCTGTTGCCAACTATCCAGAAAAGAGCAGGAGTCAGCAGATGTAAAACATTCCGCGCTTTTAGGCCGTGGTCGGTCGTTTCCAAATCCTTTGCAAAACGTTTCAGCTACGCAAATGGCAGCCATTTTCAGCGATGGTAAACAGCGAGACCATCGAAAAGAGGCACTGTTGTGATTGGCCAAAATCATAAACCACCGCTGGGTCGAAAGTTTTTATACGAAAGTGCCTGTGGATAAAGACAGCTGTCGTTCGGTTTCTACTGTGATCTCTGTACGACTCCCTACCACCCCTCTTCAGCCGCTGAAGATGGTTACTACGGGGGTAACTACCATAAGCCCAAGAATCTTTTGTATCTCTTCAGACACAAATATTAAGCATTGCAAAATATAGTCTATCATTCCAAGGGACCGTACTGAAAAACTAACCACCCAAGGAAGGTGAACGGGCGAAAAGAAGTCGTAGGTCACACTAAGATTTCTCATGTTCCAGAAACTTCTCAATAACTGATGTCACGACGATTATGAAGACAAGAGACCCCTGGTCATTCAAGATTTAAGAAAATAATAATATTACTCCCTTTTTCCTGTAAGTATTTTTATATTTTCAACTACAAAACTCAACTGGTCCAATATACAAAGAGTACGAAACAAAATACGGAAATTCAGAATACAAAAGGCTTTAGTTCATGGAGAAAAAAGGTAAAACCCTTAAGGATACTACCTATTTAGAGTTGTCATTCAAAAAGTAATCGAGTTATGTAGGTAAAGCATATATATATATATATATATATATATATATATATATTACTATAATACTTATAACTATTTTACCTCAAGATGTATTTTTTCCTTTAGGGACATGTTTCGGGAGATCCTGTTCTCCCATTTTCAACCTTCGCCATCTTGCTTCTGGTGCAATATTTGTGTGTTGGCTTCTGGATGTTATTATGGTGGTTTGTTGGTCTTTGGTCCTTCAATGTTGCATTATTGTGTGTGGTTGTGGTATCTGTTTTTGTATTTTGTGTATTTTCGATGTTGAGTGCTTTGAATATTGTGTCATGTTTTGTATTGATTTGTATTTGTTCTGGTATTAATTTGTTTTGTGTTTTATGTTTGTAAATCTGTAAATTTTCCCATATGTTCATTATGGTGCCTTTGTGTGGTATATGTTTTATTAGTGTTACTTATACCACACAAAGGCACCATAATGAACATATGGGAAAATTTACAGATTTACAAACATAAAACACAAAACAAATTAATACCAGAACAAATACAAATCAATACAAAACATGACACAATATTCAAAGCACTCAACATCGAAAATACACAAAATACAAAAACAGATACCACAACCACACACAATACTGCAACATTGAAGGACCAAAGACCAACAAACCACCATAATAACATCCAGAAGCCAACACACAAATATTGCACCAGAAGCAAGATGGCGAAGGTTGAAAATGGGAGAACAGGATCTCCCGAAACATGTCCCTAAAGGAAAAAATACATCTTGAGGTAAAATAGTTATAAGTATTATAGTATTATATACATCAAGAAACGGACTGTAGCAGAAAGTAATGAAATATATATATATATATATATATATATATATATATATATATATAATAAATGTACACAAAAATTACAATTTACATGTGTATTCGGGTAAATCCTCTATTCGGACTGCTTCCATCGTAATATTTTTGTCGCTTAACGATTCGATCACTGGAATCTGGGATCGTTCTCACAAGCTGTGAGTGGCGTAGAAAGACCTAACAACCGCCACTCACACAGCCTGAGGACGATCCCAGATTCCAGGGACCGAAGCGTCAAGCAACAAAAATATTACGATGGAAGCAGTCCGAATAGAGGACTTACCCGTAAGAAATCACCCATCGCTTAGAGGTTTTAAAGAATATATTATCACTGTACTACAGCGTTATTACAATAGGCCTATATCCATGATATATGTTTAAAAATCAATAAACTGTAAACATAATACAATGTTTTGACAGGGTACAATTTTCCTCAATAAAGATAAATTCAGATCCACAGTCTGAACTTGTACTACGGTATTGAGCTGAGGTTGCTACTTACGTAATGTACGCCTACTAAGTAAGATTCAGCTACTCACCTGCAACAGAAAACAAAAACATTATATACTTTTGTAACTATAACAAACATAATATACAATAACCGGGATAAAATGAACCCGTCTCTAGTATCAAACAACAAAGCTTATGTATACTGTAATTGGAAGGTGTTGTACATCACTAGAACAAGTACCATTTCATAAAAATGATATAAGCCTTAGCGGCGCGTTCTTCGAGGCGAACACTACAACTAACGTATTTCAATAGTGTAAAAATTGCAAAATATATTGTATATAGGGTATAATCATATAATATAAAATTTTTAATAACCAATGAACTTTGAAAGCAAATACTGATAAACTGTATTTTGTCGCTTCGTCTAGTGATGCATAACACTGTCCAGTTGTCACACAACAAGAGGCAGAAGTGGCTGAGAAACACTCAGAAGAGGGATAGTTGATGGCTAAAGATGGAGAAAATAGTAGTCTTCGTTTTTATGCAGACTGAAAAAACTAAATTAAAGATACTTCAAAGTGGAACAGTGATAATTTTTTTCACAGGATTAATTAATTTTAATACAGATATGAAGGAACGAGTTTCAATGTTTACTGCACTACTAGCTAATCTTTAAAAGTCGAATGAAATGCAAAATATAACAACCACGGGACAAAGAATATTCAGGTTAGTAGATTTGTTTTCTCTTACTTTGTACACGGAAAAAATATTTACTTTTCTAAACGCGAATTATAAATAAAATGTTACTTCACTGCGTAAAGACTTTAACATTATAAAACCTACAGTTTTGCCTGCAGCCGGTTCTAAATCGGTTACATTTTCGAAAGCCCTCAACCATTAGACTTCTAAGTTCAGTGCACAGTTAGTATTGCTAAATTTGGTTTCTTCTTTTCTGGTGTTTTTCGTTATAGTCGATACTGCCTGTCGCTTTCATTTTTTATCTTTGCTTTACAACCGATCTGGTCACGTGATCCCGCGCTAAATACACGTTACGCCGCCATAATAATTATTATATGTACAGTACACGACGCTTCGGAAAGTTTTTGTTCCGCGCATGACTCACAAGCTGCAAAATCGTAACAACACTCGGAACACACAGTGCAACCTTGACCGACGTCGCGGTTCCGGGATCACGCCGAGTATAATGAACCACTTGACATTATGAATCTCTTTGTCGTCGCACAATATACGGGCTGATTTAATAACACTTATTTTCCTTATTTTTATTTTACCGAAAAGAAAAAACTGCTTTATTACTAGTCTTGTATGCAGTATTAATACAGTTTCTTTTCCAAATAAAAGTGAAAGAATTAAATAAATCTGAAACTATTTTTCACAGAGATAATCGAACGGGACAAGTAGCAGACTGCTTCCGACTTCCTGTGTTTAAGAAGAAAGAATATGATCATTTATACAGTATAAAAAAAGGAAAAAATATATTCACTTTTCGAAAAAATCGAGCGGTGTACGCTTTCCTTCAGAATTTCTTCATAACTGTAAATCGTGCAACCCTTCTTTTGGTCTCTCCTTATCTTTATTTATCAACATATCGCTTCATAAAACCGACGAAACACTTCCGTACGTAAGCGCAATGTACTCTCTGTCGTAATTTTCAGTTCTCTTATAAAATACTTTTAAAAATTGTCTCCGGGAACATGTGATAACGTTTCTCCACATGCAGTTCCTCTTTATAGAGCGAAACTTCCATAGCGCTTCGCTACAAGCCGCGCCGATTTTAATTCTTATATCTCATCTAAACCTATCACACAAGGTATCACGTGAGAAGATACACAAATCCAAATAATTGTCCCACGAACAGAAGTCGTCAACTATTGGCAGGAAGTATTGAATCCGGTATGGCACCCCTATTGCTCCAAATAGGGGGTTAGGTTTAGTGTAAATCCCTCGACCAAAGGGATGAAGTCGAAAGCATTAAATGTCATAATGTGTTCTTCCTTGCGCGGCCTTTCCGAGACTGTCTCTGTCCACCAATCAGATTACACCGTTAATAAGAGATGAGATTACCGTTTTGAGTCCACATTGCCGCTGTGTTGCCACAATTAGTATTCATCTACCGCAGCTTATCGCCTTCAATGGACTCGATCCGAAATGCCGTATCATTTTGTCATCAGAGCCGTTGTTTAATGATGAGCACGAACGTGTCAACACTGATGCGAGATAAAAAAAAAACGGTATGGGGAACCATACATGACTTCCATGTTCTAAGATTTATATTTAAAATCATTTTGGAAATGAAATATTTCCATAGAAACGACTACTTTCTTCAGCCTTAACCACAGTACTGTGGTCACTAACGTATACCACCTCACGTTGGCGCACTCGATTTTCACTGATGATGGCAGTCGATGGCACTGCCGAAACGTCTGGTTTTGCAGAACATTGGACCACGGCCAAACAGCCCGGGAAGGAACTTTAACAACAAACTATTTCTTTGTTGCCGATAACGTAGTATATATATATAAAAAATTATCGCTCCCTTCACTATCATTTTCATTTATAGAAAATTACCCCTCCCCTTCAACTATCCTTTTCATTTATAGATATTTCATCTACCTTTCTACAGTGGATTATTATGGCCTTCTTTTCAGGATACTTTATTTATCAACATTAAGTACTTTACTCTTGTTAAAACGTAAAACGTTGCAGGTAAACTACCCCTTCCCTTAACCGATCTTCACCAGAATCAATATGCCATGAGTCCTCTACAATTTAGGAACATATGCAAAAAATTATTTGATTCTGTTTGAATCTGCGGCAGTTATCGTCTCCATAGAAACACACACACACACACTTCGGAAAATGACTTTTTTCATGATTTGAGGGTAGTACAATGTGCTTGACTGATTTCTATATTTATTTGCATTTTGTTGTAATTATATTATATACATTTATATTACCGGTATTTATATGTATATTATATATAATAAATAAGTAGGTCTATATATTATATAATTATGTAATTATAAATATTTGATTTAAAATTTTTACGTTAGCCATACCATTACTATGCCAACTTGATCCAATTCACAAAATCCTAACTTACAAAAATTATATTTTCATTTTATTTAGTACTTCATTTCATTTTACAATACTGTAACATTTTCTGTACAATTCTTTGTTATCTATAAGTTTTAGTGACCTTTGCGTAATTTAATTCAATCAAAGCAACAATTATATTATCAGTACCGTTGCCAAATAGAACATAAAAAAAGCAAATTAAAATGGGTTAGTGAAATTCTCGGTATAACACGTAGGCCCACACTAAACTTTGATGTTTCTGACACCGAGAAATCTAATCACTTATGAATTATCTGCATTAATTATTTGGCATTGTAAAAAATTGTGGCTATAAACAGCACAAGGTTGAATACAAACAAGTGTTCTGATATTCCAATAATCTTATTATAATAAGCCTAATGTTGACCGACTTCTCTATACTTCATTCAGAAGACACGTGACACAATGGGTAATATAGGGAAATACAATGCCTATATGGGCTTGCTGCGCGATTTGAAAATTTACTCGTCCGATAACTAAATTAGAACATTATAATTTTAAACCTTTATGGTGTCAACATTCGATATTATCCACTGTGCTACAAATTTTTAAACTATTTTGATCACAAGCAAAGCTAAAAAAAAATTATATAAAGCAACAAAATTGTACATTTCTACAATTTATTGAGCTTTAAAACATAAGTCATCGAATGATTACGTTTTTAAACAATAATTATTTTACCATAATTTTTAGTGTAAACGAATTAAATTCTGAGAATCGGTTGAATTTAATTTTTATTCAATTTTCAAGTGTGCTGATCATCAAGTAGGCTATAACGGGAGCGCTGCGAATGATTGGTATTATCAGGCCTACTTGGCACGCCTATGCATCAGGTTATTTTTTAGAACTTCCTACACGTATTTAATAATTATACTTTTATAACGTGTACTTTATTAAAGTCATCACGTCTTCTGCCAAATTAACCTTATTTAATTACTCGACTACCTAAGTAGGACAGTTGCGTGCTTAGGTTACACATTCCTTCGTTTTAGTTCCCTTGTAACCCTAATTGATTTGACAAATTTTGACAAACGCGTGTCAGATCACACGGCGAAAACCAAATAATCCTTTCCATTAACAATTCAATTTTGTAGCTAACAAGCGCCCGCGTCTCTAACGCTCTCCAGTCCCCCGATTCCCAATCTCCATTGCTTTCTGTGTCTACTGAACCTCCTTTTATCCATGATCTGTTTTAGTCAACCTTTTTTTCAGTACTGTGGTTCCCCAATCTAATTCTTGCTTAGGTATTCGCTGTCCTGGCATCGCCTACATACTATAACACGAAGTTACCGGTAACTGTTCATTCCATCTGTCTTCAACACGATAATTCTAACATTCATTTGCATGCCAGCGTAACTCTGCTGCCTTCCCCGTCTACCTTCAACTGCCATCGTTTCGACATATATTTTTTTAACCTGTTTATTTATTATGCTTTGATTTTCTCTAGACGTTTCTCTGTCTTGCTATTTGCCTCTTTTACATACTGTTCTTCCCTCTGCCATTTGCCAGATACCTAAAATCATCTTCTCGCTGGTCTTCATTCGTTTACCTTCATTGAACTTTGCCAAAAATCCACCGCTAGTTCCCCAACTGCTAAAATACGCTTGATACGATTCGCCAGACGGACTCTTCAAACCTCTCTTTTCAAGCCGCTGCTTTAAAACTGCCAGTGTTATACAACATTCATAAACAATTCAACAACATGTAGCATCATACAGCTCATGAAGTTGTGTTAACACAATTTTCAAAACAAAAGTGATGCTACACTACTACGGAGAGCTGTGTCGCAAAAAGGTGTGCGTCTGTGATACGTCAGAGCGGGATGATTTATTACATTAAGAAAGTGAAGCGTAAAAAAGCGTGTGACAAAAAGGTCACAGCTTCCAACTATTATTATGTACGCTTTTGCGCCCACACGCACTCACAACTGACCTCTAACCACACAAAGTGTTCCATTTCATTTCCATTAATTACGCGAAATGAAATAATTGAACCAACTTTACGCAACGCAGAGAGAAATATGAATTCACACATTAGTTCATTTATTCAATATTAGTTGAGAATTCATAAATACTGCATAAAATTATTTTCATTTCCATTCAAACCTACCACCAAGCAAGCATATACTAAAAATTTGAATGTATTTGTTCTTGGATTCATATATAGACTAAAGTCATCGAGATCAAAGATCTAATTTTTTTTACACTGAACAATATAATAAAATAGAAAGATTGTTGATTGTATGGAAAAGGTCGTTCATTTTTCTTCTACTGATGTTACAACCCAGTATGGATTTTAGCTTCAACGATTTTTCTCCATTCAGTACTCTCATTACGTATTTTTCTTTATCTCCTTATCCCCATATACCTCAGATCCTCCACTACATCCTCGATCCATCTCTTTCTTGGCGTCACTCCTGTATCCTACCTACTGGTCTCCATTCTACAGTTTTTATCGAAATTCTGTGTAGTTTCATCCTCATTGTGTGTCCCAGCCAGGATATCTTCCATTCTTTGTAAACCTTACTATTCCAGTTCCCTATATTAGATTATTTATTTCATGGTTCCTTCATGTTCTCCACGAGCCGTTAATTTTTTGAAGTGGTGCAAAAACCTCACTCACAGGGATATCACAAAAACCCCACGGAGAAGGCTTTTAGGATTTTAGGGTGACCTGTGAAGTCATGGCCCGAATTTGGAACAGTCGCCCCATGGCTACCCCAAAAAGGAAAAAGAAAATATCAAACCAACATTACAATATATATAGGCAAATTATACGGGGACGACATAGTTAGTTCTTATTCAAGAAAATGAGGATGATTTACAAAGAGCTATGTTTCAATTACAAGAAATGGCAAGAGAGTACTCACTGTCAATTTCAGTAAGAAAGACCAAAACCATTGCCTTAAAGGTAAATATCCAGTGACGACTAACATAGTTATAAACAACACCACTTTAGAACAAGTGAGCCGTTTCAAATATCTCGGCTGTGCAGTAAGCTATGAATCTGAATATGATATAAGAGAGAAGATATATAAATTTAGGAATATTTGTGATACGATTCATAGAAATCTTAGAAATAAAACAAGACACGCACAAGGATTAAATCTTATAAGCCAATTGCAATATCCACTTGATTTATGCGAGTGAGGCGTGGGTCATGACAAAAAAAGGAAAGCGGCAAGATTCAGAGTGCTGAAATGCAGTTTCTTCGAAATACTTTAAATTATACATTGCAAGATAGAATAAGGAATTAAGATATCAGAGCAGAACTCGAAGTAAAAGACAAAAATGAAATTATTTCAATTTACAGACGACAATTGTGGGATCATCTGCAAAGGATGACAGAGGATTGATTGCCGAAAGCGGCACTGAACTATAAAACCATTGGTAGAAGTACGTCGGTCGTCTGAGGATGAGATGGGTGCTGAAACAGGTTTATATAACCTTGAAGAGGCGAAGAAGAAGAAGAATATTTGAACGATAGGCCTACTGAGGGTCGCTGTAGATTCTGAGGACTTCAGGTGATCCTCATTGTCACTCTGTTTAAAAAACAAACCTGCACCCTTTTAAATACCGCAGCCAGGCACCCACGTACGAAACTAGCTTCTCTCACACTGTTCACGCAGTTCGTAATGAACCTGTAGCCTATTCTCGTTTCTACAAGACGTTTATACAAGTAAGTGTGTAAAATTAATTATTTTTGTTCCGTTTCTCTTATACGTAATATCTATCTTCCTCTAATTCCTCATCAAAAATTGGAAAAATAAAATTGGTTCATAAACATGAAAATCACATTTCATGAAGAGAGATTGAAAACGCAGTTTTAAGATTTAATTACAATACACACACGCCTCGGAATAAAATGTAAAACGCATCTAACTGACAACATTTTAGCGGAAAAAGGGCATAACGTTTTTGGGTTGCCTCCATTCATTCAGTCGTCAATCGATTGAATTATAATCTGGTCACACCTGAAGAATTGGGCTGGAAATCAAAATATCACACTTAAAAAAAAAACGGAGACATATTAAGATTGTGTGAACAAAGATTTTCCGGAATTACGACGGACGATTGCGAACACACTGGAGAAACCGAATCGAATTGCGTTGAAAATGAAGTAATTGTTAAAAGCACAGTTGGAAAATTTTTTACCAATGTAGGTGACGGTTTTATCGTCCACAGTGAACTGAACTGCGAAGAGGGCAACACATGTAGTGATGGTATGTCACGCGTGGAAGGAATATGACGATTGTGTTAAATCGTCAGAATATTTATTAGCTATTAACTGACTGCATGTCATTACTTTTTATTTAACTGTACTGGAGGAGGAGGTAAATGAGGTGTTTGTATTTGTGTATTTTGTAAGGGGGGGGGAAATCTGCTACAAAATCCTTGACGGTCAAGCGACACGACTGTTTGGCTGTAGTATACACATTCTGTGCAACCTCCTGAATGTGACCTACCACTGTCAATTCTCTCACTTATATATTTTCCTCCAATGTTGTAGCCATATGTCTACTGTACGTCCATTATAAAAAGGTACATTCCCTGTTATACGAGGTGTGAGAAAAAAGTATTAGGATTGATACTGGCAATGCAAAGTCACCTGACTTGGCTTCAAAAAAAAATCGACACATACGTTTACTTTACAGTATACAAATTATCGTTATAAGTTTTATAATAACAGCTGATCTGGTTCGTTTACAAACGCCCATTGTTGTGTTGTATGTTAATCTCATTTGGGGCATTTACCATGTCAGAAAAAATTGATCAGAGTTTCTATCAGATTTTGTCAAAAAGTTGATGAAACATGTAAACATACATTTTTAAAAAGTTACGAAAAGTTTATGGGGAAGATTGTATGAGTCGTACATAGGTTTTTTGAGTGGTTTAAGCGTTTTAAAGATGGGCGTGAAAGTGTTGAGAGTGACGAGCGTTCAGGAGGTTTTTATCCACCAAGACTGACCACAACGTTGAGCTTTTGCGTGCTGCTGTGCGAGAAAACCGCCGAATCACCATTCGTGAGCTTGCAAATGATTTAAATATTAGTTTCGGATCAGATCAGTCCATTCTTCCTGATGAGTTGGGAATGAGACGTGTTTCTACAAAGTTTATACCAAAAGTGCTCACAGCTGACCAAAAAGATTTCCGGGTGTCAGTCGCTCAAGACCTGCTTGAATGTGCTAAAAACGATTAGAACTTCATTAAATCAGTTGTAACGGGTGATGAATCATGGGTTTATGGATACGATCCAGAAACTACGGCCCAGTCTTCAGTGTGGAAGACGCCAAATTCTCCAAGATTAAAAAAGGCAAAACAGAGCCGAAGCAAAGTCAAGACCATGCTCACAGTTTTCTTTGATCACAAGGGGATTGTTCAGCATGAATTTGCTCCACCAGGCCAAACGGTAAACCAGGATTACTACATTTCTGTTTTGAGGCGATTGAGGGATGCAATTCGACGAGAAAGTTCACAGTTACACCAGAGTGGTGAATGGTGGCTTCAACACGACAATGCGCCCGCCCACACGTCACATGCTGTTCAGCATTTTCTTGCTAAACACAACATTCCACAGCTTCAGCATCCTCCATATTCGCCAGACGTGGCTCCCTGTGACTCTTTTCTCTTTTCGAAGATAAAAAATCAATTGAAATGGAGATCATTTCAAGACATAGAAGAGATAAAAGAAAATGCGGCGAGAGAATTTGAGGCTCTTACAGAAGATGACTTTAAGACCGGCTTCGAACAGTTGGGAAAGCGTTGGAAGTGTGTGGCTGCGTAAGGGGACTATTCTGAAGAAGACAAGTTTACAAATCTGCAACTCTTGTATATTTATTTAAATAAAATCAATCCTCATACTTTTTTATCACACCTCGTATAAGAATATATACATTATGTTTAACATATTAACTCAACAGATATTATGAAACAGCATGTATTGGGTATTATCAGTACATAGTCTTTACAAGATGTTAAAATTGGACTACCTTGCGATTGTGGAAAGCCCTTAAACTTGTCAAAAGGGTAAGTCTCCACAGATTATAATCAATGTGTGAAGCTATTAAGCTCAAGGGAAATTTCAAACAATTGAAAAGGATCGTTTCGTTTTTACGTGTAAATAGGCCAAGTACATAGGCGAACAACCATCAGATAATGTTGACAAGTTGAACTCTATAATCAGTAAGTTCGAGCACTCTCGTCTCTCTTTCACTCCACTAAACACAAGGTGAACTTGCTTTATCAAGTCGAAACGGTCCCGTGGGCTCACGCGGTCTGCAGACGTCCAATCGAGAACGAGCAATCATCAGCTCATCCTTCGTGTTACGCAGTACGTGTTGTTTGTTTACGACCATAATCAGCAGGTCAAGTAATTAGCAGGAAGGTCACTCGGTTTAAGTAATGTAGGCGTGAGACATAGCGGGGCCCGGACTCCTGGTATTGACACTGTGTTATCGTGTGAGTGATAACGGCGTCGCGCCACCGCCGCCGGTGCTGCTCTCCTGTAGCGAACGTCGCACTATAGTTTCTTGCCTACCGTGACACATTCTCAATATGACGTCATCCTGTCAAACTCGTATTGACTAAAAGACAATAAATTCTTGATATTTCTGTCGATATTTTCTTAAGTCTCTATAACACTATGCACTCTGTGAGTGTGTGAACTAACGGTTTCAATTTACGAATACTAATGAATTTTAAAACGATTATATCGAATATATAAACTACGATAATAAAATCGAATAAACAAATTATAACGATGAAGTAGTTCATACCATACGTTAAGACAAGCTGAAAAAATATGTTGAGATGAAGACAATGTTCCCAGTGCTAGTGATAATGGACTGAAATAAAAGAAAAAAATCAATCGTTTTAATTGTGTTACAAGTGTAGGCAATTAGATAAAGTGACCAAAGGCATCACTTTTATGATCGGGCATTGACGATAAAGGAAATTTTCTTTTTGGAAAACAATAATCGGTACAGAAAATTAGGGTGTCCTTTCTCTAAGAAAGTGTTCCCTGTTTTCAAGTTTTCAAAGTAACTATGTTCAGTTTGGCTGGAAAACAAAAAAATGGTAATTATAACATTAACTTACACACTGTGGCGAAAGCCGACACTTCACAGAAACGTGCAAGGCTGATTACGTTATCTTACACACAAAATCGTTAGTACGGTGTCGAAATCCGTAGGACAGGCAAAAACCGTCAAACGTTTCGTAACGCTGCCCTGCCAATGTCGTTAAATGTCACGCCCGCAAACCACATCCTACCTACCGTTGTAGATTAAAGCGTTGAAGAAACATTACGATTTCCAGCTGGTTACGTTACCTTAATGGGCGTAGATAGAGGGTCGAGACCCTCCGAAATTTTTCACTCGGCTGAATAACCGTAATATTGTGTCCACTTATTGTCTTTTTACGGTAGATCTGACTAATATTTAGCCAGATCTAACTAATATTTATAATAACTAATAATAAATAAATCTATGTAATGTGTTTCGAAATACCATGCAGTATTTATCCCCTCAAGTTTTGTTAAACCCTTCCGAAACGAAGTCCTGCATACGCCCATGATTACGCGTACTTTTTGTACAAAAATAAAAAGTAATGTACACGAGGAAAGAAACATTTGACAAGACAGTAATACAAACTTAATTTTATTATAAACATCTTTATGTAGCCCTCTTCCAGGTACTAAATAGAGTAGGCGGTAAAAATACCGTTACATCTAACAGCTTATTACAAAAATTAATTAAATTTATGCTAATTTCGTGAATACAAAAATTAAACAAATATTCTAAACAAATGGACCATTTATATTTTCCTTGTCGATAAATCAATTTTTATTTATTTTCCTTAACAGCTTATAACTCTTTGAACGAACGAAGCGAGTTCTCAATATTAACTGGATTGTTTGGTATTTGTCTATCTCTCTATCTGTCTATTTCGGGTATGTCTCACGACAACTGTTTAACACACGACCGGTTTTCATACAACTTGGCGTGCGTATTGGCATACTTTTACCTTACAGAACCCTATTCTTTTTTAGATTGATTTCTCCAAAGTAGGGGGTGGGAGGCAAAAATGTAGGGTGTCAAAATCGTGAAAAATCTCAAAAGACCGCGTGGAGTATCAAATTAGAGGAATTTTAACTAAAATCTGAATGCAGTGTTAAGTTTTGGAAATCTCGAAACTTTGGGATGCCAGGTGCAAAAAGCGGGTCAAAATTCGGATACATCGTAAATTCCTCGTGGGGAAGGAAATTAAAGAAAATTTTAACAACATATGAATATAGTGTTCACTTGAGGCTGGAAGTGTACGTAGTTCAAGGTGACACCGTAACCGACTTGCCCGCATTTGCATACGCACTTATAACTGTAACTTGGTCTACGAGTAGTTTACATTTGCTGGTAACGCAAACGCTGTAACGGGACACAACAGGACCAGCTGACTGACAGGATCCAATTCAGCAATAAGGAGGGCATAGTCTTCGTATAACAGATAAACGGACAGCGGTCTTCAATTTCAGCACGTGGTCATTATTTAAAAGACCGCACAGCCGAAAAAAAATATTAGGGTGGGCCCTCCCACCGAAGACCGTGTTAGTCGATTTCCCGAGGACAGTAGAGCAGGTTTTATGACAGGCAATTGGTGAGCCGAAATTTGCGCTGGGAAAGAGCGACCCACACATCAGGGGAAGTGTCAACGAGGGGCTGACGAAAACTGCTAATTAATTTTAATTTCTTCAGTGTCCGCAATCAGGGCACTGCTCAATCTTACTTCCGTTTCGAAGTTCCGCACACGACCAAGCACACGTAAATTTACAATACACACGCCAGTAACTTTGTGTGCAACGTGTCTCCATTATGTAACACGGACACCATTAAAGCGTTTGCGGTCCGGTAATCGTTTCCCAAGTAACAATCCCTTTAAAAGCATTCCGCGAGTAACTGTTGTTACCACAACGACAAAGACCACATTAAGTAATACTTCTCTATTACACCGGAGAAAGCTGTTTATGGAAATGTCGTGTACAGCCGCGTTCTTCTTCTGTTGTTCTGGCAGCTCTTGTTTGTTTTAACAGAGACAACTGCAAGCAGAGACGTGTGTTAAGGAAGGTATGCTCTACGCAAACCGGCTACCGTCTTTAGTCGTCACTAATTGTAACGAACTTTTTCAGCAATCATTTCAGCTTCGAACTGAGTTTAAAAGAGCTCGCCAGAACCATCGATAAATATAGTTCTTGGTCGCTCACCCCTTGCAAGAAAATGGCAAACTAGCTAGCGGTATTCTTACCTAGTAATAATCTATAACAGTGGTTCCCAAAACAGGGTCCGCGGCAATGTTCCAAGGGGTCCGCGGGAACTTTTAAGAAGAAATAGAATATACCGTAATTTTCTCCGATTTTTTTAGTCTACAATTTAAATTTTTAGAATCTTAAAACAATTAGTAGCAGATTCCAGTTTTTTTCCCCCAAACTAACTGGCAATTGTAAAAGTAATTTCAAACTAATGGCTTTAATAATGTCTTTAAATCACGTCGTGTAGGAGATCTCTTTGTCAGCCGAACTGACTAGAGCGCCGCATCAACGCAGAACTTGATCGTGCTGTTTTAGTCCACGTATAAGCACTGTATCTCGCGTATAAGCACTGTAAGCAAAACTGTTTCCGTGTAGCTGGTTTTACGCCTAAGTAGCTGGATTTCGACATGTGTGGTTGGAAAGATAGAGCAGAGGTTGGAAAAATTAAGAAATAAACTTGATGTCGAGAGTGACTTAATATTGAAATTATCAGACATTAAACCTAATATTGCAGAGGTAATTGTTCAAAAGCAGCTTCACTGTTCACATTTAACTATGTTTCATGTCATTAATATTATAATTTTGCAAGTTTAAGAGAATTTTGTTTAATACATTTTAATTAAAATATAAGAGTGTGTATCATATTTACCGTTTGCTTTAGGGATCATCGCAAAGAAGTCTCTATGCATTCAGTTTGTACGCTAACATTCTTCCACAAAGTCACTAGCGTTTCTTACAAAATCCCGAACGAGTACATTCAACGACATGCCTTTCCACAGTCTTGAGCTGTTATCCAACTGACTAGAAATGTTTCATTTTTTTCTGACTGTATACCACACGACACGCTACCACTTGTATAAAAAGGCTGTAAACACATCTGTTTACATTAAAAGTGTGTACCGGGCTGTTTGGCCGTGGTCCATGGTTTACACACAAACCAAACGTTTCAACAGCACCACTGGCTGCCATCATCAGTGGAATTCGAGTCTACCTGAACGCGGGTTGTTAAACGTCAGGCCCATAGTACTGTGGTAAAGACTGAAGATGCCCCGCGATGCTACCTTCTATGCCTTTACCACAGTACTGTGGGCCTGACGTTTAACAACCCGCGTTCAGGCAGAGTCGAATTCCACTGATCATGGCAGCCAGTGGTGCTGTCGAAACGTTTGGTTTCTCTGTAAACCATGGACCACGGTCAAACAGCCCGGTACAACCTTTTAATACAACTGACACCGGCCGTGAAAGCCTTAGAACAATATTACATCTTATCAGAAGTTTAATTTTCCGATCTGACGATGAGCTGAGAAGCTTGAAAGCGCTAATAGGAATAATTTTTCTATAGTGGTGTGCAACAGTGATAATTCTGTTTTTAATATTACATGTGTTTACAATACGACGAGTGTATGCAGAAAGGTCGCCCATACTCCATCCGGCACGCAAAAGCGATTTGTACAAAACGTGAACTAGAGATTGATACTGCTTTATACGGCTGAGAAGGTAAACATTCACGGCCGCCTGCCAATGTTCGGCACACGTCTATTGTCGTCGTTATACATAATGACAATCCGGCTGAATCGGTTTACATCCTATGCTCGCAAGCGTAACGAGAACTATTTTATTTTTAGGTCCTAAACCGTGATTTGATGAGAAAGGCGTTGGGACAGAAAAATGCTCAGTGCAGACTGTACGCGTGTGGTGACAGAAACGTTACGGAAGAAGAACTTGAAAGAAATACTGAAATTCTAAAAAGTCGTGGCCGCCCTATGATTTTACTTACCGAAAAATTATAGTAACTAAAAACACATTTTAAGCAAAAGCTTAAGATTCTATAGAGCGGTGATTCCAACTGGTGGCGCGCGACCTTATCTTCAGAAACCCATTTAATAATTACCTTAAGAATAATAATTTACCTTAATAATAATTTATTAAGAATTATTTTACGTTCATTACATTAAAAACATTACTTAAAAAATTATCAAACGTCCTTTGAAAAAAAATGAACTAGATGATTAGCAAGCTGTCGCCAATAGCAATTGAGTTTACCATAAGAATAAAGAATTTTTTTAGGCGATTTAAATACGGCTTGCGCCGACTCTCGCATCCTAGCTTCCACTGGCGCCGGTCCAAACAGCCCTGTTCTGTAAGACCTCTTGCATTCATTGCATCTTCGACGTCCATTTTCCATGAATGTTTAGGTCTTACTTTTTTTCTTCTAGAGGGTGGAGTCCATTCCTATACCTTCCTTGGCCATCTCTCATACGACATTCTTTTTAGGTGCCAAAACCAATTCAGTCTTCTTGCTTCTATTGTTTCTATAATGTCAAGGTCGATTCCCATCGCTTGTCTTATCTCTACATTTCTCACTCTATCTAGTCTTGGTTGTCTACAAATAATTTGTCTATAAAGAATGGAATATAAATAGTTAGCCTATAAAGAATTTGAAATGCTAAAAAAATAGTGTCTCGCTACTTAATAATCATCTTGGTACTGTCACAACTAGAATTGTGTGCTTTACGAGCCGATCCCTTCCTGCAGACCGGTAAAGAAAAAAGGCCAGATTTCTTTAAGCCGATACGTCGTGAACGATTCCTAAATTTGCGAAGTTTTCGACGAAAATAACGTCGTTGTTTGGAAGTAAATATTCGTCTTCGAAATCGTGTTCTCCTCAATGAAGGAAACCCAGAACGACAGCAGAATTCACCGCAGATTCTTCTCTGCTGGACCTACTCAGATTGGCAACAATTCGACGTGGATATTCCTCCTTTAGTGGCTGCAGCAGATATAAGGAATCTTTCTTACATATTTATTATTATGCTGACATAATAAACACTGCCGTTAACGATATAAAACAGTACGTTAAAGGTTCAAATTACCTCTTTTACTTATTTAAAATTGAATAGGCTACTGCCCTTTATTTTTTCAGTACTTGACAAAAATTTATCGCTAATGATGCGGCCCTGGATTACAAATATCCACACTTAATACGAAGGTAATGGCTTCCCCTGGATCTGATCCCGTACGGGGAAAAATTGTTATATATGGTACTGCCCTGGAACAAGTCAGCAATTCTGAATACCTGGGCTACAGTGTGTTTTATAATTATGTGCGGGACCATCAGCCGAACTCTTCTAAAGTAAAGAAACGCTTCTAAAATTCTACAAGGTGATGGGCCTTCCCACACTTCTTTATGGGTCTGAGAATTGGACTTCAACGAAAGGCCAGGTCAGTCGTATCCAAGCGCCTGAAATAAGATTTCTCAGGCACGCGGCAGGGTATATTCTCCATGGCCATAGAAGAAACACAGATATACGCAGGAACTGAATATTATGAGTATACTCGAGACAGGTTTGCCCAGTATCGGCTGAATTGGTGGGAACATCTTTGCCGAATGGATGACTGACGCATCCCCAAACAACTAGGGAACTATCGGAGAGGTGTGGGGGGTCCGAGGAAGCGCTGGAGTGACCAGCTGTAGACTCTTTGACTGTTTGAGACCGGAACAAACCATCTTTGGTTTCATCCTTGCAAACAATGATGATGCGACCCGTCGGTAAGTTCCTGCGTTTAATTATGGCCCTCAGGTGCTCTAAAGTTCGAAACCACTACTCTAAGCGGACACGGTTGACAAAAGAAGTACGGATATATGGAGTATCTGGGTGCATGTATTTAAATACAGAAGGGACAATGAAAAGCGTATAAAAATTGGCGTGGTTTGTGAAACCGAAACAATTGTTAGCAATTAATCAGATTATATAAATAAATCACCTTGTATCCGTCGTGTGACTTCGTTGTACGTCGATTAAAATGACGCGTTTCGGAACATATGCTCCATCATCAGATTAAATCACTTTATTGAGGTCGTTAACAGTTAAAATCACATGTTACACATAATTGTCAACTAATGTAAATCACTCGCTTTCTAAATGGTGCGCACCACAGCGAAGCCGATCGGACACTGAATTATTATCTGAGTGATTACTCCTAAGCAGGTTCAATGCTGTATCGTATAGCGGGTTGGACTTAAAATTTAAATGGTCATTCAATATGAAGTCTCGGCTGTTTATGTTATTATATGCTTTGTATATTTCGAACTCTTCTACTGCGTCCATGTAACGGCCTTTGTTACACACATGTAGGGGTATCAAATCAGATTTGAAATCAGTATAATTATGATTGTGTAAGATTAAGTGGCGGGCAAAGTTGGACTTGATATTTAACAGAGTGAGATTATTTAGGTGACGTTTTGGTGTGTGCTCTTTAAATCGTTTGAGGAAACCTCTCCCCGTTTGACCAATGTAAAGCTGTTGCAGTCGTTACATGATCATTTATATATGCCGGATTTCTTTTCTAAAGGTATGGGTTTTCTGTGACGTAGTATTTTTAATAGACTATTGTTTGTTTTGAAGGTAGCGGTAATATTCAATTTATTAAATGTGGAGGTTAGAACCTTCGGCATTATATTTGTGTATGTGGTAGAAATAAATGTTATTTTTGTATCCTTATCTACTGGGGGCTTGGATTTTCGAATTTTATGTTTCTTCATGAGATTATCAATTAACGTGTTTTTGTAACCATTAGCTACGGCTATATTGTTAATGGTATTCAACTCCTCACGGTAATCATCATCACTGAGAGGCACTGCCAACAATCTGCGGACAAAGTAATTATAAGCTGCCAACTTTTGCGAAAAGGGATGATAAGAGTCAGCATGTATTGTCACATCAGTGGTGGTCGGTTTTCTATAAATATTAAATTTCAATTTATCTATGTGTTTAATGACAGATAAATCTAAAAAATTTAATTTATTATCCACTTCGGTTTCCAGCGTGAATTGAATGTTTTTATTGATACTATTCATATAATGTTTTAGGTTTTCAATCTGTCGTACAGTACCATTGAAAATTAGAAAGGTATCGTCTACATAACGTGCATAAAATATTATATCATTTTTGTATTTGTTATGTGAGAGCAAATGAGAGTTTTCATAAAAATTCAAAAAAACGTCGGCCAATAGACCAGAGAGAGGTGAACCCATGGCCAATCCATCATCCTGAATGAAAAATTGGTTATTGAAAGCAAAATAATTTTGTTCTAAAATAGTTTCAAGTAAACCAATTAACTGGTTTATCGTTTGTGTATTTAATTTATTATTCTCTAATAAATTTTCTTTTAAGATATTTAGTGTTTCCTTTACTGGTATGTTGGTATACAAATTTACTATATCAAACGATGCTAACTTATAATTTGGTAGTAGATCGACATCTTTTACATTTATTAATAAAATCCGTGTTGTTTATGACACTATGATTGTTCTTTAAATTTATGTTTTTTTCTTTGATTATTTTGACGAGTTTCTTAGCTGTTTTGTATGCGGGCGCTGTGGTAAAATTAACGAGTGGTCTGACCGGTATGTCGTGTTTATGAATTTTGGGTAGGCCAGTGAGTTCGGGAGCTTTTGCATTAATAGGCTTTAGGAAGCGACGTGTGCATTCGCTAAATAAATTTACACATTTATTGATTTTGTTATTCAATGTCTTGACATACATATCAGTAGGATCAGATTTCAAGGTTCTAATATTGTTGTTTGAAATAAAGTCGATTATTTTCGTTTTATACACATCGAAGTCCATGACAACAAGAACATTCCCTTTATCTGCCTTAGTAATGAGAGCATTATTATCAACTAATTTAGCTTTGATTTGTTTCAATAACTTGAACTCGTTGGAAAATCTTATATGTTTCTTTAAACCATGAGGATGGTTGTTAAAATTATGGTGTTTTATGGAATTATTAAATTTATTATTTATTAAAATGCGTGCTTCGGTTTGTAGTTTTGGATCGGCAATTGTTTTTACTGCAGTTACTGCACTGATAATTTCTTGTATGATTTGGTGTTTATTATTAAGAGGTAAGTTGTACTTGATGCCCTTATTAAGGATGTTCATTTCGTCTTCATTGAAAGCTATTGTAGTTAAATTACATGGACGCAATAGAAGAGTTCGAAATATACAAAGGATATAATAACATAAACAGCCGAGACTTCATATTGAATGACCATTTAAATTTTAAATCCAACCCGCTATACGATACAGCATTGAACCTGCTTAAGAGTAATCACTCAGATAATAATTCCGTGTCCGATCGGCTTCGCTGTGGTGCGCACCATTTAGAAAGCGAGTGATTTATATTAGTTGACAATTATGTGTAACATGTAATTTTAACTGTTAACGACCTCAATAGAGTGATTTAATCTGATGATGGAGCATATGTTCCGAAACGCGTCATTTTAATCGACGTACAACGAAGTCACACGACGGATACAAGGTGATTTATTTATATAATCTACTATTCCTACGTGACTTGGATACCAAGAACCAACATGCATTTTAAATTAATCAGACGTAAGCAATTAATCCTTGTGAATTGACGACGAAATGACGATCATTAAGAGACGGTGCTGATGACGGCAGAATTTCGTTTAAAACAAATTATCCACTCTGCAAAATTGGTACCACCTATATATAAAAAGATTGTTCGCCGCCTCTTGTTGCCTTTTCTAAGTGGCGTCAAACCGTAAAAAAAACAAAAACAAATACTTACGACAAATAATTACTTAATTTTTTAACGTTTTAAACATTCATCAAAATCACGATGAAGAAGCGACTAATCATTCTCGTCACGTGTTAACATCGCGTAACGGGAGCTGAGAACAATGGCGTTAAAAAAAAGCTGCGGAGAATTTTTTCACTTACGTAAACAGAGCGTTTTTCCGTTTTGTTTACTTTAGTTCAGCAGTAGTAGTAAAAGAGTTAATGATTGGCGTCCGTTTCACACGACCGACAAACCGAACTTTCTACACAGCACCGCTGGTGGTGACGAAACGAGCAACCGATGAAACTAATTAACTCTCGTTGTTTATTCTCCATTGCGTTGTGAATCGTTGACTAATTAATCTTTCTGTTTAACTTCCACGTTCCCTAAGAAAAGTAAGAACTGTGACGGCGTCACAAAAACAGTGATCGAACCGCGTTACCAATCTCCGGCCTTTTACTTTCTTCCAATATAAATTCACAGCCTGTTCCTTCTTCCGTTTACCTTCCACTCTGTATCGGTCCACCTTTTCGCGTCCATTTGTTTTTTCTCTACGTATTAAGGCTCTCCCATATCTCAATATTCTGTTTGAAATCATTCATTTTGAAGGGGAGAGTACCACTTTTACTTGGCCAAAAAAGCCAACTTTTTTATATACACATTATAACGTGGGGTCAGTGGTAAATCTACCCAAGTCCACTCATGTGAATTTACGGAAAACTGAAATTATAGGTTTTCATTTGCAACGATAAATCATTAAACTGATTTTTAAGGTTAATTTTTATTATTAAGAGAGTTTTTTATTGATTATATAGCTGTTAACAAATAAAAAGATAAATGCATAAAAATGTCGTTTTTGAAACACCATTAAAACTTTGACTTGAGTAGTTTTACCACTAACTTCTCGATATAATTAGTCTCCAAGTCACACGTGCAAACATACAACTATATCAACACTAGCAGCCACCTGATTACTCTCCGCCTTGTGATTTCGACAAAAAAAAAGCGTTACAAGACGTGTTCCGAAGACAAATCTTCGTCATTAGGTGGTAAATATTCAAAAAATATTTTTTTTTATTATCTTATAAGAAGCAACAATTCTTTCTGCGTTCGGTCTACGAAAGAGGCGCTTCCGAAGCGGCGATGTCACATTCACTGATGAAGAAGTCCAAAACGCTCCGCGAGAATTGTTACTATCGATGCTGACAGTGGCGTATCTAGAATTTGGCCTTGAGGGGGGTCCGGGGTTCGGGTCGGCTTCATACAAAATAAAAACACAAGTTAAGGCTAATCAACATTACTACATTTAAAGTGGCTGAAATCAGTCCCATTAAAGTAAACGATCATAACACAATAAAAATACGTGTTAGTAAAGCATTGTTTACAAGATACCTATTGACTGAATTGATTTTCCTATACTTCATATTTCAAACGTATATGCTAATGCTGTGTAATAAACCTGTTTGTATATAATATTTAAAAAAGTGTTACTACTAACATTAGCTTACACAGCTGAAAAAAGTATATATATAAAACAACCTAAAACTTCAGAGATTAACTAATTCGTCAACTTTTTCGACCCTCTGGGGGGGGGGGTCCGGATCCGTTCATAAATAAACACCCCCCCCCGTAAATACGCCCATGGGTGTTAAGCGAGAATTTTTCAGCAGCGATAGCGAAACCCTAGCGCTATGATAAATGTTTAAATAAACTCGGCAATTTAATAGGAAAACAGATTTCAAAAAACTTTCCTAAATATTTCGCGTATTGTTTTTTTTATGCCATTGCAACTATTTTTTTGACTGCCCCCCGTACATACGTTTCGTTTTCTAAAATAACTGAAGGATGATTTCGTGTCTTGTTCTTGGTTGGATTGAGCTATAGTCACGTTTGTTTACGTTTACTGCATAGTTATACACGAGCCGTTTTATACACACGTACGTGTGAAAACAATCACACGCGTGCGTGCAAGCATTAGCAAATAACAACATCATCGACAACAGGAAACAGATTATACACGCTAGCTACGGGGCGGAAGGGTTTCCAAACAACGCTGACCCCATTTGAAAACAACACACCCGATTAAGACGATCGCCGTTCTCGAAAGATTAAAAAATCGTCAACACTACCACAGTGAGAGGACCGGCGGAGAGGCTGGACGCGTTCGCTGATAAAACAAACAAAGAGTCCGGTCGTGCACACAACACAATGTACGGTACTGTAGCAACACAATCGACAAAGGAAACTCTGGCTGTGTGAATGGCGTGGAATCAGAAACGGCGTGACGGTAACGCACTGCTGATGGCAGGAGGTCAACTTGAAAAAACAGATGTTCTGTTCGTTCTGCGACACCCGTGCTTAAAAGTGTCCGCGTCTTCAAGAATGTTTTACTCTCTTAACGCCTTCCATACGACACGAGTGTCCCTCTAGCTGCATGAATTCTTCTCATGTCTCGAACCCATTCTTCAATCTGAGAATGAAAACTTAATTTCTTTTGCCTACAAGCCTCATCCTTTTACCTTGGTTATTGAGTGATGTAACTTTTAAATTGCCCCCCCCCCCCCACCAGGAATCCTTTGCGGGCCCCCATACTACCCTTACTTGTTTAATGTCATTGTTCCTGCTTAAATACTAACCACTTCTTATAGCTGTGGCGAATCTCTCGGATGCTGATTTTATAGCTAAAAATAACAAAAAAAGTTCATATAAACATAGGTCCGAAAATGGTTCGTTAGCGAGTTACGGCTCGCGAACCAGTTCTCCGGATTTCTGTTCCCAGGGTAAAATGACGCCATACTGAAATTCTTGGGGAGTAAAGTGAAGGGCAAATTTATCGGTTTCTTATGGTTATTGACATGAGAAATTCAATAAAAGAGGTCCCAGAGCTCTATCGTAATTGGTTTCTAAGAAAAACTGTGTTAAACACAAAACATTGGAGTCGAAAAACACACTTTTTTAGATTTGGGATAAAATAATCCCATCGTTAATTTGCCAGTAAACAAATAAAAATTTCTAACTAACTTTGTAAAGAATTTAATTATGAGAAAAGTGATGTGTATAAAGTCAATTAAAAGTAAATACAAATTTGAAAAATTCCACTTTAATTAAAAACAAAACAGACCAAAATGGGCTATAAAAGTGTTACAATTTTAAACAGAACACAGGTATTCGTAAACATTTTCACAACAAATGTAACTGTAAACAAATTGAAAGCTGATATCATTGAATTTTTCCTTTAAATGATTAAAAAACAAAATTGTTAAATTGATAAAGTTGCAAACGTTCGTTCAAAGCAAGTGTTCAATGTGGCCATTTTGTTGAATGCAGAATTCAACTCGGTGAATCCATGCCAGCTGGGCACGTCTTATACCAGCAGGATTATTCTTAACAGTAGCTGCAGATTCTACTGTGCAATGTCTCAATTATTCTTCTTGTGTGCCAATACGAGCGGAATAAACTAACGACTTTATCCAAACCCAAAGGAAAAAGTCTGCTGGCGTGGCGGATCGAGGTGGCCATTTTACTGGTTCGTTTCGACCAATCTATCGCTTACCGAATGTAAATGGTTCATCAAATCACGACAGTAGTGAGTAGATGCTCCGTCATTCAAAAACCACATCTTCATTTTATCTGTAAGTGGAATATCTTCCGTTATGAAAAAAGGACCTAAGAAATTATCACCAAGAAGACCAAGAAGTATGAAGACTTTATCACATTAAATGATTAAATGAAAAAGTATGTTGATCATGTCTTGTAGCAGTCTCATGTGGATTTTCTTCGGCCCTAGTGTGGGTGTTTCGAAAGTTTACAATGCCATTTCTTGTAAATTGTAACACGTTTCTGGCGCATTTTGGTCTGTTTTGTTTTTAATTAGTCAAATTTCTCAAATTTGTACTTATTTTTAATAGACATTATACACATCAATTTTCTCATAATTAAATTCTCTACAAAGTTACTTAAACAATTTTATTTGTTTACTGGCAAATTAACGATGGATTATTTAATCCCAAATCTAAAAATGTGTGTTTTCGACTTCAATGTTTTGTGTTTAACACAGTTTTTCTTACAAACTAATTGAGATGAGCTCTGGGACCTCTTTTATTCATTTTTTCAGATCAAAAACCATAAGAAACCACCAAATTTACCCTTCACTTTATACCCCAAGAATTTCAGTATGGCGTCATTTTACCCTGGGAGCAGAAATCAGGGCAAACTAGTTCGCGAGCCGTAACTCGCTAGCGAACCGTTTTCGGACCTATGTTTATATAGACTTTTTTCTAATTTTTTGTTAAAGACTCAGCATCCGAGAGATTGCCGTGCAATTTTTAATCACCCTATATAACGTACACAGGACAGCTGCTCTTCCTGGTATGACGTATACTCAATAAATAAAATACAACTTTTGTTTCAATCAATAGTTTGATCTGTTATTTAGTACCTTATATACATGCGATCAATGTAAAAAATACTAATTATATCAAACATACCGCTAGTAACCAATTATAATATTGTCATTGAACGTTTAGGCGCCTTGAAAAAAGCACAAATTTTATTCAATTTAAATTCATAAAGACAGTGAATGTATATATTAAATTTTACATCGTACACTTTACTAACTACTCTCATATTTTTAAACAAACCAAACATCTATCTGTCATTTTGTATCTGTCATCACCATTAAAACTTTCTGTCATCTGCTTATAGCTTTATAGTTTGCAATCGTTTTAGTACAGGATTAATATTGTAATATTGGGACTACAATTAAAGAAAGATATTCTGACGTAGACATTTTATTTACAAAAGCAGGATTTCTGTATTTCACAACATTACCTGAAATCCAATTCTTAACACTGGCCTCGGTGCATTCTAAACTGGAATCACCACTTTATTGCGCAGTTAATCAAATAAATACTCTCGAACTACATCGTTAGGTACCCGTAAAATAACATTTAAAAAATAAGTGTATTGTTAAATTTATACGGGGAGATCTGGTTTCACTTAAGTTCAATGGTTTAAACCAATTTGTAAAAAACTGTTTGCCCCCCTCCACATTGCAGGCCCAGCTATTACGTCACTGTAGTTATTAACTCATGCGTCAGTCCCGTACACGAACTGGCAGTTTTATACATTTTACATTTTAACAAAGCTTCCCACTTTGATTTGTTGCTTACATATATACTATATACTGTAGTCTTACAGTTGAACAAATATGATTACAACTTCGAATTTTTCTCCATGTTTTTATTGTAATCGAAGGAAACACCCCGTTCCAAAAAACGTTTTAAAACGCTCTCCTTCCCTTTCAGAATCGGTTGAAACTTATTTCTGATATATTTCTAAAAAACAAAAACAAATGCTTGGGTCTCGTTGTCCATGATGTGTCCGTTACTTAACTAAATATAATTAAATCACTACCGAATCGGAACACAAAGTTTTTTATGGGTAAAAACGTAAAAGTTTTACCTTATAGCCTGAACCAGTTTTCGTTTTTAAAAAGATTCTTCAGAGGCTGCCGCTGGGAGCACTGTCCGTCTTGTTCTTGGAAGGATCGATGTTATGTGTGTGGGGGGTGAGGTATGTTCGAATTATGCGTGTGATTTGAATTGTGTCTGTTCGTTTAGGATGTCGTTTTTGATGTGTTTTCGTGTGTACGGGCACAGGCACAATTAAAATCACACGCATTATTCGAACATATCACACACCGCACATACAACATCGATACTTCAAAAGTCGATACCGTCGCCAATAACAAGACGGACAGTGTTCGCAGCGGCAACCTCTGAAGAAGCTTTTTAAAAGCGAAAACTGGTTCACGCTATAAGGTAAATTTTTACGTTTTTACCCACAAAAAACTTTGTGTTCCGAGTCGCTAGTGATTTAATTATTATTAAAAAAAAAATGTTTGCGCCTCCCCCGCATTGCAGAGCCGCCTATTATGCCACTGTAGTTATTAACTCATCCATCAGTCCCATACACGAACTGGCACAGTTTTAACACAGTTTCCTACTTTGATTTGTTGCTTACAATATATAGTGTCTTACAGTTGAACAAATATGATTAAAATATCGGATTTTTCTCCATGTTTTTACTGTATTAGAAGGAAACATCCCGATCAAAAAGATTTTAAAACCTCTCCTTCTCCTTCAGAATCGGTTGAAACCTATTTCTGAAAAAACTGTTTTCTTTTTCTGATAAAGGAAACTGAGAAAAACTGTAGCGTACGATACAAACTGTTCCTAGAGTTCAGAGGACTTAACGACATAACTGGCCCTAAAAGTTCAAAACGATAACACCGTCAACGCGGTACACGTAGGCTACACTTCCTCGTCTGAATCATTTATGTATTTCTGCCATCGCGGGATACGCGCGCCACTCACCGCGACGATGAGCGGAATAAAACTTTCAAGTGATAAACATTTCCGTGACGCGATCCACCCCCGCCCCCTACACGCGTTGTGGAAAGTGTGAATATTTCACGTCGCGCCCGAGTGCCGTGTCATGTAACTTAATAATGACCTGCCAATCCGCCTTCCGACACCTACACGACCACCGCCCTGCACGCGCCAAAAACAGTAAACCATATTTACTGCAATGGAATTGTGTACTGTCTCGTCGCTCGTGTATTTATCCGTACATCACATCCACTGCATTCTCCTAACCTACGAACGCATTGGCTATTGTCTCTGAACAGTGTTTGTCCCAAAGAAGAACGACCGACACATCGGGTAGCCATAGAAGAGATATCGGACATTACTCATCTCCTGCGAAGTCAGCACCGCTCGCCAACAATTTCGTCCAGAGCAGAGGTTTTAAACCTTTTTAAGTCCGCTACCCACCTTGAATAGCTCTAGCAAAGCAGGCGTTTCAGAACAAAAGGAATTTGCTTACAAATAATCACTTAAGTATGGAGGCAAGAAAAAGGTTCGCAAAAATATTTGTGTGGACTGTCTTAACGTTTGTGTGTGAGGTGTGGACTCTCGGCAAAATAGAAAGGAGGAAGCTGGAAGCAATGGAAATGTGGGTCTGGAGGAGAACGACGAGGACGAGTCGGATGGATAAGAAAAGTAACGAGCAGAAGCGAACGAAGATAGATCACTGTTAAAAATGATTGGAAGAAGAAGGGCAAAATGATCGGGCACGTGTTACGACACAATCAGTTCTTAAGTAACATTTTTGAAGTAAAGGTGTTCTGGGGAAAACCAAAAGGACGACCAAGAGCAGCGTTCTTCAAAGGAATGGGAAAGGATATGAACTTCCTATCGTACTGCGATTTAAAGAAGCCAATGATGGAGAAAGAGACGTGGCTACCTCGACAAGGCATGGCCTTTAGATGATCATGATGGCCCAGACACGAAGATTTCAACCAACTCTTCCTTTAGGTTGGAACAACGCGGAGGCAACAAAATCCACAAGCGTCCGATCGGAACATCAGAAATTAAAACGCATTTCATCGAATCAGAGACACGTTAATCAGAAGAAATCTCGACTGTTTGTACTATTATTAGTTTCGATTACGGCGATTCCATGGAATTCGATTGATGTCGTGTATTCATGTATTCATATTACAGTTTTTTTCTTGTTTACGCAATTCTGCCTCCACCAACGGGATGGTGAGGCAGTTTCTTAAAACTGCGGCACTGTTGTCTCCGCACATCCCCCTTAAGATTGTCCCGTTAGAAAAAGACTTTAAAGGTTTTAGTCCACGTGGCCTCAACGTTGCTACAATTAGTATTCATCGATCGCAGCACGCCATCTTCAATGGACCCGACCCGTCGCGTCGCGTCGTTGTCATTCTGCTGTCGGTGTAGCCGTTGTTTAACGACGTACAGAAACGTGAAAACAATGTAACTACACTGATGCGAGATAAAAAAATTAATTACGAATGATGATAGCTTTCATTGCTGAAGTTAACAACTGTTTGCATGAGGGACTAATATCTCCCTCACTAATGTTTCGCGCTTTTCTCTACGTCTCTTATGGACCTCCCACCTCTTGTCTATTTCGGATTTTTTCTTCAGCTTTATACTTTGGATTTTTGTCATTACTTGTCGTCTCTTTTCATACATGCTACCGACATGTTACGGGACATACATGTCTCGAATTTTACACAGTTTGGTTCTACCTTCACTAGCTTTGAAGTTCTCCTCTTTTCGCATCAATTTTTTCTCATGACTCTTTACATACATTCTTCAAATCAGTTTGGAAAATTTCATTACTTATCCCCGTAACCCTCTTCCTTCTACTACCTTCGTTGTAACCAAGTTGAAGTTGGTAGTTCTCGATTTCTGACTTCTGTCTCCCGTCCGTGCTCTGCGTATAAATTTTCTTTACATACGTAACGGTGTTTCCTACATTCTGAATTCCGAGGCATTTGTGCAGACTCCAGTGCATTAGAAATGAAAGACATCGGTAGGCAACTTCACGTTACAAAACAATTTTAGACATCATAAGTACAAAGCTTCACGTAAGGCATGGCCACGTGGAACGGGTTCTTGATAATCTTTGGTCTCAAACGTTGTTAACTGAGTTCCACCTAGACGATGGGCCCAGGAGATCGCGGAAGGATAGCATACAGAAATAGGTGGAAGAAACAGGCATACAACGTGGTGATACACATAACGGAAACGCCTGATTCTAGAGACAGCTGTAGAAAACTAGTACATGAATTCTTGTAACTCAAGTTAATTCAGGGGACTGACGCTTAATGGTTTCGAGTTCTGCTGAAATGTTGGTAGCCGCAGCAATTCCTTAAAAATATTGGTTTACAGTTCAATAAACACAAATACAAGTTACGATTGCTTGTTCCTGCCAGTGGCGGATTATCCATAACGCTAGGGTATGCTGCAGCACCGGATACCGGGCCTCAGCTGTCAGAGGGAGCACCATCCAGCTGAACTGACTAAGCGAAGAAAACCTTATGATCACATTACGCAATTGCTTGTTATTCGTACCCCGTTATTAACCATGGAAAGTGTTGAGTTGGAAAATCAAGCGAAAGCTCTTACAGAAGTTTACTGGAACGATTTGAATCACGATTTTCTAATAGAATTGAAGCACTTTGTGCTACGACTAAAATTGCAAGAAAGAGGGTTTTTTCAAATCGTTCGAATGAAGATGATAGATTCTATGATACTACAGTTCGTTCGCTCAAAGTATTAAACTGGATTATTGGTTGTAAAATGATTGCTGTATTTCCGAATATAGGTCTACAGGGTACATTACTTATCGTCTGCTTTTGACGATTCCAAAAGCTAACTGCGAATCTGAAAAATCATTTTCTGTATTAAAACCCGTTAAAAATATGTTGAGTTCAAATATGGGAGATAAGAGATTATTTTCGTTAGCAAGGTTGAATACTGAAAGCGAGATACTTGAATCGTTCGATTTAGAAGAAATTATAGCCTACAAGACTTTGTTAAGGGAAAATAAAGAAAAAAAATGGATCGATTAGTATTTTCTATGATTAAGTACTACTACGCTCATTGTAATCACTATTTAGCTAAATATTTGTTGTAACTTGAGAGTTTAAATAAATAATTGTTAACTTTCGAAATTGTGTATGCCATTTATCAGTGTAAATAAAGGATAAAAGGTTGAATTTTGAATCGGGAGGAGGGCACCAGTCTGATGGCAGCATATGGCACCACGGGTTCTAATCCGCCACAGGTTCCTGGCTACTGTTATCCGGCACAAGTATTTAAACGCTTCCACTGTCCTCTTTGCAAAAAAAAAAAAAAAAATAGTACTAATAAAACATAAGTATGAAACAAATCGCAGTGGGCAAGAGAACTGTGTCCAATTACCGAATCATGGTCACGTAGTCACAGACACGCTGACCGCCAACGCGGAGCGCTACCACCACACACGACCTCTGTTGTTTATCAACGCAAAATTGATTCGGCGGAAAAATACGGTACGCATAATTACAGTGACACTGTTATGCCGCAATTATCGGTGTTTATTATAAGACAGAGAACGGAATAAAAAAAAAACAATAAAAAAACGTGTTGGCACAAATCTCGTCTAGAAATGTCGATGAACTATAAGGATGCATTGACCTTTCGCCACTTAGCACAGTACGTAAGTACACACTACTACGATAACACAAAGAAAACAACAACGGCGTAGACGAGGACAGTGTAAGTGTAATTCACCATAAAAGCAGATTGTCACACTGGTTATTGTCTCTGTAGCGAGAGAGAGAGAGAGAGAGAGAGAGAGAGAGAGAGAGGGAGAGAGAGAGAGGGAGAGAGCACGGTGCAGGTCACACCGTTTGGAGCTCAAACCACTGCTCTGCCACTTCTCTACTTCGCCGGTGTTAACGCTGTGATACTAAAGGGCTGAAAATCAATGCCCTATTCAGAACATATTGAAGAGGTTATTTCTGAAAAATCGTGAAACAGGTAGCCGTGAAGCATATTCCAGTCTTGCGACTTTGTTCTGGCAATTTTCCGAACACCACAAGGGCTACACTGAATATCACTGAAATTTTAACGTCATAAAAGTCATTATTTGTACTCTGAAATAGTGTTTTACAAAACTCCCCGCCTGATGAATCGGCTTCTACAAAAATATACCACGGACTATACGACCAGTAACCTTCCGGAGCTGCAGAACTCGTTCACTATTTTCAACGAAGGACGTTTATTATTACATAAATTACGATATTAGATAATTTATCGATTATAGGAAACATTATAAAAATCCCGATTACTCTACTATTACTTTAGTAATAATTTAACAACTGTACACCACACAATCATACAATAAACACTAAAACATTGAAACATTTGGGTTACAATTCTGGATTACAATGCTGGATTTTCAAAATTTTAACCTATTTTTTGGGCCCTGGGCTCCTAAAATTTGGAAATTTCAAAATCTTAGCACTACATACGGATGGTCGGTAAAATTCCCTTTAATATGGTACCCAATATGATTTCTTGCGTATTTTCGAAATATTCACCCAAATTTTGGGCCCTGACATCCACAAATTTTCAAATTAAAAAAAGTGTTCACGATGATCAGATTTGGCGCCATTTCACACCCTCACATTTTTGCCTTCCGTCCCCCTAATTTTGGGGGGAATCAATCCCAAAAACGGAATAGGATTCTGTAGGATAAAAACATGTACATGCAAGCCAACTTTTTCGAAAATCAGTTGATACGTACAAACGTTATCGTGAGATATACCCTAAACTGAAGATAGACAGACAGACAAATGCCAAACGGTCGAGCTGAAACTGAGATCTCGCTCCGCTCTTACAAATATGAGCCAGAACGTTAAGTCGTTGCAATTACCGATGCCTTTTTCTAATGTCTTCACCCAATTTGTGCAAGGCACAGTTGCACCCAAGAGAGTTACAGCCCTTACATCCGGAAATTTGTCACGAAAATCTGAATTGTGTATCATAAAAAATCGTTTGAAAATGTTTTGAATAATTTTGAAGGAGAGAAACTGCTAAGCTAATGGTGTAACATTTACAGAAACATATTGTACTACGCTTGTCTGTTTTCCCCTGCAATACCGTGGCCTTCATCTCTTTCTTTTTCGTGTCACTGTATATTCTTTCAAAGTAGTTACAGATAATCTATATGAAGCAAATATGAATGAACGACACAGAACTTTCCCATCCTCAGGTTAAATAGTAACTATGAGTTCGGACGATACCTGAAAGAAGAAACACTGGACACAGAACGAAAATGTAAATAATCCACAGAACATATAATAAACGTGTGCTACATTACTGTTAACACTTTTGTACTCCAGTGTTCCTATTTAATTACTGTTTTGAGTTCCATATGTTTTGCAGACGTCAATGGGGTTAACTACCTCCAATCCTTTGTAACATCCAATGACCTGGTGGGGTGGAGGTGTACGCGACATTCTCCAGTAACCTTGTAGAGGGCTTAACGCAGTAAAGATCCTAACACCAAAAGAAAGGGACTGTTCTCCGTGACCGACCTCTTTGAGTTCCGAAAGAGCAGTCTAAGAAAACAAAAATCTTACGATTGGGCTTTAAACCACCGGATCAAACCACGTCATCTAGTGAAACAAACAGCGAGCGCCGCATCGCGCTCAGTCTCGGTAATACGTTATTGTACGAGCGAGGCAGTTTTAACTCGACCGTTTGGCATATGTCTGTTTGTTTGGGGTACCGTCTCACGACAAGTTTTTAACGCACGAACTGATTATTATAAAACTTGGCGCGCACGTCTATTCTTTCACCTTATAGAACCCTATCGTTTTTTAGATTGATCCCCCAAAAAAATAATGGGTGAGAGTGTGAGGTGTCAAAAAGGAATCGTTAAAAGTCTATGTGGGGTATCCAATTAAAGGAAATTTTACCAAAATATGATTTAGAGTTCGTTTTCTATAGAATCGTTAACATTTGTGTGACATCAAATTAAACGGAATTTCAACTAAAATTTGAATGCTGTTTTAGGTTTTGGAAATGTCAAAATTTTTGGACTCCAGGGCCCGAAAACTAGGGCAAAAGTATGATAAAATTGCATTTGGCATATAAAATCAAAGAGAATTTTAACTAAAATCTGAATATGGTGAACAGTTTTGGGAATTTCAAAATTCTTTTATTCTAAAGCCCATATTTTAAGGGATAAAATATTTCTGTAAATTGTAAAAACCCAGCCGGACGTGAGACTAAAGTGAATTTTACTACAAACCGAAGTGCTTGCAATTTTTAGCGTTTACTGTATAATTGTTACTTTATGGTAACAAACAAAAATTAGGCTATTACGGTAATCGGTATTTTCATAATTTTTTTTTGATAACTGAAACATATCAAAATATATCCAACAATACACATAATTTATTCAAAATAGTGAGCATAGCAGCTCAAATGAGTGAGTTTAGCAGCTCAAGGAGCATTATAGTATCGTTGACACAATAACACAGTATTAAAAAATGCTGGCATTAAATTGCTCGGTTTTAACGAGGTTATTTACATACCGTATTGCACAAAACATGCATGCACGCGCGAACATACTGCTCAAACAACGATAAACGCTAATCACACGTGTAAACAATACTAATTACAGACAAAAATGAATAATTATTGTTGTGCCAAACAAAGCGTAATGAGGTGCGAATTCGTTCGTTTACGTTCTACATCGCATGCACGTGGAGCCCCCCCAACAACTGCAGCTGTACAAATTAGAATTGCCAATTAAAGACGAACGGCGAGCTTTTCCTTGATGGGGACGAATTTTTCACGCCGCGCGACCTCGCCAACCGCTGAGCATTAATCAAGTCGGCCAAAACAAAATGCCTATTGAAGGCGCAACTGAAACAAGTAGGCTATTGAAGTCGCACACGTAACTCTACACCGCATGATCTACCAGGAAACATTTGCAAAAAATGTTGCAAATAGAAAAAAAGAATATTTGTTTTGTGTGAAGACTTCTGGGTACTATTTATTACTTGTTGGTCAGAAGTAGATTGATTACATTAAAAAATCCATTGTTTGGCGGGTGTAAATTGAAACACTTAAAACTGTTTTGAAATACGCTACCACACACACACGCCCGCGCGTGCGCGACTAACAAGTGTATGTGCAGTGCAGTGAGAGAATCAGCTGAGACAGAACATTATTATTTCTTATTACAGCGATACGACTGATTTAAAGGAGAAACTATGATAGGTTATTGAGACGAAGAGGTCGATCGCGTCATGAAAGCATGGTTCAAATGAAGTGTGAAACAAATTAATAACACAGAACACTAAAAACAGTTCAGCTCAATAAAGCTACTTTACGTAAAAAACGAGAACCTCGACTTTAACACTTGTATGTGTACAGTTAAAATACGTAATGTATATACTGTACATACATAACAGTGCCCAGTGAGATTTTGTACGTGGCATCTGTTGTACGTTTATTAGTGAATCAGTGAAACAAAATGTTTTTCCTTTCAGATTACTCTTGTAAGACCATTCTCAGTTAAATTAATATTACATAATTCGTTCACTTATTGAAGTAAACAAAGTACGGTAATTACTAAATTTATTTATAAAAAGTGTCGCGGACCGACATCCGACAGTTGGAAATCGGTGATCTACAAAAAAAGAGACTAGCGACTGGGAACAACCAACACCGACAGCATTGAAATTGACGATACGACAAAATTTAATGGAACGACGGATTTCGTTGTCAGAATGATTTTGTTACATGACAGGATTTTTCAGCTTTGTTGTTGTCAACGACGCGACACTTGAGTATAACGAAGACGATTACTACATTTCCACTTGTCACCGTTAAAATTATTGCCCAGCTCTCCGATGTTCACTCGGGCATTGATGCGTTGTGTAAGGTAAGGTGAACTGGTAATAATTTGAGGAGAATAAGAGCGAATTAAGACATTGTTTTAGAACATTATGACTTCTGTAATAGAAAACTTTTAGAAATTAATCGTGTTGTGGATGCGGCGAATGACCTGGGATCGATTTTGGAAATAATGAAGTGACTAGTAGACGAGATAACGCACGGACATTCACGTAACGATAACATTGTCTACGTCTGATACGGAATCCATTTGTCTACAACGAAAGATCTAGGTCTTTTGTTTGTTTTCTGTCTGATTCGAAAACTGTCGTTTCTCGTGACAAGTATTTCCATTTAGAGGTAAAATTCGTGCGGAAGTGTTGTGATAGTAGCGGCTATTCGGAACAGATCCGTAGAAAACCAAAATAGAAAATAAAAGAGAAACACGGTGTTGTGAGCGTGGGAACGGACGCTGTGACAAAATGTCGTCCTACAGCTGATTACTATTTAAAGAAAGCGATATCGCGCAATCTATCATCGATTAACATCGTCCCGCTAACTCGCCGTTCACTCACCGTCTTTCGTAATTCTTTTGTGTTCACAGTCGGCAATCTGTTTTCAGTAGGCTAACGAGCCTTTCTTTAGGTCTGTGATTCATTGTTTTTGTTTTGTTTGGTTATTTTTTAAATCGATAGTTTAGTTTCATTCGTTCTTCGAGTGTGTGTTTGTATTAAGAATTTTCTTGAAAGCACTAATTTATACGCGAATTTGTGGCCCGAAGTTTTTCCATATTTCGGAGCTTCACTCTTTTATGTAGCAAAATCTACTACTCAGCGAGTAATTTTGAAAATGCAATTTGCTTGAGGTTCCCTTGTAAATGATTTGTTCCCAATTCAGTTTCCCAATATGTAGGCTACTGGTTCAAAGGGAACCTGTTTCTTATGAAGTTTTAGTTAGGTATTCATTTGATTAAATATTTTTCTGAAGTAAGGCCTGGCCAGTCGCATCCAAGTGGCTGAAATGAGATTTCTCAGGCACGTGGCAGGGTATACTCTCCATGATGATAGAAGAAACACAGATATACGGCAGGAACTGAATATTATGAGTATACTCGACAGGATCGCCCAGTATTGGCTGAATTAGTGGAAACATCTTTGCCGAATGGATGACTGCCGCATCCCCAAACAACTCTAGAACTATAAGCCGAGGGGATGGGGAGGTGTGGGACGTCCGAGCAAGCGCTGGAGTGACCAGCTCTAATCTCTGCCGATTTGAGACCGGAACAAACCAGCTTTGGTTTAATCCGTGAAGATGATGATAATGATATTCTGTGTTTGCCTCTTTGCCCCCCCCCCTATACCCTCTGCGGAGGAGAAGATTTGCAAATTGTTTCCACAGAACGTTTGACCACTATTGCGGGTGCAGCAAAAGATTTCCTGTAATCCACTTATAGGCCTACTATCATAATAAAAATAAAAATACATTCTCCAAGCTACCCCACTTGTTGAAATAAAAAACTTACTTACAATGAGATTTTACTGACGAGGGAAGCTAATTCTCAGTTTTAAATCGACCGGCATTTGTCTGTCTTGTCTGTTTGGGGGTATGTCTTACGCTATGTTCTGAATGTATCAATACGTTTTCGTAAAACTTGAGGTCGCGTCCTCAGATAACGCGAATTTACACTGCCTGGTATCAGGATATTGGGTCAGTTTTGGGGTAATTCACTTAGTCACTTAGACACTACCCGGAGTGTTGTGTTGGATGGCGCAATTACTAGTGACTGTTCATGAATCGATAACCACATATAAAACTGTGGAGTCCAATTCAAAGTAATATCATCCCCTCCCCCCAGGAACAGCACCTAGTTACAGCACTGCTACCACGTATGAGTGAAAGAAGGAAAATGAAACTTTCCGTGGGCTAACAGACGGATCCATCTTAGCTGAACTCTTAGCTGCAATCAAAGCTAATCTAGCGGAAAGGAAACAGGGCTCATAAGGTTAAGCAATGGGTCTCGATCTCGTACCTGTAAGCATCATTCAAAGTACACTTCCTCAACGAAAGAAACCGAACAGATGATGACCACTGGCATGACCGGCAATGCGGTGTAGGGCTTTGACGAAGGACGCTCAAGTCAAACCGGGACTTTTGTAACTGATTTAAATCGTACTCTTATTATTAAAAATAAACTGCACTTCTCGCATAAAAATAAAGCAAAGAGAGCTATATAGACTATATGTATTCAGAAGGACCAACTGAAATCAATAACACTGAGCCAATAACAGATGAAGAGAAGAATTACAGAAATAGACCGTTGTTTACCAACAACAAGAACGCGTGCAAATTGAAAACCAAATAAACATTGCGCCTGCTCGCGGCTGTGCGTATGTCGGTTATCTGTTGCGCACGGGTACAGATAGACATGTGTATGTCGATGGGGAGAGAGACAGCAAATGCACGCTATCTGGGCCGGAGCCAAACCAAACAATGCATCTTTGTGCTGCAACGTACCACGTAATCCTATGCATTGCATTCACACGCTGTTTCACATTTACTAACACTGGTTATCACCACTAATCAAAAGGGGTTTTTATCGGTAATCCGGTGTAAACTACGAGTTCTTGCATAAGGATGAGTTTTGTAATTACTGACATGAAACAATGCGTTTTATAGAATACGGTTATGTTTCTTGTTCATGTAATCAAAGACGTTTTTTTCGTATCGGTTAAACGAGAGCAGGAAGGAGACGTGCAATTCATGAGAACTATAAAATTGCGAAAATTCTACAAAGACGGCGAAAACCGATTTTCAAACCGAAACTTTGTCCACTACAACGGTTTTCAACGTCATCATTATCATCAACATTAGGGTTTAAACCGGCATATACTTGTTCCGCCTGCATTTCTTACCGAAATCATCTCTTTGTACATCGGCCGATCTTCATCTTCCACGCACTGGTTAAGGTAGTCGGAAACTATATTGTTAACAACTGCCCTCGAGGTACAAGCGGCATGCTTTGATGTGATTGACATACCGGTAAGACGCGGTGTCCAAAAAGTAAGTACGTGGATCAGAGAAAGAGAGAAGAATGGCGCGAGCACGTATTTCCGAGAACCGACTCGTTGCGAAGAAGCGTGACCTCAACGCAGCAGCCTAACGATTCATCAGTTTTCATTCGGAAGCACGGCTGACGGTCGTTATTTTAGCGATTTTATAGTTTGTAAATTTTATAGTATTATTTTAGTTGACACGTTATAGTTTAAAAGAAGCTAGTAATTGTGGCAGCGTTGGTTCCACGTGGACTAGACACGCAGCTGTCAGCTACACTAACGGAGCTCTCTGATAGGCGAATACGGAGAGGAGTGTTCTAATAACTAGAGCTAGGAATTTTAAGTGCAAAAGTTTGGTAAAAAAGGTGCTTTAATTTAGCTGAAAAAGGTGCAAATTTCAAATGTAAATATTCATACAAACAGTACCAAAACCAATTACATCACATATGAGGACTCAAAATTCACTCATGTGTTAAAAGGTCTGCCTAAAAGAAGTCCCAGAACACAACGTTATTAAAGTCACAAGTCCAGAAAACTGTTAAAACAGATAACATTTAACATTTCAATGTTTTTCTTTCGGTGAGGTTGCATCTCCGGTCGCTAAGTAAATACTTGTATGTAGAAAAGGAACGTTCAATGTCAACAGACACAAGCGGTGCATATTTTGTTTGTAATCAGTAATTTAAATCTTTGTTTATTGCAACATCCTCAACATCAGGGTTTTTGGCTAAGCTCTGTTCTAGCTTCTGCTTTCCAATACCCTCCAGTGCTTCCTTCACATCCATCAGAACAGCCCATTGTGCATCTTTCTCAGGACACTGCTCCTCCAATTTTGTAATGGCAGTTGTCAGGAAGGAGTAACCATGCACAATAAAAAGTTCATCTTGCAACTCCTGTTTACCTGCTAGTACTTTGGCCTTTTTTACAGCTGAAGAATCACTTGGTATAGCATCTAAGAAATCGCATATACCCTTAAAATGGTTACAAATAAACACTGCAGCCTTTAACCAAGTACTCCATCTAGTGAGAATTGGGGAAGTTGGAAGAGGAAGTCCTGTAATTTCAACATACTTTTGTATCCTAGCAGGAGCCTTTTTCATCAATTTCTTAATGCAAGAGAGAAATTCATTTGTATATGAATATTCATTTTTTAGTGCCTCACAAACTCGATGCAATGCATGTGCAATGGAGGTCACATGTTTTAGATTAGAGTACATAGGTTTCAGGTTGGCAATAGCCAATAACATGTAAGGTGCTTGGTCCACACTCAATCATATTCTATTTCTTCAGGCCACAACACAACACATGCATTGTTGAAACGGCAGTTTATGCAGAAACTAATTTAAAAACTTTAGCCTAACGGGACTGCACTGAAGCGAAAGTAATGTGATGCCGCACACGTTCGGTGTTCCTTGTTTAATTATTTATAGGAATAAAATGCGGCAAAGGAGCCAAAAAAAAAGGTTAAAAAAGTGCAAAAAGGTGATGACCTTGAGAAAAGGTGAAAAAAGATGCTTGCATTGAAAAAAAGTGCAAAAAGGTACAACCAAAACACAGTTAGGAGTGTTTATTTAATGTTTTCTTTGCAAGACAAGCTAATTTAGGCAGTTTAATAAAAAAATAAAATAAGGTGCACCTAAAATTCCTAGCTCTACTTATAACACTTTAACACAGTGGTTCCCAACCTTCCCGGAGCCGCGTACCACTTTGGTCTTGTGCGTCTATTTCGAGTACCACCGGAGCTTAAAGAAAGGTTACTGGGATTTTCTCAATAAAAAACTTGATACAACGTGAACAGTATATCTTATTATTCCTAGTTATTAAATTTTAGACATTTAATATATGTATTTAGATATTAATATTAGATATTTAAATCTAAATGTGATAAGGCGGTGCGTAAACTGCATAAACAAACGCGAATAAAGAAAACAAAATAAGATAAAAGCAGACATCTAATGAAATATTACCGCAAAGTTTTTCGGTTGTTTTATAAGGATAATCATTTTAAATCATATCCGATGAAAATTTATTGTTGTTTTGAACATAAATTTTTATTTATTTATTTATTTTTTTTTTTAAGTAAATACTTTTTCCTAGCTAGGCCTTGCGTACCACCGGTTGGGAACCCCTGCCTTTTACACATCAACGGATGCCGCATGATAACGCTTTGACTGCGCGGCCTATGCCATACGAAGTGAAGTAGGGTGGCTAACATAGATCGCTTATGATGATCATAAAAAAACCACGGACTGGAAGTACAGTCTGATGGCACGTGGTGGAAAAACGATGCCATGACGGACGTTTTCGAAGTTACTACACAGACCAGCACAACAATCACGAGGTACTAATATTGTTCTAAGGTTTTTACGGCCGTTGTCAGTTGTATTTGAAATATCTACCGGGCTGTTTGGCCGTGGTCCAAGTTTTACATTCAAACCAAACGTTTCAACAGCACCACTGGCTGCCATCTTCAGTGGATATTCGAGTCAACCTAACGCGGGGTGTCGTACGTCAGGTCCACAGTACTTTGGTGAAGGCCCTTTTTTCACCACTGTCCTGTCCGTCTCTAAGCTGCGTCGCTGATGTCCCTCGTTGTTCTTCTCAAGGCTGTCTCTCCAATACTTAGCCTCGTGGCGCGATCGAACACTCTCGCCAACGGCCTCGGAAGCGCCGGAACTTAGGCTATCCACCAGATCCCAGTGGCCAGGTGACAACACAGTGCTTAGCTCTAGATGTAAACGCATCAATTTTACATTGTAGTCGGTCAGATCTTTCCTGGTCTGGTGGATACGTTCGCGTAACATTGCCTGTCGATAGATACGACTGGCTTGCGGTGTGAAGATGTTGTTTTTATAATTTTAGAAACCGGGCAATAACACCAGTATCCCGGCATCTCGACAAAAGCCAGTGAACACAGAGCAGGCGTGACTTCTTTTTTCTTAGCCCCTCGAAACGTCTAATGCTCTTTAAAACTTCCTCCCCGTAGAGGCGTCGTAATATTGTTCTAAGGCTTTCACGGGCGGTGTCAGTTGTATCTACCGGGCTGTTTAGCCGTGGTCCAAGGTTTACATTCAAACCAAACGTTTCAGCAGCACCACTGGCTGCCATCTTCAGTGGATATTCGGTTTCAACCCAACGCAGGGTGTCGTACGTCAGGCCCACAGTAGGCCTACTGTGGTGAAGGTCAAAACAGCCCGGTAGATATTTCAAATACAAATCACGATACTATTTACTACTGAGATAGCAAAGACAAAATTTATCGTAATCACAATTTTTTCGTTAGCAGAATCCCGTCATCTTTCCATAGACCTTCTAAAACGCGTATAGTTATTATCCCCTGTATAGACCAAAGTCATTATCCCCTGTATAGACAAGGTAATGAAGATCTCGATGGTAACGGTATAGTCCATAGTCTCATAGTCGCTGTGTGTGTGTGTGTGTGTGTGTGTGTGTGTGTGTGTGTGTGTGTGTGTGTGTGTGTGTGTGTGTGTGTGTGTGTGTGTGTGTGTGTGTGTGTGTGTGTGTGAGAGAGAGAGAGAGAGAGAGAGAGAGAGAGAGAGAGAGAGAGAGAGAGAGAGAGAGAGAGAGAGAGAGAGAGAGAGAGAGAGAGAGACGGCAGTGACAGGTTAATTTACGGTCGTCCTGCAAGCAACGTTAGACCAGCTTTGTCAATGACGGCTTGTAAATATTCCAGAGTAAGCCTCAGATTGTCGTATGTTACTGGCTTTAGAATTTTGTGACTGGTAAAAGCGTTTGGTTTCACAAGGCTCGTCTGCTGTACGTACCGAAATGTATATTTTGTTAGTTTAACAGCTCGTGCATACTGGTCATGATTTCTACACCACGGGTTTTCCAGCAATTTTTATAAGACTTATGATATCATTGGGGAGGGGGGGAAATATAGGTCAGTTCTCGTCTTACTTCCAGGAACATATCTATATCGATTTCTGCAGCTTACAAACTCCATCAATCGCGTGTCATTATAGTTGAGGCTCGTACACGTATAACAATATTTCAATATCGCTACCCTTTATGCAATCTGACAAGCGACTCATATCTGCATTTCTGGTTTTAAATAAAACATAAATGTTCCGCATTGCCACATGACAATTGCTTCAACTGTTTTTAAGATGCTGTATGTTTCTAAAACAACAATACAACATTCAACATCACGAGATCCGTTACCTTTATACGAAGTAGCCAGCTATCTACGTATCAAAGTCAGTCCGGCTTGCTTATTGTAAACCACGTTCCACCCTCACGTGCGAATATTCGAGCCCAAAAAACGTATGCATATTTCCAAGAGAACGCGTCGACCGTTTTGCCGAAATAACGCCCATTTTCCAACATACTTTAATACTTAACACCGTTCACCGACGCTGCGGAATTCACAACAACAAAAACAAGAAGATAAATTCCCCATAACAGCTCCGAAACAAAGAAAGAGGTGTTTCTTGTTTTCTTCCTCCGTAGGCTTGTTTAATTGCTTGCATAACTTTACGTTATGTGTGTCAACAACACACTGGCTTGACAGTTTTATCGTGCCACGAATGTAAACAGAACTCAAAACATGGCCATAAATTGCACGTTACGAGCACGCACACGAGCCTGCTGTCTGTATACCACCACATACTGTTATCAGTAATAATAAACACATAAATCATATTATATTGTTCCGTTTTAAAATCAAAGGGCGCGTTATTCAGGTCGGTGCACACAAAGGAACAATGTTAACATCGTACAAACTAATTATAGTATATGCAATCAGAACATGAGCAAAGGATCAATTACATTTGGGTTTGGTAGAGCAAAGGGAAGTGTGATCGAGGAGCTGTTTTGGGGTCGACAAGACTGTTAAGCAAAATTTTTAAGTTCCTCGTTCCATAACAACGAGTACCTTCTCTTCTATACTGCGGCCGGACAAGGAGGGCGGCTGAAGGATTAGCAGACCCTTTGCCAACGCACCCACAGGCACAGGCACTAGCTTGGACAGTGACGACGACCAGTGGGGCTGTGCGAGACGAAGGGGCATGCCCGTCGCCCGCTCGCATACTGTGTCCCGAGCTTCAAATAGAGCTCCTGCCGCAGGGACGATAGATAGGCGCTGGATTTGGGGCGTGGCCTGCTACCGGCCGTGGACAAGAAGTGAGGGTGAGGTGGGGCCATCTGCTTGTGTGTTTCTGTTAGTGAGCCTACGCTGGTAGCCCAGACGCTTCGTTAACTGGCCAAACTATCGAGCAAACACTTCCCTTCTATCCCCTAACCGTCAAGCGTCGCAGGTCTTTCAGTCATTTTCTAGACTCCCTTCTCTAACGGTCGATGCAACCAACTGATCTTTCTCCTTCTCGTGACCAACTTCTCAATGCATTCCAATCTTTGGCGTTCCTCTTTCTCTCCCACCTTCTTCCTTGAGTGTGTTACTTGCTTTAGAATTTTTGTGACGGTTAAACGCCTTTGGTTTCTCGTAAACAAGCCTCGTCTGCTGTACATACTTAAATATATATTGTTTGTTTGTTTTACAGCTTGTGCGTACTGGTCCTGATTTCTATACCACGCTGTTTGTGTGGACTATGAGCTTCGGACTTCCTTTCGTCCTTCCTCATTGCACGACAATATCACTGGAGTGCTTTTCTCACGACTATCTCGACAAATGATTCCTGATGGTCATACTTCTGATTATGTTTCTCTTACTTCTTCCAGCTCCCAGCCTGAAAAATTTCATTTCACTGGCTTGCAATCAGCTTTCATCCTTGTCTAGCAGGTTGATGTTTCCCTTCACATACAGTAAAGAGGATAGAAAATAATTCTTAGTCGACTCGTAAGTCGTCTACTTCTGTGATTTCTTCCTTACGGACTGTAGTACTATAGTCCGTACTATAGTAAGTACTAAACGATACTAAAGCGCAAGCTTTTAAAAAAAAACTTCTGTACCCTTTTCGCAGGCGTTGGTTTTCGATCGTACATTGCCAAGCCGCGTGACACGTTTTTATTTAAAGTTACAACAAATGTTACGTTTAAAAGTTGTAGTGTCCATTTCTCTGTACAGCTTGTAAAGAACTGCTGTTACGATGCTACAGTACCTGAATAACGGCTGTTACCACTAAAGCACGCTACAACAACCGAGCTGACTTCCTGACCTCTGAAACGGAATAACTGTTACCGCAAGAAGAGGACTACAGGAGACGATAAATGCCGACTATATTATCGTACTAAGTATGTAAACCATTTCATATAATAATAAGATGTGGTCAATAATAGTATAAATATATAATTATTTCACGTTACATAAAAAAAAGGCTTAATAACAACATTAACAACAACAACAGTAATAAAGCGCCAGCAACAACAACAGTAAGTAAATCAATCAATGAAATGAATTAGGTTTGTTTTCTGTCACACTACAGTTTTACGACTTCGTTTGATTTCTTTCATAATTCTACACCCAACTCTCCGACCTTTTGACCTGCGCTTTTACGCGTTTTGGGGTTCTGTTACCGCACGTTTTGTCGACGTGATACTCAATCAGTGTATATAAACTTTTACTACTTTATGAACCGCCCAGTTCATAAAAATTCTTTTATGGATCTTGGATCTTTTCCTTTTAACCCAAAGCACACAAATCACGTTATGATCGGTACTATCGCGTAAAATTTTTCTTTCTGAGCGTCTTTTTTCTGAACGTGTTTTGTAGTTGTACCTTCATATTTGTAGTTGTACCTTCATATTGTGGCGCGTATTGTTCAATATCTTCGCTATGCTGACACGTAATGTGCCAACCCATAGAGCTGATTCTTTACTTGCTCAAGCGACCAAATTTGACGACAATTTTCATTCTTTACCCGGAGAATGCAATATCCAAGTGTTTTAATACTAATGGCCTCTTTGTACCGCCTAAGCAATCTTGAAGTCAGGCAGGGTGGGCTGCTTTATACGAGCGTACGGGCATACAAAGCAGGTAGTGTGGCCAACACTACACATCAGCCCCCCATTATTATCCCACGGATATTATGTCCGGTATTCGTCTCCGCAGGCCGAGTCACCCACCCTGGGGACATATATTTCACATTAAAACGTACATGTCACTCAATTACCCACCTCCCCCTTTCGCGATTCTTTCCTTTAAGAATAGATTTTTTAAAACAAAATCGGTACGGTACCGGTACTCTGAAATATCAGAGGACGACAAATATGTGAAATAGCGTGGTAGTCACGGAAATCAGCCCCAGTAAATCTTAACTGCTTTTTTTTTTTAAGATGCCATCATCTATCAGGAAACAATTTAACATTCCAATTATAGCCTAGATTTTATTTTGAAGAATATGCTACGTAGTGAAAGGGCAGTAGCGTTCAGATCTTAGAGGCTGAAAAACGGATCGGTAAGGATTTATGGTCGATAGCGGCCGAAATGAGATTTCTCAGGCACGTGGCCTACTCTTCAGGATCGCAAAAAAAATGTCGATGTACGGCAGGAACTGAATATTACGAGTATACTCGACAGGATTAGCCAATATCGGCTGAAGTGGTTGGAACATCGTAACCGAATGGATGACTTCCGGATCCCCAAAGAACTACGGAATTATAAGCCGAAACGGCGGAGAAGTGTGTGGCGTCCGAAGAAGTGGCCAGCTCTAGTCTATCTGCTTGTGACCGGACGAAAACACATTATTGGTTTCATCCTTAATGAAGATGATGAACACGATCATGATTTATGGTCGATTGTAGAACCACATAGTATGATACACGAGTAGGGCAGCGTGTCCTTACGCCCAAATCGCCTTTTACAATCTTCAGCTGATAAAGTCTCGCCTAGATCTGGTCACACGTGAGCTTAACGCTACCCAAGATACTCAATTTAAAAGCTCTGTCACTTAATCATTATATCAATGACTAACTACAATATAATTATTACACTGACACTGATGAAACAATATAGTCCCACTCAGCCGAAAGTGTCAGGTCGTGTAATGAATGGTTTTAACAAGGAGCAAGCAAGCCACGTATCACCGATTTAATGAAGAATTGATGTATGATACTCAACGTTGTATTTACCATCGAACATGTAGCCTACTATGTAGGCCTACTGTTTTTTTTACTTCCATGTTCCATAAGGAAATGGAAATATGGTGATGGCGAAAAAATCGTGTTCGAGATAAGGGCTGATTCTGATTGTACTACCCTCAAAACATGAAGAAAAATCATTTTCCGAAAAGCGTGTGCGCGCGTGCGTGCGTGCGTGTGTGTATGTGTGTGTGTGTAGATTGTTTTTCTATGGCGAACGATAACTGCCGCAATTTCAAACAGAATCAAATAATTTTTTGCATATGTGCCTGAATTGTACTCAAGGCCTATTGATTTTGGTGAAGATCGGTTAAGAGGAAGGGGGTAGTTTACCTGCAACGTTTTATGTTTTAACAAGAGTAAAGTACTTAATTTTGATAAATCAAGTATCCTGAAAAGAAGGTCATAATAATCCACTGTAGAAAGGTAGATGAAATATGTATAAATGAAAAAGTAGTTGAATGGGGAGGGGGTAATTTCCTATAAATGAAAATGATAGTTAAAGGGGGAGGGGATAATTTTTTATATGTGTACTACGTTACCGGCAACAAAGGAGTAGTTTGTTGTTAAAATTCCTTCCCGGGCTGTTTGGCCGTGGTCCAATGTTGTTCTGCAAAACCATAAGTTTCGGCAGTGCCATCGACTGCCATGATCAGAGAAAATCGAGTGCGCTAACATGAGGTGGTATATAGGCCCTACGTTAGTGACCACAGTACTGTGGTTAAGGCTGAAGAAAAAAGTAGTTTCTACGGAACTATTTCATTTCAAAAATGATTTTAAATATAAATCTTACAACATGGAAGTCGTGTATGGTTCTCTATACCGATATTTTCACTACTGCCAGCGTTACTGATAAAGCGAGTATCGAACAGGCATTAACAACTCCTAACTGGCCTGTCCATCGTTCCTTTACACATCAGCGGCTCCCAATTATGCAACAGATTTACTATATTCCAATTTTAAACAATTATTTCCAGCAAACTGCGTAAACGTATAATTATCGACAATTATGTACATAATAACAATGTCTGGGAATCCGGAAAAGCTGATTACAATCCTACGCTTGTTGCTTTAGCTGTCAAACTCTCGGTTACCACTCAAGGGCGCATATGTTACCCTATTCCGACACGACAACAAAATTCTTGTGAAAGGCATTATTGTGACCAGCGGCGCTTTCGGTCTGACCATCATCCACTGTTCTAAACTTTAATACGACTTACACCCCTTTTGACAAACGGAACTAACTCCATACTCTAACTCTATCGGACTCTACATTCTAACCGCTTGTGCGACTGTGTTAGGCAGTCGTCTGATATTTATCATCAACGTTTCTCGGTAATGATAACAGAATTACGCGCCGGAGCGTCTGTAACAACGCGATGTGTAATAAACATCAAAAGTCATCCTTATCCATTTTCTGGCCGTCATTACCAACTAATGTACTTTCGTTCGCAGAACAAACGATTTCACACCAAAAAAAAAAACACTCAGATGGAAGCAAATATTAAGCAAACGTACTGGTGATGTGGCTTCAAATGGAATCACACGAATCCGCAGAATGCGATGGCAGTGCCTCCCCAAAGCAAACCGCAGACCACCGACACGAGGTTTGCAAGTATTGAACGCGTCACCTGTGGTTGCGGCATCGTACTCCATCAGTGACATGTAATTCCGCCCACATATACACTCCGCACATAGTCAACCATTGCACAAATTCGTAATGGAAGATTGCGGAGTATCTTCCTTTTACACGCGGAAAAATGATTTCTCTAAGCGGTTTCTTTTTGTTGTCACAAACACCGAGTAAAATACATGGAAAGTAAAGTTAAGTCACTAATACACTTGGAACCACTTACTTTTAAGAGGGTCAGAAGGCATTGACGAGTGACAAACAATGGGCATCGAACGATGTCCTAAAGTGATATCGGAATCCAGGAACAGACGAATGGGTGGTCGCTAAGTATGGGAGTTAAGTACTGTGGTCCAGTGAAATTTAAAACCTCTAAGCGATGGACAATTTCTTACGGGTAAATCCTCTATCCGGACTGCTTCTGTCGTAATTTTTTCCCGCCGACGAAGATTTTTCTGACTGACGTTGAGCTGTGAGGCTTGAAAGCGCTAATCGGAATAATTTTTTCTATAGTGGTGTGCATCACTGATAATTCTGTTTGTGATTAATCCACTAACTCAACTTTCTTAATTAAACATGGTCTGGCAAGGTTTTAAGACGTCCAAGAAAACTCATGAAGAATGACAACACGCTGACTCAGCGATGCGCAGGAAAGGAGTACAGTATTTAATATACCAAACGGTTTGAACAAACGATTACTTCATTTTACGAACAGCGAGAGTTGTTAACAATTCGTTAACCCCCTGTTGCTCGTTATTATTATCTGCTGTAAATTACGAGCTAAATTAAAACTATTGATCACTACAGCAACTGATAACCTCAATTTAGCCCTTGTTTTACGGCCCTACATTGAGATAAGAAGAACGTGTTTTAAAATAATCCCCAAAGCCACACTCGATTCGAGTGTGAATGGTATCTTACTGCATACACAGAGCCTAATAAGTGGGCGCGCAGATCGCCTGACTAGTCATATGTTCAAAGCCGCTCGTAAATTATCAGGTAATATTAGTATGTGTAAACACATACATGATTACACACAAGGAGTTATTATACGTGATCCCCATTTCAGGAGTTTCTTTTATCCGGACAACTTTGACTCGAATTGATACGGATAAGGGAGTTACCAGTGTATACTGAGAATATTTGGCGGCGTGTCTCTGTATTGTTGAGTTGATCGGGACTGTGAATAAACAGACGAAACAAACGACGCCACAATGGATAACAAATATTTATTACCGAACGAGTGAGTACACAAGGAACAGCCTATGCGATAGCTAACAGCAATCTAATCAGCGACGGAGTTCAAAGACCGATCGTAATTTCAAATGAACTTTGCGGAGCATAAAACCACACCCTTTCTCTTGTGACGTTAAGTCAAACGGCCGCATCCGAATGAATCCGGCCGGAACGATATGGACGGCTGTGTCAACACCGATATGTCTCAACTGCTCTCCACAATCCACTGTTAATTACAGCCTCAATGGAAATGGTTCTGACGGTAAACCGCGCGATTGGTTTGCATACGTACCAAAGTATTAATGGACAATTTATCAAACTGAATGCACGTGAATCTGTTACATGTGAATTTTACCAACGACTGAGTGCAACAAGTTCGTTTTGAGGGATGCTGAAGGCAAAAATTAAACACTTTTTTTATTAGCGGGGGTCCTACAGTCTATGCCGCATCCCGCATTTCGATCGTCATTTCTCCCTATCCGTCCAGTCATCATCTTCAATAATTCGATCTCTCATGCTTTTCCTAATTCCTGTTCTCCATTGTGTTGTCAGTCTTCCTTTTCTTCTCCTGTTTTGTGGTGTTTAAGTCAATGCTATCTTTGGCCATCCCTTCTCCCCCATCCTCATTACGTGACCATACCGTAGCAACTGTCTGGATTCTATTATTTCTGATGTTGTAAATAAGCGCCCCGTTTTCCTACTTATATCTTCGTTTCTAACATGTTGCATTTTAGAAATATTACACGGTCTTCTTCAGAAATCCATTTCCACAGTTTCTATCACCTTTTTCTCTTTATCTGAAAGTTGACAGCATTCGCAGCCATAATAAGTTAAAATGGGCTCCACAGTAGTTGTGTAGATTGTCAGTTTAGTTTGAAGTTTCATTTTGTTCGACCAACGTAACGAGTTGAGCAAACGAATAGCCTTTTTCCCTATTGTATCCTATTTTTGATATCATTTTTTGTTGTTCCACCTTCTGAAATAATGCTTCCCAAATATTTGAATTCTCTACGATTCTATGGATTTGCAGATCTGGGTCTTCTTCTTGCATATCTCCTATTTTCAGATATTCTGTTTCAGATATTAAACACTTTTACTTTCTTTTTTTTTAAAAAGCGCCTCTTACTTAAATTTCAGCTTTTCTGACTGACATAATTCGTTAAGCAAATAAATTCATATGTACATTTTTTGAACAATATATTTCTACACGCATTAGAATCTCCTCTACTGCACATCAGTCCTACAGTATTTACACTACAGTATTCCACTACAGTATTACACTACAGTAGTACGCTCCCTGAGCTGCAGAACTCGCTCACTATTTTGAACGAAGTAGATTTATTATTACAAAAATTTCGATATTTCATAATTTTTTAATATCAAAAGATTACTAAAATCCCGATTACCCTAATATTTTGTGTTTAGTAAACTAACAGCTGTACAGTACAAACGACCCAATAAACGGTTTAAATTTCTAATAATCGTGCCTGTGTTAAAATATCCTTTAGTCTGAAACCCTGCTGGATTTTTGCAATTATTTTCAATCTTCTGATCTCTGTTTGGTCCCTGCGATCCCAAAATATTGGAATTTCAGTATTTAACACACAGTCAGATGTATGGGCGTGACTCACGAGGACTCTTAATTAATGGAGGGCTTAGACAAGGGTGCACTTTGTCCCCGCTATTGTTTAATATACATCTTGACGATCTGCTTAGAAGACTTAATGATGGGATCCCTTCTGGCATCAAGTTAAATAACTGTACTGCACTAAATATGCTGCACTTTACAGATGATATGGCTGTAATCCAGGCTAATGAGAATGCACTGCAGAAAAGTTTAAATGGCGTCCAACAGATAAGTAAGGAATATAATTTAAAAATTTCAACTGCAAAAACAAAGTTTATGGCTTTTTGTGGAAAATACCCCATTCGTACTAAAATTATGTTGAATGACCAGCTCAAAGAACAGGTCTCTACATGCAATTGCCTTGGCTGTAGTCTTTCTTATAGAGGCAGTGATGATCTCGGCAACAAACTAGGCAGGTTCCAAATTATATGTGGAATACTGAGAAGGGGATTGAAAAGGAAAGCTAGACAAGAGACGTGTAACAAATTCTATCAGACAATGGCAGTACCAGCACTGCTGCAAGAGCTGGACTATAAGGAAGAAGAACTGGTGTTAATTACAGGCTGCAGAAAGGAGCCACTTGATATCGGTAAAGGAATATACGCGACTCGATCATATAAGAAACGAGTATATTAGACGAGAACGATATAGTTTCTCTAAATCAACTGATTCAGAATTATAGAAATTGCTGGAAACAACATCTAGAAAGGACGGACAGTACCCGTTTTCCGAAGTTGCCTTATGAGTATGAGCCGGTTGAAACAAGATCCGTAGGCAGGCCAGTCACAATGGTGGGAGTCATGAGGCCGGAACAGGAGGAATCCTATCCACGAAGTGATGATGATGATGATGATGATGATGACGCCCTCTCAACTAAACCGAATAGACGCAGCTTCGGTAAACGTCTTCTCAGCTTAATTTGTAAGTTACGAACTCTGCAACACGCACGACAGTTCGAGACGGGAAGGAATGTCGTAAAGTGTTCATAAAGCAAACCACAATTAGAATTCATTAACCACAGCTTATCACCTTCAATGAACCAACCCGTCTTGTGGTAGTCATTCTGCTGTCTATACGGTCTTTATTTTGGTTATGTGCAGAAAATGTCGACAAAATAACCACATTTATTGATGTAAAAAAATTACGACTAATAATCGTTGCTTCGACTACCGACAATAACGGTTTGATCGAGACAGTACAGGAGAGTTTGATCACTTTCTCTCGTACCGACAGGTACCGCCATAATTCCAAGACCCGATGAAAACCTGAATAAACATGAAAAACGCCGGACGATTATTAAGAAGAGGTACCTGCCAATTACCTTACGTCTTTACACTGCCAGATTTATCGGCTATAGGCTACTGAAAACGAAATTCTAGTTCCGTAAAGGCTAATTTCATCTCAAAAAATTCCTTGACCAGAATGAGGAGCGTATTTACGGGGGGGGGGGGACGAACAGAACCACCCCCCAGAGGGTAGAAAAAAAACTGACGAATTTTTTTAATCTCTTAATTTTTAGGATGTTTTATTGTTTTTTCAGCTCTGCACGCTAATATAGTAGTAAATCTTTTTTAAATATACAAACAGGTTTATTACACAGAATTAGCGTAAATGTTTGAAATATGAAATACAGGAAAATGAATTTGGTCAATAAGTAACTTGTAAACAATGTTTCAATAACGCGTATTTTTATTGTGTCATTACTGTTTACATTGATGCGACTGATTTCAGGACGTTATCACACGTTTTTCAGCCACTTTAAAGATAGAAATGTTTAGTCGTAACATGCTTTTCTTTTGTACGAAGCCGACTCGTCCGGGACCCCCCTCCAGGCCAAATTCTAGGTACGCCACTGGGTAAAAAAAAATGAAAAAGTAAACACAGTAATCGATTAATCTGCTGAAAAACAATGACACCAGTATACAGATACAAAAAACGTACAATACTGAACCACTAACCATCGATGTATACTATATGGATCGCGTGCTGACAGGCAAAGTGAACGGCAGAAAACAGTCCGAAGCACGTACAGCTTCCCCCACCATCGGTAGAATAAAGCGTTTGGCGCTAAGTTAACACGTGTACTAAACGAGCCATTCAGTCAGTAATGCACTTGTTTTGACACCTTACAGTTATTACATTTGGGACAGTTTTACTGAAAATTTGTGCTTTTAAAGATTTTATTATTGTAACAGTTTGTTTTTACTTTTGCTTAAATGATAACAGATGACAATAACTTGAGCGTTTACACTACTTTTACTGACTTTGTGTCAAGCGAAAATTAATTAGAGCGTCATCAGACGTTTTAAAGATTGTAAACTATATGTATAATTTATTATTATATCTGACAGTAAACTTAATACCAAAAAAATTATTATATAAGCTTGAAAAAACTTTGCCGGCACAGTGTTTAGAAAACATATTTCAAACAATGATTTTTCTGAAGACAACCATGAAGACAAAGTTATAAAACTAATAGGGACATTATTTTATAAAATCTTGTGCTATGATATTGCTACGGAAAGAAACGCTGCAGCTACCTTCTCTAAGATTGGTGTCCGCATAAGATAAATAAATGTGTATTATTTAGTAATGTTTAATGTGGACAATTTTTATACAGTTAATACGTAGCTAATTAAATAAAATAAAAAAATTTAATGTAAATTAGCATTGCTAATTGAACACTTTAACGACCATGGCGAGCGTATACGCCACCTTCTTTTACGCAATAAAAATTTTAAAGTTTACGGCTCACATCTTTTATTCTTTGTTTCCCTTATTCTTATCTTTATTCGTCTAGCTTCAACATTAAATGTTCATAAATAAGAACGCAACAGAACTTAGCGATAAACTGAAATAATGTGTAAGAATACTGAAATCTTACAGTGAAACAAATGTGTTTATTTTGGCTAAGAACGTATTAAAAACCTCTCACTTTGGAGTCATAGCTATGACATAGCTATAACATTTAACGCAAAATATGCTCCGCTAAAGCAACAAAAGGTATAAAAAGCAGAAAAGTCAGACTCTGTACAGGTACAGTATATAGCACGCAGTGTTCTTGCCCACCACTGGTGCAGCGGTCGGACCGAATTCAGTGAATGGAGCACGCGATCCATATACGAGGGTAAGTCAAAAAGTAAAGGCAAATTTTTAAAAAGGAACTTTTTATTGTGAAAACAAGATGACAAGTAACATTATGTCTCTACATAATCTCCCTCAACTTCTATGCACTTGGTCCATATCTTGACAAGCTTCGTAATTCCGTCCTGGAAGAAGATTTGTGGGATCGTGCACAGCCACTCGCGCACCGCCTCCACAACCTCGTCATCCGACGAAAACTTTGATTCACGCAGGTGCTCCTTCATCGGACCAAAAAGGTGAAAATCACTTGGAGCTAGGTCAGGACTGTACGGCGGATGCTCCAGCAGCTCAAAACCAAGATCTTGAATGCACTGGATCGTTTTCCCCGCAGTATGAGGACGGGCATTGTCCTGAAGCAAAAGCACACCTTTTGAAAGTTTTCCTCGCCTCTTTGTTTTGATTTTGGGTTTCAGATCTCGCAGTAGCTCACAGTAGCTGTCACTATTCACTGTTTGACCTTTAGGAATGTAATGAATTAGAAGTGGACCTTTCATATTCCAAAACACTGTCATCATCAACTTTCCTGCAGAAACTTGTCTTTTGAACTTTTTTGCTGTAGGCGAGGATGGATGTTTCCACACCATACTCTGCCGCTTACTCTGTGGTTCGAAGTGATGGACCCACGTCTCATCAAAGGTTACTATGCGACTGAGAAACTCTTCTCCTTCCTCTTCTAAACGCCTTAAATGTGATTTCGAAATTTCCAAACGTTTCTGTTTGTGCTGGTCTGTCAGTCGATGTGGTACCCAACGAGCACACACTTTGCGATAATTTAGTGATTCGTGGATGATTGCAACTGCTGTACCGTGGCTAATGTTCAACGCATGCGCAATATCATCAATTTTGACACGACGATTATCACGAATCATTCGCTCAACTGTCTCGATGTTCTTGTCCGTCTTCGAAGTGGATGGCCTACCTGAACGCTCTTCTTCGCAGATAGATACACGACCATTTTTAAAGCGATTTATCCACTCATAAATTTTGCGTTCACTAAGACAGCTCTCACCGTACTGCTGCTGCATTCTGCGAATAACATCCGCAGGTTTAGTCCCTTCAGAGTGCAGAAAACGTACCACTCCCCTCATTTCTTCCTTGGTGCACACGGACAACGGGGCACTCATAATAAAATGCCCTGAAATCACTACGAATGGAGCTGAGCACTGAAACAACACAGCTAAAGAACAAAAAAACTTTGAGGTTATGATATGTCATTGTTCAGTCAGTGCTGCCATCCACTGCAGCAGGGAAAATAAAATTTGCCTTTACTTTTTGACTTACCCTGTAGTATACATCGATGACTATTATAGTCATTGTGCTCATGAACCGCTCCCCACCACACCACACACTGTACCCGTTGATCGGCGGGCCGTCCGGCCTGCGCAAGAGGCAGCTTCTGTAGACGCTAGTCTTTCTGCCAGTTCATGTCATAAGAGAAAAAAAATAAATTAACCCCTAACCTCAAATTCATGATATGGTATCAGTTTCTTACCAACGTATCTGAGATAACTAAGTCACCCACACACCAGTTTTGGATAACTTCACTTTACGGACAAATAACTACGGGCCATAAATTTTCAACCACTGTTTCAGATCCCACTAACTAAGAATGTTCGTGATGAATAAATAAACAAATTCGCTGTTCGAGTTGTGTATAATCTGTTGATGTTTTCAAAGTTGCAAGCATCCTCACCCCTCCCGGTGACAGTCGGGACACGTCATATGGAGCAGCGCCAGAACGCTACGTTTATACCACCGAAATAACTTTGTGTACACATTCTGGAGAAACACAACGATTCGTTAACGACATAAATAAACGATACTCTACCGAGCGGGACGTACTGCGCGCACGTGTAAGCAGCAGCCCAATTCAAACCCGACCTTGGTCAATTAACTTTTAGTCAGGACGTTGATGCAACCCATGCTACAAGTGTTTTCACGTTTTACGTCACTTTCCTGCTTACGCTATCGTCGGTCCTACACACGCACCACTCGATCGTTTGCGGTATCCTTTACCAATCTCAGATCGTATGGAATTAAAAAAAAAAGTTTATTTAAAACAGCGACTGCATGAAATACGCGAGAAATGGAGAAAGTGTGGCTCTCGCGATAGGTCAAAATTACAAGAGACTGTTAGCACAGAGTACAGGATTAAAACACACATTATCGCTCTAAGAAGTGGCAAAGACGAAAACAAGTAAGAAAGAAGGAACCATAATTCTCTGCATATGCAGACCGTCTTAACTTCCTTTTTGTTTCAGTTAATACGCCTACATTAACATATTTTTCTTCAAATACTTTCACTATTCCCAATTCTTTCCCACTACTGATCCCTCTAGCATTCCACGTAACTATCTAACAAAGGAATAATCTTGCCTCACTATATATATATATATATATATATATATATATATATATATATAGGCCTATAAGAATTCTTAATCAGAGATCAAAAATTACGGATGCATTACTTCTCGAAGAGCAGAAGGTTTTTGAAAGTGTAGGGCAATTGTGGATGCATTGTTTCTATTAGATACTAGAGAAAAGGCGGGAATATCATTAGATAATGTATATCGCTATTGTTGATCTGGAAAAACCATTTGATAATGTAGGCCATCAAAAATTATAGAATATTATGGATGCAAGAGGATATCCATAATATTTAATAAGTTCAGTTAAAGATTCTTTACAAAAGTACATCTATAGTCCTGGATCTGGTTATCAGGTGGCATTACAATAAACGAAGGAGTTGGCCCAGGGTTACTGTATTTCCCCGACCTTCTATGACCATTTATAGGTCTATATATTAATGACATGCTGAGAGCATGGAAATGCGGAATGACCTTGGGAATAGACCTTAACAAGTCAATCCTTATGGGTTCCCTGTTATACTGAGATGACATAGTTATTATTCAAGACATTAAGGATGATTTATAAAGATTCATGTTTCAGTTACAAGAAGTAGCAACAGAGTATTCACTGACGATTTCAGAGAAAAATACTAAAACCATGGCTTTTAAAGATAAGTATCCAGTGAGGAAATCTGAATCAGATATAAAAAAAAAGAAAAATTAATTTACGAATTAAACGTTCTCATGTAGACGTACAAACGTAAACGGGAATGTCGAGGTTGACTTGTCAGTATGCACTTCTTGGATAACGCAGCGTGGAAGACGTGAGCTAATGAGCCTCTGCTCGAACTTACCTACTTGACGTAGACAGAGGCGGCAAACATCACCATCAACCCGGTTCTACAGTGAGCGAGGTCCGGCTCAGAACCTTCTACGCGTATGTCTCCGATACAGCGACAGACATAAATTCACACATAACCCACGAAACCTTTATGAAATTGACTTTTTTCATATTACATGTTGTTGTATTAAAAAAAAAATCGATTAAGTGGTACAAAAATGAACCATTAAATAAACACTATTTTTCATGAGGATAATGGTGAAACGACCACAATAAGGGTGGTGATTCTGAAAAGCACCACAATGATGTTAAAAACTGAAAACCGGGCAGGCGACTTTGAGACTTCCCTTGCAGGACTGCCAAGGACTTGGTCGATGTAACCCTACTGACCCAAATTCAGAAATATTTAAATTAAAACGAATAAGAGAAAGTAAATTTTGAAAAATCGTCCCCAGCTGGCCGAATCCGCCGCTGCAAAAATACAAACTGCTCGAATACTCCAGTAACAAAGAAGGCCGACACGAATACAGACGGACCATGCGTCAGCATTAGGCATAACCCTGAAGTTTTTTACCGTTGCTTGCATCATATCAAGGTGCAAAAGCTATTCGGCTTAACGCTTGAGTACTGCAAATAAAGGTTAGACTTTGTTACATTCTATAACCACACAACCACATCACGTTTTTGACTTCCACTTTCAATATGGCAAATTAAATATTTAGAAATCCACTTATCTACAGTGGCACTCCTTCCTCACTTGCTAACACGATTTTATCACCGCAACAGTATTACACTGCCTGCCGCAGTGTCAAACGTTTTTTACTTCAATATTAGCTCACCACGAAGATTTTCATTTAACTTTCCTCTCTCCTATCATTCTCTCCCCCCCTCCCTTTCACGCTCATATACACAAAACAAGAGGAAGCCTTTGATTTCCTCTGTTCCATATTTTATACGAATCGATAAGAAAATCAATAAAACAGAGGAAGTGTCGAGCTTCGACACTCCTGTTTCATTTACGGTCTGCCGGCCATTTTTGTTCCCTTCTACATCATCTTTCTCCGCTCTCCGTTATCGATTTCTGCGCTCGTTGTCGAGATAAACACTTCATCTCCGGAGCCAAACTCCTCCTACTACTTGTGTTGTTTCCCAACTAACTTTTACTGTACAGACGCCGGAAGCGGACCGTATTATCAATCTATTAAACGTCCCCGTATACACTGCTGCTGTTACTACAATCGAACGACGCTACGAAGTTGTATATATAAAATTTATGAACGCCACAAAAATTCCGGAACCGTTTAAGACCGTGGAAACTGGTCCCACGTGATCGCCATAATCTGCTGAACAAGAGACTGACGCACGGTACTTAACTTTTACAGCGCTGCGAAGTCCCGCGGGGCAGGGAACTCCTTACTCCTGCTCGGAAGTCGGGGGACGCGACGTTAGCCGTAATATTCACTTAAACGGTAACCTTAATGGAAAAGTAGCGAACATTTACCTTTCCTGTTGAGTGTCTGACACGACCACGCTGGGAACAGTGGTGGGGATCACTAAAGTATTTACGCGATACGTAAGGTTCAACGCAAAACTGCCTTTACCATATTTTTTATCCAACGAATTTGATAAAAAGCGGTACTGTTTATTGGAATAAATACACGTGGGCCGTATAGCCGCCGCCATTTAAAGCAATGTATAGCGTTCAACCACAATATTTTTTGTGTGTGCCGCCCTCACACGGCCAAAACTTGACCAAACAACACGTCTAAAATGATCTTACAGACAAAAATCGTTAATTATGTGTGTATACTATTTCCGTTCTTAGTTCAATCCTGATGTAATCAAACAGGCGTGGCACATCTGAAGAGCTATTTGATGCTTGAAACAGAGGCATGTCACTCTAACACAAGCAGTACAGACAGGGTTTATAATATTGATACTGTATACACAGGCTACATGTAAATTGTAATAATTGGTCCCAACCAAAGTATTATTTGAGTGACTGTGTCAGACCGGCAATGAAATATTTTATAACACCAGTTAATGGCTTTTATTATTAACCGTATAAAAATCGAAACAAAACAAGTTCATTTAAAACAAAAAATAGAAGCTGCCACAACTACGATTGTACTGTATATTATCAGTTGCTGTCAGAGAGTAATTAAATCCCTTGCATATCTGTCTCGAAAGTTGAGTTAGCGTTACTATTGATAAGACTGTCCAATTTTACACAATGGTCAGGCGAATTTTACACAATGATTTGAAATTCCACCCATACAAAATTCAAATTGTGGATCAGCTAAAGGCGGTAGATTACGGACAACGTGAGGACTTTGCTGTCAAAATGCAAGTGATATTGCGTGAAAAATGGCACACACCGCGAACGATTAAAATGAATGTTCTTCGACGCATGTTTCGTGGACGCCTCATTTCACGTTTTGGTAAATTTCCGTGGCCTCTAACATCTCCCGACTTGTCAATGTGTGAATTTTTCCTGTAGGGTACCTCAAAAGCCGTGTATACGCTAACAAAGCCCGCAATTTGGATGAGCTGAAGAATGCCATCATTCCAGAAATTCCTGCCATCCCTCAAGAGATGTTGGCCCGTGTGATACAAGATTTCCAGTATGAAAACTGCGTTCAAGAAGATGGCGTCACCTCGCCGACATTATTTTTCACAATTAAGGTAGACTTAACATAACTCAAATGGCATGAATTAAGCTGCAATTTTGTCAATAAACCCACTTGAAGTTTAAAGTTTACTGAGTATTGGTTATTTAAAAACTGTCCGATTCCCGTGTGTCACCTTGTATTTAAAAAAGAGTTACTACTATATTAGCGTACACAGCTGAAAAAATAATAAAAACATCCTAAAAACTAAGACACTAACAAAATTCTTCGTCAACTCTTTCGACCCTCCGGGGCGGGGTCCGGTCCCGTAAATATGCTCCTGTCAAAGAAAGAGGACATCTACCACGAAATGGAGAAAAGAGGTTTACAGTGATGAGGTAAAAACGTCTGGCGTGCACAATGCGTGAGTCGGCACTAGTTGTAGATGTAGTCGTACACGGGAAGATGGATGGGACAATTGGCTCTCCTGACTCTCAAATATTGGCTTATGAATTAGAAAAAAATTCCTAAAGTTATATATACAGTATATAAATAAATAAATATAAGGATATATATATATATATATATATATATTGTAACCAGACCCTGTATGCAGTCGTTACAAATAAAGATAAGAAAGAAAAATTTTTAATTTTTTCTAAAAAAAAAATTATGTTTTAATTGATGTATGTAATTGAGAAATAATTCTGTTTTAATGTTTTGATGGAAATTCTAAAATTTAATAAGGTAATTATTAATTATTTAGCACTTCTTGAAGATCTTAACAAAGTCTGGAGTTAATCAGATTAACTCCGGTCAGCAATCGATTTATGATTTTTCTTTTCGTGCTGGTCCAATATCTCACTTTCTATAAATATTTTCTTCTTCAGGAAGTCTCGTTGCAATAATAAAACCTTAAACTAGCATGTGAAATAAGTTATAGATCCAAACAATTGAAATAAATTGATTTATTAACAAAATTAAAGAATGATCGATGTTTAATCGATATTGAGCAATTGTCGACTCCGTCTCAGGAAATAATCGATTTGTTCATACAGTTTAAAAATTATTACAAGTATTAGAAAAGGTTCTTGGAGCGATTATATTATTAATAGTGTAATAATATAATACAAGGATGTGTTGATTCTATGCTATTGTGAAGTATGTGACTCCGATGTAATCAAGCCCCACTCTTTGGACTAGCCAATTTGTAATAAATTAATAAATAAGTTGTAAGTTGTAATGTGTTTAATTGGTGTGTAATTGGTGTGGCTCTCGACGTCTTACTGGCCTGAAACACTTCCTTAAGTTTCCCAGCTGGTCGAGTCCCAATGGTAGCAAGACTGGTCGAGTAGCGTAAAGTTGATGAAGGAATATATATGTTCGGCTTCGCCGAAAGTTTCAAAACAAAATTTATTGTTTTGAAGGAAATTTAAAAAAAAAATTATGTTTATAAAAAAAAATAATAAAAAAAAAATTATTTTAATTTTATTAATTAATTAATTAGGATCAATTAATTAATATAGGGCTGTGAAGTTTTAAACAGTGTAATGCTCTTCTGAAAATTTTTATTAAAGTTTTAGTATATTTTAAATAAGCTATCACCACTCATAAGACTGTCTGTAAACCAATCGATACTTGTTTACCTTTTTATTTTTTAGGTTATCTTCACTTACGGGTGGTAAAGTTCTTGTAGATTATCAATTAGAATTATATTATTGGTAATTAGTATTATTGAAGAAATAAAGAACTATTAAGTATTGAAAAGTATTAATATTTTATTAAGTAATAGCAATATTGACTCTTATCGATTAGTATCGATTCTCAGGATATCGAAAAAAGTTACAAGTATATGATATAAAAATTATATAGGGTTCTTTAAACAGCCAGTTATTATCAAAGTCAGAGAAATCGGGCTAATATTTAAAAAGTATAACGTTACAATCAAATTAATAGTTATTAATAAACACAGACATTGAATAATAATTTGTAAATATAATAATTGTTTTCACCCAACAGCTGTGTCGAACTAGAAGGCGGGGTTCTGGCAATGATGACCAATATTGCAAATGGCTGCCGTGAAGTTAGTGAGATGTCATTCGTATATTGGACGTTCCAAATAAAAGATTTTCCTGTAGTATTCCTGTTCTGATGTCTGCGAATCTCTTGTAAAATGTTGTGTAGTGTCTAGTGTACTGTTTCTGAGTTGTATTTAGTGTATCCGTATAATTATTAGTTCAAACACTTTCCCCGATTCCGTCACTAATTTGGGTTAATGTTTTACACAGTTTTCTTGTGTTTTTCAGAGTAGATTTATATTGTTCTGTGTTATGGAGTGTTACTTGATTGTTTCTGTTATAATATGATAGTTTTTAGAAGTATTCCACAAGTCACTCGCGATTTCACAATAACGTACTATACATTCGCTTTGTATGTCTATTATAGGTTAGGTTATGCACGTTACCAAACGTATGTCATGTTAACCGTTCAAAAACCAATAATTAACTAACTGTTTCCTTCAGTTTCAATTAAACTCTTAGCCCATATAATATTATTCTTAACATTGTTCAAATATTTTTTCACATCCTGTGTACACTTTTACATTTTCACTATATGAATGCCTAAACTTTGGTTATTTGTCAATTTTATTCACTAGATGTTATTTAAATTAATCTTTCAGTTCATTCAGCTTATTTTCAGATTAAATAATGCCGTTTTATAGTGTTTTCTGTCCGAAAATAGTAATTTTACTTTCAGTTTGGTATACTCTGATAAGTCAAAACATTTCCAAAATTTACTTCCTGTTATAATGTAAATTCAGCCATTTTATCAGTTATATTTAATATTAATAATCCTATATTGTATTAAAAGGTTCATATTCCCTTATTTTCTGGTAATTAATTGAATTAGTTGTATTCTGAAACATTATTCTGAAATATATGACTCCCATGTCCAAATTTCTGAGTTTAGTCATTTTCATTTTTATTTATATTTCTGAATATAATTTATTAAAATCTCTCTAAATGGTATGTGCAATTATATGGCATGATCTCAAGTTTATTTTGTCTAAACCCCTTTTGTTTATTTGCTTTTAAATGAGTAATTTCTCTGTTTTGATGAAGTTTGGTTTCCATTCTTTTGGCCTATGATTTTTTAACAATTTTTCTTACAAAATAATTTACAAACAATATATGATGTGTGATACCCTCTCTGACTTTTACATATAGTATTATAAATTAAACATGTTTTCAAATTACACAATAACAATTAGTATTGGTTACAATACAAATAATAGTTAAAACAAATAAAGAATTTTTTTTTTTTAAATAAATGGTTGTCTTCAAGTCAGACATCTTACAACAAAATCCTTATTTCTAAACATGGAAATATGGCTTAAAAAAAAGGTTTTTTACTAACTAACATCTTAATTACTCTCTACTATTTACAAGTAGTAACTGTTTTTATAGTTCTGATGTTAGTTGTATCAGACCCAAACAAATGGCCTTATATCTAAAACATTTTTAAACATTCTTTTACTATATACATAAAAACCTTATATTTATCTTCTTATTTCTAACTATTATTATAAGTAGGATTCTACAGTTTTTATACCGTCTTTTATACATTGTCTTTGGGGAATTGTACCCTGTCATTAATAAATAAATAGTATGAATTGTTCAAAAGGTATTATGAACTCTGTTTTTCTTTTTTCATGTAAAACAAAATGTTATTTTAAACAGATTCATGTCTTATGAACAACATATTGTCACAGTACACATTTTAAGTCATTGAAAAATGCATATTTCATTGCATCCAATGTTTGTGATTGCCAAGAATGAAACACAAGGTTCATTTTTTATAATACCCAAAACTATCACTGGTTCACTTTCACTTATATATTATGTTAATGCTAAATGGTCGTATAGTCTTATCAACATAATAAATTGGTTAGCGTTTTTCAAGGGAGATTTGTTCCATGGGTACTATATTATTGTTTCATCTTAGTTCACAGGAAACTTTTACTTTGTTCACTTCTCTCTCTTAAATTTATATACATGTGGTTTTTATTTCGTTATACTTTTGTTTTTAGATATTTATTTTGGGGATATAGGGATTTGGGTGTCTTTTATAAGAGCATGACATCTTCTTCAGGATGCTGCCCTCTTCTTCTTTCTTCAGTCTTCTTTTCTCCTGCCTTCTGGGACTGGTATCTTCTCCATCTTCTTCTTGTTGCCATCAGGTTTCTTGGGATCTTCTCCATCTTCTTCTTTATTTCAGAAATACACAACCTGTATTGGTTGATCTTGGCTTATTTTAGGGTTTCTATTCTATTTATTCTCCCTCGTTGTGGGTTTGGTCATATTGTGTACTGCTTTGTTATTTACTATTTTACCTTCCTGGGTTATACCTTGAAAACCTTTGGTTATGAGACTGGTCTTGGATGACTCATCACTAGTAACTCCTTTTATTTGAACTTGTATTTTCTTTATAATAATGATTTCTTTCCACAGTTGCTATGAATTAATCTTTTTATATTAAACTTAGTGCTTTCTTCCAAATTTAAATATTATAACTTCATTATTCTAATGATCAATTGCCATTCAACATTATGCTTATATCTGTCATGTTACAATAGTCAGGAGAAGGGTAAACGAGAAAGTATAACATTTACAAATAAAGTGTTTTCAATAACTAGTATCTAACAAAATGTGAATAAATTTTATAAAATATGTAATATTGTTGAGTTGTCAAACCAATTCTGCAAGCTCTGTAGTCAGGCGATGTTGTTGGCACTGGTTGGCATTTCCAAGATGGCCGCTCAAAAAGATGACGAGGTTAACTGCAATGTCGTCGCGAGAAAATCTCTCCGCAAAATTAACTTCATATATGTTTTAAATGTCCCCGAACTTGTGTAATCTGTCTAATATGTTGTTTGGTGTATTCTGGAAGAATGTTTATAGTGTTCACTGGTGTTAATTATGTTATATGTTTTTGGTGTTCACTTCTCTTTGTTCGCTACGCAAAAAACGGTTATACTGTTGAAGATTGAATTATCACAAATATGTCGTTTTACGGTTTTTATCCACTGGTATTATGTAGTGTTGGTGTTGTTTTCACTGTTGTGGTTAAAGTTTTCTGTGGTTTTAATTGGAAAAGTGTTTAATTTACTTAACTCTCGTTTCACTGAATTTATTAGGTAACCTTAGTACTCCATTTTTCTCGGTTTCAAGGAACGCAATCTTACCTAAACTGTTCAGTTTGATCATTAACAAAGAACTAACTAACTTCCTTCACGTTAGTCAAAATCTGGCCCAGTTAATATTTGAAAAGTATTGTTAAAATAATTTCGACATGATACAAAAATACATTATATATGGAATTAATTTAGTTTATTATTCACTTTCCTGAATTATTAACCTTATCATTGGTTTAATTATCTCATTCTATTTAAATTGATATATTATAGTCCATATCTGTTGACATTATTGTGGAAATTACCAAATTTCTTTCTTTTTGGAAATCTAGGCTCACAAACTGGTTTCCACCTTCATATAATTTTTCTGCCATTTTAATTGTTATTAATACCATTATATTAAATTTCAAATAGTCATATTTCTCTTCCTTTCCTTAATTACATATAAATTGAACCTTTGAACTGGTTTTTAGTGATAATCTCTGAATTTAACACTCCTCTTTAAAAATAATTAATTTATATATTTCAAAAATTTACAATAATTTAAGGTATATTTCCATATTATCAATATAACTCATAGGTTCATTCACAGTAGTTGTTAACTGATTTACCTTACCTAAATCTTGCCAGTTTACAGGATTTATAAGTGAAATAACTGGGGTTTTATTGAGTTTCTGTGAATTCATTATTTGGCCTAGAGTTTAGAATTTTACATGTCTGGTTTTTTTCTAATAATTTAATCCTACTCCTCCTCTGACTTTGAACAGTTATTATGACATAAAAATAAAATGGTTCATAAACTTATTGTGATGTGTAGCATCTAATTCATACTACTGTTACATAAAAATAATAATGAACATTACTCAGCATTCTAAAAATTTGAACATATTGCTGACATTGTTTGAAAACATACATTTAACTCTTTTTTTAATTAACACAGCATACCTACTGAAACATTTTAAATGATATGTATGCTGTTATTTAACAAATATAATAAATTCTAAACACATATAAATCTTATTGACTAAGAACTCCTTCACACATATGGAGTTCATGGCTGTGAATAAATAGCCATTTTAAACATTTTAAACCTGTGAACACTTAAATTAATTCCAGTCCTTTCTGGTCGAAACCATTATTATTTATTATCCCCTTATTGAGTAAACATGTCCACCCATACTTTAGTTATGGTCATTTCTACAAATGTCTTGTAATAACAAAATGACATTAAAATAATAAAATAATGGAAACATCTTCCATTTTATTATTTTATGATTTGTGAATTATTAAATATAAACGTTGTTTTTTATAATATATAGATCAGTCATACTACCACTACAACTTTAAGTTTATTGTATTTCCAAAAACACTTGCACTAGTTCACTTTCACTGGTGGTTCTGATATTTTGAGTCTTATTATCTCAGACCAGACCTTTAGTCATCATGGACTGTTAAGACTTGTTTATTTTTTTTATCACACAATAACTTCAGTTGGTGCACCTCTTATCATACTATACAACACTTTTGGTTTATTAATAATTATAATTTTATAGGGTTTTGGGATGTTATACTTTCTTTAATTGTCTCTATAGGTTTGGGGTTTATGGCAGTTAATAATAGGTTTTATAATGGTGTTTCTTCCATACTATTTCTTTCTTTCTTCTTGTCTTCTTTCTTGTCTTCACTCTTGTCCTTCTTCTTGTCTTCATTCTTGTCTTTCTTCTTGTCTTCACTCTTGGGTAAACCAAGGTACTAAGTGTCATCTTGACTGATGTTTGGTTTGGAGTATCTAATTTATTTTCTGATACTGACTTTGCTCTTCGCTAAAGGTTTCAGGGTATTGTTTACTTCCTGATAATAAACTCTACTCTTCTTTCTTCTTGTGTTTGGGGTATTTTGTTGTTTCACCACTCCTAAACTGATTCTTTCTTCTTGATTTTGTGGTATTTAGTTTGTTTACCGCTCCTAAACTGATTCTTTCTTCTTGATTTTGTGGTATTTAGTTTGTTTACTGCTCCTAACTTCCTGGGTAGATTCCTGATTTTATAATATGAGTTACTCTTAATTATTTCTTTAATTTTTTTATAGTGGTTTTTATATAATGTAATTATGGTCTTTAATATTTTGTGGTTTTTTCCTTTGAATTCATTAAATTTCATTCGATATTATATTAGTATATGTAATGTAATTATTGTTTATTATCTTAATTGAATTAATAAGTAGTGGATTTTCTGTCACGCTACAATATATATTTGTGCGTGTGTGTTCGGAGCATAGCGCTATACGGATGAGAAACCTGGACAATAGGAAATGCTAAAAAGTACTCAATACAAGGTTCTAAAACCTTTGAAGGCTCTTTAAACTTTTAAGGTTTATTAAAATAAGAGGACAAAATAACAAACGATCGAGTTGTGAAAATAATGGGAGAACGACGTTTGTTGAAAACTATAAGGAGAAGACATCATAAGTTGGTGGGGCACTGGTTGAGACACCCTGGACCAAGGAAGTCGGTGATGGAGGGTGGTACCCTGAAAGATAGACCTGCTCAGGTGGGCAGCAATATTAATAAACAATGGCTCCACTTTATACCACCGAAGTAGCCTACTTCAGGAGTTAGGCAGGGTAGGCCGCCTTACGCGAGGCGTACGGCGTACAAGGAAAGTAATGCCACAGACACCACGTTTCGGCCACTCATTATTACCCCTAAGATATTATTCCAGGTACTCAATTCCACGGGCTGAAAACGCACTTCGATTTTTACTATGCGCCCGGGAATCGAATAGCAGCCACGCGCAACACCCACTGGTGTCACCTAAGCCCTTACAGACCGGAACATTTGAGGTAAATTACTCCTGTACGTGTTCCTGATGGATATACAGAGACTGCCTCGGGATAGGACGACTGCACCAAACCAGACGAGCATGATGGAGGGCGGGAGAGAGTAAGTGAGAACTGATGCACGAAGGGACTGTTGCCATGACAGCTCCAATATACAATATATTTGCAATCCTCACCTCTTTTCATCTTTCAACTAACAGTACAAAAAACCGATGTCACAGAACGGGTTGCACACGGCTACTAAGAACGAAACACACTAAGGTAGTTAAACAGTTGTACCAAACATAAGACGGAGAAGAACCAATTGGAGGAAGGTCTTAAACGACGAATATTAATTTTCGTTGGAGACTTCAAACAGCTGAAAATACGCATCACTCACTTCGATACAACACTGGTGAAACAGCAGGCCAAGTCGTGCTAACAAGGGTAAATAGGAAGCGTCTCTACCATGCTAAGGGGTTACAAGGACCCCTTAAAACGGCAGTGGTCCTAATAGTTGTACGATAAAGTTCGCAAAGAGATCGAGTGCGTTCATATCTACGATTCGTCCGTACTATGAACTTGGTTCGGTCTATCCTGAAGTGTACAGCGACATCTCCGTGTCTAGGATCATCAGGAAGAGGCACAGTCCCCAGTGGAGGATACCACCTTTATGACAGGAACACTTTCACTAACAGGAAGTTGAGACAAGTGCCAGCGGAAGTCAACACCTTGATGAAATTCGTTAAAAACGTTGTCACTTATGACTACACCAAAAGTCGCATTGGCGCCGGTCGCCAGGATTTGTCTGCCAAATATTAAATAAACGTGTTTCATTAATTTATAATTTTAAAGTTACTGGTTTGTACTTGTAATTACTACGTGCTAATACTCCGAATTACTACATCACACACGGGCGCGCGCGTACTCACTCGTCATCCACAAAACGTAGAACAATAACACGTCTGTAATATTGTAATCGGTTTTTTTAAACAGACAATTATGCTATTGTTTTTAATTGTGTTTTCACGAAATCTATAATTTTCACCGTTTATGATTCAGAGATACTGTCAATTATTGTGCGTTGTAGCTGTCTACACGTCAACTAGCAATTAGCCCTGACGAACGGTTACTCATAGCCTACCAAAACACTGTTCCAAATATATCTTCGGTGATGACTAACGTGTGATAAGTCATCACACCTTCTCCCACAGGTTTTACCCACAACACAACAACTTACTTACCATTTAGTTGCCATTGTGTCTACCATTGTGTTCATGTTCAAATTTTTATCAAGTTTACTTCGTGTCTTGGATTCCTAAAATCTTAATTCCCTCGGCCTACGTCTTCTTTCTTCAGCTAATTTCCACCATTCTCCCCAGATGTTAATTCATTTCATTTAATCTTCCCCATTCAACTGTATATTTTACAGTCCTTATTCCTCGTTGCCTATCGTCTTTCTTGGAGTGCCTCCTCTGATTCGGAGCCTTCTTTCTTCTACTGTGTTGTTCTAAGTTTTGCTGCATGCTGCAAGAATGTATGGGTGTGAATAGACCGTACGGCAAGCAATTCAACGCCGAGTGCCGGACGGCCTCCTGCGGATGACCAGCTAGACATCCAGTATATCTTTATGTCCTTGGGGTAAGAAATCAATATCAGCCAACGTTATATGATGCTGAACCACGGCATTAAAGATTCTCCGCACATTCCGAGTATTAGCAGCTAACGTCTATCGTCGTGAGCAGGGTAGAGGATAAGAACGTCAGGGCAGATCGAGGCTGGATATTGGGGGACACAGGCTGCCCCAGCTACTCGGCCACGAAGGTCCTTGCAGAGGACAGCGAAGCCTGCAGAGCTGGTATAAACCAGACCGCGTAATGGGAACCGCATAAGAGTGTTGGCGTAGCCATAGCCAATATCTTCGGAAATCTCCCTGTTTTTTCCCTCTATAAATGTCAACTCTTGGTGCAACATATATCCTAGATCCAGACTTCTAGATCCAGAACGTTCGATTCTAAGTGTGAGCGGATTTAATCAAACCGTTAACTTCCACCGGTTTCATTTTACAAGCTCAAAACGCGTGTGTGTTAACATTTTGTCGAAAATGTAAGGAACCCACAAGGAAGGCGAATTTCGTTCACGAAAAGTGGACTCGTTCGAAACGTTACGAAATGGTCTTAAAAAGTAACATTTTTAAAATAAATAATAAAAAATCGTATACTAAGCATTAACACTGTGGAAGAGACTTGACTTGAATCGTTGTCAATGATCTTCTTCTTCTTCTCCTCTTCAAGGATTAGGTTATGTAAACCTATTCCGGCACCCATCTCTTCCTCGGACGACCCACGTTTCAACGATGAAAACGTTAACAATAATGAAAATGGAATAGGCCTTATACCAATCCACGAGCCTACGCCTTTTCAGTGACCAAATTTAGGACTTTTCGAAAACAGCGCTTTCTTGATTGAATCGCCAGTTGAAAAACGGCTACAACTCCATGCGACATGACAAAGAATGAAGAAAAATCGGAATTTTTCTGTATATTTTATTGTCGTTTTTTTTTTGCAAGACGAAACAAACAAAAAAGAAAAATAAATGTTTTCCAGTGGTACAACCTGTGTCCGTAAACAAATTATCCATGCTCTACAAACTGACGGCCAGCCGTTGCATACGTTTTCAAATCAGTGTTAAGTTAACCGGAAGCTGCTTCCGTCTACCGCTGCCCTGCAGGCCTGCGCCGACGGCGGGGTCAGTGCAGACATCATATCATGTTCCCACCGTTATTTCTCACGCACATGTAGATAACCGTTTGTTTGTTAAGCAAGTGAACGCACGCGTGCTCCATTATGGTTTCAATTCAGTACGCCAGTTTTTTAAATAGTAGTTTCCGACTAATCCGATCTCATCGATCTAGAAATTCCTAACATTTATTAATGCTATACTCCGTCCGGCTCTTTTCTTTGATGATTTTGAGTATGGTAAACTTGGGTAAACTCGTGATAAAGTATATAAAATTCCAATTGTGCCAACCAACAATTTTTAATTTTTTGTTCTGTTTTAATCTTTGGAAAGAATGTTTTCTAAGCACTTTATCGCACTAAACATTTCTTGGATAAAACAACATATTATATATTTATTTCAATTAAATTTCGAAACAATGTTCTTGCTTAGTAATCTCATGATATTCCAGGTAATCTCGTGACAACACTCCGCTATACTCTGATATCACGGCTTTACCTGGATTGAGACAATCTCATGATACGTCAGGCATACTCGTGGCATCTAAAATCACAAATAAAATAAAGCTAAAATCATACGGTAAAAAAAAAACATGAAAATTAAAAACTCCATTCATATTAAAAACGTACGGAGAAATCCAATCCAGGAAATAAAAACTATCGAAAATTTTAGTAGAAAACAATTTAGAAAATTTATATTTAATGAAAGTCTTTTTCAGAAGTAGCCTAAATCTCAAAAATTAAATAAATTTGTACATTACTAGGAAGCAACTTTACTTGGAAAACAACACAAAACCTTTAAGAAACTGCGATCCGGAGATAAGCTCCTACAACGTAGGCTATACGCCGCCGTCCATAACCTATCAAAATATGTACCATTGTATTCAGTATGTATTAACCGACAATTTAATACTAAATCTGATGCTTAATATTGTGAAGTACAATGACGGTGCAATAAAAATATACGTCCTATTAACAGATACAGAAATATAATTGTTCCTTACCTTTCACTTCAAAACGTTGCAAAACAATAAACACGTGTCGCAGTGGCGCCTAAAATATCTCAAACTGAACGTTAGAATGCGCTGCTCTGAATACAGAAACTAGGCAATTGTGGGAGCACTGGTTAATCCGTGACAAGCTTCACAAAAAGTATCACGAGATTACCTCCATTACGAGTATACCCGAGTTCACCATACTTTACTTCCCCCGTTACAGGATACCAGCCTATTTGAATGTGCTGTTGTTTGCTGACTACTTTCATGTTATTCAAAACACAATGAATCTGCTTTACAAAAATCAGTTTTTAAGCTTCATCAGATTTGTAAGCAATATAATATGAAAATCTCGAATACAAAAACTACAAATTAAACATAATGTGAATTGGCTAATTTCAATTTGCATGTTTATGAAACCTTAAATGCCTTAAACAGAAAAAGTTACATAAAGGTGTTAAAGAATGATAGCGTACATAAACACGCGCGCACATGACCATTCGAGGCAAAGAACCAATGAGGACAAAAATAATCATTAATGATTAAACTATAAAACAGGTGAGCATTTTAACTATTTGGGAAATGATACTGGCTATGATAAGAATTATGACATTGATGTTATGTTAGCCAAGTTCCAGACGCTCTGTGGAGCAATCAACCGTAGTTTTAGAAACAAGTTGCGTCAAGAGGCAAAATTAAAGTTTTCAAAGTTATGGGCAATATCTGTACTGTCCTATGGGTGTTAATTACAGACGAAACCAAGAAACAAGAAAGTAAAGTACAGGCCTCGGAAATAGCGTTCTTAAGAAGAGTTAAAATGTGTTCTGAACTTAAGAATAAAGTCGTGAGAGAAGAATACGCGTTTTCAATTTGAATGAAAACTTAAAAGATTATAAACAACGGTGGAAAAACACTTATAAAGAGCGTCGATTCAAGACTGGTCAAACAAGTCTGCAAAAATAAAACTATTTAGCACAGAGGTGCTGTGGGTAAACACTGGAAGAGATGGCTGGACGATTTTTGAAGGCGGAACAGGCAGCACCTTGCCTGTGGCATGATATGAAGATGGTGGTGATGATGGTGACTAATGCTAACTGGCTCAATGGACTCTTTTAGTCAACCACTTGAAGAAAGAAGGCCGAAGAGGATCAGGTTTATGTGGCGGTCTCTGCTGGATTGATGCCTACCTCAATCGAAACCTGCCATACATCACTTTTGCTTACGATTCTGTTGCAGTCAGTAGATTGTAAAATCGCAACAAATAAATGAAAATTAAAATAAAAGGAGGTTGTGCGTTCCAGGTTGGAGCTAACATGCGGTTCCATCCTTACTGTATGTTTCTGAAAGCATACTCTTGGCCATGTTCAAGACAGATAAGCCTCTGGATTCGATTTTAGATTGTTTGCACTGACAGAAAGTACTTTCTTTTCTTGACAGATAGCAGTCAAACCTAATGGTAATTATATAATATAAAGTTTAAAGAAGAAACTGGATGAGCAAGATTCAAGTAGGCCAACTGTACTGAACCCGTTTTGAATCAAACGAGAGTCCTACTTTTAGTAAAAAAACACTAAGAAAAGTACCTTTCTTAACACAACGCGAATCGATTAATTTCAATTTGTATACGTTTATAAAACCTCTGAATGCCTTAAATAGAGAAATCTGCATAAAGGTGTTTAAGAATGATAACGTACGTAATCATACGCGCGCACGAGCGTACGTATGTTTATTCTCTGTGATATGCTTTCAAGAATTTGACAAAACGTAATCCGGGTAAACAAAGTGAGACCCCGGAATGAAAGCTTGCAACATTAATGGTCTTCGAGGCCGTTGAACAACCCCGTTCTAATGCGTGTCGAACGTCACGTGTGATTCACGGCTCTTCTGTGTCTGAAGAAGATGTACACCGCCAAGTATAATGGAAGTACTGAGAGGTTACAACATACTGTCCTGTGGACGGTTTACGAAAACAAACTATACGAGATTTTATACGTTTCGTTCTATTTAACTCTCTCTGTACCCAATTTTCAATAGTCAATTTCGCGTCACATGTTGTGGTGCTAACGACCCAAAGATTGACAGTTGACACCAAAAACACGCGGAAATCACTTTAGTCGAGCAGCAACTGTTACGTGATTACAAATTAATGTTAACACCATTGTTCAGAAAGGACGAGGCACCATTATCGCAGCAGCAAGGCGAGTTCAGAGTTCGCCGCGCCAAAGGGACAATTACGCTTTAACAGCTTCTTAACGAGTCGTAAATCCTGTTCACTCCGGTGGAAAAATTAACGGTTAGGCCGCTTTTTGAGGAAACCTCCGCGCCGCTGTGTTTCCGCGTTGACGCGTAACTGCGAGCGAGCGAGCGAGCGCTGACGCACTTTTTTGTCGCATTGTTTTGACGTAATTCACCGGAACCGTGCAAACGAACTGGCCGGCGGATGTAACGTTTAGGTACGCCCTAAATAACAACGCATGAGTGTCGCCGATGAGATACACGTTCTTCCTTAACGTCCACACTGTTTCTCCCGGAAGAGTTTTGTTAATGCCTTGTGTGTTGTCCTTTACTTAGTGGAAAAGTGAGAAACTAAATGAACGACTACCGGAAAACTCGTACACGAAGGAAATTTATTTAGTTCATTTTGTCCCATATATACTGCACATTACTTTCCTGCACACACCTACACGAGGATGATTTACAAAGATCTATGTTTCAGTTACAAGATGTACCAAGAGAGTACTCACAGGCAGTTTCAGAGAAAAAGACTAAAACCATGGCTTTTAAGGGTAAACATACAGAAAGTACTAAGTCAGTGAAGACAACAGTAATTTAGAACAAGTGAGTTTAAACATCTAGAATGTGAAGTAAGCTATGAGTCTGAAGCTGATAAAAAAGACAAGATAAAAAAAATTTACGATTTTTGTGTGGAACGACTGACAGAAAGCTTAGAAATAAAACAAGACTCAGCACAGGAATTAAATTTTATAAGACAATGCACAATGACCTACGTTGACAATGTGAATGAGGTGTCTCACAACATGACGAGAAAGGAATGCGGTATGTTTCAGAGTCCTGAAATGATGTCACTTTAAAATATTTTAAATTATAAATTGCAAGACAGAAGAAGAAATGAGGATATAACAGCACAACTCGAAGTAAAACATATAGCGTATAGATTTAAAGGTCAGCTGGTCATTCAATAGGAACCCGCGATTGCTTATGTTTGTGTATGTAATCCAATATGTGATACCGCCTTCAACCTGCTTTATCAGATAGAGACGAACAACAGCTCAGTGGTCAAGCAGATGTGAATTGGTGCGCACCTACTGACACGTATACAGTGCAAATGCTATTGAATTTTAACCAATGACGACCTCCTACGAGAGGTACCTTTTAAGATATGATGATGAAGCATATGCTTCGAGACGCGTCATTGATATAAGGCGGACTGAAAAAAGGTTATTTTGTCTATTCATACGAGTAACTTGGATACCGTTGTGAACATGCATCCTAAAATGGTGTGAACATTTGCAAAGGATGACGGAGGATCGTTGTCAAATGCGGCGCCAGAATATAAAGCTATAGGTAGAAGAGTTGTGGATCGTCCGAGATGGGTGGCGGAACAGATTTGTATATCGTGGAGGAGGAGAATAAAGCTACAGATTCACAGTTTTGTTGGTGTCTCGTTTTAACGTCGGCAATCAAACCAACGTCAGGCGTCTTGAATGATTTTGTGACCGCGCCCACGTATTAGCGCTGTTGTGTTTTGTAACGACGTACACACGGATACCATATGACGATGAGCCGGCTTCATTACAACTGATGGTGACTATGTCGGGACACTCAGGGCACTGCTTGTACGAACACATTATTATGTCAAAGCGTTCATAATGTAGACGTTTTCCCCGCGGCTACCGAAACGCAGCTTTTATAAAAGTAATCAATCGGCGAGGGATAATGTTCTTTTTTTAATTTAACTATAAATAATCTGCAACTGTTCACATTTCAAGATATGGTACGGCGTATGTACGAGAAATCATGAACATCAGAAGTGGCAGCATTTGTTTGTACAGTTAATGACTGTATTGGCCTCTACGATGTCCTTATCAGTATAATTTCAAACATTTAACAGATTCCCTCAGGTCTTACAAGCGGAGAATAAAAACAAGATAAACGGCATGAATAGCATTAAAAACATATATAAACGAGAAATATACATACTGCGAAATACAGACAACTCTGGGTTAACGAGATTTAAAAACATAAACTATAATCGCCGAAGATTGAAGAACCAGTTAGTACCTGCTTTTCCACCTTACGCGTTAACTTGTGTTAGTCCTTTGTTTGGCCGTAACCTTCAGAACGGGTTAACGTTCAAATCCAAGGCAAATTCAAGTCGGCCTCAGCGCTAATAATTATAAAACTGTAGCCGCGCTGTTCTATTTGGCAAACGAACGCGAAACGAAAAACGCGGTGAAAATTCTGATAAAACATGATAGCAGTCTACATTTTGACCTTCACACATGTAACAAAGGTCGGCATGAATACGCTACACGACCTTAGGAAAATCCCAGACAAGTGGCCGTAAACTAGAAAAACTGGACTAATTGATAATTTACGTCTATACGAGACTGCAGTACATATATTGGACTCCGCTTCGTACGAGTTGCAGAGCGCTAAATAACATCTTGCATCATCAGAAGCGGAAAGTTTTATCGCGTATATAAAGTTGGCGGAACGGAAATGTCAAACGTGTACATAAACTGATATATAATTTATTAGTTTGTAATCAGAATCAACGGACACTTCCCGAGAATTGGATATAGAAAAAGTATGAAAACGTTTACGAGTCTTGTTTATTTACTAACGATTCCGATTTCTGTATACACAAACAATATACAATACAAATACAAGTACAAATTTTGCTTGGTTCAGGGAAAAAGTTTTTTTGTAATGTTTTTTTACCCGTGTTTTGACATAAAATATTTCGCATTACTCAGGCAAGTGACAGTATATACTCTTCAAGATTACAAAAAAAAAGATTACAAGATGTACGGCACGAACTGAATATTATGAGTACACATGAGAGGATTATTCAATATCGGCTAAAATGGGTGGAACATGTTGACCCAATAGATTACTGCCGCGTCCCCAAACAACTATGGAATTATAAGCCGAAAGGACGTAGAGGTGTGGTGTCCGAAGAAGCGTTGGAGTGACCAACTCTAGTCTATCTGCTTGGAACCGGAACAAACCATTTTTTGTTTAATCCTTGCTGAAGACGACGATGACTAGTCGTAAATATACTAGGCTTGCACATACAAAACGGCGAGGAATTTTATTGAATTCGCAAATTTAAAGAATTTCTTTGCAACAGAAAATATACGCAGAAATTGTTAATTTTTGATATGACAATATCATACTTCTCTCATGCATACTAAACATATTTGAAAAAATAGCGTTTTGTAATTACGATATGCCTATAATGTTTTCGTTAATCAAGATGCAATTTTAATAACTACTGATTGTTAAAAAGACTTATTTAATAGTGTACATTAAGGTTACAATAACTTATTGGACCACTTAGTACACCTGTATGTTCATGTTAACGAAGAAAACAAAATTTACTATTTAAAAATGTTTAACTATGATAACCAGAACTATGCCACCCGTCACCCGTCAAATATGAGTTGTTTAGTTTCAAAACCAGATACTTCCAAAAAATGAAAATTTTCAGGGGAGCAAAAAAAATTGTGAAGTAGATAGGGACATGTAGAAGGTGATAAAGTATAGGAAAAAGGGAAAAATGTGAATGTGTAAAAAGTGATGCATCTCGTTTTGAAACTTGTTTGTTATATCGCCTGTTTTATTATTTATTTAAACAAACTGCTACTTCGTTGTTACGTCTACACGTTGGTGGCCTTGTACGAGCTGGTCAGTGGTCGAAACAAGAGTGAACAATATTGGTTCCGTGAGTCAAGGTTTGATTAACTAAGACCCGGTACTTACCGTTCGTTCTATCTAACGAACCGCGTCACAAGAATCGGCTTGTTTATGAACGGCCCATCACTACTGTTCAACATTACACTACTGCTAAAAAAAATCATTGTTTAAAAAAATCAGAAATCACAGTCTGACACGTCTTCTTTATGACAAGTCTTCCCCTGACTCTTTCACGGTTCATATTCGTAGTACGGGGCAGAAAGTACGTTAAAGAACACTGACAATACAGAGACTTATCAAGGCCAATTGTTGGATAGCCACAGATCTTGCCCCAGTGGTCGCAGTGTCCGGGCGAACCCGATGACTCCACGATGCCACAGTTAACGTGTGTAGCCATGCGCATGTATTATAATTGAAGGAATGTGTTTTTGGTTGTGGACCGCAGAGCGAAGCGTAACGGCTGTTTTACCATGGGTTGTAAGACGGATGTCACACTGTGTGGATGACTATGGAAAGGATGGATGTTCAAACGTCGCAGGGTCGGTGGTGGAGGCAGAAGATTGTTTATGGGGGAGGGAGGTCGTCGAGCAAGGATCGGGGGCTCTAATGTCTTCGTGGAGGTAGGCCTTCGTGTGTACTAAGGTGGCGGAGATAAGGATAGGGAGAAATAGATGCTCGAGTAAACAGTTTAAGCGCAAGGGAGCGGACAAACTAATCGAGAGAAGGAACCTTCAACCCTCACTTGACAGCGTCATTACGGACGAACCAGGGAAAACTTAAAATGTAACAGATGGTTCAGGATTGCACCGCTTCCAAGCGTGCAACAACGTAGGACCGAACCAGGGACCAGGAAACGGGCGCTACGTATGTCAGTGTGGCTCTAAGAAAGAGGAGATAAATAGAGTTTAGTGTGCGCTCGTACTGGCCCTCGATTGGATAAGGAGTACTGTAGTTTGGCTTTGACGCCGCGGGGTCACTGGAGACACTGGAAGACGTGGACGGTGAAGCTTAGGCGCTGGTCAAGTAGGTCGCCTAAATACTTCAGAGACCGTATCAACTCGATCGAGCTCCCGTTAAGGGAGAGGGGCTGGCGCTGGATTGTAAGGTGACAGGAGAAGGCAATCGCCTCGGATTTCTCCGTATTTACTGCCCCCCCCCCCCATTTCAACAGTCAGTCCGGAAGAAGGACGAGGTGACGTTACACCACTTTAGCGACATATAAAAGGTTAGCCGAGCTACAATGGTACATGGTGTCATCCGCGTAGAGTGAAAGAGTGACTCCAGGCTGTACAGACAGATCGTTCGTGTAGACTAGGTACAGAACGGGGACAGAATCTTGAGGAATGCCTGTGGCGAATGGTCGGACGGGGTGAGTACGACCCACCAACGCGTACCCTAAAGAATCGGAGACACGAACGCAGAAGAGAGGAGGGGGACAAGGCATGTTTGTAAAGAAGGCCTTCGTGCCAGACTCGATCGAAGGCCTTACTCACGTAGAACAGTGCTGCTACAGCGCTTGTCCGCGTCATTCAGTTGGGTAATAACCCTGACCAGTCAAGTGCTCTCTACAAAAACCTAACTGCTCCTGCCGAAAGAAATTATCCAGCAGGGTAGAGATTTATCACACCTGTAATTAAATCGATAGGAGTGTTATTGGTGCATTAAAGAAATTAATGCCGGGACCAAAATATCTTACTGTACAGAGAATTTTTGTTGTATCACTAACCGTTGTAAGGAGATTTCATTGTCGTTTGGGAGAATACAGGTCAACAAAAACGACTGTCAACTACGACGGACGGTGGGGCATGTGTTAGTTCACTAATCCTATATAGTTAACTTATCATCCCAAAGCAATAACAACAGTAATGCAGAAACGTGCTGAAAGTGTGCAAAAAAAATACAAACTTACGCAACAAGGCCGCCGAAGAAAGCGACGGGGCCGCCACTTAGGAACCTGATCTTCCTGTGACACGTGTCGAACAGGGACGACTTGTGGTGGTGGTGATGATGCGGGCTGGCGGTGGCCGACGCTGCTGAAGACGACGACGACGACGTCACATCCAACAGCGCGCTCGCGCTGCCCTGGTGACGGTGGTGGTGATGATGGTGATGGAGGCTGTTGTTGTTGTTACTATTACCGCTGTGCTGGGAAGACGTATCGCAGTCTTGTTGAGGCGCCAACAGGGACCTTAACATACCAACTGTTTCCATGCTACTACTACAACCTAGCTTCCGTACTCGACGCACTGTTCATTATTTAAAAAAAAAGAAACGATTTATAATTTGGTTATTATTATTCTTACTAAGTAATCATTTTCGTGTCTGTGTTGGACAAACAGAACGTGGCACACAACTCACGGACACTGGCGGAGCACAACAGGTAATAGTACCGCACACCGCATTTAAACTGCAAACAACACAATAACTATAATTCAACAATAAAATTAATAACAAAATGGCAATAACTACTATATTAATAATAATAATAATAATAATAACAACAAAAATAAACAGTATTATGAATGTGCGTATTGGCACAGGTGTACATTCCAGTAATACCCGTAACAATGACAAGTATACTACTGACGCACGAATCGGATAAAAACAACTGGAAAGCCAAACGCGCTCATTTGTCTGTCGCACACACCAACACGTGCAAAATTTGTCTGCTCGATGCAAATACGCGTTCATGCTAACAAACCGCTAGTTTGCTTTACTGAATTTTTCAGTAGTAATTATTTTCCACTGTGTATCGATTACGAATAAATTTTATTTCATACATATTTTATATTCAATAAAAAATGAATATTTATAAGTATCTGTAACGTACTGAATATGTTATGTGTATATAGTATTTTTCAGTGAAAGGTTTGTGAGGATCGGTAGAAAATATAACACAAATTTTAACTTATTTGTGTCGACGTTTCGACAATGTTTATTGTCATCATCAGGACATGTGTATGAATACAAAAGAAATGTCAAACACAACAGAACAATTATTTGGGTGAACGTGTTTGTGTATGTGAGTGTGTGTGCGTACACGCGTGTGCGTGAGTATGTTTGTATCATTGTATATGTGAAGGAGTTAAGATAGTTTGTTTTACATCTTCAAATCTTTTCTTTAACTTCAAAATATATTATAGTCTACTTATATATTATTTTACTATGCTATATGTTGACTGGTAGCCTATATGTATAAACGTTTCCTGTACCAATCTAATATCTAATTGTTGATTATTGCTTTCATAATTAATTAAAAATATCATTACATATAGTAATTTAAATTGTAATAGTGTATAAATTAAGTTCTGTGATATTATAACTTTCTCGTTGTCTTAAAGAAAACATTTGAAGATGTAAACAAACTACCTTAACTCCTTCATATATACAATGATACTACATACGCACGCACACACACTCACATACACAAACAGGGTCACCCAAATAATTGTTCTGTTGTGTTTGACATTTCTTTTGTATTCATACACATGTCCTGATGATGACAATAAACATTGTCGAAACGTCGACACAAATAAGTTAAAATTTGTGTTATATTTTTGACCGATCCTCACAAACTCTTCACTGAAAAATTCATTGATTGACGGTCACTACGAATTTAAGGATGTATATAAAATGTGGGAAAAATTAATGGACGTGCGCCTCCAGTAAAAACTTGCGCATCGGTAACTTTGGACCGCTCAGTGAACCAGGGATACGTCTCTGTTACGAATTGCACAGAAAGATAGGAAATGTTTAAGTTAGGCATTGTATGTTAGTCCAAACTTTGTTACCATCAATGGTTTAACTTTTTTTCTGGGCCCCCTTGCAGGAATCTTTTGCGGACATCCCTACTACCCTTACTTATTTAATGTCACTGGTCCCGCTTGAATACTAGCACTTCCTTATGGCTGTGCAACTACTCATATTATGTAACGTAACAGAATTACTGCTTTTCTTGTATAATGTATACTGAATTAATAAAATATAACTATTGTTTCAATTAATAGTTTGATTTGATATTTAGTACCTTTTATATCTGAGATCAATGTAAAAAAAATGTTGATTATATCAAACATGCCACTAGTAACCGATTATAATTTTGTCATTTATTGAAATTTTATGCATTTATTGGAAACAGTACAAATTTTATTAAATCTGAATTCATGAAGACCATGAATGTATATACTGTATCTTTACCAACTGCTCTCATATTTTTAAACAAACAAAAAATCTATTTCACTATTAAAACTTTCTGCCATCTGCTTATAGCTTTGTAGTTCGCAATAATTATTTTACTATAGGAATAATATTGACACTGGAATTAAAGAAAAATATTCTGACATAGACATCTTATTTTACAAAAATAGTACTTTTTTATTTCATAATATTACTTTAAATACAATTCTTAACTTGCCTCGGTGCATTCCTTAACTGGGATCACCATTTTATTATTATGGAGTTAACCAAATAATTTATAGTCTCAAAGAACACCACTAGGTACTGGTAAAATAACATTGGTTTACAATCACTTGTAAAAACTGTTTCCGCGGCCCCACCTAGTCCGCAGCCCCCCCTCACAACTGCAGGTCTTGCAAGCCCGGCTGTTACGGCACTGGTTACCATTAGAATGGTGAAGGGTATAATTACGTGGATAACTCCAGAACAGAATAGACGATATCCCCAAGAACGTAAAACGGACGTGGATTGGGCAGACAGAACGGCCTATTTTCAAGAAGGTCTCTTGAGTGCAGGACAAGAGGTCTAAAGACAAAACAATGATGGCACTTTGCAAGATGGACGAAAGATATGGTTCTGTACTGTAGTAAGTGAACTGCACAAAATTTTACAGCGACCCTGGCGAAGTATTTGCTCAGCATAGTAATGATGATGATTACAATGTCGATGATATTATTATTACTATTTATAATAATAATAATTTTATTACTATTGTAAGTATTATTATTACTACAAACGTAACACCTTTTGTATGTTTCGAATTGACTTTCTCGTCAACGAGCCTGGCGCGGAGGAGACAAAAGTGGAATACGCGAAGAAAGTAGTTATCAATCGTCTGAACTCTAAGCTTGTCCACCGATAATGTAACAAGGCCAACAAAAACATCCGACTCATCGATCCGTACTCTGAAATATCGCAACCCACGGGTCAGAGGTCCGCCAAAACTGAGTAAACAAGACAAACAGAAACTACTGGCTCCACGAACGACCGAGTGGCGGGCTGGACACGTAGTACAAGTGTACAAATGCCGAAAAGTGTGTGACGAAAGTTCCTACCAGAAAAAAGAAAACCAAAGACCAGGTCTTTAACAAAACCTGGAGGAGGGAGAGCGATATGTTTATTAGAAACCAGGACCACCAGAGTGTTTCTACTCTCAAGTCAACACACCTGACCGGAGAATATTTGAAGCCGGAAACATCTCCGTAAAAATTAACAAAAGTAATAACAATAATAATCTGCAATCGTATTAAATACAAGAAAACAGCATAGTAATGTACAACTATTTTTACTAATGGAATAGTGTTTACACATACAGATCTGCACAGTATTTTCTTTCTTCCGACACGGGAAGTATTACGCATGACCCAACGTATCCGGGAAATAGTACGAAAAATTCAACATAGTAGAAACATTCATTTAACCTACCCCCGAGAAAAACACACCACGGAACCTTCAAGAAAGCCTCGGATTGGACGGAAACGACGACGACAACGACTACGGCAAAGAAATATGGAATACTCTTTAAGAACATGGAACGTCTGAACACTGAACAGACCCGGAGCACAAATCCACGGAATAAAACCAGTGGGAAGACCGAGGAGAAGATGGGACGACGCGGTGGATGAGGATGCGAAAGAAATACTGAAAGTGCGTTCTTGGAGGATGATGGCTACTGACAGAAGAGAATGGGGGAGGGGGGGAATTGAAGGAGGCCAGGGCCCAACAAGGGTGTACTGCCATAGGAGAGGGAGGGGGGAGCGAGAGAGAGAGAGAGAGATTCATTAATCATATAACATTTTAAGAAACCCAATGTACAATATACGTACATCACACACACAATGTAAATGCATTACATACTGCATAATTAGCCGACAGAGCAAACTGCAACGAGACACGCGCAGTAAGAGTGTGTAAATACGAGATGACACTGTATAATGTACATAATTGTACACAAGAAGGAAAACATATTGTGTGACAAACTGCCGTCGTGTCGTGTGTGTGTACACACGCGGCAAACAAATTTGTCGTACGCCATGAATTAACTTTATGACACACGACTGTAACATCGTGGTCAGTGGCGTCGCCGGTTTAATGATTTGCAGCGCAATTTACTGAGTCCTTGCCAAGACCCTGGAAACTCGTATTCGAGAAACTTTTAGCCGTAACAAAATATGCATATAATTACAGTTTACGTGTATAAATACTACTGTTGCGATTACAAAATCGAATAATTAGTATTAAGATACACAACCATACTTGGGACGTAGAGTGAGACTCACACAAAGTCTTAGGAAAGTTTGTCTAGGCTGAAAATAAAGTCAACTGAAGTGAGGACATAAAGAGTATATCACTAAGTCGCATGAGACTATTTTAATCGGTTGTAAGTTAAAATACAATATTTTGAATTTGCTTCAAATTTAAATTTTAATACAGTTATAATACAGAACAATTTTTGTTCCTCAATAAAGATTACTTTACATTATAATGTAGCATATTTTTACCTAACTGCGGTCACGGAAAACAGGGCACGTGTAATGGTCTTACAAACAATTTTGTTCTTTAAAATTCCGTATTTTGTTTTACAATGATTTACTGTAATCAGTTATTTTAAGTTCCTAAAGACGATCCCAGATTCTGGGCACCGAAATGTCACACAAAAAATATTACGATGGAAGCAGTCCGGGTAGAGGATTTATACGTAAGCAATTTTGTTTCTTTACGTGCTTGCACAGAGAGAGAGAGCGAGAGCGAGAGCGAGAGCGAGAGAGAGAGAGAGAGAGGGGGGGCTGAACCGTTTTCGCCTCCCAAGTGTCACCGACTACGTGTATTTTAGAATGTGTTTGCCCAAATTCGCATAACCAAGACGGATAATGTTTTCGGGTCTGGGGCCGTTGTATCAACCTCTATATTTTCGCTATCCTCTTATATCGCAGCGCAGCCGTTATATCATATGATTATGAGTATCGTAAACCGCCACTATCGACGGAACCGAACTTCTTTTTTTGTTCTGGCTCCCAACCTGTATATATATACCAACAATAATCTACGGCTGTGAGTAGCCAAACTTGGAATGAAGAAACTAAAGCAAAATTCAAGCATCGGGGATAAGATTCCTTAGAAGATTAGAAAATAAAACCAAGACGAGATGGAATGCGAAGCCTCACTATCCGCAGGAACCTCGGTGTGATCCGTGTAACTGACATGACAGTAAGCTCACAGTTGAGACGGTCTGACCACGTCTTTAGAACACCGAAGAGACCGGTGACAAGCAAGAGCGGACGGTAGAAGAAAAAGAAGAAGAGGAAGACCCAGACTGAAGTAAGAAAACAGTATTAAGAAAAGTGTACAAAGGGGAAGAACAGTGTGGGCAGGCTTGGGCTAGAGAACTGGGCTCAGATAGGACAAGATGGGTCCTGTCTTCAAAACCTCGAACCTAACGGGCAGAAGAAGAGGAGAACTAAGTTCGCTGCTCCGACTCCCCCGTGTGAGAAAGAAAGTGCAATAATGTACATCGGTTACGTGAGAAAAACGCTGTTTTACGTACAATATTTAATGTTTCCTACAATACAATACAATACGTTCCCTACGTATAATAATAACATTCGTTAAACTACACTTTGGTTTACGTTATTTTGAATATATGTATTATCCATTTAAGTTACTCTGATTCCAATCAGTGGTTCTCAACCTTTTTTCCTGCACGGCAAAAAGATTTTGTAGTTAGTTCCCGCAGCACACTAACGTACGAGATGGCAACGTCCCCCCCCCCCCCAACACTGTGTCAGGTATGACTGGGGGCACGATCCTTATGCTTTGTCGCCAGGATTCACCGTTAACCCTCCCTCTGGAGAAAGAAGAACAACTCCCAGGACTTAAGTCAGAGCGAACACTTCAACTGAAATATATGGTGAACTACCGCTCCTCGAGTTTTGGATGTGAGCAAAGAAAGAGTACCTAATAATAGCAATTACAATTTTCTACCATCTGCTTGTGGGAGCAGCGCTTTTCAGCAGTAAGAAACATAAAGAACAAGAAACGCGAGAGACTTGCGTTAGTAGAACAGGAAATACGAGTGTGTTTAGGTTCAACTCCACCTTTTGTGTAAGAGACGACAAGCTCGAATTTCTCATTAATAACTCAAATCTTTTATTGTAAAGCATTAGCTAATAACTCCCCTGCAAATTAAATATGTGAAGCTCTTGAATATATAATTAGTAAAATAGTTTTACCTTTTTCTTGTCCGTCTGGTGGCCTTTTCTCTATATTTAATTCTACGCGTTTCGGGACATATGCCCCATCATCAGGAATATCCCTTGGTGAAGTTCGTCGATCATTAAAATATTAAAAACACTTTATATACAATTTTACACACAACAATAAATATAATATAAACATAAAAAATACATAAAATCCCCAAACTTGAGACACACACGATATCGTTGGTGCGCACCACGACATGCTATAGTCGACTGCCAAGTTTGGGGATTTTATGTATTTTTTATGTTTATATTATATTTATTGTTATGTGTGTAAAATTGTATATATATAAAGTGTTTTTAATATTTTAATGATCGACGAACTTCACCAAGGGATATCCTGATGATGGGGCATATGTCCCGAAACGCGTAGAATTAAATATAGAGAAAAGGCCACCAGACGGACAAGAAAAAGGTAAAACTATTTTACTAATTATATACTATAAGTGGCCTGGATACCAAAAAACATGGCTCTTGAATATTTTTCACCGTTTCTTTTTTAAAATAAATATTGAGTAAGTTTATTTAAATTCATTTACCAACAATATCACAAAGCTCCAGAAGTTTCGCGGCACACCCGTTGAGAACCACTGATTTATATGGACACTAACAATATGGAATTAACAGTTCATAAAATCAATTACTCTGTTCACAGCGGCAGTACTTCGACGCGGAAATTTTAGCGGCGAGGCAGCAACTCCGACCAATAGCAAGTAAGAGATATCAGTATATGACACTACGCGATATCAATTCGTAATAAACGGTCTATTTGTGAACTGCGAACACCGTTTATTATCAATTCATTTTGCCTCTGTGATAAAAAAAAACAAAAGACAAGAAACCGAGAAAATAATCAACGCAGTAACTGCCACGGCGTTGGTTTTATTCATAATCGTTAATAAAGGTTTGTTTAATAACATATGCACTGTACAGCTGATAAAACCGTAATATACGGCTGGTAAATCAATAATGCATCTGGAATCGTTTGCGAGAACAATGGACCATTCGATGAGTTGATCGCATTAAAGTCCGATAACGATAATAAAATAGTTTATTATATAGTGAATGCAAGTGTTAATACGTTATTGTGCTCAATATAATCTGAAGTAAAGGAAGGCGTTTGAAGATAACACACGTAAAACGAAAACTCGATTGAGAGGTTTAAAATCTACTTGTATAAAAAAATGTATAAAAATATACTTTCAAATTGTCGTGTAGCATAGCAGAGTGGTTTAAGATAGACGCGAAGTTAATTTTCATGAAGAAGTGGCGCTAAAAAATTGTTACTAAAAACCAGGAATAAATTTAGTAAAATCTTATGTTTGTTTGGAGTGGTTCTGCATCGGTCTGATCATGGTCCTCTGGGAGGAGAGACAAGGAACGATTTCTTTCGAAAGAACGTTTCGAGAAATAGTGCCGATAAGGATAAATCATGTGGACGGATGTGTGAAAAAAAAGTAGAAAATCGTTAGCAGAAAGGAATATCGATGGCTGGGACTGTTAAAGAGAAAGACTGACGATAGGAATACCAAAAGAAGGTGCTGAAAGACGATTTTAGATCTACGTGTAAGAGAACACTGATTTCAGAGGGCGATTAATAGGACAGCTTAATAACTTCCAGATATGGCCACCGATCCCTAAAGAAAGGTAGCAAGAAGAAAACACATGGCGTATTTACAAACAGTTCACACGATGAAATGAAAGGGACTTGAAAGACATGTTCCGATGTATGTAGCTGACCATCGCTCTCACGCCCTCATAAATGACAGAAAATCTGATACTCGTATCTACGTTTTTCATCATTCATAATCATATTCACTCCGAGGATTAGGCCCTGATTAACCGGCCTGTCCTCGGTGTACCGCCATCTCTCGCTCCATGAGGTTCGTATCTCGAGGCTACTATTTCTTCTTCTTCAGCACTACAGACCAACGTGAGCCCTGGCATCCGACACCAATCTTCTTCAACGTTTCCTGTCCATTATCATCTCAGTGTAACCCCTCATATCCGTTCTCCTGAGATTTTCTAGCACATCATCCACCCATCTTATCCTAGGTCGGCTTCTCTTTCTGCTTTTATAGACTTACGCCTCACGACCTTCTTCGGCATAGCCTACGCTGATCATCCATCCGCTCTAGGTGATTAATGCTACCACTGGCAATCTATTATCCGTGGTTGCAGTTCAACTCCTCGTTAATTGTCCACTTCTTCAGTTGTCCTTAATCTTCTAGTTCGAAGAATCGATTTTTAGTTCTCTCCTAATGTCAGCATTTCCTTTCCGATCTACGAGGGCAATATCATTGTACATTCATTAAAAATTTAGTTTGAACGCCTTGAATTTTCATTTCAGCAAATATTTCTACGCTTTATGTGGCATATATGTCTAGTATATTAGACCTCAACCACAACGAAAGTTTTCAAGAATTCGTGACTCTAGGCATAACACTCTTACGGGTATAGATCACGACCTAACACTACGTCAATAGTTCGAACCACGGTTACTAGACTACACCACGGTTTCTAGTCTAGTAACCGTGGTTCGAACTATTGACGGATTTCGCCTCGCTATCCAGTGGCGTAACTAGGAACTGCTCCTGGGGGGGGGGGGGGGATGAAACTAACTACTCATTTTCCTCAGGACAAATGATGAGATATTCAAGATTTTTTTCACATAAATATTTAAGCAATTATTTATAAACTTTATTTCAACACGCGAAACTGGGTTAGAAATAGACCTGGTGATAATGGAATTTCACTAAAAATTTTTATAGCTCCGGAAGGGACTACCCCCCACCCCCCCATAGTTACGCCACTGTCGCCACCACAACGATAAATTTATATATGAAACGGAAGTAAAACGTTAAAGTGATTTAATAACATGTGAAGCATATGCTCTACGTTTATCGGTTCTTGTAATGGAAGTATCAGTTTGTAAATCCAACACAACGTAATTTACTACACAAAATTATCCGAAAGGAAGCTTTCATTCCAACCCTCTCTCTGTAAACGTTCATGGTGCGGATACACATTTTCCAAAATGCAGAAGGAACCAACAGTTTACTATATGTACATACTGAGCTGTTACTTACAGCCAAAACACCGCTGCTGGTTTGACATCGCATTGTAAGCTGCAACGTCCCATAAAACATTGGTCGGTCACCTGGTTTAGCTATTTAAAGCTGTCACAATATTTAGACTTTACCCAACAACCCTTCTATCTAATTTTGAAACATCAGACACATGAAGAGACCACACATCTGAACAGAAACGATGTATTGTTTTAATTAAATCGATTGATATATACAGGGCCGTAGTTTATAAAGCTTCTGAAAGAACAATTTAATCTTAACAAACTATTCAATGATACAATACACCACCCACAAAAGCCGAAACCTTTATTAACGGCAAGAAAAACATTACAAACCTTGGCTCAATTATTGTGTTCACACAGAAAGGAACTGTGTGCCACAAGCAATACAGAGAGCCAGTTATCCTCATAAGCCACTTACGATCAGAACGGTTCACTTCCACCGTACGATTCAATGATTCTGGTGGTTGCGTTGTGGTTAACCACAGAGTGGCGTGACGCTGTGGTTCCACTTCCGTCTTTCACTGGATCCGACCGGCAACGAGCTGCTTACAATATTTCAAATCACTAATACCTAACGGATGTTATTTATCGCACTTAAGCTGCGTCTTGTGCAAACTTCTCTACTTTAACAGCAGATTCATGGACGTAAATAGTCCTCGTTATGCCTTCTTATATCCAACAGTCATTATATCCTGACCGGTTGAATCACCAAATACTATACGATTTTTGGTACGGTAAATACAAGTTAAATTCTCACTAGCGTTCCTATACGTTTCGCTCATACTGGAAATGTGGCGTCCTTAGCAGTAGTGTAGGGACTGACGAGGTATATTAACGAAAATTTTTCCATGATTGCGGTTTGTTGGTGATAAGCTTTGGCGGTAACAATGAGTATGATGTTGTCTTACGACCAACAGCGAGCTGATACTGTGCCTGATTGAGCCGGACTTCAATGGCAACCTACCGACTAGTGAGGGGGGGGGGTACAACCTACGGTATGCCCTCTTAGTTACGCCACTGATCAATATCGAATTCACTGATATACCCAGCCTCAGTCACTCGTAGTTTTGGCGAAATATCTGGCAGAATTAAAATTAAAGTGCGTGCTCAATCAAAACGCACTGTTATTTTTTTTTGTTACGCCCAAAGAAAATTGTATACGAGTTGAGGCCCGTTAAACAGAAACTTCCTATCACCAGACATCAATGGACTTATGTCATTTGTGATCACTAGATGGGCTTATGTACATAACATATAAACGCAGGTACATAAACCATTTGACTCCTAGGACGTGACAACTTTGACAGAATGCAGTGAGCTACCTAAAATTACGTAAGCAAGACCTCAAAGTAATGGTATGACTCTGCCAGAAACGATTTCCGCAAAACAGAATTTTCTATGCAAAAGCTTCGTTAAGACCGTCCAAACTCGTCATTTCACTGTTTTATTATGGCCTCGTTTTAATAGAGTGTACTGACTTACGGGTGTAGGTCGTGGGCACTTGGAAAGGTGGACAGAGATAAACGACAAGCGGCGGAAATGTGGATCTGAAGGAGAACAGCGAAGACCAGCACGGACAGGGAAATTAATGAAGACACTTTACTGCAGATGAATGGAAGAACCAATTTACCCAACAGCCTAGAAAACAGAAAAACTAATTATGTTATAAGTCATAACGGCTTTGTAACTAACATCTTTTTTCTGCAAGTATAATTTTATTGTATTGCCGATTACCTGAAGAATAAAGAAAACTATATTTAATGTGATAATTAAATTTATGATATCTGCCAGCCACATTTCAGATTTACCATAAATACGCATGCGTGCGCGGAAAAGAGAGACAGAGAGAGTGAGAGTTTTAGGTAAGTTTCTTTAATCGTTTTAGGTTCCGTTTTGACAAACTTATCGCGAAATTTTTGTCTTCTTGCGCGCGTGCGTCGCGAAGAGGTCGACAGATGTACAGCGCTCAGAGGTCACACAACGTGATAACAAGATAGTTTACTAACCGTTTAGACACGAGCGGTGTCAATGTGACGGAGTCATGCGTTACGAACACGCAGCCAATAGCACGTGGGACAGACATCGCTGCTCGTTAGAACCGATCCATAGCACTTCTTTTAATAAAAGCGGATGTTCTATCATTTTCTCTCGTTATTTCTGTATTTCCACACGTTCATACCGCACTTGTACACTATAAATATAAGAAGCTCATTTTACTCACACGAATATAAATAGTATATTTTTCACGAAATCGTACAACTAAAAAACGACTGAAGAAACACACACACACACACACCTGAGTTTTTCTTTGATCCTGATAAAATCTATGTCTGTAATTCTGCAGCAACGTGTCAATACAATCCCATGTGCTATCTTCCCGACTATCTTCACGCGTGATTTTCCTTACTATCGGAAATACCCGAGCAGGACTCACCACGAGATTGAGATATACAGAAACTTTGCTGCGACAAGAGCGGGCCTTCACATGGCCAACGAAAAACTCACGTCGGGGCACTACAATACACATGTGCTGATCCTATATTACTGTAAACACGACAGAACGAATTGAGAAGCGACGTAAAGTTGAATGGACGCACAGTAAGAAACCCAGAAGAGCAGTGGCCAAAAACACACGTTGTGCAGCCCTCTAGAACGAAGAAAAAATGGAAGGCCGTGACGAACTTGCAATGAAGGAATCGGACACATCCTATGAAGACTACGAGGGCCAGTTGAAAATATAACGAAAATCTTTCGTGTGCTGCAAGACGTATATTTCGCGTTAACACCTGTTAATTTCCACATATATCTGTCAATTTATTCACTTCTTACCAGCTGTTTGAAATGTTCCTTTCCTTTCACGCGTTTTTAAAATGCACAAAATCGAACATTGCGTTGTGATGAATTCTCTATTATAAACGTTTTAGCGCCAATGGAAAATCAAAACGAAATTGTAAACGTGTTAGGAGATGCTGCGCCTTCAGAAACAACGGTAAATGGGGCACAATCGAGTTTAAACGTGGTCACACAAGCACTGAAGACGATCCCAGCAGTGGACGTCCAAAATGTGTAACAAAAAATGACAGTATTGAAAACATTTCATAGGGTGTTGGAAGACCGCAGATTGAGGAGTGGATGACGTTGCTGAAATCATAGGCATCTAATATGAGCGTGTGCATCAAAACTTTAACTCAAGAACTTGGTGTGAAAAAGGGTTGTGCAAGATGGCTCTAGATCTGCATCTGGAGTTATTGCATTTTTTGGCGTCTAGTGCGGGGGGGGGGGGATCTCCTTATCAATGTATTCTGAAACCAATTCAATAAATATGGAGCCAGTTGAAAGGATATGTTGCCCGTCACAACACAATATATAAGCTGCATGATGTAAAACAACTGATAGAGAAGACGGTAAATGAAATAACGCCGGACAATTGGAGTCGTTGTGGCGAGCATGTATTTAAGGAAGAAGATAAGGGAATTGGGCCGAATTACAGCCGCCGTCGTGGACAATCTTATCATTCACACTGCTGACTCAAGTGATGATTCCAGTTCCGACACAGACATGAAAGGCATTGAATTATTCTCTGACAGCAGCTGATAATATACAGTACACTGGCAATTATCACAGCTTCTATTTTTGCTTTAGGCCTACTTTATTTTTTTTCTTGCGATATTCAAACAATGAATAAAAGAAAGCCGTTCTTATTCAATCCGTCTTATAAAATAATATTACTTTGGTCCGGACAAATTATGACAATTTACTTGTGTTTATACAGTATCAATATTAAGTTATAGTACACTGTCTGTACTCCTTCATGTCAGAGTACTCCTGTCTCTTCTAAGTTAGCAGCTCATAGGCTGGTTGGCAGCAGCTCGCCATTCTTCACGCTTCTCTGCTTTTCTTTTCAACTCACAATATGATGTGCAGTTCATATCGACCATAACCTGTTTCATGTAGTCTAAACGGGGTCGTCCTCTGTGATTCTTTCCTTCAATTGTTCCTTCTCTTATTCTCTTAATCAACCCATTGTGTCGTAGTATATGCCCTATAAACTTAGCTCTTCTGCCTTTTAAATTTTGTAGAAAGCTCTTCTCCTCCTGAGCTCTTCTAAAGACTTCCTTATTCGTTATCTTCTCCTTACAGCTCATCTTGTCACTTTCTTCACTTGTCCAAGAGTCACTCCCGTATAGGGCAACACTCCACACGTATGTTTCTTAGCAATAAAAACGGATATTTCAATACTTTCTTAATAAGTCAAATACGTTTTTATTTATATTCTTTTTACTTTAATAAACATTCTCAGTAGGCCTACCAAAGTCTGTAAATGATTTATAACGGTTCCGTTTTCTGCTATACACGTTCGGAACTAATTGTGAATAACATGTCAGGCAGTCGGACTCAGCCCATGTTATCTTCTGTTTACACATCATCCAAATCCCAGACTTTGTCATCTACTGTTTACGCATCATCCAAATCACAGACTTTGTCATCTTCTGTTTACGGATCATCCAAATCCCAGACTTTGTCATCTACTGTTTACGCATCATCCAAATCCCAGACTTTGTCATCTTCTGTTTACGGATCATCCAAATCCCAGACTTTGTCATCTACTGTTTACGCATCATCCAAATCCCAGACTTTGTCATCTTCTGTTTACGGATCATCCAAATCCCAGACTTTGTCATCTACTGTTTACGCATCATCCAAATCCCAGACTTTGTCATCTTCTGTTTACGAATCATCCAAATCCCAGACTTTGTCATCTACTGTTTACGCATCATCCAAATCCCAGACTTTGTCATCTTCTGTTTACGGATCATCCAAATCCCAGACTTTGTCATCTACTGTTTACGCATCATCCAAATCCCAGACTTTGTCATCTTCTGTTTACGGATCATCCAAATCCCAGACTTTGTCATCTTCTGTTTACGGATCATCCAAATCCCAGACTTTGTCATCTTCTGTTTACACATCATCCAAATCCCAGACTTTGTCATCTACTGTTTACGCATCATCCAAATCCCAGACTTTGTCATCTTCTGTTTACGGATCATCCAAATCCCAGACTTTGTCATCTTCTGTTTACGGATCATCCAAATCCCAGACTTTGTCATCTTCTGTTTACGCATCATCCAAATCGCAGACTTTGTCATCTACTGTTTACGGATCGTCCAAATCCCAGACTTTGTCATCTACTGTTTACGGATCGTCCCGATCACATTTTTTTTTTTTTGTAATTGTAAAACTCATGCTCTTAGGCCGTAGCCCGATGTCGTATCGTGACATATAGCCAGACGTTTCGACTCCGCCGATGGCAATCATCTTCACTGGCGCGGCAGACAATCTCCGAAGCTCCAAGAAGTTGTTCCAGCAGTCGCCGTCACAGCAGGATCAACTTTGCGTACCTCGGAAGCGCTCGACCGCCGCCCCATTGAAGATGACTCCCAAGGGCGGAGTCGAAACCTCTGGCTGCATATCACGATACGACACCGGGTAACAACCTTAACAGCCCGGAGAATTTTTAAATAATTGCACCGGTTGTGAAAGACTATGGTTATTGATATTAATCTTGTTTTACGTGAGCGGACACCCTGGTCTGCCTGAGGATACGGTCACTGGCCGTTAGATACGTCACTACGAAGTAATTTTATTTGCTTTTGTGACACATAACGAGTAACTGAACACAACAGTAATCGAACTCGTATCGAAGACGAAGAGAACCAAAGCACTGCAGCCACTTCTTAACATGACTTCACATGATATTCTATCTCAGTCAAAAACGAAATGAGACCGATTACAAGAATCACGCAAGTGAGTCTGTGCGAACGCACACACACGCGCGCGAACATACACACAAACCGTACACAACTCAAGTAGGCCTACATTTAATCGGACTATCTGTAAAGCAATTGTGGTAAGTTATATATATCCCGGGCATTAAATTTATTCCATTACATACAATTGTAACAGTTATATCTTGTGGCATTAGCTTTATTAACGGCTATCAATCGAGTTCAAAGGTTAAACGAGTCGAACGACGTCTGCTGCTGACTGACCACACTCACACAAACGCGTTCGGTTATCACACACAGACTGACTCTCACTCTGTCTCTCTCTCATTCACGTGCAGATAAGCGTGCTTCAAACTCCATGGCATGACAACAAAGGTCTCACTTTCTACTCGTCCGTTCGCTACAGACTGTACCGTGCCGACTCGATCCAAGGGTATATAAATTTCGCAAACGGTTTTCCCACCCGCAGTGCGACATACTTTCCAGTAGGCCAGTTGGAGGCGTCCTAAACAATACGATCTACCACTGGTGTAGTTAGAAGTGACAGTACACGACACTGTTATACTACCCGGGGCCTTGAATCCTTCCCATCGTTGACCGATCGGGGGAGGGGGGGTTGACATTGACCGATCAAGTCACCGTCTAAATCTATCATCTCCGACACTAACCAATAGTGGTGGGCGTTTTTGTTGTTTTTGCAAAACGAAAACGAACTGTTCGTTTAAAAAAAATAACTGTTTTTACAAACAGTTGAAAAAAACAGGTTGAATTAATGAACTGTTACTATTTACATTTCCTAATTTTACCATTATACTGTTAAAACGTTTTGTTTTGAGCATTTCAACAACTGTTCATTTTAGTATTTTTCTTAAATGGATGGTTATGTAACTTAAACAATGGCATTAAGTCAGTATTTCTCTTATTTACCAGTATCTTAAAAGCCATTTTTTGTTTTGTTTTAAATTGTTTCATCAAAACTCTTGGGAATATCTGAATAATATTTTTACAGTAACTGAAATAAAACTGAATATAGCCTAATTCTGCGTTAAACAGAACCAGGACAGTACAATAATCGAACGCAACGATCAGTTTCCTCGTAACAGCTCAACAAACGTTGCAATGAAAACGAACAGTTTACTCCAAACAGTTCAATAAAAACAGTTTACGTCAAACAGCTCAACGAAAGTTCCACTGAAAACGAACTGTTTATTCCGAACAGAGAACTGTACTAGAACAGTTACATTGTCAATACTGTTGTCAACGCCACATTCGTTTTTAAAACGGAGAACAGTTTGTCTCCGCGGAAAAGAACGGTTCGTTCGTTTTTGTTCCCAGCACTACTAATCGTATGGGTTTTCGATAAGAAACCAGAGCACGTTTTACGCAAACCAAGTTTCCTTGGACAACTGGTCGCGTTTCTGCTCAGGCAACATCATGGGGAACGAGCTATCCTATGTTTAAACACTCGAAAAAATAGATACAGAATGAAACAGAATACAGAGCAAACAAAATACACAGTTAACGATGAACGAACAATTTCAGAAACATCCACCACGTGAATTTCAAACGCACAGTGGAGGCACGAGAAATCCAGGAAAAACCAAAGGTGCACACAGGGACTATATGTATATTATTTATTTATTCAGTTACGTTTTGTAATAATAATAATAATAATAACAATAATAATCATCATAATTAATTTTTCTTATGTATGATGTGAACTCGTGTAATTATCATCTGTGAAATGACTTCGAAGGTACGGGTACGTCAGGCAGGAGGCTGCAAGACCGACCGGATACACGTGGACCCGCATCTTGTGAATGACAAATTCTGTCATCTTACGATATAGAGAACCTCTCAAATACTCCCTTCCCCCTTCTCCCTTTCTCTGTGCAATGAATTACAGTCCCCCGTAATATGTTACAAGTGTGTTAAGCACAAGACTGTTACTGCGATTATGTCTCATCAGCGACCTGCCACAAGAAAGAAGAAAGGCGCATCATGAATAAATCCAAAGAGGTAGTACGATCTACTTCCAGGAAGCTGACGACAATGATGTTGCGCTGTTGTTATGACAACGACGATGATGATGATGATGGTGGTGGTGGTGGTGGTGGTGGTGGTGGTGTAGTCAAAGAACATTAAGGGAGGCTTTATAATAAGTACGGCCTACTGCAGAGCTGCAGAACCACTGAATATTAATAACTGCATTTATATAGTAGTCATCTAGTTTAATGAGCCACAGTGAATGCATTTTAACAAACTACATATTTGTTTGTTAGTTAGCTGATTGCACAAACTAATATGTTAACTATAACGCCCGTCCCAATTTGTAAACTAGCCTTACCTATCTCTACTCCACAACTGTATGATGACAGGTCGCCAGAGTTTTTACTCGCCCACAAAACGGGCAGAAGCAGTTCAAAAAGCAATGACAAAGAAGGGTGGGGAAGGGTATCAACGTTACTTCCCGGTGAAAGTAGGCGTTATCCTGTGTTGCTACGCGTTATACGTTTGTCACATTAATGAGAATTTGCGTTACTGACATGTGATCAACGTGTATTTTGAATCTTCTTCAGAAGTCGTTAACACAAAGGTTGAAAAGTACCTATTTATTTATTCAAAGCTAAAATGAATAATTATTTTAAAAATAATATTCTACAACATAATGGATAAAAAAAAACAAGAATAAGGACCGGAAATGTGAAAGAAACTTAATTTTAAAATTCGTATCACCTTATGATGTTATTTTAGTTTTCGGAAGAACGGCCGATAATTTTTAATTGAGCGCCGACAATGGTAACCCGAGAAAACAAACTGTGATAGCTACGATATCAGTGGAACCTATAGTATAGTGAAGGGGTCTCCAAACTACGGACCGCGGCATGATACGTCGATTTGTCCGGTGCACGGAAACACTAATGTAACACATACCACACAAAGGCACCATAATGAACATTTGGGAAAATTTATAAATATATAAACATTAAACACAAAACAAACTAATACTGAACAAATACAAATCAATACAAAACATGACAGAATTTTCAAAGCACTCAACATCGAAATTACACAAAATACTAATATACAGGCTACACCACAATCACACACAATAATACCAATTTAGAGTACCAGAGGCCAACAGGAAACCACAACAACCAACCAAAACACAAGTACTTCACAAGACTCAAAATCAGGAAGGCTGAAGATGGGAACACACAGCTTCCCGAAACATGTTCCAAATAAGGAAAAAACATCTTGAGGTAAAGTCATTATAAATATTAAATATAATATTATATATATGTTGTTGGCCCGCCTGACTTCCAAGATTTCTCAATTCCGCCCTCAAGTGAAAAAGTCTGGAGACCCCTGGTGTAGTGGAAAGCTATACTAGAGTTAGAATGATAGGGTGTACGGGCAAAGTCTCGGTTTTATAGTATGCAGTAGCAATGTTTACGGTGTCGGCTGCCAGCAAACAGATCGTGTGATGTGACGTCTATATCCACAAATAAATATATTTACCTATTACGGAGCTGTTATTTACTCGCAGGCGGTAAATCTGGCAACGATAACGCTGTGTACCGTCACCGTTAACGCCAATAACACGTTTATAATTATAAAAAAAATCAGAAACATCGATGACCTACGCACGCAAAGTTAGGTTTACAAAACCAATATAACGAAATGTAGTGTACGCAGATATGTGTTTATATGTGGAGCACACTCCTCATGCAGTTATGAGGGGCAATATACAACGTGAATAATATTTTATCGTACACAGCCTGTACACAAAATATGAAAACAATACTACAGACACGTATAGTGGTGGGGGTTTTTGTTGTTTTTGCAAAACGAAAACTGTTCGTTTAAAAAAACTGTTTTTAAAACAGTTGGAAAAAACCTGTTGAATTAATTAACTATTGCTATTTACATTTACTGATGTTACCATTATATTGTTAAAACGTTTTGTTTTGAGCATTTCAAATAACTGTTCATTTTAGTACTTTTCTTAAATGGATAGTTATGTAACTTAAACAATGGCATTAAGTCAATATTTCTTATAGTTACCAGTACCTTAAAAGGCATTTTTCGTTTTAAATGGTTTCATCAAAACTCATGGGGAATATCTGAATAATATTTTTATAGTAACCGAAATAACACTGAATAGGCCTATAGCCTATTTGTGTGCTACACAGAACTAGGACAGTACAATAATCGAACGCAAGTCAACGAACGTTGCAGTAAAAACGAACAGTTTATTCCTAACAGTTCAATAAAAACAGTTTGCGCCAAACAGCTCAAAGATAGTTCCAATGAATACGAACTGTTTATTCCGAACACAGAACAGCTGTCAATACTGTTGTCAACGCCACGTTCGTTTTTAAAACGGAGAACAGTTTGTCTCCTCGGAAAAGAACTGTTAGTTCGTTTTTTTTTTCAGAAAACTGTTTTTTTAAAACAGTTGTGTGTTTTTGTTCCCAGCACTAGACGAGTAGGAACGCTGAAAACATTAAACTGGTGGGGTTTACGAAATAATCTTGCGAAACAGTTTTTCCATATTCATCAGTATTAACAGTTTCTACAAAAACCGATTACTGACTGACTGGGCGTTATAAACTTAACAACTGGTTATCTCTTAACAACTCACGTTCTGCTGCTCTCCTACCAGGCAGAATCTGACTAGTGTACAGATTCGCCAAATATATTACTTTCTCGAGAACCGAGCAAACGTTTATGAATTGTGTGTATAAAATACTAGATCACGAGAATTAAGCTTTGTAAAGTCAGCGCTTGAGGTCGAGACTTAACAAAGTCCTTCCGCTGAACAGATAGGCCTATTTTAAATTCAACCAGATACATTAAACGTTCGGAAGAAACTACTTTTCACCTTTATAGCGAGCCGGTACCACCACGAGTGCTGACCTACCGTTTTACGAAACGGCATTTTACATAAAAAGTATGTACCGGGCTGTTTGGCCGTGGTCCATGGTTTACAGACAAACCAAACGTTTTGACAGCACCACTGGTTGCCATCATCAGTGGAATTAGAGTCTACCTGAACGCGGGTTGTTGAACGTCAGGCCAACAGTACTGTGGTAAAAGCACTCCTCGAATACATAATACAATTAGAACATAATCAGATATAAGTTACATCCTTACACGTTTCTTATTCCCGCCGAAGCCATCTGATTTAGATTCGACAGTCCCCCCCCCTCGGAAGGCGATGGCAAACCAGCGAGAAGTATCCTGCCCAGTATAAACCCTCCAAACCAGTCGAAAGACAGAAGGATCCAATAATAATAATACGTTTTTTGTGTACAATACTATTCTGTTTCTGTGACATATCTTTATTTCTCTTACAGGCCTGTTTAATTCGTAAGCTACTCTCTACAAAATAACTGTCTTACATCGTCAAAGCGAAAATATGTTTTAATACTGTAACACGATTATATTTTTAACAGAATTTACGCATGCTTTTCATACATCATACCAGCTGGTGCGGTACATTTTTTCATGAGGTTTGTAAAGGCTCATTAGTTTATCTGCCAGAAGAGTGAACGAAACGGCGACACGGGACCAATACTATACAGTATATAATGATTCAGTCTTCTAAACATACAAACCAACAAAAATGTTTTTGTTAAAAAAATGGAAGGTACAGAGTGCCGTCAATTTATAGAATAACTGAACGAAACAAAAATATATGTAGGCCTATACGTAATAACAGTCCATTTTTGAGGGAGTTACCATTTAATAACCGTAATAGTGGGTTTAGCTCTGATCACTATAAGATGACTTACGAAACACGTACTCAAAAAACAAATACCTACACCAGATATATTTGAACATTTTGTCAATTTGTGAACGATGGTTTCAGACAGTGGAAACTAGTATCAATTTTGCAAACGAATGTATCCTTGCCGATAATTATGTATTATTATTATTATTATTATGGTGTATTATTCTATACTGAAATACACTAATAGTAAATATAAAACTTTACAACTGTATGAGAACCAGGAACAAACTTTTATACTACAAAAAATAACTGTAGCAAATCATCGTTTTCTTGTAAATAACATTTATTTCAATAAAAATAATAAAAAAGGATATTTTCAATGCCATTAATACGTATTTGTAGAAGTACGAATGACCATCCTAAGAATCTCGATCTCGAATATTTTTGGTTTATTTGACAGTCGACCATAAATAAACCAAAACATTTTGTCATTCCAATGACGATGGTTTCAGAGCAGGGAAACTAGTATTAATTTTGTATAACCCTGGTGTTATTGTGTATTATTATTACACAGTCTATTATTCTATACTGAAATACACTAAACCTTAAATACTTTTTAAGGTTTTGTTCTAGCGAACTGTGATTGCTTTCTTTATAATTTTGTTTGTCTTTTTCAAGCGTTATTAACGATTATCCACGTACATTCAGTAAGGTCTTTCCGATACCTTATAGCAAATTTTACTACGTCGTGAGGACGTAAGGTAAAGGACCTTACGATGTACATATCATGAAGATTATAATTACGCATAAAGCTTGAAAGAGAAAAACGACAGTATCAAGAAAACACAAATATATGTATATGAATTAAACATACTTATAACAACATAAAAATTACCCCAAATATTTAAAAGTACACTGCCGATTAACGCACTCAATAAAAAAAAAATTAATAACACAAAAATCACGACTGCGCGGAAATTAACTAACCACAAAATCTATTAACAACTCGAATCACTGCAGAGCCATCTCATTACAGTAAATTATTATCAATTATCTTGTCATCGATAAAACGGCACTGGCATAATTTGCTAGCGGGTCAACAGCACACAACGACACACGCGTTATATCTGTAACGACACAAGGCACACAAAGACGACAACAAAATCGGATGGGGCAGACAGAGAGAGAGAAACAAACAAACCAACTAAATATACCGTACGCGTCAAAACGTCCCGCCGAACCAAAACACACTGATGTTAGTTTTGCTCGTTAACGCGGAGACAACGCTGCCAACTGTGCCGCGACAAATTATCGACTTGCTGTTTTCGTTTCGTATCTCGCGGCGTTCGTTTCTTTTGTTTCCGACAACGATTCGACGACGCACCGTACTGTACCGTTTACAACGTAAGAAAGTCATATAAGTGTTCTACGCTCGTTTCGAAGCCTATTGTTTGTTACATCATCGCTACGTCAAAATCGACGCTTTTCTCGATTCAAAACTTTATTCTCTAAAACAGCTTTAGGCCTATTGACATACGAGATGCTTATATAACGTCTGCTGCAGTGAAAAATATCTTACAGTGCAAATTAAACACTGTTTATTGAAACTACACATTATACAAATCTTCAAAGTGGAAGTGCAGATTACCCACTGATCTGACAAAAAAAGAGGTGTAATTTTCTCCATATTGCTTCAGATTTTGTTTCATATGTGTCTATTACAACTTACTTACATTATTAAATTCAATAATAACAAACAGTCAACGTGTACTGCTTAGCGAAGGAATGAATACTATGACAAATTATGGGGTGGGGGGTGAGTAGGTGGAAAGATTACTAAGATATTTCACAAAAGTCCAAACAGGGTGTTTCATTATACAGATTATAAAACAAGATTTAATAATTTTGTTTTACACATTATATATGATATACCATACTATATATGGAATAGTCCAATTATTTACATAACGTTTACACAGCGCTGATAGGAGCCATAAAACGTAGCCATGCGACCAACGCTCTCCACTAAATTAAGGCAGTTTTCTTTAATTTTTTCGAGACTGTCTTATAAATAAATAAATAAAATTAAAAAAAAAACTTGCTGATAAAACTAGGCATTAATGCAGGAGTGCGCTAAAGGCATCAAATAAAAAGCAACGTGAAATTTTATTTGAGTTTTCATTAACGAAAGGGCTGGGCAACAAGAATATGTTATGTAGTAGGCATCGCATTGCTAAGACCAACGTGTCCAAAATCCGATCGCCTACGCCAAACTTTTTCCATTTTTCTATGCACCCCCCCCCCCACACAATCAGTAAACCATTTTTTTCTCTTTAAAAGGCTGTACTTGAAACTAAACAAAATATTATGACGAAAATATTATTCCATTACCATACTTTGAATTACGTACTATGTAAGACGAAGAGCGAACGTAAAATAGGTAGAGACGTTTGTCCCGATCGCTCTGCATAATCTTTAAAGGACAATCATTTGCTCAGGTTTTTTTATAAAATAATTTTCTGATTTCAAGGTACAATGAAAATTAAAGTCAACAGGTAACGATAGGTCAGCGTTATCAGCGTGCTGTGGATAACGGTGAGAGAGTTATCGCCGTCCGCATTTGTTATTCTAAACTTGCTAAACTTATTATTTATTCTGGTTCCCCGTTACCGCATTGAATATGAAATCGCACGCGGGCAACCAGAGTGGGCCAAACGCGTAGTTCAAAATAATGACGCACATTTCTGCTGACCTATTCAAATTTTGTCTACCATTATACTACACATTGAATTACACCGTTTACATTTAATTACTGACATTTGTTGAATGAAATTATCGTTTCATGTTCGCACAATTCTCGTTATTTTTCTCGTAAATACACTTGAACACTTCTCAACAGTAATTTAATTTCTGGTACATAAGCAGACAATGTAAAATTACGGTTAATTTCGAAGAAAAACAACGGAAATAAACACAAAAAATAAAATAAAAAGCAAATACATTTGACTGCGTAACGGGTGTTATCGTACAGTATGTATTAAAACTAAACAAGTACAATAGTTTTAACAATACTCTTCTTCGATTCTCTGTCCAGTCGTGGTTGATATATTTTAACGGCCACGTTTTAAAACCATTACTTATTTCTTGTTATAGCCTCGCATTTAATCAACACTTAAATTCACTGTCCACGAAAAATGTCCGCTGTCTTCTTTCTACACGGATTTGCACATTTTCTGTTCAGGATACCAACGAAAAACTACATGCACGGAAACGAAAACACAGTTTTGTAACAGCAATTCTCATAAATGTTCACACAATGCTATTATAAGCTGCATTATACGCGGACTATTTTCTAGATAAGTGATGACACACTGGATCAACTTTTTTATGTATGGACAAATGTTCTGGCGAACCTGCATTCGAAAACTCAGTACACGATTATTTTCTACTCAGTCTTGTTTGGGTCTACGATAATTTCTCCTGTTAACGATATGTTACTCGATTCATTACGAAAGCCGGGTAAAACAGCTATAGTATGGATAGATCGATACATTTCCAATAACCGTATCTACGCTCATTTTCGATATTTCGATTATTAGCACCCAGATGTAGTAGTTAATTACGCATACAATTTTTGTTAGATAATAGAAATCGTGAAAATCCATTTGTGTATATTATAAAATAGCTTGTTGATGATTGCAATCGTTCTTCACTGTCATATTTTTTACGAAAAATCTTTCTAGCAATAAAATAGCTCTCATGTGAGCCTTTGACGCCAACAGCTGACGGTGTTAGGTTAATGCGGAAACTAAAAGAACACATGGAAACCAACATACCTTTAAAACGATACTCGCTTTTTGTCAAAACCAAGTAAAAATACCAACTCGTAGTACGGAGGGGTGGCCCAAGGGCACACTTTACCTGGTACTATCCATGTGTCTCCTTTTTGTGGCAGAACTCGTTTTTCAATAATACTCATTGGTGTTTCACTAATACTAGTTTTTTGTGCAGATCACTGGGAAAACAACCAACTCCAAGTTAGCGGGGTGCTATGTGATTTCCTTCTTTTCTGTGTTTCGTACAAAATTCGCTTTCAGTGAAGTTTTCGAGCTTTTGCCGAATAACATAAAAACTCGCCTAACGAATAACAAATCTTGTTTTTATATGTTAATATGTTGTTTTTCTTTTTGTATTAATCTTACTATTCAGAAATAGATGCATTTTGCACTTTACATTTTGTTTTGTTTTGTTAAAAAACGTTAAGTTCTTTATTTTAAATGTTACTCTGTTAAAAGCATCGTATATTAACATTAATCGTTATGTTTCTCCTAACATGGCTTTTATTTCTTTAAATACTAAACTGAAAAAAAAAACATTATTACCTAACCTCGCAAATGAAAACAGTACGTATTTTCACTTTACAACTTTACATTAAGAAATAGAATAATTTACAATTAGTACACTTCTTCAAGTCGTAATATATATCGATACTATCGCACGTTCAAATCATCGAAAATGTAATGTGGGTACGGATATTGGGAAAGCACCGATACATCTTTAGTATGGATTGAAAAACTCTTGCTTCCGTTATCTCACTGTAGATCTACTGGTACAATAATTAACCGGCAAGTCTTCGTGTTACTGTTAATTAAAATTAGTCCCGTTAAGGAAAATCTCTTTTTAACGGTGTACGCAGATAACAATCAGCAGTGTTTTGTAAATAGTTGCAAATATGAAATCAATAGATCGTTAAACCCGTTGTTCATTCACAACTTCAGGCAACACGCATGAAATAGCAAATGTGCGTTTTACCGTCATCAATAAAATACGATGTTATGGTGAGCGTGGCAACACTGTTGGCAATTGTTTCTCTGTCAAACAGCTGCAGAGTCGTTACTCGGTGAAAGGGCGCAGGTCCGCAGAAGGAGTGGGGAATAAGAAGAAGAAAGGAGAAAGGTGTATACTGCAGTAACTCGCGTTAGACAAAGAGATCGAACCCGCGCGATCGGTTGGATCAGCTGATGTTTGTTTGTGTGCGCCTACCGACTGGTCATAAAGCTACAACTCGCTCGCTCAACTTTATCCTTATCAAATAAATAAATACAAATGCGCATTTGATGCAGCAATGCGGTCTCGCCACGATTCGATGGTAACGAACGACATAACAAATAAACATATGTTTACAACAATTACATACTAACAGCTGGTGGAGTTATTCTGGTTGATTTTATTCATAAATTAATAAAATTCCTTATTTAATTCAACCATCATTAAGGTTTATATAAAGATTCGTCAGCGCTAAATCGATATATTTAAGAGCAAAAGCATAGCAAAGGTCGTAACTTGAAACAACAGAACATAAATTTTCTGTGAAAAAAATCAGATAGGTAATAGGTTCGCGCTCACATAGACACGTACACACGCACTCGTGTAAAGTAACTCTTCAAATTATTATTGTGTTTGTATTCCTAATAAAAATAAACAAAAAAAGTTTGAACATATGCTGCAGTTACGTATATGCTCAGATTCAATGTATGTTAATCCGAAACAGAATTTCATGATCTTCAATATCTACATAAAAACCCCTGTAACAGCATAGTTTTTGTATAGACCAGCACGCAGTAAATCTATTGTCGCGTCGTTTTAAGTAATCGTTTTTTTTCTACGTCTGGTGTTGAGGAAACGGGCGAGACCACTTGTTTCCTCCGGCCGGACACAGAAAGTTCATTTGCATAACAAGTGGACACAAACGAAACTGAAACAACGCGGAGAACCACCGTCATTCTTCACGAACACGATTCGAACGCGATAAATAACCTCGTTTCGTCTTCGCCGCCGTCTATTTTGCTTTGTTACCGGTTTTCATCTGCCCAGGACTAGACAGTAATACGTACAACATATGTACTTTAATCACGAGGTTACAGTTAACGAAGTGTTACATCGTAACGTTGAAACTAAGTACACATGGAGTACTTCTTGTAACCGTTTACGTTAAGTATCCCTCCGTGCGAGGAAAACACAAGATTTACAATGATCATCAGGAACAAACAGTTTATAATTAATGAATGGACGTTTTTCTTTATTTACAATTTTTGAAACGTGAGAAACTTCAAACAATCAATATAGTTTTGAACAATACTATACATCTTATCATTTACCCCTTTCACTCACATTAAAAAAGGGGTCAGTTAAATAAATAAAATAAGCCACAATAAAACAAAAAAGATGAAGAAGAAACAGAGGGTTCGACATGTGTTTCACTTGATATAGGGATTTTAAGAATCAGTGAAACGATCTCACATTCTAGCAGGGTACCGATTCTCGGACTGAAATGACGAGCGGGTCCGAAATGCTTGCTAATTTAGATTTCCTTGCAATTCTTTATGTACGTTTATTATAACTCTCTTGGTTAAGACACACTTCGCTTCCTACGTTATATTCCTCACTACGAGCACTTTATTTTCCGCAAATTAACGACTACATTAAATCTGTACAGCCGGCGTTATTTTAATTCAAGGTATCTTATTATTTTATTATATTACCGCCGTCACTCTAAACCGCTGTGCTGATCGCCTTGAACCTTACCACGTCGACTGCCGTGTTCGAATTATAAACATTTATTAATCGAGTAATTACGTTGTATTTATTATCAAGGCAGGTGTCACAAGAATACGTGCGGAATATAATGTTACGTGGTATGTACAACTTGTGACTTCTTACACAATAAATATATATTAAAATGGAAGGAGTTCCATTAAAGTTAGTCCAAAGTGTTATTCTATAATAGTTCAAAAACTTTTCACACTACACAACTGTAAGGTAATACGGTTGTGTATAATGAATAAAACAAAAAAAGAAATTTACTCCGATTCATGGTCGATCGTACCGCATTCAAACGATAGAGTGTCGGTTTTATCTAAAGCTTTCTGCACAGTTTCAAGTAGAACGTTCATCTACGTGGATGCTGGTTTCCACACTTGCTTAGGGTTACTGTCTACAACACTGGTATATCCAGTGGCCGTTTCAGTATAACTTCCGTAGTGCCTAACGAACAGTCAGTAAATCAAGAGTTATTAACAAAACAGATAGAACCACGTCGGAATATAACAAACGTACATAAATTTTGAAATGAACACAACAAATTCAAATAATTTCCTTTACTGGATTACGACATTTGTGTTATTTGATATAATTTCACAACATCAGGGGTTCACACCTGATGTACCTTAGCTGGATTTTCACCTTGCTTCAACCTTTCTTGGTCGGAATCCCTTTCTTTAATATTTCCTGGCTGGTCTTATTTTCGACCCCGACGCTATTAAGTTTTCGAGGGCCACGGAATCTTACATACTTTAGCAGTATTCATAGAAGAAGTTTTCATACTTCGCCTTTACTATGTAATTCTTGTTTTCTTGCATACACTACGACCACTGGGGCGTCCAGCTGCTGCCCCAACAATTGGACTTGGGGACTCCACAGAACACGAAATCGTAATAAACGAGATTCACTGTCAAAATGAGATACACGACGTGTCGGCTACTTCGGCTTCTGTACATTTTAGTAATGACGTTGCACACTCCCAGAAAGCTACCGATTTCAAAATATTTAGAACAACGCTCTATACAGTAATTAAAACATCCATAAAGTGTAACAAAATAATCTGACATTCATTAAGATGAAGGAACGACGTAAAACTAATAAAAACCATAAATAATAAACTTTCTAATTTCAAATATTCAATCTGAAGTCAATCATCCGTCACAGGCTACTGAATTCAAAGGAGATTGTAGTAACATATGTTGATTTCAAAAAGGCCTTTGATTCTGTTGATAGAGAAACTATAGATAAAATAATCCGAGAATTTGGTGTTAAATCTAAATTGGCAAATCTAATCCGTGAAACCCTTATGGACACAGTCTCAAAAATAAAATTCATGGGAAAAGTATCTCAACCGTTCAAAATAAATACAGGTGTAAGACAGGGTGATGGTTTATCCCCAATTCTTTTCAACTGTGTCCTGAAGAAAGTAGTGAGAATTTGGAATGAAAAATTAAAGGAATGCAAAATCATGCTGGGAATAAGGAACAAACGTATTGAAATAAACTGTTTGGCATTCGCAGATGATTTTGCTATACTTTCTGAACATCTGACATCTGCAGTAATACAAGTTAATTTTTTAGAGGACATAGCCAGTAGAACAGGCTTAAGAATTTCTGCAGAAAAAACAAATTTCTCACGAACATTAAAAATGCGCCAAAATTCCTGGTAACGGGTATTGGTCGAACAGAGAGGGTTCGAAAATTTAAGTATCTAGGAGAAATAATTCAAGAGAACGGTTTAGAAAAATCTGCTAAAGAAGAAAGGATTCATAAGATGGAAAGGGCATATGGTATAACTAAAGATATTTACAATAAAAAGTGCATATCAAAAAATGCGAAAATAAGGCATTACAGTACAGTAGTGAAGCCAGAATTCCTATGTGCAAGTGAATGTCTAGCAGTGAATTATAATTTAGACAAACTAGAAATATTGGAAAGACGAATTATTAGAAAAATACTAGGCCCACGAAAAACTTCAGAAGGTTGGAAATTAAGAAGTAATGATGAAATACATCAAAGTATAGAAAATATAACAGAAACAATGAGAAAAAGAAGACTATTATTTTTTTGGTCATTTATATAGAATGGACGACAATAGGTTAACAAAGCAGATCTTCAAATATCTGTGGGGGAAGAAGTCAACATCAAGTTGGATTGAAGAAGTCCAAAAGGATTTAGAAAAAAATAATACACACGGAGAAGAAGGCAATTGAAAGAGAAGTTTTTCGAGTAAAAGTGTTAAAAATGGAAGGAGGCCAGGGCAGGAGAGAGAAAAACGCAGGTTGAAAGTGGACTGAAGACAGGAAGAAGAGACACAGTGAAAAGACGAAAGAATATTGGAGAAAAAGGAAAGAACAAAGAATAAAGAAATTGGCATGTGGTCCTTAAGATGGCCGATACAAAAAAACTTTTTAATTTACTAAATTTATAAACATGAACAGACTTTTATTAATAATTGTACAATTAATTATTACTCACACTGAGTCGAATATTGCTTGAGTATGAAAAACAATTCATTTCCGAAGAAGCGCGTGAAATAGGCTTTGCTAACAAAAGATTATTAAGAGCGAGCGAAGGATGCTTGTGGCAAACTACTTTCGAAATTTATGGCACTTGAGAGCGTGAGTCAATTCGTTTCCTTTGGCAGAGATGACTTCATACGAGTTAAGTGCCGCCGCCAAATATGCAGACAAGTGCAGTCACTGACACATATCTCGACAAGACGGGTCTGCTTGCCTTTGAATAATGTACAATACTACCACTACGAACAAAAAAAGCATACTTTAAGGTAGTTGTATGTCGAAGCCTTATAAATGACGACGTGGAAAGGTAAAATCATCATCACCTGCACATCACGGCACAGGCAGATGCTTCCTGTTCCGGCTTCAATGATCCTCATCCATCTTTTCCACACACCTGTGTCTATAGGTTTACACTTCCACACTCGCTTGGCCAGTCTTGAATCTGACATTCTTTCTTAGTATTCTTTCCGCCGTCGTTTATAATCTTTTAATGTTTCATTCAAATTGAAAAAATTGTAATTCTTCTCTTCTGATGTAATTCTTTACATGACCAAGTTTAGAACACCTTTTAACTACTTTTAAGAACGCCGCTTCCGAGGTCTGTGTTTTAGTTTCTTGTTTACTTGCAAACGAGAACGGGCACATGCCTCAGAAAATTTAAACATATTCTGCGCACCACGGTGCCGTCTGATAGCCAGCTACATACGGGTCGACTGACGATAAAACAATCAACGAACTTCAGCAATATTATGGGATGGCAATTATAAATAAAACAAACAATTTGGACAGTATGATAAAGGCAGTCCGGACCAGATATTTCCACAAACTCTCACGTGACCGCCAACCACAACATTCACTTTGCCCAGCTGTACCTGAACATGTTGCAAATTACGCAAAGCCGAAGCTTCGAACACAAAACATCAATTATTGCTGAAGCTGTAGTGGAAGCCATGGAGCCCATCTACAGAGATTTGACATAGCCAGACCTCCTCAGCAAATGTCTAGATGGGCGAACTCAAAATTTTTGAGTCATTAGTAACATTACTGAGTACCCAAGAACGTATTTTCTGGGGATAAGAACTTTGAAATGGGGAGTCAGTGGTGGTATGTAAACGTTTAAGAATGGGAACATGGGTTTAATGAACCCCAACATCATGTCTGGCAAGTGCACTATACAGGGACTTCAACTAGTGGAAAACTTAAGAAATGCCAAGACACAGCGACCAGCTCAGTTCAACAATAAAAAGGCAACATCTAACAAAAGGAGAAGACTTGTTGAGAAGGAGAAAGACAAGGAAGAGGACCCTCAATATGCTGCTGAGTGCTACTGAGTCTTGATTTACAAATTCCAACTTGTTTTTACTATTTCCAACTTTAAACACGATTTCCTCGAATTGTCTTTTTTATTACATATGATCCGTTATCTTAAAACCTACTTACGACAGCTACCTGAAAATGTTTAAGTTGTTTTAATACATAGTACAACACCCAGTGAAGCAGAATTAGAACCCATTAGGGCATAGGTTTGAAGTCAAGCCTTTCAAACTCTCCGCAAAATAGCGATATTTCTTTCCCATTTTGGCCGATAGTTTATAGAATTCTTTCTAGGGTCATTTTTTTTCCAACAAAAGTTTTCTATTTTCTCTGTACCTCTTCGCAATTTTCATCTCTGGTTGGCACTCAATTACTCTCGTAAAGTCTCGTTTCTAACTAACTTTATCTATCCTAGTATTCTATCTCCCTAGGCAAAAAGGGTGAGAGCCGGAAGCCTTCGATGTAACAGGGCGTCATAATCGCGCGGCACACAGTCTCTGTGCACCAATCAGACTGCGCCGTTAGTAACACAAGATTAACGTTTTGAGTCCACGTTGCCGTTATGTTGTCACAATTAGTATGCATCGGCTTGAACGATTAACTCTTCTCCATCTTGTTATTTGAATTAGCAGTTTCTGTACTTCCAACTGTCGTGCTCACTTGCTGAACTGCTACCTGTCATGCTCCGGACGATGCCTTTCAGTGTCTCCACCAGGTCGTGGTTTAGGACTTGATAATAGTGGAGATACTGAAAGGGCTCGTCCGAAGCATGACAGGTATCAGTTCAGCAAGTAAGCACGACAAAGTTGGGTTACACTTTTTTTTCTGACTGACAACCACGTTTTAGTGCTGTCATTGTGAACACAAAACGTTTCGCCCACTCTAGGATCCTACGACACCGCGTCAAGTATATGCGAGACGTTTGGTGTTTTACTAATATCAATAAAACGTGGTTGGTACTACTGCCTCGACCAAAAGATGACAATCGGAACGCTTTGATTTAATAACGTATTCTCAACATGTGACATTGTCTTTGTGAACCTTTCGGATTGACTCGTTAGTAAAATGACTATTGCTTTTACTCCACGTGGCGGGCTCGACGTTGCCACAATTTGTATTAATCAACCGCAGCCGACTAGTCCAGCAGCCGGGACCGTCATTCTGCTATCGGTACATGCGTTGGTTAATAATGTGCAGAAACGTGTCAACGACGAATCTACACGGATGCGAGATAAAACATTAATTACCACTGATAACAGTTTCTTAGGCTTTCACAGCCGGCGTCATAATTATTTAAATTATTATCCGGACTGTGAGGTCGTCGTCTTCCGACATCTTCATGCTAATTGATGTTAGCGTAATCACACATGTCGGCCTCACCTCTGGAGGTCAACTTCAGTGAAAATGCTGACAAGATGTACGTCAGTCACCCAAAGTACTGTGGCATTGTGGCTTTGCAACCCGGATAATCATCATCATCATCTTCTTCTCCTTCTTCTTCTTAACGGTTTTAGCCACAATGCCACAGTACTGTGGTTGACTGACGTACATCTTGTCAGCATTTTCACTGAAGATGACCTCCAGAGGTGAGGCCGAAATACGCCTCAATCAGAGGTGAGGTGTCTGATTACGCTAATAACATCAATCAGCATGAAGATTTCAGGAGACCACGGCCTTGCAACCCGGATAATTATCATCATCATCATCATCATCTTCTTCTTCTTAACGGTTTTAGCCACAATGCCACAGTACTGTGGTTGACTGACGTACATTTTGTCAGCATTTTCACTGAAATGACCTCCAGGGGTGAGGCCGAAATACGCCTCAATCAGAGGTGAGGTGTCTGATTACTCTAATAACATCAATCAACATGAAGATTTCAGGAGACCACGGTCTTGCAACCCGGATAATCATCATCATCATCATTTTCTTCTTCTTAACGATTTTAGGGTTTAGCGGCGTGTTCCTATTCCACAGTCCACCTTTTATTTTGCCTCTAGGTAGTAATCTTTCGCCATCTTCGGTATTCTGCTTTCTACCATTCTATCTTTGTGTTGAATCCATTTTCTTCTGTATTCTTTAATCCTTTCATTAACTGCAAAAATATGTAAATCACTTCTTATCTCCTCATTTCTTATATGATCTCGACTATTACAGCTTTTAACTGATTCAGAAATTTCATTTCTGCTGTTTATATCTTCTGTTTACCTTTTTTCTTTATGACCCAACTTTCAGGACCATACAGCAGTGCAGGTATTGCCATTGTTTTACAAAATTTTATTTGGGTTTCTTTTCTACATTTATTTCCCAACGTTCTCCAAATCGTTCCACACATTATTGCGAAATTCATCACTTTAATCCGGATAATAATTTAAATAATTATTAACAGTTACACAGATGACGACTGTCATCCTACCTTTCTATTAGGGACCCGTACAGCAGAGTGGGTCACTTTATAAAACGCCGTCTGGTAGCTTCCATTTCTGTACCCGCTATATAGCTATATGTCTGCGCCCGAAATCGACCTTGTTTCACGCTTACACATTAAGGTCTTTTATTATCTTGAATTATACATATTTATTCAGTACGTCAGTGGTTCTATTATCGCAGCAGCTTTGCAACCGAGTAAGGAATGCGGTAATACAAGCATGCTTCATCGTAATACTACACGTTTGAAATACGTTTAACACAGTTTCGGTGGGACTTGACTGTCTCTCACATAAACTACACTGACATACAATGTACAAACGCTCAATCTATTACGCAGATAAAATCACAACTAAATACGTCTTCTAAACAATGTTTACAGAACCGGTACAACACAAGCCCGCACTATCAGTCAGTAGATCCCTCGCTCCTCAGGCGTCTCGGTAGCAAAGCTGGAACGCGTACAGTCTCCATTTCGTCCTGCATTCGGACCGGATAGAGAGAGCTACGGAGGGCCGCCACACAACACGGCGGCTGTATATAAATAATGAGAGAAGCACGGCACCAAGGACACACGTCAGCCGGCGTATACTTTGCTGCGAATCAATCATTCAGAGGCGGGACGGGAAATACCGAAATAATATAACAACAACGCCACCCGCTCATCAATCTACGTCTCAAGAAGAATAATAATACTGTACAGAAAAAGCAATTTCCTAAGTAAACACGTACTTGCGCTGTTAACAATGAATTCACCTTTTTATTACATTCCAGGTAGTAGAACTAGTTAGGAAAGTAGGGACTTTGGTATGCGATATAACTACAGTAGCCATTTCGACAATTTTGAGAGAACAAAAAAAGGGACACACACACTTCAAAATTTGTTACGCGTACATTAGCTTATCAACTGTTTGTACTACACTGAATGTATTTATAATGTTCTCATAAACGATTGTTTCCTGCCCAAAATAGCGCACCCGTTACTGTACGATAGCGCACCCCTTCGATTCTGATATTTCTATTTTGCTCCGAGCAGATTTTATTCACTGTTTAATTAGTCTCCAAATCAACAACTGACAACTGACAATAGATTTTTGTCAGCACGGTTTACAAACGTTTCGAAGATGGTGCCAAATTTGCAAGGGTAGTTGGCAGATATAATTTTGTTGAATTATGAAAGTACTGAGTTTGCATTTTGAATCAGATTTCCCACCACTTGAGGCCCCATACTGACATTACAATTTTCTTTCATTTTTGGTCCGTGATGCCCATAAAGTTAAAAAAATTTCAGAGCACATACTGCATTCGGATTCTGCTTACAATTTTCTTCAGTCTGGTACACGACATGGATTAAGAAATTTTTAGTCAACATTTTGTTTAATTTTTAAGCCCTGGTGTCCTAAAATTTTTTTAAGTTTCTAAAACTGAGTATTATACTGATATTTTGGTTATAGGCCTATTTCTCTTTAATTTAGTACTCCATACAGATCTATACGATTCCCTTCAAAATGCTGACCCGTCACATTATTTCCTTACCGCTCTCTATTTTACAGCGGATCAATGCCAAATCAAAATAATAATTCGGGGCTTGGGGCCTGTGGGATAAAAGTATGGACGCGCATGCCAAGTTTTACTACAATTAGTTGAAGCGTTAAAAAGATTATCATGAGACACACTCCATACAAACAGACAGACAAATTCCAAGCGGTCAAGTTAAAACTGAGACTCGCTTTGGCAGTTCAACAAATGTTTGTATTTGCTTTGCGCTTAACTGGAAACAAACACAGAAACCGCACGTCCACTGAAGCGAAACGTGTGGGAGAGGATCAAACGAGAAGAGATATCGGCTTAACATCCGGAAACTACAACGACGCCAAAATTAAGATTGGCCACAGAAAACCATGTTTAACTTAGTTTTAGCTCAGTTTTCATCCAACGTGAGATAGACTAGTATCTGCAAAGTAATACTGACCGAGGTGGTGACGACAAGAGTAGATGCGCAAGTACAGTACGCACACTGCAATAAATTGTAGATAACTGAATGAAGCGTGCGAATTAGGCGTGGGAGAACGACGCAACAATGTTGCCAGAACAAAAATAAAGCCGATAGCTGCACGCGCCGCTTGCGAATCGCCCACTGCGTCCCGGAATAACTTATACCGGTACTGATTAATAACCACCACTCCTGACCTCATCTCCGGCGATTTCTGAGAAACCCTGTACTTAAACATAGCCACAAAGTCTGCTGTTCAACAACAATGAAACAGCAGCGATCCCGGTTCCATCTGGGAACAATCACGTCGACGCAGGAAGCTACATAAGAAAAACAGATATAAAGAAAAGAGCTTTCTCGAGTCCTGTGGAGCGATGTGATAAATCTCGATGTTTTATTTCGAAAGCGGAGCGGTCGTGGCGTAGTGGCTAGCGTGTGGCGCTGCCACGCTGTCGGCGTGGTTCTATTCCCGCCGGGGCCATCTGATTTAGATACGACCGTTCCCCCTCGCAAGGCAATGGCAAACCAGCGAGAGTTATCCTGCCTAGTGTAAACCCTCCCCAACTATGCCGTTCGAATCCGGCGTTAAACTGTAGGTCCCATATACCTTTGTAACACACGCAACACGGGTATATGCGGGGAGGGTACAAAGCAGTCGAAAGACTGAAGGACCCAATAATAATAATAATAATAATAAATTTCGAAAGCCAAGTTGCGTATCATCATCGTAATCACAGTCGTCACCAGCAACCTGGTATGTCCGTACCACTCAAGTTAAACATCTTTTATTCTTGTTTATTAGCGTATGCGTTGTCAGAGCTCTTTCTAGCCGGGATTTTCTAGCTGATCGTCCGAGAAAATCCACTTCTGACGACAAAACTTTCCCCTGCATTTCTTACTTATCTGCCATACCCCCCACAATCGTGTATTAACGTTCACTGTGTTTTGTTATATACTGACGGATATATTAAAGAAAAACGGATCAGACTGGAATGGGAGGAGATTGATTAATAAGCTCTATCGACATCAGAAGATTGTAGTGAGACTTAGGAACAAAGTGACAAAACAAAATCAAAATTGGAAAACATGAAAAACAAAACTGTTACAATGTCTTTAACGCTCTTTAATAAATACTTGGAAGAAATAATAAATAATCGTCTTGACGGAAGAAGAGATGTCAGAATCGGTGGAAGGATAGAGTATATCAGATTTGCAGACGATATGGTGTTGTTTGCTGAGGATAGAAGAACATTAAATGGAATGATGAGAGATTTTAACAGGAAGTTGTGAAGAATTTGGAACGAAAATCAATGTAAAGAAGATAAAGAGAATGGCCATAAGCAAAATGAGGACGACTGCACAAATTAATATCTATAGCGAATGAAAAAATTGAACAAGTGACAGTTTATAAATATCTGGGAAGTATAGTTAGAGAGGACATGCTTTGTGATCAAAAGGTGAAATGCAGAATTACCATAGCTAAGAAAAGCCTTAATAGAAAGAAAAGGCTATTGTGCGAGCCACTACAAATAAAGCTGAGAAAGAGCACGAAGAAGGGTTTTGTTTGGAACGTGCTACTATACAGGGCAGGAACTTGGACATTGCAGAAAGAAGATGAGAGAAGGTTACAGGCTTTCGAGATGTGGACATGGAGATGATGGAATAAATTTCCTGGAAGGACACAGTAACGAATGGGGAAGCGTTTGGAAGAATAGGAGGGCAGGATGTCATCGAGGGCAGGAAGAGAAATTGGTTGGAACAATGCATGCGGTAAACACAAGCGATAATGTAATGGCAGAAACACTGGTAGGCATGGTAAATTAAAAACGGAATAGAGAACGAAGGAGAGATCAGATGATGCGATTACAGGAAACGATGATAGCAGCCCACGATACGAAAGCATGGAGGAAGTATGCACTGTAAGACCTGTCCTTGGGCAGAAAACACAAGATGATGTGTGCTTGTGCCTTCCTGTGATGTGCAACTTATAGTCTGTGTTCTAACATTTTTATACCAAACTATAGATTTAAGACACTAAATAAACTAATTTTTATAGCACTACTGATTCTAAAACCTCACATGTTGAAGTTGTAAAACTATCAAAGGCGTATGACCAAAGGAGCAGATAAACACTAAGTTTGTTGGTCGTGAAAGATTACGAACGAGATCCAATTGGGAAGCGAATTTAGAGAACAAACGATCTTCGTACCAAAATCTAAAACCAGCAAGTTTTATTAGTTCTGAAATAACTAAATCCTCATGGAGACTGTAAATGGCATTAAGGTCAGAATTACGCGGTCCCAATAACTTACTTACGAACGGTTTCCTCAACCCCAAATAATTTCTGCGCTGAAAGGATTCAGTGAAAAGTTTAATGGACTGACGACGCTACCGGGTGAAAGGGGAGCAATTACCTATCAATAAATAAACGACGTGTACGATAAACAATCCGAGCCCACTTGTTGAAGTCTGTGGCGTGCCGCGGCTGCGGTTCCTTCCGTCACGCGATTGCCGCTAACCGCGGGAGGCACAGACAAACTGTCAGAATACAATTATCGCGTGGTATTCGTTTTCCTCACATGCAATTGCTGTGTTACCGACTGTAAGAACCTCAAGAAAACTGTAGGTCCCAAGTCTGAGACGCGGAAACGTCCCAACAACTTCGTGTAGGAAACACCGATTATCTACGGAAATCACTGCCTACATTTTGTCGCATAAAAGATACCTTGTAACGGCTATGGAATCAATAAAAGGACGCCCGGATTCGAACACACTAATAATGCCATGATGCAAATAATGCACAGTTTATGAAGTGAACTACAATCGTTTTAAGTTTACACAAAAACAGCGCCCACAATACAGGGTGAGCTCTGTACCGAGCGCTGAAGCCGCGCGCTTACAGTACATAACTTTATTATTTACTATTTGACAAAATCAAATACGTAACACTAATTCAGAATATTTAATTCCTTAACAAATATAGTTTTGAGCCTCCAGATGTCTAGTGGCTAGCACGCGCGATTCATGTGCACGACGCGTTCAGTACGGTGTGCACTCAGCGTCGTGAGGCAAAATTGAGTAGCGGCGGAGATAACAGCGGCGCCTCCTGGCTGTAAATACCGCAACTAGCGCGGCTGGCGACGCGTTGTACTAGCCATGCAACCGTCCCAATAAACACAAAAACCGTGCTGTATGTCTTGGTCCTTTACGGACTGTTGGAGCAAAGGTTTTTTGTTCTAAATAAATATAGTTTGCACTTTTTTAAATATCCAAAACTTAGACAAAAGTTTGTTAATGTATTGTAAGGAGTTTCACAGTTAAGCTTAACCGTGAAATCGTTATTATACATTAATAAAAATGGCCGCTAACCTATATGAATGTAAATGGTATTAACGTATGTATATCATGCCTTATGATACAGAATAATGGTAATGGTTATTTGGCTGTATTAGAGTCCACGGTGTTTGTGGGTTACAGTAATTGACGGCGTTTTGTAATATCTAATGATTATTACTGCTGCATGCATGAACGTTTAAATCGTATACATGGTAAATAAACTATTTAAATGACTTTTAACATTTTACTACAAGTTTACATACATTTTACTACAAGTTTACATAGGAAAAAACACGTTTTAATGTTAATGCTGATTAAGAAGTTGTGAGCACAGGAAGTGAGTATGTTGTGATGAGGACAGTTCGGCGGGAAGTTATTCTTGCGGGATTCTACTGCCTCATTCTGAGCCTACTACTGAGTTAAGTAAAATACAGTAGTAATTAGGAATACAATAGGGCATGAAAGGCCCTTTACCCAGTCGCTCTTCTAGAAATTAAACCGCTATTTGTACACTCAATAGACAGTTGTTCAAAACCACTGCAAAAATTCAAAACAGACGCATGGTAAGAACATTGGTAAAAAAATAACGTGTTTCTAGTGCATTTTATTAAAATTCGTATTTCAAAATTACAGTTAAAATTGTAAAAAGTAAAAAACTTACTAGGATAAGGAATATAACAGTATAAAAGTTAACGATAGTATAGTCTTCACACACACACGCACACACACGCACACACACACACGCACGCACACACACACACACACACACACACACACACACACACACACACACACACACACACACACATTTTCGAAGGATTGATAAGTAAACAAAATTATTACCGATTACAATAATACAAAATATACAATTACGCAAATGAAACCAAAGGAAGTGTGTACAAAGGATGAACAATATTATTTATACACTCTATTGTATTTATTTTATTATATATATAAAATACTTGTTACTTGTTGCTACATATAAAACACTCTATCAACTAAAAATCTGTAACCTGAAAACAGAAAACTCAACTTCAGGACAGAAGGTATCACGTGGAGGCGGCTCTACCGTACGGCAAAAACCTGTTGTGTGCGAAAGCATGTATTAAGTCACATACACCACTGTGTTCACGGTGACGGCACTTTGCAGTGGCAGTGGACGACTGCAACACGGCTACCCTGCTGTGACCGACTCGTGTAAAAGCTGCTAGGTCCCTTTTCGTTCCACTATGCAGAAACTAACGTACGGGCGAAACCGTTGTGTGTGTGTGTGTGTGTGTGTGTGTGTGTGTGTGTGTGTGTGTGTGTGTGTGTGGCCTTAAAATCTTCATTTCAGCTGTCTGTATGAACCCATCTTTTTTTCCCTCGAGAAGCCGCAATTTCACTAGCGTAGGGGAGAACAAATATTGCCATTAAGTTATAAAATTTAATTTTCCATCACATCTCGTTTTATTTTACAATGTTCTTTGAAAATTTCAGACTTCATTTGGTATACATTTAAATATTTCAAATTTGTATCATCACCACAATCGAACTTAAACCACAATCTTCTTCTTCTTCTTCTTCACTTCAAGGATTAGGCTTGCAGCCTGTTCCGTCTTCACAGTCACCGTTTTCTTGGTCTGCCTCTATCTCGTTCTCCAATAGGCTTATACTGGATTATCTTTTTTGATATTCTCGAGTCATCCATTCTATTTACGTGTTGTATCCAGTTTGTTTATTTTGTTTAATTTTATCGTTTATCGAGTATGCATTCAGCTTTTGCGTTATGTCTGTATTTCTGGTGTGATCTCTTAGGGTGCATCCTTTGACTCTCCTTAAAATTTGATGACAGCAGCTTCAATTCGTTTTCTTTGATTTTTGGTGATTGTTCACGATTCACTCAATACTGGTACCGCCATTACTTTATAAAATTTCAATTCTGTATCTTTCCCCAGAGTCTTATGAAAACCACAATCTTGAAAATTAAAATGTGATAACTGTCCTATTCTCAACAACTAAAAGCCATAGCCTTTCACTTACTTGTGAGATATTTTAAAAAATACAATGTCTTACATAATTCGGCCACGTAGTTGGGCTTTATCATTCTTGCAAAGTATAACTGTCATCGGAGAATAATAAAGTGTTTGTACTTTTTTATTATTAAAGTGTTTGTATTTTTTTAACATGTAATTTTATTTCGGGCTGACTCAGTTTTGCGCTACGTGATCACACACACGTGTATGTAGTGGGACGCACGTGGACTGGAAATATCTCAACAAAAATATGTTATATTGCAATGTTGTGTACAGTAGAATCCCAAGTCAAAGGAAAGACCTTGAAACGGTCTCGGAATGCCGGAAATTGGCACGGGTTAAAGGAACAGAAGAAAATTCAACGTTTACATAACAGCCATGACACAGTAGTTATTAGTGTTCCTTGTAACAACAAAAAACTTGACACGATCTTTCTATTACACGAAAAGTGATAACAGCATAACAGAAACGCTTACGTAAACACTTATTGTTCACGACTGTACCTTGTTAAGGAAGAAGCAGTCGGTAGAAAGTGAAGAAAGGACGGCCGCAGGCGAACAAAGACAAATAGACGCACGTTACGTTAATTTTATTGACGGCGTTATTACGCGCCTGCCTTGTCCGTATTTCAACATCGACGTTAGACAACTTTTTCTTTAAATTTATTTTTTTCATTTCAGAACCGACAACATTCCTCGTGGAACTGGTAAACTACCGTACTTCCACAACTCTGCGTATGTTGCACAGAAGCAGACCTGGTGCGGCTCAGATTACTTTTAATAGTAAACGACATCCCTTTACGTGAAAAACGTCTGTAAACGAATTTAAAAGTAGTCGGAACATTCGAAGTCTCATCAAATCGTGACCGTTTTCTTTCAGGAGGGAAAGTCTCTAGGCCCAACTGTAATAAGTATTTTGAAGTCTAGTGCTGCAGCGATCAACAATGGCTTTAAAAATGGTGCATCGTGGTTCGAATCGAACTTACAGTGGAACTTTTTTCAGCAGGACTACGAAGTCATGTAACAGGGCCACTGTCCCCTATTGGGTACTTGATCTCCATTAGCTGATGGGGATGTTAGGGCAGTAGTAATGCTATTAGTGTTACTAGACCCGGGTATTAGTACTATTCGTGCCACATGACTCAAACAAGCAGCCGACTACACTGACTCTAACTCTAATAACAGTAAGAAAAAAAAACTTAGTAGGCTAACGGTTAACAACTCCTTCTGCTTTTTGGTTTCGTACTAATAAAACTACTCACCGCAAACTTACAAGAATTTGCTGCTAACGGCTACTGCTGTTCACAATTAACTTGCCTTGCAATGCACTACGTCTATTATCCGGAATATATACTGAATGGTTTTCGTAATTTTGTGTTCAACATCTCCCAGTAGCAACATCGTCTGTGTTGCTTGGTGTTATTAGAGGCTGTAAGTTTTGTCTTCTTCTAATACGTTCCCCAGTTTGCAATCTCCAACGTAAATCACCTTAACGAAATCATCATAAAGAACATTGTGGCGTGGACCTTACACAGCTATCGTTCCTGATTACCTAACTACTCCAGTTCCTGATCCGCATAAACACACTTCAACTGCTGCGAGATAAAGAAAAAAGCCTATAATTTTTTTAAGGTTTTCCTGAACAACGTCCTTATAACAACGCGTAAAACCGGATGTCCGATGCAGGCAAGCCCCTCCACGTCAGACGTAATGATCTCATGTCTGCTGCCGGAGTATATGGAAAAGAGGTTAAGAGCAACCACACGCACACGGCTAGAGCGCAGACTAGAATGTCAGAAGTGCATACACCCGTAAAGCTTAGTTTTTACCTTCACTCTTCAGTGGAATTCACATCACAAAGTAATGCCATTTTTTCATTCAAAGTCGTTCCAACAATTATCATTATCGACAATGAAAGTAATAAAAGGAAAAGGTACAAGAAAATTTTGAGCTATATTGATACAAAGAAGTGAATTCTGCCGCTCAAAGACCTATCTATCCACACTCTTGTCCGGAAATGGTTATCTTGTTCCAACACATCATAAACTGGGATTTTTCAACAACGGATTGACCACTACCAAACAGTTTACTTCCAGTTTCTTCGTGTGCGACTACAAGTCTATCGCTCGTACCGTTATACCGTGTAAATTCTGCTAAGATATATCTTTGTCCTCAGCCACATCGTGACTCACACAGAAGTAACGGTACAACTATTACTTAATAGAATTTCTCAAACATTTCTCTAAAAGATCTCCTAACAATATCCTACAAGTGCAATGTACTCTAATGGATCGCAAATTAACTGACATTTTCCAAATTTACACCTACGTCAGTACAACAGTCGTACGAAAAATCAAAATTTCAATATCGGTTGAAATTTTTCATCCGATGTATATTCACTGACGAAAGCGATTACCTCAGAACGGTTAACAGAACGTGACACAATTAATACAGATCTGGCAAGAGTGTAATTACTGTGTACTCGAGTTGTCAAAGACAGGTGACGTCCCCCGCTACAACTACCTCGACAAATCTCGCAGACGACTAGACTATATAGGTGCTCTTGGTTTTGAGCAAACACTCCGGCCGACGACACAAAACAGCCGTCGTCAGCACAAAACCCGTTCCCACTACAGTGAACGTCGCGCTTACATACTGCTGCTACTATCTCTGATATCTGCCACAAACCAACATTCCTTAGTAGAAACGTCGTAAGTAATTATATATAGCGTATTTGAGAAAGGACATACAATTTGGTTATGACAGTCATCTGTTTAACTTTGTTTTGCTGTTATATCAATTCATCATCATCATCAGGTATGCCTGTTCCGGCCTCACAGGTTTTTGCGTCCATCTTGGTTTTCGGCTTCCTGGATCTCATACCTCTGACTGTATGCTGCCAAGCTTATTTGGCACTGTCATCATCTGGCTGCCTATTTAAATCGTCTTTCCATTTGGTGTGATACTCAATTATTTTGTCATGAATTGAAAATATATTCAGTTCTTTTCTGATATCGTAATTCTTCTTACCATCTATTAATGTATATCCAGCCACTGAACGTAAAAATTTCATGTCTGGAGGCTAAACAGGTCTAAACCCGTGTTGATTTAGTGGTTACGACACTGCGTTGTGTTATATTAATTTAGTGTTTTATATTACAATGGATTGTACACGCCTTAAGATAGAAAGGCTCCAGGTTTTCTATATTTTAACAGAAAAATAGTTTATACACTATAACTTTATACCAAAATTTGTTTCATACCCTATTGTAAGCTGTGTATAATTTTTTTTTAGTTTTTAAAAGTTATTCCCTTTTCCCAGCAACTTTTATTTATTTATTTTTTTGCCTCCCACTGTTTTTCCTCCACATTTCTCTTTAAAATATATATTTAAAAGGTAAAATACGTTTATAACACTTCTCCGATCAATTTTACAAAAAAATATATTATTCTAGCTAGGTCACAATGGTTTCTACAGTTTCGATGGCGAACCTCACAAACAATGTAAAGAAAGTTAATCTTGTTAAATCTTGTAATGTAAACAAAATTGACTTTCCGTTATTCACCTCAATCATCTATTGAGGTTAACAGACTTTTCTTTGCCATTCTTAGGTTCCAAGATAAAATCCTGTTGTTCAGTTTGCTATACACGTCTACGAATATCATTAACCTTTTTCTTATTAAAACGCACTGGATCGTCATACACTTTATCAGATGGACAGTTAAAATACTTTATATTAAGCTTCAGTAAATGCAATAAAAGATATTCTTATCCACATCACAAAAAAGAAAGTTTTACTTACTGAGTATTAGGCCTATTATCGCACAACACGTATGAATAATATTAAACAGACTGACCACACTCAAATATGTACACATAAACACGAATACGTTAAATTTCACTCATTAACCAAAACAAGTACTTTTACGGAATAGTAAAGTCAAGCTGTGTACAGAAAGTAGCAGGAATACCAGCTGACACTTAGCTGAGCCACCCACTGACACAACCTTACTGGAAAAGTTGACTACTACGGCAGTTATTCCCTTGTTCCGCTCAACACTGAGGAATCAGGAAGTTTTGACTGGTTGGAAATGTTAGTAACATTCCCTTCTTCGCCCCACTCTTTGGGCTTATCACTGATGAGCAAAATGGCTTCCTCAGTTTAATTTATCAACAATGTATAGTTATTCTCTTTTTCCACTCACCGGTTCAATTTTGACTGTAAGAGCATATACACTTACGTTGGTTGATAAAATACATCGTGCTATCAGCTTCATAAATAACTACCAGAAGAGTTGGCAGTTCCCTTGTACAAATGATTTACACAACGCCTCTGGAAGTTGGGGAGTTCATCTCACAAAAGCGCCGTTACGCAATTTATGTCTTCTGAACGATTTTAAAAATAAAATTACCGTCATAATTCAACGTGTGCACGAAGGTAAACACGGAAAAACAATTAAAATAATTTATATCGGACATGCTCACAGTCACTTACGTTACGGTGTTAAATGATTATACAACTCCTCTGTAGGTTGAAAAGTTGTCACAAAAAATTATGCGCCTTACAGAAATGTCATTTAGGGAATTCACGTTACCTGTACGATTTTCAAAATTAAATTATCCTTATGATTAACGCGTGCACGAAGGTAAGTAGGGAAACACTTAATTCTTTTTTAATTTACTTTGGACGAAGAACTTCTTCTAATGTCTTCTGCAGTTTTACTACTAACCAATAACCGAGGACATGTCGCTTGCTACTCAGTAACCGCGAAATCCTATATGATTTATCCTACAACCTCCAAGTTTTACTTAACACCACGCAACTATGGAAGTTAATTTTTAATACTCATAACCGCTGAAATTTCCGACGCGTTCCCCGAACGCTGAGTTTCTAACAGATTCAACCCTCGTGTTCTGCTTTTAAGAATGAACAATATTATGATGATATTTTTAATGTTTTAGGGGGCGCTACTAGTCGTATGCAAAGACTCTTTATTTCTTTCACCGTTTAAAATACACTGATAAAAAAAGACGGAACCAAAGGCACCTACAGTAAATCCCACAACGTCTGCAGACATCCGTGCAGTACCCCGCCATGTCGCTTGCAAGACTTGAGCGTTACTCAATAACGCTCAGCTCTAATGTCGTGTAACTGTCCTATATATGTTATAACCGATATTAAACATCAGAACAATAAATTGCAACGCTGGTAGCTGTGGATTAACAAACGATATTACTGTAACAAATCAAGTAATTAAACATTACTGAGCACTAGGTAATACCGCAAGAGTGCGCGGATTCCAGGAGATTCACGACTGCGATTGCAATCAAACGCCGTTAGCAGAGTTTCCTCGGTACAACGCGTTCACAATGTTGTTCGCCGCCGATACGCCTTCACTTTACACTGTATGCAATTATGCACAACGCCGGTGTGCTGCAGAACAATGCGCACAAATGTGGCATACAATTACGGCGTTTAAATGTAACAGTTAAGCACATTACGCCAACACGGACCGACGACAGCACATTACGGCAGCATTCAACGATAAATATATCTCTGTGCACGCGTTTTCGTAAATAACACTACCGAGTACAGTTCACCACATCACATAAACGTTTGTACCAGTTTCGATAGAACCAAATAATTGTTTTAATAATAATCTTTTTTTTTTTAATTTTCTTTTAAAAACGAACGGCGGTTTAAAAAAAATATATGACTACAGAAATCTGTGACTGTAGCTACAAATTCCTAACAAAACCACTCGCCGTGACCTTCACGCGGAAGCTCACCGAATTACATTCAAAGACGGTGGCTATTCGAACAACTTTTACATTGCATTCCGGGCTCCTACAAAAACCGTTGGCATTATATTACTACCGTTGGACGGGTGTAATTTTGGATATACTCACTTACGTTACCGCGTCGATAAACAATTTATAGACCGATTGGCTCCAGGTTGTGGCTGGATCCTCTGTCTTGACTTACTTAAGTCCTCAAATTCCTACGTGGAACATAGGGCCTCGACGAAATTTCTCCAGCGTGTTCTGTCCATTGCCAGGGCCTTCATCTCCCTCCATGTCTTGTTGACACCAGCCAGGTCTCTTTCCATAGTCCTCTTCCAGGTGTTCCTCGGTTTTCCACGTCTGCGGCTACCTTGCGGATTCCAATTCAGTGCCTGTCTAGCGATATTTTCTGGTGGTCTTCTCACGGTGTGACCGATCCACCTCCATTTTCTTCTCTTTATCTGTAGTTCGACTTTATTTAGACTTTTATTTAGACATTCCTATGTCTAGTAAGAGTATTTTAATGTTTTCCCCAATAAATATGTGAGGCCATTAAGACGCATACATGATTTTCCATACACAGTAAATTAAACTGAGCTTGGCTGACTAACGTTTCCAAGTGCAGGCTTACAGTACTGTGCGTCCGAGCGCCGAAGAAGACGCAAACCTGGAGTGAGGAGAATTCCCGAAAAAGAGCCAAGAGTGACGTACCAAGGCCTACAGTACTCTCGATATTCGCCCCGTGTTCGGTGGGCAGTTGCTGTCCTGTAGTTAGTCGCACCATTGCGTTGTCAACAAACACGCCAGTCGATCGCAGAAATTCTTTTACCGTTGTTCTGTGTAAAAAATTAAAAATAACACCGCTTTTGTTAAGTACGCCTACGTTCAGCAGATATTTCATTCGTATTACACAGAGCGTTCACAATGCCACGTAACCTAAAACTGATAACGATTGTACATTTGTAAGAGCTTTCTTTCGGTGTTTTTGGCAAGGTAAATACTTTGGTGAGACTTCAAATGATCGACGACCCCCCCCCCCCATATATGACGTGACATATCGTCGTTCGTTTGTAACGCTACTTTCGCAGCTTCACAACAAGCGCGTCGGTTTCGAAAGCTCAGCGTGTATTTGTCGCATAACATTATGTAACAGGTCAGTTATATTTGGAACGCCAGAAAGATGGTTAATTTTCTTGCTGCGCAGTACACTGTTTATCGTTAAATTTAGTGAAACAGGTCCTGTATCTGATCCTAAACGTAGTGTCGGTACTACGTGACCACACTTCTCTCGCTGTTACGTTATCAAATAAAGTCACTGACGAAACTAATTCGACAAATTGAAGTTCCTCTCGCTGTCGTTTACAGCCCTAGAAAAAAACTCCAGCTGTTACGCAAGAACATGGAGGATCTGAATTGAGAAGTCATATTTGTGATGCAATAAACCGACACTTCAAACACAAAACACCAAAAGGTACAAGAACCAAAACGTATAAAACGATTTGAGTGTCGACACTGTTTTATGGGTTCTTACCAAAAGAAAAGAAAACCACATAGGCTACAGGCAGTAGATATAGAATCCCCAGAGTTGTAAAGGGATGTAGAAGAGTGGACAGAATAAAAAACGAGGATATACGAACTGAACTGCAAATATACAGTTCGCAGGATAAAATGACAGGAGATAGAGAAGGTGGGTGATCACACGAACAGAATGGACCCAGCCAGACTTTCAGTTCTAGTCTGGCAATAAATATCATAAGGAAGAAGAAAGAGTAGACAGAATAAAAAAAGGAGGATATAAGATCTGAATTTCACATAAAATAACAAACCAGTTCCAGTCCTAGTCTGACAATACATACCATAAAGAAGAAGAAACCTTGGAACGCCAAGGAAGAGATGGGTACCGTAATAGGCAGTTTTTCCTACTACTAGAAGTGCACGCGAAGACTAAATAAAAGAAGCCTTTTCAATAAGATTTTTCCTAAATTTATCTAACTTTACCGAAAGTAGAAATGAAGGTGTCGGCTGCACGAAAGTTATGGACCATGTTTTCCCATCTTAATACCTATCATCGGTTTCCAATCAACTCTAAAATCCGGCTGTTTCAGGTCGACGAGACTTCACATTACCGCACACATTGAGACGACTAAAAAAGTGGCACATACATATGTACGGTAGTGCTTTAAGTGTTTACATTATGGATGTTTTACATTTTTACGTGAAAACCGTACACAAGCCCCGTTTAGAGGTGGGTAAGCATTTATAACTGATCAAAGCGTATCCACTTCTAAACCAGTGGCGGCTGGTGTTATGGTTGCAGCGTTGCACAACCACCAATATAGAATAACTAAAGTACAAAATAATATACTAAAACATTAAACAGCTAAAAGTATCATAAACTTCCACGGAGAGCGTATTAGATCCACGGTAATATTCGCGTAAAATTCAAATGTGGCGCGCAGACTGGTGGTTGTAGGCCGTTTGCAACTTCAACAGTATATGGCAGAGCTTACTACACAAACATATGGGAGGTCGTGCGCTACTCTTCACAACTGCCCTATGTTTGCAATGTTGGCTAGGCGGTTGCAAAGTTTCTGCAACGCTCCACTAGTAGCGCTATTTTGTGTCACGAAGTCAGCACAGGCTTCTTGATTTATAAATTATGTCAGGTTTAGTGTTTACGTTGGTTCAAGGTAAACGTTATCCGTTGTTTGAGGTTCTAAAATTATAGTAACAATTTTGAATAACTGTGATTATGATAGTTTAATGTCTTTTAATCGATCTCCCATCCACTCAACCAACTACTGCAACTACCAAAATTTGGAACTACCAGCCGCCACTGCTCTAAAACGCCTTCACTTCTTCTTACACAACCCGTGCAAATGTACTTTCCCTTGAGATGTTCGCTAACATACAGTTGTTCCATTCGGCAATTTTTAAAGCCCATACAACACGTAGACATTACCGTCTACGCTTTACGGACGATCGTCGGGCCCAACAATTGTTAAGACTTCGTTCCACCTAGACCAGTGGTTCTCAACGGATGTGCTGCGGCACACTACTGTGCCGGGAGATTCGCTAAGCGTGCCGCGAAAGTTCTGTTGTTTTGTGATATTGCTGGCAAAAGTAATTAAAATAAAGTTACTCAATTTTACTTTGGAAAAGGAAGAAGAGAAAAATATTCAACGGTTCCACATATTTAATTTACATGGGATTTATTTGCTAATGCTTTAAAATAAAAGGTTTGAGTTATTAATGGGAAACTTGAGCTTGTCGTTTCTTACACAAAATTCAATTCGTGGCGGAACTGATGATAAACACACACAGGTATTTCCTGTTCTACTAATAGAAGTCTCTCGCGTTTCTTATTTTTCATGTTTGTCAGTGATGAAAAGCCCTCCTCGCACAAGTAGGCGTTAGAATATTTTAACTGCTTCTACTGCTATTACTAGGTACTATTTATTCGCTAACATCCAAAACTTGAGACGTGGTGGTTCACCATATGCCAGTTGAAGTGTTTGTTCTGACTTAAGTTCAGCGAGTTGTTCTTTCTCTAGACATAGGTCGACCGACGGTGAATTCTGGTGACACAGCATAAAGATCGTCCACGCGCCCAATCGTAACTGGCCACAGAGACTATAGTAGGCGGAAACTAACTACAAAAGATAGTTTGCCGTAAATAAAAAATGGTCGAGAACCACTGACCTAGACGATAGAAACGGGATAGCCCCAGAAGATCGTGGAAGGAGGACATTCTCGACGAGATAGAGAGGAGAGACTTGCAACGTGAAGATCGGTACAACGTACACGACATGCGAGAGACGGCAGTACGTGCAGAAGACTTGCACACGGACGGATGGACGGAAACTAAACAAGGGTACGTAAATTGACGACGCGAGGGCTCGCTGTTGAATCCCATCTTTTAACTTCAGCGGAACACGCCGAAAACGTTAGAATTTTAAACCTCCAAACTCGGAACTACGCCTGTCTCTCGAAACGGTGTAAGTTATCTGGATCAGTAATCGCACAACTGTACGTATCAACACAAAGCGAACGCGCGTATACTAAACCGATTTACAAACAACAATAACCAAAGCACGGTTGCCTTCGCCTGTATTTATTACACGAACAACCGTTATACACCGCATTATCTGCTGTTTCTGCCGCAGGATTAATAGATACGATTAATCACACGCACGCACGCACGCACGCACGCACGCACGCACACAAACACACACACACACACACACACACCGAATACGTACGTCCGTACAAACCGATGGTAGCGCAGTTGTTAGTGCATATTTCTGGAAATTAATGGTCGGTTATGCCCTCGCCGTTTGTTTTGTTTCGGAATAACATTTAACCAAACGGGCAATGATTCACAGCGGCAATTCGCAATACCGTTAACCGAAAATTGAAAAACACGCCAGACAAAAGGTTACACATTCACTACACGTCATAATCCGTTGAACACGAATTTTTGTTGACACGCAAAACTACAATAAACAGAGAACTATAACTTCTGTACGACCTAGACGAGATGACGTTAACAATGTGAGAACCGTTAAAGAACTATACAGTAGAAACTTTTTGTCTCTTCACACGTTTTATTTTTGCAAATGTTAGCTGTTTTTTATCTGTTTTATCTCGCTTGTTATCGTTTTTTTTTACCTTCTGGTATGTTACATTTTACATTCTGGTATGTTACATTTTACGTTCAGGTATGTTACATTTTACGTTCAGGTATGTTACATTTTACGTTATGGTATGTTGCATTTTACGTTCTGGTATGTTACATTTTAGTTTACTTTACTTCTTGACGTTCTTCACATCACCGCGACCTTCTATTACTCGACATTGTACGCTTAAATATTATATTACTTCTTTCAGACAAGTTAAATCGAATTAGTTTATTACCTGCCGCATTGAACACCTATACGGCCCTCTTAAGCTGTAGGCTGACAACCTCGAGGGCCATAATAGGGTTATGTATACGTGCGACAAAGAAAGGCAACTCTAGTACTACAGTTATCACATTGTACCCATGCGTTTCTAGATTGGGTTGCTATCCTTCTGAGTTTCACTGCACATTACCTCTGTTTCTAAATGAGGAACGTCCGTGGGAGGAATTTTTGTCCCAATCCGGAATTTCATCAGTCCTTAAGAAAACGGTTATTACCGCTGAGTTTGAGAAGCGTAATAACTTTGTTCGGTATCAATCGCACAAAGCTGGGAATATCATGCTAAGTGTATTTTATAAACTACTTTTTCCTTCTGGTGAGAAAAGAGATTTACATTAATCAGGGAGAGCGTCAAGGCTGTAGGTATGTCTCCATCAGTGTTTAATATTTTATTTTGATGACATTATTAGAGAGTGGAAATTACGAGTGGATTCTGGAAAAAAAAATAGAACATACTTTATTGCGACTAAACGGCACACATTAATAGGTACTGTTTGCAGATGATCCAAAACAATGAATCAATGAATGCGAGCTTCAGAGATCGACGTTCCAGTTACAGCAAGTCTGTTCAAATTACAACATGAAAATTTCTGTGCAGAAGGCAAAAACTATGGGCACTTATGGCCAAATACTCCTTGCGAACTAAAGTTGTATTCGATTATAAGAGCAGATGTCACGTTTCCGCTCTCTTGGCTGTGATATCACTTATGATGATGTTGATCACAAGTTGGCTACGTTTCAGTCAATACATGGCACAATTCGTCGAGTGTTATCGAGGAGGACAAGGATAGAGTTCGACTAAAATTGTATAAGGTAATGGCTGTGTCAGCGTTACTGTATGGTTTTGAAACTTGGGGTCCGGCGATAAAACATCTGTGTTGGATACAAGCATCGGCGATGAGATTTTTACGATCTGTTAAAGGGGCCACACGAAGAGATAAGACTCTACATTGAAGACACTCGTAAAGAGTTGAACGTTTTTAATAACCAAGATCGCATTGCAGAAAACAAACTGACTGTTCGTCTGAGTAGGATGCCAGATGGCAGGCTGCCTACGGAAATTTAGCAATACAAGCCTATTAGACAACGAAATGTAGTAAGACCTGTACTCCTTGGGGGCCAGAACAAGTGATTCGGTTATTCCCTGATAGAAGTTTTTTTAACAAAGTCATTTTAAAAAACGTTTACAAGTGCTATCTTTTTCTTCCCTATTATGTCATTCAATCTGAGGGCTAATATACGGTTAGTATCGAATACTGAACTTGGGTTACTTCTAACCACGTATTTCTCGTTGAAATATCAGCTTGTGACAACGTATACTTCACTTAGTAGGAAACATGCGATGAAGATCTGTGTTTACCGGAAAACATAATCTTTCCGAAATAATCAATTTACTTTAAACATAATCGTTGGGGAGTATACTAATATACTGAAGTATAATCCGAAGAATTTTGTTTAAAGTATTCATTTTTTCCAATCATTATACAATAAAAATCCATACTGATTATATATTTCACTACACGAAACGTCATGAATCATGCATACGTACAAGCGTTCCTCTCTCTCCCCCCTCTCACCTGTGGTGTGTGTGTGTGTGTGTGTGTGTGTGTGTGAGAGAGAGAGAGAGAGAGAGAGAGAGAGAGAGAGAGAGAGAGAGAGAGAGAGAGAGAGAGTTGAACCCTCTGAGAAGTAACGAAAGTGTTTATTTTGTTTATAACAAATAAAATAAACTTCTAAAGTATGTGTGAAAAGTGTTCGTGTAGAAGTTTGGATAAAAAAATCAAAAAGTAGAAAATATATTTTAACAGATTATTTTTATTTCAAGTGTTCTTTGTGTACGAAGTCTGGAGGCCAAAACATACCTCTGCTTAGTTTATCTCACAATAAATCTTCCATTCTAACAATCAAAACACCCGAGTTACAAACGACGTTCGTCGTCACGTACCTGTATAACCACAAATAATATTATTGGCGAACTGTGACCGGTGACACAATTACAGAGAGTGGGAACAGCTGACCAACATCTGTTGGCAGCACTGCCGAGTCAGCTGGCCGCCAACTCGTTTGCAATATGACAGGGATATAAATTCCGCCCGACACCTTATGGCATGCGACGGGGGGGGGGGGGGCTGAATTAACGAACGGGGAATGTAAATCAAAACAACGCGACACAGTTATTTATTATTATTTCGAAGGGTGGCTTGTGCCTTTTTAATTAAATCAGCGTGTTTGGCCGCTTGTAACAACGACGGCCGTTAATTGTGCCGAATTTGCGACACCCACAGCACATAATTTGTCAAAAGCCGGTACGTGTTAATTATACGATAACTATCGTGCGTTCCATGAATGAAGAGCCGTTTGTTACAGTATTTTTATGAAATGACAAAACCTCTGTACGAGTCATTTTACGCAGTCAGCATCTTCGAACCCAATTATACTGTATTCCGAGAAATACTGTATTGAGGTACTGTATTGTACTGTATGCGGTACACTGTATTCCGTCATCGTGAAACAATAAATTTACACAACGTTTTGACCAGAAACGATACGTTTACGTCGTCTTCAGGTAGACAAACGTATAAATACATAAACCTACATATTCACATACCACGATAACGTCGACTATGTGTTTTTGGTGCTGGTATGTAAAAGTGTATCTAAACAAATAAAATGTAATATTTAAGAAACAGACAAAGAAACTGTGCCAAATCAGGAGCAGTAAAGAAAAGCATTGCTCTTCTAACGTATGTATTGAGAAAATCATTTACGTCTCAGGTTTATTAAATGAATTTCTCAAAACGTTGCTATTTTTCCCGAAGTTGAGGGGGTCACTGAATTTAATTCCGACTCTTAAGTATACATTTAACGGGCCTTAAATGTTAAGGGCATTTAACGGGATCCGTAAGTGTGTCATCTTCACCGTGCCAATTGAACATCCATCGAAATCAATCGTAACAAGCCCTCAGACGATCAATTTTTTTCAAAACCTCGTGGTTTTCCCTTTAAACTTTTAACCTCAAAAATAAATAAGACAAGAATTAAAAAATAATCACGTCAGATTTTCCATACATATCTTGAAATTTTCCAAAAAAAGTTATAGGATGGAAAGGGTACGAAGGTCTCCCTGCACGATTGTTTTACTCCAAACGCTGGACCGTCCGTCCGGTCTAGTCTGACCTAAAGAAACTTGACAATTTTTAGAAAACTAGAGAATTGCAAACCGTGTTTTCCAGTCTTCACGCCCATAATTGGTTTCCAATCATCCGTAAAATCCAGCTACATTTCAAGACGATGTCATATTACCGCCTATATCGTGACGATTAAAGAAATGAAACATACACAGAACAATTGGCATGCTTTAAACGCTTACATTTAGAATATTTACATAAGTCGCGTTTAGGGATGGACAGGCGTTTATACAACATTAAGTGTGTCCATCTAACCCTCTTTATTTATTTCCTTGACACGAACCAAACAAACTGTTCACCAACACACAGCTGTTTCATTCGGCCGCGTTTAAAATCGTATTGCGTAAACTCACAAAACACGTACCCTGTATGTCGCCACAGTGGAGAACTTATTTGGCCATCCGATGATTGTAAGCAGTAAGTTGATCAAAATATAAATAAACGTAGAAGCCGGACTGCAGTCTTGTACGAGGAAGTACAGCGCGGTGGGGGTATCCAAAGGAGTGAGACATCGCACATCGGGGTAAGTAAACAAGTCCCAATGCAGCAGCAGCAGCTGAGTTGCTGCGGACAAACGACTTTTGTACTGGCAATCAGCGAATACAGCTGCAGCGGCAACGACCTTGACTGACCTTGAGAACAGCTGTTATTTTTCCGGCGTATGTACTCTGTTGGAATCGATATAGGGGAGCGCGCGACCAACTGAACGAACGCGCTACAACGATCGATACCGCTGCAGTTCACTAACCACCGTCCTCGCGTCAAATCGCACTCGCTCCTACATGCGTACACACGCGCGCACGACAATCGACCCAGTTGTACTGTTTTGTCTCGAATCGCGCGAACTAAATATTTCAAAACTATAAACAACCGCTAACGTTACAAACAGCACTAAACGTGTCCGTGCATATGGGTCATCCCGCCACTCGAAATCTACCATAAACAAAACCATCAATTTGGCACGATCGCTGATTCTCAGCCAAATACTCCGTGTTACTATGAACAAAATAAACGCTGCAAAATTAGAGTTTACGTGTTCCGTAATGAAACAATTACGTAAAAGAAAATCTTACTACAATATTTATACAGAAGCTAACCAAGAACTGAACGAATAAGAGGACAGGGGGTCAATACTTCACGCTGGTATTTCTAAGAATGTAGCCAACATTTATTAGACTGGAATAGTAAACGAAAAGAAAAATACAAATCTGTTCCTAAACAATACTAACACCTAAGAAACATAACGCTGTTGTGTGTGTGTGTCTAGATCGCTATGAGTGTGAGGACAATAGCTATCTTTTTCTTCCCTATTATGTCATTCAATAGGAGGGCTAATATAGGCCTACTTTAAGTGTTGATATACTGAACTCGGATTGCTTCTCACCACGTATTTCTCGTTGAAATATCAGCTTGTGACAACGTACTTCTCTTAGTAGGAAACATGCGATGAAGATCCGTGTTTACTGAAAACATATTCTTTCCGAAATAATCAATTTACGCTGAACATAATCGTTGGGGATTATATAAATATTCTGAAGTACAATTTGATTGAATTTTGTTTGAAGTATTTATTTTTTCAATCATTATACAATCAAAATTCATATTGATTATATATTTCACTACACGAAACGTCATGAATCGTGGATACGTGTGTATGTGTGAGAGAGGGAGAATTGGAGAGAGACAGACAGACATACAGACAGACAAGAGCCCTCCAAAAAATAACGAAAGTATTTAAAACAAATAAAATAAGCTTCTCAAGTATATGTCAGGAGTGTTCGTGAAGAAGTCTGGATCAAAAGTACAAAATACACTGTAACAGATTATTTTTTAGAAGCAAAACAATGACGCGTCTCTTTTATAATGACGATACTGATATTAATGGTGCGATAGTCTTATTAAAAAATTAACTGATTTCAATAGAACAGTAATTAATAAAAATAAAAATGCAAAGTCAATTGTTGGTGCAATATTTGTCCGCTACACCATTAAGGGTTACCTTTTCCCCAGTTTTTTATTTTTGTCATCTTTGACTGTTTTTAACTACTGCTATGATTAAGGGATATAATCTCTTATGGTATATTAATTTCTTTCGAAAAGCTGTCGTAACTAAAATTCTCTTTCAAATAGTAATGAAGTAATGATGTGTCATCATAAAAATCGGATACCCGTATCAAAGCTTGCTCACATTTATCTGTTGTGAAATTAAATAACAAGGGCCCCGGTAGCCGACTCTATAAAATACTTGGGGATCATCCACTTGGACAAAAAACTGACGGCGCAACCACATTTCGATGAAGAGAAAACAACTAGACACCATGTTTCGTAAGCATTATTGGTTCCTGGTCAGAAAATCATTACTGTCAATTCGAAACAAGCTTTTGGTGTACAACACTGTCTTCAAGCCTGTGTGGACATACGGCTTGCAGCTTTGGGGAACTGCATCTAAATCCAATATCGCCATAATGGAAAGGTTTCAGATCAAGGTGTTGCGTGCCATAACCAACGCACCGTGGTTCATCAGCAACAAAGACATCTATAGAGACCTTGACCTGCCCTCAGTCAGTGAAACCATTGCGATGTTCAGCGGAAGATATGTAAAACGGCTTGAAGAGCATACGAATCCTTTAGCCATAAATCTACTAGACAACAGCCTACAGACAATACGTCTAAAGTTAACATTTCCTATGGACTTACCTAGACTCTAACACTATAAAATATATTATACATAATCTGTTACTTTCAAATACTCATATAGGGTCAATCCATTTGAAATCACCCAATTTCAGATTAAAAGGTTTGCTGAAAAAATTTATTATTTTTTAATTGTTTTACACAAATTTGTACTATATTCAGAGAGTAGAAAACAAGCGTTTATTCATTTTTCAGACGTTCAGTTTTTTTTGAGCGGCCATTTTGTATAGGTCCATTAGCCTATTTTGCACTTTACAAAGGTGTGCGGTAGACTCTGTAGCTCTTTATTTTTGAAGTTATTGATTTCAAACAAAAACCATTTTAAAGAGAATTAAAATATACAGCATTTTATGTCGAGTGCACATGTAAGCCTACTGCACTACAAATACCTTAAAAAAATTGTTGAAAGTTAAAGTTTTAAAAACGCAAATTGTCATTTTTGAAATTAAAAATTTTAAAGAAAAAACTAAGACTCACCTTTATTTTTTTTCTAGATATAGGCTTCATAGTATACTACTTCCTAAAAATGATTGATACCTGAGAGTCTCATCCTTTTTTTTATGGGTCTTCAAACATTGCGATTTTTCTGAAATCGACTATATTCAACCTGAAATATCTCAAAAGGACACACTTGAAAAATCTCAAATTTTCACAAAACAATCTTTATTTGTGTAGTAACAAGTGGTTAAAATTGGAGCACCGAGACTTTACTAGTTTTTGAGTTATAACTTTTTTTTAAGTACTGAAATCACAAGAAGTGGTGCGATGTGCAAATATTATAAAAACTGTGTTGTAAATCTAAATAATACATTAGTAACATTATCCTAGTATATTTTTTTATTTATACAGTTCACACTTTAAACAAAAACATAAACATTATTAATCCTTTTTTTTTATCTTCTTAAAATGTCACTGATGAAAAAAGTTGACTGATTTCTGTACATAGTTTTTCGCTGATATTGAAGCTTCGACCTGTAGCAGTTGTGAACTCTATTGGTGTTAGTTTCCTTAGGACCTTACTAATTGGCACCCAAACTTTGTCATCTTTAGATATTTGGAAAGAAGTTCTGGGGCCATGTGGATGAAAAAAGTGAATAAAAAGATCGATGTTTTCCTCACTTGTTTCTTCAATTATCCCGATCCACCAGTTCTTGTCATAAATGCAAGCTACTGTATCTTGTATATTCAATGAAAATACACTTTCTTCTGGAATTTCTGTAGTGCTGCAATCGTAAACTCTTCTGACTGTGAGTATACATAACATCTGATTTTTGTTTGAGTTAGAGGTACAAATTTATGAAATGACCTTGTCTGTGGAATTTGTTTACAATAATCAAATCTCCTCTGTAATTTCATGCTGTTTGATTGCACTTCTTCTGATTGTACATAAATAAAACGGGATGCCTGATACATTCTCATGCAAAACCTGTACATTTCCTCAGCTGTTAAAATTTGACTGCTATATGGTCGCTGCAGGCTTGCCTTGGTCACCGCTCTTTTTGTGGTGCCACCGATTCCGTCACACGCGTTTTTCCCCTGTGAGGAAACAAACAAAAAAATTCCACTCAACATCAAGACCAAAGTCAGTTTTATGGTGACAAATGTTGGTAAAGTTTTTTTTATTCTTGTATTGCTGCTGGCACCATCACTAAAATACACAATTTTTTTTACTGCTGGTGCTACTTTCTTAACTTCTTCAACTAAGTATTTTTGAAAAGTGTGTACAGCAGCAGTATTGTGGTCCACGTTGTCACTGATCACACATAAACTCTTGCAGCAAAACTTATCATCATCATTTTTCTTATAATAAAACAATAAGACTACTTTATAAATTGCATAAGGTCAAAAACTAAATAAGACAAAACAGCGTTTATTTTTTAAAAATTATTTCCTTCAAAACAAGCTTAAGAATTAGTTTGTCCCAGTAAAATATTATTATAATAAAACAACAGGCACAATTGAACTGAAAGTCCTTTTATTGTTGTTTTAATACCTAACATATAGTTTAGTTGTAGTTTAGTTGCTAATAAACCGAATTTGACCATATAAAAAAAAGTAACTGAAAAACTAGTAAAGTCTCAGTGATCAAATTTTAACTACTTGTTACTACACAAATAAAGATTGTTTTGTGAAAATTTGAGATTTTTCAAGTGTGTCCCTTTTGAGATATTTCAGGTTGAATATAGCCGATTTCAGAAAAATCGCAATGTTTGAAGACCCATAAAAAAAAAAGGATGAGACTCTCAGGTATCAATCATTTTTAGGAAGTAGTATACTATGAAGCCTATATCTAGAAAAAAAATTAAAGGTGAGTCTTAGTTTTTTCTTTAAAATTTTTAATTTCAAAAATGACAATTTGCGTTTAAAAACTTTAACTTTCAACAATTTTTTTAAGGTATTTGTAGTGCAGTAGGCTTATATGTGCACTAGACATAAAATGTTCATTTAATTCTCTTTAAAATGGGTTTTGATTGAAATCAATAGCTTCAAAAATAAAGGAGCTACAGAGTTTACCGCAAACCTTTGTAAAGTGCGAAATAGGCTAACGCACCTATACAAAATGGCCGCTCAAAAAAAACTGAACATCTAAAAAATGAATGAATGCTTGTTTTTTACTCTCTGAATATAGTACATGTGTAAAAAAATTAAAAAATAATAAATTTTGATAGCAACCATCATTGGTTGATTTGATATGGATTGACCCTATAGAGAACTAGTCCATTGACTAGTTCTCTATATGAGTATTTGAAAGTAACAGATTTTGTATAATATATTTATAGTGTTCATGTCATGTCATGTCTTCATGCCATGTATTCTGTAAACAATTAACAGATTGCATAAATAAATGTAAAAAAATAAAAATAAAACATTTATTTGCAACTTGTAAAACTCGAACAGTATTTGGATCGTTCGAATAATGTGCAATAGGTGGAAGCTTCAAGCGATTTAATCGATTTACGATTTCTACGCGATCATCTTAACACACACACACACACACACACACACACACACACACACACACACACACACACACACACACACACACACACACACACACACACATGAGTACGTTTGCAACAAGAATACTGTATGTACGGACATCGTACCTTGATACGTGGCCAATCTAGTCGGTACGTCTGAAATGCTCACTCAACTTACCTGTAACAAACAAACAAACGACATTAAGAAATATGAATTAAAAGTATAAACAAAAAAAGACAAAAGAAATACCAAATTTTCTTCCTAAAGAGAACTTAAAATTAAGTCTTTACGTACGACGATCTTTAATCATTTTCACAGCAGGAGTAAAAAAATGTTTTGAATTACAGCGTTCAGCAAGTTAAAATAACACACAAAGAAGGAAAACACAACATGACAAAAAATACTACTTAATATCCCTCATCTTTTACAAATCTCTGTCTTGTTAAAATAGTATTAGTAGTAAGTTAAGAGTTATTGTAGTTACGGCTGTTCCCCTCTAAATTGAGGGTGTTCCTTTTTTTTTATACACAAGTGTACGAAAAGTTGGATCTCTATAATTACAGATGTGTGATATAAGTCGAATGAATTCAAATAAACAACGCCATTCATAACGTAAATCAAACGCTTTTATCCACTATTAACCTCACTACGAGATAACATTAAAAGTATAATTACAATAAAGAAAACTAATATTTCTATTTTTACAACTGAAATCGACTTTTTTTTATTTTCTTGCCGCAAGCTCTTTTACAGAACCGTTTATATTGATGTTTTCGTCGTCTCCTGTACTTGTAGGCCTACACTGATTTGATACCGTCTTCTCTCTTATTTGTTTTTATGTAATTCTGTATACTTGTTAACTTGGAATACGATCTTTTACCCTAATCGACAGTGACGGGTAAAGGTAACTCAAGCGAAAACAAATAGATAAAAATTTGAATGCATCTAATTAAGTTATATTTTAAAACAAATATTTCAAAATGTTGACTGACAATTCAGTAAAGTTTAGATAGTTTGACAGAGTATCTCATCCATTTAATTCAATACACTAACCGAATTTACATTCGAACGTTTACCGGCAACTGCAAAGTGAGTCAGTTTAACCTGAAAATCTGACAGTTTTGTAGTTCATCATTCGAACCAACGCATTTTTTTTAGAGTGCCGAGCAGTGTGAAACATGAGAACATCGTTGTGCTCAATTACAAATTCGAAATGTCCATATAATCTGTTATCTCACTGCTTACTACCTTATACGTCACAAATTTCGGAAACTATAAATTTCGAATTTTGAGAAAATCTTTACGTAATCATAGCCTATCAGCCGCCTGCTCCTGCACCTCCGCTAAAGACATTCCTGTCAAATGAGACGGGTGAAGTGTAATTTTTATGTACACATTTGACTATCATTTTAATTATACCCATGATTATTCATTAATGATACTCATTATATTCATGATATCATTTTCATATACTTGTCTAGTTTCAGATGTTTAAGTTTGTAATAATACCGAACTGAATAAACTGTATGTGTTGTTTAATAAAACAAAAAAATAACATAATCCTATCCTGAACAAATCCTGATATGCATGACTGTCCTGAGCAAATCGGTTATGCAATCACGACTTCCTGAAAGGAATTTAAAAAAAATCGATTCATATCTTAGATATTCATTTGATAAATCGAATCTGCAAAGACTACATTTGTTAAATCTAAATTGCAAATATCCACACTTAAGACCAAGGTGATGGCTTTTCGTGGAACTGATCCCGTACGGGCAAAAACTGTTATAGATTATACTGTCCTGGAACAAGTTAGCCATTTTAAATACCTGGGCTACAGTGTGTCTTATAATGCAAGCAACGACGTTGTGAATAAGATGCATAAATTCAACCTTATGTGCGGGACCAAAGTCAGCAAGTAAAGGAACACGCCCAAAATTCTACAAGGTGATGGCTCTTCCCACACTTCTTTATGTGTCTGAGAATTGGACTTTAAAGAAAGGCAAGGCCAGTTGTATCAAGCGGCTGAAATGAGATTTCTCGGGCACGTGGCAGGGTAAACTCTCCATGATAATAGAAGAAACACAGATATACGGCAGGAACTGAATATTATGAGTATACTCTACAGGATCGCCCAGTGTCGGCTGAATTGTTGGGAACATCTTTGCCGAAAGGATGACTGCCGCATCCCCAAAAAACTATGGAACTATAAGCTGAGAGGACAGAGAGGTGTGGGACACGTCCGAGGAAGCGCTGGAGCGACCAGCTGTAATCTTTGCCTATTTGAGACCAGAACAAACCATCCTTGGTTTAATCCTTGAAGATGATGATCGATTCATATCTCACGTTACTTGCTAAATATTCCTACAAGTAGAACACAAACTCGAAGAAGGTTCTATAAACGAAATGCACGTTATAACTGTACTATAGGGATGTAAGGTATGGGATGCGTCTCAAATAGATGCTCCCATACAACCGTCAACGTCACCGTCCCGAGCGATGTCTTTACATCCGGCGCATCTTGTTACCACTTACGAGGCTCTGACGACCGAGTATTGGCGGTATAATCACAGCTCACAGTAAAGAATTGTAGGAAATAACATTCTCTTTCCGGAGTTGCAACCTGGTTGGTGTAAGAGCACGTCCCAGTGAGTAGGGTGAGCCATGATATCAGGCAGCTGAATCAACTCCATGTACGCAGGCATTTCCCCCCATCAAGCCCAATAAACTGCCGCAGGCCAATAAACTGCACACTCGAGACCACACTTATTCAAAGAAAGCAAAGAGAGAAAGCCGGACGTAAATTTTTGGAACTGACTTAGCGAAGAAATATGACAATGAAATACGGTACTTGGAACATCAGATCTTTATCTTGGAACGGAACCAATGCGCAAGGCTTCTTGGAGGACAGGGGCATCCCTTGGAATCAGGCAAGTACGCTCGATCTCTCTGCAACTCCTCGACACACAAGGGTAGAAGAGGATACGACTTAGACTAAAACTAATTGTACTATAATCAAAACAAGTTGAAGGAAAATATTTATTTCATTTTTAAATATTTACATGACGTTTCACCAGGAATTCAATGCGAGTTAAGCCAACTTAAAACTAAATTGTAGGTTTGCACGTACTGTGACTGAAACACGAGCATGCGCAAGAACAAGCGCACCTCTGAGTGTGGGGGAGAGGCTGTAATCAAAGCCACTCGAAGTAACAAAGAATTTGATAACAAGTAAAAGTAAACTACATCTAAAACAAAATATGAAAAAATATTCTGTATAAAAAAAATACAAAATATAAACATTTCACACATTATTCTGCATTACGCACTCAACGTCCTCACATACATGTTTCGGCCAGTTACATAATTACCACAATATATCGAGTTAATATAAATTAACAATATTGGATAAAAATTATTTGGAATCAAACAAAACGTAATCGTACCTTCTTTTTAATTGTTCAAATTATAAACTTTATAACCTCACAGTGCCCTTATCAGATGTTTTCACTACCCAAATTAAAGTAATAGCAAAAAAAAAAATACGTACATGAAATGCCTATGCTAACCGTGTACTTGTTCGTGCTGTTTTTATAGATCTATCGCCCATTTTCAAACTTGACCGGGCGCCTGCAAACGTACACGTATGCAATTCAGCAGTACTAGACTGTACGACTTTCTGTCTACGTCATTATTTGAAGGGGTTACTTCGTTACCGCAAGAAACGTCAAGATTATGGAGTTACGTGTTGATTGCTTTATTAGTTCACCGTATGTGGGGAAAATATCACCGAGCCGGCAACCATTCAATGTAAAGGTTACACGGCTCGTAACATTTAGGAACTGGCACATATTTCTCACTCGTGGTTTAACAGCGAAAACAACTGCTGCCAAATACAGTATGCTGGTTTCTTCAAACGACTGCACAACAAAAATTATTACCATAATAAACGTTACGTAACTTCACTTTCCTTCTCTCACTTTTAGCGTATGTGCATATAATGATTACACTGCACTTCTCAATGAAAATGACTAGAAATCCGAAAAATAGCCTCTTCTATATGCAATTACATGTACTTAATTTGACAAACGAATCGATGTCACACGTACTTCCATGTTTTCCAATATGGTGTACATCTAACAATGTGATAAAAAGACGCTGCCTGACGACTCGTATCACTGGTCCATACGAAGCGTGGGAACCCTGGGTGCAATTTGTTGTTGTGTGCGTTGAGATTAGTTCACACGTGTCTACAGTAAAATTAAACTGCAAGATTTTTTTCGCTTCCTAAAAAAATATTTACCGCCTAATTTTCAACTTTCACCTGTAGTCAATTGAACCGGTCCGTGGAAAAAGGGAATAAACTACATGGAAACAAAAAACCCTACTTTTCAGGAAACATAAAAAAACATTCTACAGCTTTCCTTATTGGTTTGATTTAAATGTTGTCAGTAGAGAAAATGTTCACCCCTGTTTATAGAATATAACTTTAAACCAAACTTTGCTCCATACACTATTGTATGGTGTGATGATTTTTTTTATTTTTCAAAGTTATTCCCTTTCCCACTCATTGATAACAACTTTGATTTGCTTTGCTTCCCAAGATTTTCCCTATGTATTTTTTCTTTATTATTCTAGCTTGGTTACAATGATTTCTATAGTTACAATGGTGAACCTCATAAAAAATGTAAAAAAAGTTACATCTGATCATGAATTTCAGAAAGAAGAAAAGAAGGCAGGCAGCATAAAAAAGAAGTTTTACTTATCGCATGTTATTGTCGCACAACACTAATGGATAATATGACCACACTAAAAATGTGTACATAAAAGCACATTTATCAACCAACCTATAAACTTTCACAGAACAGTGAAACAAAGCTGTGTACACAGAAGCAAGAATGTCAGCTGAGACTTAGCCACTGCCACATCTTACCGGAAAACTGGATTACTACGGGAGGTTATTCCCTTCTTCCACTCAACAGTTAGCAATCAGGAAGTTTTGACCAGCTGGAAATATTAGTAACACTTTTCGGGCAACGCTTTGCACTTATTTGTGAACAAAATGGCTGTCTCAATTTAATTTATCAAAAAAGTGGAGTTATTTCCTTTTTCCACTCACCGGTTCAACTGTGCTTGAGGTTTATAAATGTAGTAGTGAACTCGAGTATACTCATGATAGAGAAGCTTGTCACGGGTTAACCAATGCTCCCACAAATGCCTAGTTTCTCCAGTTGAGCGTAGCGCATTCTAACGTTCAATTTGAGATATTGTAGGCGCCAGTGCAACATTTGTTTATTACTTTGCAGCGTTTTGAAGTGAAATGTAAGGAATATTTCTTATGTCTGTACCTGTTAATAGGACGTGCATTTTGATTCTACCATCACTGTAATTCACTATATTAAACATCAAATTTAGTCTTAAATTATCGGTTAATGCCTGAATTATCACGAGATTGCCTGAATCCGGGTAAAGTCGTCATATCACGAATATAGCGGAGTTTTGTCACGAGATTACCTGGAATATCACAAGATTACCAAGCAAGAACACTGTTTCGAAATTTAATTAAAATAAATATACCTATGTTGTTTTATCCACAAATTTTTTTAGTGCGATTAAGTAATTAGAAAACATTCTCTCCAAAGAATAAAACTGAAAAAAGAATTCGAATTTTTTGGTTGGCACAATTGGTATTTTATATACTTTATCACGAGTTTACCCAAGTTTACTATACATACACAACTACTGATTTCTCGGTGAGCAGCGTTCAAGTATTTAGAATACGTGAGAAAGAAGGATTGTGAAAAACATTATCAAAAGTTGGAACCAATTAATTAGGTACAAAACACAACTAATTATAAGAACTGGAGAGAGATATTAGGGGAAAACAAAATTTACTGGAAAATCGTAGCAAGTTTGACAGTACAGGCGAGTCTGGTTGATTACAGAGAGTAACACTGTCCTACCAGCAGGACGAAGTGTCGGCGTTAAATAACGATCACCCATCACCAACCATTGGACTGGTAAATACATAAAGAGAACGTGAAATCACAACGGCTCCAACCAACGTTTACCTAGTTCCTACACTTCTCAGTTTGGTACACTCCTATCGCTCTAGTTTGGTACGTACTTGATTTGTGCTACGCCGATCTTATTCTTCTTTTGAGTAGTTACTATCAATGATTTTCAATGGCGCGCGGGTGAGCTGTGAGTTCGTATATATTTATCGATTCTGTAACGAGTATAAGAATTAACTGTATTTTGCGTAACTTTATTATTCAACATGAATAAGCTATTATTTTACCTTCCAACAGTGTATGCGTCCATGCCAAATTATTAGGCAACAGATTTGTTTTAGTTTCAGTTTTAACAATTAAATAGTGTTAACGTTGTACTTTCTAAGAAGTTACAATTTTATTGCTACCGTATACGTTGGCACCACTGTGAGCTTGTTTACATCCTTATATAATATTTACATAACACTCCAGCCAGAAATGTATTGGAGCTTTTAAAATGAGTAGTTGGAAAGAAAAACATCGCTACCAAAATACGACTCGTTGCCAAAACAACTGACATTGGAACAATAATGATTATTTAAAGAGAACCGCATTAAAAGTACGTTCACGAAAATCTCGGTTAAAGTAATAGAAAATTAAATTATATGCGATTCTAATTACTAAACTTTACGTAAGATTATCTCAGTTCCCACTTTTCACTCTTTAACAGAAATACCAAAGAAATTATAGTTTTCAAATTTTCTTTTAGTGGCCTAATAATTTGAACATGGCCTGTAATTGTAATTGATCCCTGTACAGGATTAGGAATCTTATTAACTGACAAGCAATGGTGCTGCCATTTTGAAGCCGCCTCGCTGTTAATCTTTAGGTAAAAAAGTCAACATTTAAAAAGAAGTAGCTGTCTGTAATAAGCCTAAAATGTTAGGAACGTCGGTTACTTTTTCTTCTATGCTATGTTGTTAAACTGACATTGAATACTTGAAAGATACGTATTTAGGATCAGAGTGCATGTATCAGCTGTCACAAACAGACCAGACGTCTGCAGAAATACTGACGTATCGTCACTCCGTACTGTTTGCCGCGTGTAAACACACACACACGACACGACACGCGCATATACAAAGGGAAAACTTCCTTCTTGGAAAACTGTTTTGAGGCATGATTTCGGCGTATAAAACATCTCAACTAATTTAAAATTTAACGAATAACAGAATTAAAACTGAGAGAACGTTTTAGTTCCTAAACTGCAGGACCGAGTGTTGTTTACCCAAACTGCAGACAAAACAGAGAAGACGACTGAGTGAACTCAACGAGACAAGAGAAAAAGTTTGGTATTAAATAAATATGAAAAAAAAAACAAAGATAATTCGGTAACTGTGAACTAACAGAGGAATTGGAAACTGACGACTCAGGCCAGGCAGCTTTGAATGAATGTCTGGATTAAATTAAAACAAACGATGCCTGAGGGAATTGTCTGTCGAATTCGATGAGAATCGAAGATAACTATAGTACGGGACTTGGCATAATAAGTTTCGAGGTAACGCAATAGTAACAACTCTTCCCCGCCCCTCGCCCAACAGCGTTGTCGCACGTTACACTTGGTTATGCGTAGGCAATGGCGGGGAGTGAAGCGACATGGCAATACCGCAGTCGCCTCGAAGCTTATTTTGATACGTCTCACATGATAGTAATATTGCGAAAAAGACTTCTACCTTTAATTTCGAAAAGGAAACGTTTTATTCAATATCAAATATGAAATATTCAATCTCCTGCAAACACTTCCGACCAGAAAAACGGACCGTAAACTCTACAACGATACTAAGACTGTACAGAGTACAGAAAAAGACTATGTTAGGAATACGAAGGAGATAGAAAACCAAATACGCAACCAAACTAAATACAACATGTGACAATATTTAAAGAAATCGGTGCATAAAATGATAGGGGTCCAGCGGGGGCAAGTTAGAAGACTATCACATTAATTAACTTAATAAGGAAACGGATATTCCAAAAGGAGACGAAAAAAGCATACCTTCACTCAACTAAATTCAGCAAACAGACATTAAAATCTGAGTAATTACTAAGGAACGTTTTGCAATTTGAGACATCTCCATCTTAAAGAAGGCTATATTTAAAAACATACACAAAAGAATACTATAGTATAAACTGTTTTCATAAAATTGTGACCGTTCGGTACCATCTTGGATTTAACAACTGGAACAGAGGAAAGCATACTGCTCCAACGTCAACTAATATAGGTGCTGGCTATCACCAACATGAAATGTTTAGATCAAATATACGACCTATTCGACTTGGCAGTTATGCTGCAATGACAAATCAAATGCTTCACTTTACTATGCAACATTTAAGTGTTAGACTCGTTTTTAGGATTCGTATTTTTATTCGAAGATTACACTCATTTCATTAACCCTTTCTACAATTTTTTGCATGAAAATCAGCACAGTTTATAACTTAGTCCTATAAAACGTTGGGCAATTTCACTGTCATTTTAGAATATCTTGAAATTATCATACAGATCTATCATATCAGATTTGGCAACGTATTTTGATCGAAAATAAATAAAATGTAAAAAATAGTTATTCGATTTTTATTTATACAAAAATTTCGCCTTATCCTATTGCATTTGAATATAAAAGTAATAATAAAATATGTGTATTAATCAAATTTGTGTGTATGAGCGGGGATTGGTGAGGGCAAACTATTTTTACTTCCATGTTTCTTAAGGAAATGGAAGTATGGTGATCGCGAAAAAAATCATGTTCGAGATAAGGGCTGATTCTGATTGTATACTACTCTTAAAACATGAAGAAAAGTCATTTTCCGAAAAGTGTCTGTATGTAGAATTTTTTTATGGCGAACGATAACAGCCGCAAATTCAAACAGAATGAAATAATTTTTTGCATGTGTCCCGAGTTGTACAGGACTCACGGCCTACTGATTTCAGTGAAGATCGGTTAAGGGGAAGGGTTAGTTTACTTGCAACGTTTTATGTTTTAACAAGAGTAAAGTACTTAATTTTGATAAACAAAGTATCCGAAAAAAAGGTCATAATAATCCACTGTAGACAGGTAGTTGAAATATCTATAAATGAAAAGGGGAGGGGGTAATTTTCTATAAATTAAAATGGTACTTGAAGGGGAAGGGGGTAATTTTTTGAAAATTTACCAGTCTGATGTCGAATAAACTATTTCACTTTGAAGGAAAAGATACTTTAGTAATGAAACTATTACTCAATAAAAGTGTAAATATCAAAAATGGGGTTGTTCGGTCAAAGAGAAGGGGTAGTTTACCTGGATTGTTTCGTGTTTTAACAAGAGTAAAGTACTTAATTTTGATAAACAAGTGCCCCGAAAATAAAGTCATCTTAATCCATAAAAGTAATATTAAGTCATATTTAAAATGGTAAATGAGATATCTATAAACGTAGAGGGTAGTTGAAAAAGGAGAGAGTGATTTTTTGAAAATTACTTTGCTGATATAAAATAAAGTACGAGTATTTATTTTGAAGGATAATATACCTTAGGAATTAGATATGATAAAACTATTACTCTTTGAAAGTGTAAATATCATTAATGGTGGTGATCGGTTGAGGAGGGATGATTATCTGCGTAGTTCAGTTTCTATATAAGAATAAAGTACCTAATTCTTATAGACAAAGTGACTCGAAAATAACATTATATTAAACAACTGCCCCATAATAACTAAAATATCTATAAATAATGAGGGTGGGGGTATTTGTTTTAGAAATTATCGAACCGAATTTAAGAAAAATGATTTTAAATATAAATCTGAGAACATGGAAGTCATGTATGGTTGTCCATTCGAGTTTTTAAATTGTCACTACGACACGGAAAGGGAATATTTTCCCTCTTGGTCCCGTATAATCGAGAAAAATTTCACACCACTTTAAAGTTATCGCTTTAGACATTAGAATATGAAGCTTCAAATACAAAATTTTTCAAATTAGATTAATAGATTTAATTACACATGGATTCAATGTAACTATAACTGCGTTCGTGTAAAGCGAAACAAGACAGAATTGTGTAAATTCAAGCAGACTCTATAAAACTGAACTTTCGTTAAGCCCGTTCTGAAAATTAAACTCTTGGAAAAAAAGAAAACGCTGAATCAGACGAAATGAGATTCTCACAGCAGAGGCACATTAACATGCAGAGTAGAGTTAATCTGCGTGCAAATTCTAACGATTTAAGCAAACAGAACGAAATTCTGGCAGCGGTTCTCCTCGAGCTTTTTACTTCAGCGTCCCTTTTCGCAACTATAAAGGTCATGCCTACCCTTACCCCCCCCCCCCCAACACACGGTATTGCTCGTCAAACATTTTTCGTTTGTATTTCGTTTGAAATCTGATGGATATTTTTCCATTTCCAGATGTCTTGTATTTCATTACAACGAGTCTCGCTTAACGTCAGCGTTGGGTTCCTACAATTAACTGAACATCGTAATAACGTGACGATTTGCCGTAAGAAAGAAAAGCAAAGACAGAGGTCAGGTTCAAGAAATCAAAGACACTATAATTCAAGAGAATGGTTTAGAAAAATCTGCTATAGAAGAAAGGATTCGTAAGATGGAAAGGGCATATGGTATAACTAAAGATGTTTCCAATAAAAAGTGCATATCGATAGCCAGAATGCCTATATGCAAATGAATGTCTAGCATTGAATTAAAATTTAGACGAACTAGAAATATTGGAAAGACGAATTATTAGGAAAATATTAGGCTCACGAAAAACTTCAGAAGGTTGGAAATTAAGAAGTAATGATGAAATATATCAAAGTATAGAAAATATAACAGAAACAATGAGAAAAATACGACTATTATTTTTTGGACATTTATATAGAATGGACGACAATATGAAGCAGATCTTCAAATATCTGTGGGGGAAGAAGTCAACATCAAGTTGGATTAATGAAGCCCAAAAGGATTTAGAAAAAAATAATATATACGCAGAAGAAGCAATTGAAAGAGAAGTTTTTCGGGCAAAAGTGATAAAAATGGAAGGAGTCCAGGGTAGGAGAGAGAAAAACGCAAGTTCAAAGTGGACTGAAGACAGGAAGAAGAGAGACAGTGAAAAGATGGAAGCGTATTGGAGAAAAAGAAAAGAACAAAGAATGAAGAATAGAAATTGGCATGTGGTCCTTAGATGGCCGGTACACACAAAAATAATAGTAATAATAATCAATGAATGTAGAATGTAAATGGTTAACTTACATTATGCATGCAACATTCTAAAACCTTAAAATTCAGTGAATCACAGTTCATTAAACATTGAAATAAATTTTTAGTAAATATAAATTAAAATAAAACCAAATAGGCCTAATCAAGTAGTAGTCACAGAAGTAAAGTATAACAAATTATAAAATACAAAAAGAGTGTACCTTACACAAAAAGTTATATAGTTAAATTATATTTTCATCGTAAAATACTACGCGATAGGCAAAAATAAAAATAAATATTACAGTGTAATACTATGCCACGGGAAGAATAAAAAATATTAATAGACAGTACAACAATTTCATGAGAAAAAAAACTCATTATATTTTGAACCTTTGATGTTAAAACATCAAACATCAAACATAATTAAAACCTATTACGAGCAAGGAGTGTGTTTGACAAATTGAAAGAAATAATTAATAATTTAATAATATAAAGAAGAATAAGAGTTGAACTTCAAACATAACCAAATGAGTAATTACGAAGTGAACAAGGAAATACGAGATCTACAAGCGTATAAAAAAGTATACTTATATAAACTAAAGGAACCAAAGAAAGTAAGAATAAATGAATTAAGATTAAACGACCTGATAATAAGTAATAAAACATCCACTAAAATATTCAAACATTATATATCACCGTGTTATAGGCTTACAAACAGTATAATTTTCAAAACAACACATCATCAAATTTAAATTAAAAGGAACATTAACATTTAGATTTAATTGTAAACCAAAACATAAACGTGACCTAAGCAGTCGGCCATCTTGATGCGCAGGGCTAGTGGTTGTACTGGCGTGAATTAGCGATAGCTCAAAACAACCAATACGGTTTTCACAGGAAACACATCTAAAGATAAACTAATGTCAATGAAATGTTGTATTCATTTAAATAAATAAAAGGAGTTCATGTGTTTATAAAAATCAATTATCTATGCTACTTACCCTGAGACCAAGAGTTGTACTTTCTCACACTATTCTTGTTTAAGTACTTTTAATACTAAATAAATAAAATATTTGTTTTTAGAAGAATATATTTGTACATTTTTTATATATTAACACTGTTTATACTGACAGTATAAACTGTCATCTTCAGAATCTATACATAATTCTGTATATTTCGTATATGGGTTTTGAAGATGACAGTATATGCTGTTGAACAGTGTTAATACAAATATGTTCTTGTAAAAACAGATATTTAGTCCTGGCTACACAATTTCTCGGACAGATTACATTCTGAACAGAACTAGAATCACTTTCAACCACCACAATTGGCAGTGTAGCCGCACTGAAGAGAAGGACTGGACGGTTGGACTGTTTTCTGTGTTATGCTTCTTTTCGTACGGCGTGCTTTCTTCTTCTTCCTCTTGTGTCTTGGTGATCACTACACCCAGAGCTTGACGATTTTCTGTCAGCCGACAGAGCTTCATGTTCCAGTCAACTTTTTGACGTTGTCACTACAGATCGTTCATCTCCCTCTACTCCGTTTCCCACGATTTTGTCCTTCTGAATAAGTTATAAGACCTTGTACGTATTTCTCACCACACAATAAGTGTCCTAGCTAAGCAATCTTCCTGCATTTAATGGCTGCCAACCAACAGTTACTTTCACTGTTTGTTCTTCTCGATACTTGTTCAATAGCGACATGTTGGACCCACAAGATTTTCAGCGTTCTTCTATACAGCCAAAATTCCAGAGTTTCGAAGCCATTTACCTGTGACCATACATCAAACTTTACCATTTGCTTTAAATTTAGGGCATCGTCGCAGAAAAGTGAGTTCGTTCTCTTGCAAGTGGTTCGTGCTATTTCAATACGATCTTAATTTTTGGATCAGGGTCAATGGTCAAGAGTAACAGTTCCATTCATAAATGAACGTAAGCTTTCACGACCTGTGTTTATATTATCACAATTTTTGGATCAGGGTCAATGGTCAAGAGTAACAGTTCCATTCATAAATGAACGTAAGCTTTCACGACCTGTGTTTACATTATCACAATTTTTGGATCAGGGTCAATGGTTAAGAGTAACAGTTCCATTCATAAATGAACGTAAGCTTTCACGACCTGTGTTACATTATCACAATTTTTGTATCAGGGTCAATGGTCAAGAGTAACAGTTCCATTCATAAATGAACGTAAGCTTTCACGACCTGTGTTTGCATTATCACAATTTTTGGATCAGCGTCAATGGTCAAGAGTAACAGTTCCATTCATAAATGAACGTCAGCTTTCACGACCTGTGTTTGCATTATCACAATTTTTGGATCAGCGTCAATGGTCAAGAGTAACGGTTCCATTCATAAATGAACGTCAGCTTTCACGACCTGTGTTTGCATTATCACAATTTTTGGATCAGCGTCAATGGTCAAGAGTAACGGTTCCATTCATAAATGAACGTAAGCTTTCACGACCTGTGTTTACATTATCACAATTTTTGGATCAGCGTCAATGGTCAAGAGTAACGGTTCCATTCATAAATGAACGTAAGCTTTCACGACCAGTGTTTACATTATCACAATTTTTCGGGCTGTTAGACCGTGGTCTACACTGTCTAGTTTACATCCACACGTTTCGTCCGTACCCATGACGGACATCGTCAATGACGCGGCAACACACACAGCACAGAGAAAACTCTTAAGACAAAACGTTTTGACTTGTCGGATGTGGTGTGGAGGTGCTCACGACACGACGCGGCGTGGAAGAAGAAACTCCTTCATTTTACCGCTCAGTATTGACTGTTCAGTTTAAACATACACACGGTCAGTGATATCTAATTTGAGTGTTTACCTAGTTTCAGTGTTAATTATATATTTCGCAGTGAACGTGAGGACCTATGGATGGTGAGGAAGAAGAGACTGTTATCCTATAGTGGAATTTCCTACAAATACTAGACTACGGTAAAGATAGAAAACTTTGGGTACACCCTATCAACCAAAATATGGATAGTATTGGGTTTATTGCCGAATTGAGAGCTGACCCAGCTAAATTTTACAATTATTGTAGAATGAGTACAGCAACCTGTGATTATGTCCTGGAGTTAATACGGGATAGGATACAAAAGCAAAATACGAACTACAGAAAAAGTATAACCCCAGAGGAGAGGCTTCTGATAACTTTAAGGTATGTCAATTTATTGTACTCTGTACTCTGGTGCGGATCCAGCTGACACTTGAGGGTCACGTCACTCCGCTGCGCATGCGCAGATCGAGTTGTTCGATAGTGTTTTGACGGAAGACGAAACTTTTGGTACCTTCGCCAGGCAAGGAAAAAACGCCTCAACGCGTCTGACGTCGTGTTCGATGCGGTGTGTGACAGGCCCATTTAAACTCATGCTAAACGTATCGCATCAGACGCCGTCCGACAAACCGTTTTGTTCTATGCAGTGTGTGGCCGGCCTAATGTTTAAGCTAAGACCCAATTCTTCACCAACTATGTTGAGTTTGTTTACAGTGTGCACACACCGTACGGAAACCTAATCGGCACACTCTGAACAATTACTGAAGTGCCGGAGCGTCGGCGTCGTTATTTTACACTACAACACTATACGAGGATTTCCGACGTTACTGTTACTCGGGGCAACGTAAAGCGTCGAATCTATGTATGAGAAAACTTAAATAAAATAAAAATGTCTACGAGAAAAGAACAAACTTACAATTGAGTGACGACTAGCGAAGTATGCAAACACAAAAAGCCTTTACAACAAAACACACTTTCCAATTTCCGGAACAACCGAAGCCGGTCGGTCTTGCGTAATACTTGCTTCACTGCTTTAAAACCTGAAAATCCGTGTCCGCAAATGTACGACAAATTAAGTTCGTTGTTTTCTGATATTTGCAATGGATATGTAAACCCGAAATAACTGAAATCTCTGTTAATTCGGTAAAAGAGAGGCGATGAGGTATGACTCACTTCTATCATAAATAATCACGTTATCAATTTTAGTTCCTAATATACGACAATAAAATCTCTTCTTTCATTTACACTGTACTATTTTCTTACGTGGATCGGCCACCAATGTTACTGCAGCGATTTTCGTGTACCTTTCTCTCACGTTCTATAAAAGGTATAGTAATGAAATTCTGTACAGACAAAAGAGTTATGGTTACCACTACCAACTACTTTAACACAGGGAATTTCACAAATTTTTCTTCGTTCTGGAAAAGCTTTTATCTGTAAATATACTCTTTTGTACGTATGTTTTTGGCATAAAATATTTAATAAATTCTTATTTATTAAGTAAATCTAGAAACCCTCACATTAAAAGTTAAAAAATATACATAGTATACTGTGAAAAAATTTCAGTTTTCTACTTTTTGTAGATCCTGAGAAAACTGAAAATAAAAAAAATCTTTCGGGAAACTTAGATAAAAGATGACCCTACCTGTAAATAAGCTACATTTAAGTAAGGGGGCCCAGCCTCTGTATCAGCTTCTTCTAGCTCGTCCTCCAAATTTATTCTTGCTTTACGAAACTTTCTAACTGTTCTTTTTTTTTAAAGAGTTCATCCACTTGTTTCACCGCTCAAAGGATTTCATTGTTTTTGTACAGTGTTTACCAGGCTTGAACCCTAAGGCTTCCAGTACATGCCATTTAACTACAGTTTCTCACTGAAACTTGCAACAGCATCAACAACATCAAACTTTAAGGTTTTCAGCTCAACAAAAATTGTTTTTGGAAGGCGAACTCGAATAACTGCATTTACGTACTCGTTTGAGGTTTGACTATTACCGTGTAAACTATTTTCAAGAGCTCTAGTTCAGCCAAGTTTCTGAAGATGGGTTTTATCTCCACCATTACTCCTATGGGGAGGTGAAAACAATCACTGTTTGTATTCCTCTCCAGTTGCAACAGTGTGTGTATAGTTACACCCGCGTTTGTTTATAAATACGCATACGCACTAGATTGTAATATGCGTACGACGCTGCTTGTTGTTTACGCAGAAGGCTAAAGTTTTTAAAATAATACTGTTTTACGCCACTTATCAAAATAATGACCATGTATTATATACCAAATCAAACAGCAAAGAACAAATAACAATTTTTGCAAATAAAAAATTGTGAAACCTGTGTTGTCCTGACACCCTTAACGTGTCCTTTTACGTTTTAATCCTTATATTTTTAAACGGTATAAATTCGTGATAAAAAATAACAACGTTTTGGAAAGAAAATTACTGCTTGTAAAAAAACCGCGTGTCAAGTGGAACCTAAGCAGGGTTACAAGACGTACGCAGGACAGATCCGTATTTTTACATGTTATCTCAGGCCTGACCATATTTTTACGTTAAATTAACTGCACCGATACGAATAAATAAATGAACTAATTAAACACCGGAATATGAAACATACATATCTATAGAAAATCTAAAGATTGTTTATCGTTTAGGACACACACACGCACACAAATTGAGGGAAAATAATAATACAAATAATGTGGATACAGTAATACTTAGACATGACTGTAGCCTACTTTCTTGGCGAAGAAAGAAAAATGGTATTGTTGTTCTATATTCAGTTGAGTGAACAGTAACTGTAAAATTAATCTTTAAAAGACTTGTTGGGCTACAATACTACTTTAAAAAAAAAAACAGTTTGACGAAGACTGGATTTTCTGAAATGTAGCCTATTTATATATATTAATATTATATATATAATTTATTAAATAAGAACAGGTAAAAAGAAATTTAGAAGCTACAGAAATGGATACTTTGAGACGAGTTGCTGGAATTTCAAGGCTAGAGCGAATACGAAATGAAACGATCAAAGAAGAAATGGGCGTACAAAAGACAATCGTCGACTGCATTGAAGAAAGACAGCTAATCTGGTACGGACACGTACAAAGAACGGGACAAGACCGACTAACAAAGAAAACAATGAGAAGGATACCTAGAGAGTACAGAAAGAAAGGAACACCGAAGAAGACACGGATAGAGGGCATTAGAAGATCATTGAGAGATAGAGGACTAAACGATGAAAATTGCAACGATAGACAACAATGGAGACTGGGCATCGAACAACGTCGTAGGGGACGTTTTGACCTCAAATTAATAATAATAATATATTGATTACGAAAAGTGCTGGATTTTATCATCGTTTCAAATTATGAACATTTAGCTAAACGAAATCTTGTAAATTCGTGTGTTTACGAAATATGTGTAAAATAAGTGTCCGTTAATTACATTTTACGAATTTTCCTGCTTTTGTGAACAAAACGTGCTGTTTTAATCTGGAAACCCTACATTCAAGCAAAACGTATTTCGAGAAATCATGTTTGAAAATGGCCAGTAGAAACAAGCAGAGATTAGGGGTGTATCTGATAAGTTGTTTTTAAAATTCTCTGGCAGGTTCGTGTGTAACAAATACTATATTGATGTTGTAATATGATAATCTTTTATGATAATAAAAGATTAACATCTCGCTTGTACGGTGGAGACTGTACGCGAAGCCGGCGTCCTTATACAAAATATTTACGCAACAAGATATTCTCCTCTCTGCTTTCTTGTTTACGCGAAAATCTGTGTGCGTTACTGATTAGAGCGGAGAAAAAGGCGTCAGTCGGACTAGACTGTCCGGTCTGTCATCGCACACCAACCACGCCACCCTGGCGGCCTGCGCAATTCCTTCCCATCCCTTCCCACCCTCCACATAAATCAGGTCAAACACACGGACGCGCCCTTCAATCCGCCGCCTACACCTTCCTTTCATCATTACACTTCCGACGCCGCCGCCACGACGTACAAAACGAAAAGAGTTCATTATTTTCAGCGTTCGCACGTGCACGCAGTCAATCGCTCCAACTTTATTACGTATCCATTTATTAACACAAAACGTTTTCATAAAAACACACATTTCAATTACAAGGGAATTCGGTGGAATACGAGCAACGTAGTCTCAGAACCTAATTAATTTTTTTTTTGTATCGGCCATCTAAGGACCATATGCCAATTTCAATTATTTATTCTTTCCTTTTTCTCCAATATTCTTTCATCTTTTCACTGTGTCTCTTCTTCCTGTCTCCAGGTATGGCGCATTACACATATAAAACATATTTTTGTTGTAGGCTACTTTTATACTCTTAAAAATAATACATAATATTTGTTTTTTACAAGAATGTGTTTTTTTTATATATTTACACTGCTCCGACAGTGTTACGTGTCATCATAATATATATAATATGCAAATAAAAATAAACGAATTAATAAAATTTTGAAGCCAATTGTTATTAACAGCTCTTATATAGACTAAATTTTATGTAGGGCATGTTTTATATGTATATCAAAAATATGTTATATAAACGAATATAGAAATATAATATAGATATTTTTTTGCATCGACCATCTAAGGACCACATGACAATTTCAATTCTTTATTCTTTGTACTTTTCTTTTTCTCCAATATTCTTTCATCTTTTCACTGTGTCTCTTCTTCCTGTCTTCAGTCCACTTTGAACCTGCGTTTTTCTCTCTCCTACCCTGGACTTCTTCTATTTTTAACACTTTTGCCCGAAAAACTTCTCTTTCAATTGCTTCTTCTGCGTGTATATTATTTTTTTCTAAATCCTTTTGGACTTCCTTCATCCAACTTGATGTTGACTTCTTCCCCCACAGATATTTGAAGATCTGTTTTGTTAACCTATTGTCGTCCCTTCTATATAAATGTCAAAAAAATAATAGTATTATTAAAAATTTATTTAATCATACATTTTTTAAAGTAATATGATATGTTTTCTATTAAAGCACAAAGTATTTTTAAGTTTCAATAACAAATATAGAAAAAATAGGAATAAATCCCAAGTGGAATATGAGCAACTCAAAATAAATTAATGAAACGCAACAATTTGTTAAAAAAACATGTTTTTTATTGTAAAATACTCTAATAATTACCAAAAACGTATAAAAAATCATTATTGTAATTAAAATTAAGCATAAAGCAAGAACTTCTGCAATACATAAAAGGTGTAGGGTAAATATTTACCAAGAGATCGTAGGGCACTAAAACAATCTTCAAAAAATTAAAATTAATTTGAAACGTTCAGAAGTAAAAATCAGTTAATAATTTTATTACAATAACACTGAAGCATAATCTAATTTTTAAAATGTTAATTGACGATAAATATAAAATTATGCACAAAAATCGCCTACAAAACCACCACAAACATAATCAACTCGCAGCTTGTTGAACCAATGTTACTCTGCACACTGTACCAACTTTCCCTACTGTTATCTTCATTGACTATTGATCACTGTAAACGGGGCATGTGGCATTCTTATCCTCTTTAAATTATTTTCCCAAAAGATACAAATCTGTTAATGGAATTGTTTAAAAATTTTTCTCCTTCTTTTTATCTTTTTATTTTATGTTCTTTAATTGAACCTGCTGACGTGAGTTCCTTAGAAGTTCTTTGCTTTCTTCCCCGTGCATTTACACACTGAACTATTGGTACTGGAGAAATTACACAAATGTCTTGTACAGACACTCTTTACAGAGTTTTGGAAATTATCCCGCTCATCAGCCATATTACGTAAGTGAAATAAGATGCTCATATTCTCCCGAGTGTAGCTGCTGATATTTCCCCGAGTGTAGAAACCATAATAAAACTTAAGACATTAAGCACATAACCTGCACTGCTCTCAGCCAAACATATGTCGCCCACTTTCTTTTAAATAGTATTTACGGCAGAATATTAATTATTTTGTACAGCAATAATATATTGGTAATTAAATCTTAATTATTTAGACGCTTGAATAACTAAGGAGACAAATTCGTAATAAGTTTAAATGACCACTTAGCTTAAAATACGTTTGACAAAGCAGAGGTGCGATCTAGCGTGGCGTCACTTTCAGCACTGCACAATAACAATCCAAATAGTGTCGCCAACACAAAACTAGGGGAAAATAACTTTCCGTCTTTGACAAATATCGTTAAATATTAACTCCGCTCATATTCCCCACATTGCTCATATTACCCTGAATTCCCTTAAGTCTGTAACCGTGAATCGTTTGGGGTCTACTATGAAGGGGTATCGGGTCTTTTTCTATATAACCCTGCAAACTGTTCATCAGCGTTCATCTTTCATGAAACTAGCACACTCGGTGCGTTACTGTCACTTTAGCTTACATTAAGTAGTTCTCAGAAAAACCTATCGGACGAGTGAGTGATATTTTACATGACGTATAGCATGCAAATTCTTAAGCTCAGTTCTGCTTCAACTCTTGCAGTGTACGCGTACAATGTCGTTGTTAACGCTAATTCGTAATATTCCCAACAAAGCCGGTGCTGTTGAATTTTTGCAGAATAAACACGCTCTGCATCGCGACAGCCAGTGCGATTGCGGTCATCCAATGGTGTTATGTGTGTCCCAAAAATCTGACAGACGGCGGTGTAATAAAAAAAACTGTCGCACAGAAATTTCATTGCGCAAGGGTGCTTGGTTAGAGAAATTTAAATTACTATTTGACACTGTTGCATGTTGCGAGAGGCAACAAATAGAAAACGGGGGATTCAATGGGTCTTAAACAGCCGTTTGGAGGAACTGGATTATGCGGATGACCTGTGCCTTCTTGCAGAAAGCCTACGAGATATGGAAATTAAATTGAATGATCTGAAAACAGAAGCTAAACAAGTAGGCTTAAAGATAAATAACAAAGACCGAGGAAATGGGTAGTAACCATAGAAATGATTCTGATTTGATACTGGACGGAAGAGTTACAGAAAGGGTTGAGGAATTTTGCTATCTGGGTAGCATGGTTAGTCAGGATGGAGGTGCTCTTAGGGATGTGATAAATCGTGTAAATAAAGCAAAAGGAGCACTTGCACAGTTAAGACCAGTATGGAGATCACCCCATGTACGCAAGAAGACGAAACTCAGAATATTTGACTCCAATGTGAAATCGGTGTTGCTGTATGGATGTGAGAGATGGAATCCTTGATATTACCACAATTTGGTGGCCCAAAACCATCTCGAACAGAGATCTATGTGAGGCCACAAGTCAGAGTACCATCCAACTACAGATAAAGAGAAGAAAATGGAGGTGGATCGGTCACACCCTGAGAAGACCACCAGAAAATATCGCTAGACAGGCACTGAATTGGAATCCGCAGACGTGGAAGACCGAGGAACAACCGGAAGAGGACTATGGAAAGAGAGCCGGCTGGTGTCAACAAAACATGGAGGGAGGTGAAGGCCCTGGCAATGGACAAAACACGCTGGAGAAATTTCGTCGAGCCCCTATGTTCCACCTAGGAATTTAAGGACTTAAGTCAAGTCATTTGATATTGTTGATAATCTTCCAGCCGTGACAGTATATAGACAATGAAATATGAACAAACTGCCGAAGTTAACGAAAGCAGGGTTATATCGAAAAAGACCCGCGGTATTATCAAAAAGGCTGCATGTAAACTGAGACGATCAAATTACTAACATCGTTATAATTAACTTCAAAGCCTTCGCCACTTGGCTGAACGATGATAATTAATAATAATAATCTCCTTACATCATTAAAACATTAGAAAATTAATTTCAAGTACGCAGAAATACGAAATCGACTGTAATAATTACTCGGCCATTAAACGACAGGCCTACTTGAAAAGTGTTTTCGCTTTTAACTCGACTGTTTGACATTTGTGGGTCTGGCTCTATTTGAAGGATCTCTCACGATAACTTTTCAATTCATTAACCGATTTTCGTAAAACTTGGGATCCGTATGCACACGTTTGCCCCTACTGTTTTCTTTTTTTTTTTTATTGATCCTTCCAAAAACGTGGATGCGAGAGGCAAAACTGAGAGGTCAAAATTATTTTAAAAAATCGCAAAAAATCGTGTCTTCTTCATCTTTCCCAACAAGGACCTTGGTGACCTGTTCCGGCTTCATAGGATTTATTCCCAATTTTTGTTCGGTCTCCCTACGCTTCTTCTTCCAGCTGGTTTCTATCTACTTGCTGCTTTTGGTAGTCTTCGATCATCCATACGCTCCAGATGGTCCTTCCAATTTCTTCTATGCAACTCTATTTTCTCATTTAAGTTGTATACCTCCAACTCTTCTGTGATCTCTTCATTTCTAAATCGATCTTGTTTAGAACAACTTTTGACCGATCTTAGACATTTCATCTTTGTATCCATGACTCACTTCCAAAAAGAAGCATAGAGACAGCCATTACCTTGAAAAACATTAGCTGAGTATAAAAAAAAATCATGTAGGATATAAAGTTAAATTTTAGAATTAAATTATTAAATTAATTTTATAATTTTAACCAAAACATGAATATACTGTTCAATTTTGGCAATTTCAAAATTTTGGGACACCAGAGCCCTAACAATTAAGTTAGTAAAAACTGTACAAAGTCACGCCGCCGGATATTCGACTAAAGGAAATTTTAAACCAAATCCGATGCAGTGTTTACTATAAACGTGTTCTATGTTTGGGAGAACCACGGGCCAAAAATACAAGTCAAAATTTTAAACAGAAGTAAAAACTTGATAAGTCTGCGGGGGCATCAAGTTAGGAGGTGTTTTACTCAAAATACAAATTCGGTATCCATAATAATTTGACAAACTAATATCTCTCAACAACCCTTGCCATTTTGTACCCTTTTTAGAAATTTCAAAAAGCGTGTAAGCTATGTTGCCAAAAACGTTTACATACCACATACGTGGTATATTTGTGATAAGTATTAGACATAGGACACCAGATACCTATAAAGTCAAAACGTAGTTAAACCTGACTAAATTATTTGTCGCTTTATTAATTTAACTGAAAAACTAATCCAGTTATTATTATTATTATCCAGTTTATTATTATTGTATTCAAAGTAATACAAAAGTAACAATAATGGCAAATATTAGCAGAACGGGGATACCCTCAACAAACTATACAAGGCCTATATAATGGAACAAGAATAGCTGTTAAAAATAATTGTAGGATGTTTTTGGATTGTAGGATAAAATAAATGTATAATTGTAGGATAACAAACATCTGTCAATGAAGGTGTTAGACGAGGGTGCAGTATATGGCCTACTCTTTTTAACATTCATACTGACGGTGGAAACATCGAGTGGACCCTGGTAATAAGTTATCACGAGACACATACTTGAGTGTGCTGTTGTTTGCAGACGACTTGCTTGTACTTCAAAAACAGAATCTGATTACAAAAATCTGTTTTTATCTTCATCATATTTGCAAACAATACAATATGAAAATCACCACTATAAAAACTAAGGTAATGCCATTTCGAGGTAAGGAGCCAATAAAAACGAAAATAATTATTAGTGATCGAATTATAAAACAGGTGAGCCACATTAATTATTTGGGAAATGCTATTGGCTATGATAGAAATTATGATATTGGTGTTAACGTTAAGTACGTTTCAAACGATCTGTGGAACAATCAATCGTAGTTTTGGAAACGAGAGATACAAACCGTAGATTATGTCGACATAAAAAATTAAAGTTTTATAAAGTAACGGCTTTCCTGTATTGTCCAATGGCTGTGAATCACAGACAACTAAACAACAGAACAGTAAAATACAGGCCTCGGAATCGGCATTCTTAGGAGGAGTTAAAAGGTGTTCTAAACTTGACCTTATAAGAAATGAGACCATGAGAGAAGAGTTACAAGTTTTTAACTTGAATGAAAAATTAAAAAACTACAAACAACAGTGGAAAGAACACTAACAGAGAATGTCAGATTCCACACTGGCCAAACAAGTCTGGAAACACAAACCTATACACAGGCGTGTGGGTAGACACAGGAAGAGATGACGAGAGGATTTTTGAAGGCGGAAGAGGCAGCATATGCCATGTTGAGAAAATGATGATGATGAACAATAATGGCTTTGCAATTTTATTATTATTATTATTATTATTATCAGCGGGGGTCCTACAGTCTATCCCGCATCCCGCATTTCGATCGCCATTTCTCCCTACCCTTCCAGTCATCATCTTCAATAGCTCGATCTCTCATGCTTTTCCTAATTCCTGTTCTCCATTGTGTTGTCAGTCTTCCTTTTCTTCTCTTCTCTTGTGGTGTGTAAGTCAATGTTTCTTTGGCCACCGCTTCTCCTCCATCCTCATTACGTGACCATACCATAGCAACTGTCTGGATTCTATTCTTTCTGCTGTTGTAAAGACGCGCCCTGTTTTTCTTCTTATATCTTCGTTTCTAACATGTTGCATTCTAGAAATATTACACGCTCTTCTTAAGAAATCCATCATTTCCACAGTCTTTGCAATTTTATTTTCCTAAAAAAAAAAAGGTACAGTAATCAGGGTTTTCATAATTTTTCTGATAATTGAAAGAATTATCTACTAAGGAATGTAAATATATTTCACTCAAAATAGCGAGCGAGTTCTGCAGTTCAGGGAGCTTACATTACACATAATTACTAAGCTAGTACAAGAAATATTATCCATGACGATTCTACGTATTGTCTACGCCCGATATGTATATCGGTATGTATATCGATCGGTTTGTAATATATTACGATATGTAATATTTAGTGACATATTTGACGGTCGCACTACTAACTCCTACAGCTGTAATATGGTTACGTTTCCAGGAGTCCTATACGATAGTATTTTGATTAAATAATCAATAAAGATAACAATATATACTATGAATATAAGTAATATTTTCCATGTTCATTGTCATTAGTTTTGTAACAATTCGATTGTATATATATTTAGCCTATTTATATTTCAATTCTCGATGATGACAGTTAAACTGTCGAATATATTACAATAAATAGGTTATTATTCCAATTAGAAATATATCTGTTCCAAATGCGGGGATCAGTTAGTGATCCTATTCCTGAAGTCGTTACAATGACTCTCTTACATCTCTTCCCGGATAATTTTCAAACTGTTCTCTGCAGCCGCTCGAACCAAGAACTTCTTTAACAAGAACACCACAGTCACATAGCTACTGTTCCTAATTAAGTACTTCAGCCTGCCAGCTCTATATGGCTTTTTATCATATTTTTCCTGATGTATTCTCTTAAAAACATCTGTCTATCCATGAAATCTTTTCCATTCTCAAATCAACATCAAATAAATATTGGTGAATAATAACAAAAAAACTACTTCATTAAAAATCGATTTCCTCGAGCAGCAATACAAGCTAAATTAAAAATCTCTACTAGCCTACATTTCTCCCAAATCGAATTTAGCGAACTGTCAATATCTTGCCACAAAATACTGCAATAAGACTGGCTAGTCACAGAGTTTTGTGTTAACAGTAATGACACATCCGTACTCAACACTTTGATAACCGGTAAGCATCTGAGCTGCAGAACTCGCTTACTATTTTGAACGAAGTACATTTTTTATTACATAAATTTCTATGTTAGATAATTCAATTACGGAGAAAATTACAAAAATCCTGATTTCTCTACTACTTCTTTAGTAATAAAACAACTGTAGAAAACAACCGCACAATAAACACTAAATAAATCCAAACATTAGGATTTGGGTTGCAGTTTCTTTTAGCCTGACACCTTACTGAATTTTCACCATTTTTTTAATTTTTTAATCTTTTTTGACGCTGGAGTGCCAAAGTTTTGAAATTTTCAAAACTTTACACTACCTTTAGATGTTATTTAAAATTCTCTTAAGTCTGATAAGCTCACATGAATTTTTGCAATTTGATCATATTTTTCTCCTACTTATTGCGCCCCGGCATCCAAAAATTATGTTATTTTCAAAAATGAGCACTACATTCAGATTCTGATTAACACCCCCTTTAATTTGATACCCCACACAGACTTTTGCGATTTTTTCGCAATTTTGACCCCTTCACATTTTTGCCTCCTCTCATATTTTGAGGGGGAGATCAATCTCAAAAACAATAGGGTTCTGTAGGGTAAATGCATGGACACGAGTGCCAAATTTTACGAAAATGCGTTCAAAAATTATCGTGAGACATACCCCAAACAGACAGACAAATACATGTCAAACGGTCAAGTTAAAACTGAGAACTCTCTTCACTTGTTCAAAAATTATCTTTTTATTTTGAATTTGAAATAGTTTACGGTTATTCGATACTGGGAATACGCAAGCCCCACAATAAGATAAACTATAAGTGCGTAAACTTGAATTCTAATGGTGACAAGGGGTTATCGAGTTCATTCAAGTGAGGATGGAATTTGCACTTGTTTATCCAGTGCCCAAACTCAAGGGGAGGAGGGGTCTAACAAGAGGAGACGAATGTGTGCGAGTTTGAACTTGAAACCGTGATGCCGAATCTAAGTGAGTTATGGAAGATAGTGTTTTGTCTTCTCGTTAAGATTATATGCCATTCGAATACAAATACTCAACAAATGAGAAATATTAATAGGTTTCTCTGTTTACTCAAGATAAGGGTTAAAAGTGATCTCGCTTACTTACAAGATCTGAACAGTCGACTTCTAATAAATGTGTTTCTACCTATAATAAACTCGACACACACACAAACCCGCACTGCTTGTCAAGTAAATGCATATAAATCAAGTGAATATCAAACGATTCTGCATTTCTCTCTCATTTCCTTTTTATCTGACCGAGTTTCTAGTACTCAATCTTCCGATTGGCAGGTCACAACTTTCCACTCCATTAGATCTCCTGCTGTGGTTTTCCGTTCGAAAATTATTATGTTTTTTTTTTTTAACGCCGTATGATTTGCTTGTACGCTGTATTCCAATAGCAATCGACAAGAACCTTCACAGTCTAACAAATGATGTATAAACGTAAACTGGTGTTTATTTTACTTTTATAATTCTTCGTACAGTACGCTGTCTCCGTAGTATTTCTCATTACAGTATATCGCTGTTAAGTTAGTACTCCCTTTGGCTTATCGTCGACAGTTTTTAAATTTCAATGTGCCCCCCCCCCCCGTCTATTTCAACCCGTCAGCGCCACTATCAAAATCCAGATATAAAACGTTTAATATGTAAAAATCTAATGGTATGTTGAGAAGTACTACAAAAAAATGGGGGTGTCGTGGGGCACAGTGAGAACTTCAGTGTCGAGTGGCGAGTGAACTGATTTAAGGTGTAAAATGGCGTGTCGTGGGGCACAGTGACAACTTCAGTGTCGAGTGGCGAGTGAACTGATTTAACATGTAAAATGGCGTGTCGTGGGGCACAGTGACAACTTCAGTGTCGAGTGAACTGATTCAACGTGTAAACGTTTGCAAGTATGTAGGCCTACTTGGAGTACGACAGATATTGCTGCAAATAATTAAGACTAAAATAAGAGTGACCGGATAATTAAATGAAACGAGTCCATAGTAGTGTTTATATTTATTTTATTACAAGAAAGCGATAGCTGAAGAGTAGAATGTGATATGCCCAGAACAATACTTCAATTTTTTAAAAATTATAAAATACATAACTTACTAAATCGAATTTTGAAACAAAAAAAGTAATTCCAGCCAAATACAATATAAAAACCAGAATCACACTAACGGATTGTCTACAAAACGTACTGTGTTAACAAAAATACAAATTATACTCTTTGGACATTTCAAATATGTACCCAAACATTCTCATCGACGGTATTACAAATGTTATAATAAAAAATGGGTATCACTGACTTTAAATTGTTTTTATGAATTATACAATTGGAATGTTGCGTAAATATATTATACTAAGAATGAACTAAGTACAAGAAAAGGATTTCAAAAGAATTCAGCTCGATCTCTCAGCATGTGAGTTCATTTTATTTTAACATAAATAATATTATTTTTAATATTTACGTTATTCTTGTAACAGCATTTAAAAACACATTTGTGGCAGAGGGGAAATTTTGGGTACCTATGTGGGGAAAAGTGGTTTGATTGACCTGACAACACTGCTTTTTCGTTTCAGCTATTTCGTGACTTGTTGAATCAGTTTATTGCGGTAGGAGCGAGAGGTGACGGGCAGCAAAAGGGCAGCATAGTGCCGTATATGAAGTTCTCACTTCAAAAAGTAATGGACCACCTTCAGTCTAAAACTACGTCACACGCCTCAGGTGAGATTTCTTTAGATCAGCTGAACTCTATTCAATCATATACTCATCACTACAATAGCATCCTATGACAGTCTCTAAGAAGTTGTAAATATTGAAACAACACAACGATTCTCTTTGAAGTTTATTCAATATTTACACATGAAAAGTTTGTGGGAATTATAATAAAAGTAAAATAAACGATTAAATAAAGAATGTTTAAATCTATTAAAAGAATATGAGTTGACATTATTCCAAGGATTATTGTAAACAAAACAACGAAGCCAAACGCATAAAACTTGCTCTTTCCTTTGATCTTGCTAATGCTAATGTTCGTACCAAAAGTTACACAAAGCGAATAATAATTATTTTCCCACAAAGGGCATTTATATAGACGAGCGCACGCGCGCGCGAGTCCATCCATTCCGTGGCCCCCTCTCGCACCACCTTCTCTAACACCCTTCTTAGACCGAAGCTTCCGAGTAGAGGTGGGCTAAACTGTTATTTTAAAATAATAGGTATGAAAATACCGTTCCAAAAAATAACAGGTACAAATACCTGTTATTATATACTAATATACATAACATATATTATTCAAATAATATATTATACATAACCTAATATCTTCAAATAAATACACTGCAAGTATGTTTATTTTCACCTAGAGACACCTATTAATGTATTAATAAACCTATTAAAATAAACCTACCCTTGCAGTGTATTTATTTGAAGATATTACATAACCTAGGCCTATATTATATAATTTGTTATAAGAAATAAATTGAAACTAAAAGTATTAACAGTGTTACTTTACACTGTGACTTCATTAAACTATTACTGTTTACAAGAAAATAAGAAACAAGAGAATTTATAGGCCTATCTCCCTTTGGGAATACTAATTTAAGTTTTCATACAAGTAAACAAACTAACATTGGTTAGAAAAATCAGTTGCGAAACTCAGGCAATGAAATTTAGAATAGCACAACAAATAATGTGAAAAAAAAACATCAGAAACATATAAAAAAAACATAACAGTAAGCTACAAGAGTGAATGAGAATAAACATGATTTAAACCGATTACCCTTATAAAAACACAACCTAAACAGTTTGCGGTAAAATTTCATTAGATATCTCCTCTTATCTTATTTTATTTTCTTATCAGGTTGTATTCGAAAAGAATGCGGAAGACCAAAGTGGTAGGCGGGTCCCGAAAGGTTGGGAACCACTGCTAGTAGATCAACTGTGCAACTGATAGGTCCTGACAAAAGCACAAGTTGGGCAAATAATGGAAACTTCCAGCCATATCATAAGTCAATCATGAATGTTTTACAGTCTCCAAGAAATTCAGATAAACTTGTAGCTTTCTCTTATTATTACCTTGTTTTATTGATGGGCTTCTAATAAGTTTAGTAAATTCTTATCTTCATCAGATCGTGTATTTATCTAAGCTGCAGTTTGACCATTTACACCTAAATCTGTTATCTGTTATGGAGTTTATTTTTATTTCTTTACTAAGTGGAAACTAAACAGTTTGCAGTAAAATTTCATTAGATATCTGCTCTTAGCGGCCTATCAACTATTATCAGCCACTCTGTAGGTTATAACACAATATAATTTGTTTTTCAAAATTTACCAAGTTGGTGACTAGTATAAGATATAATTTATTATAATCTGTATTATATGTCTGCATAACACACGAGAATAAATGTAACATCAGTATGAATTTTGTTCATTTATTAAAAACAGCTTCGTCTCTCTGCGCAGAATGAAGTATTCAGGACCAAAAAGTGGCCTCGTACTAGTTCGTACTCGAAATACTCCTGATATATAGTTGTTCCTAAAATACTAGTTGTTCCTTGTGTACCAGTGTTCCTCGTGATACGCCTAGTATTTGTAATACTCGTTTACTTGTTGTTCCTTGTGTACCGGTGATACCCCTAGTATTAGAAATACTCGATTACTTGTTGTTCCTTGTGTACCAGTGATACGCCTAGTATTTGGCCTTGGCGTATTCGTTTATTTGTTACTTGTGTATTCATTAGTTGCGTAGGGGCGTGCCTCGACTCGGAACAGCGAGGCCGCGAATAACAGGTATTTCAACTTTTCAGTCACTGTTACATTCGTTCCACAAAAATATCGTTCCAAAATACCTGTTACAGGTATATCGGCCCATCTCTACTTCCGAGGCTAAAAGTAACACTGACGCAATCAATTTCAGGTAATGCACAGGATTTGAAGGCGGCATAGAGTTAAAATGACGTGTTTTAAGAGGACCCACGACTAATATAATGGAGTAGAGAGACTTCACGGAAAGGAAACTCACGTAAAGCGGGTGAGGAAATAAGTTACGTCTTGACTACCGTGACCCGTGATACTGCAAAGAAATGTTATGAGCGAAAAAATGACGGAGGAAGGCAAATAAAGTCCGTAATCGTATCAAATGGCTGTAAAAACGGATTATAAACGACGCGGGACTTTAATCAACAGGACTTGCAGTTCATATCGACCATAAGCTGTTTCATGTAGTCTAAACGGGGTCGATCTCTGTGATTCTTCCCTTCAATTGTTACTTCTATTATTCTCTTAACCAACCCACTGTGTCGTAGCATGTCCTATAAACTTAGTTCTTCTGCCTTTTAAATATCGTAGAAAGCTCTTCTAAAGACTTCCTCATTCGTTATCTTCTTCTTCCAGCTTATCTTTAATATTCTTCTGTAGCACCAGGTCTCAAATGCTTGGAGTCATTTCTTGTCACTTTCTCCAATTGTCCAAGATTCATTCCCGTATAGGGCAACACTTCACACGTACGTCTTTACTACATTCTTCCTTATGTTTAGGCTGATAGTGTTTGAAGTTAAGAGGTTTTTTGTTTGTTGAAAGCAATTTTAGAATGGTTAATTCTGCTTACAATTTCCTTACTGCTACGTCCATCACTTGTGATTTTACTTCCTAGATAGTTATATTCTTTAATTGCACGCAGAACATTATTTCCAAGAGTTATTTTGACTGGATCGTCTTCCTTCCGACTACAGACTAGGACTTTGGTCTTTTATTCATTTATTTTCATATTGAATTCATTTTTCATTACTTGATCCATTCCTAGAAACTATAATTACGAACAAAACCCTTTCTATAAACGGGTTTCAGTCTCGTAACGTGTCCACAAATAGTGTTACTGTACTTTGTCCATTACGTATCTCTTCGATAATTTCCACATCGCGTGTGCTGTACTCTACAAAGATACGAGCTGTACATGCAATCCAGCACTATCCACGGGTCCGTCTTAACTGGGTGAACGCTGCTTTCAATGCAACGCTGTTTACAACTCTCCGTGTTTCGCTTTAATAAACACACAATATCGTGCATTAACGTGGCTTTCCTGTTGCGTAGTCTTCTACGTCTGGTGGAGTTTTCCATTCTGTACAAATTAACAACGTTAGTCTACGAATCCTTGTGCGCTAAGAACAGCGATGCCATTCCAAGCCTATTGGCTTAACGGAAGTAAATTTTACTGATAAATATTTTAGTAAAAATATTTTCCTAAGAGCGTAGTACGGTTAATAATCTTTAGTTTGAATCCTGGGGCGCAGCCACGATATCGAGGCGCATTTACTACCTCCCGACTGACTTAGAATAAATACAATATTGATTACAAAAGGTGATTACACACCTGGTGATTACACATGTCTGCGATGGAAAATTTGCCTTAAATGTAATTGATTTTTAAAAATGTTTGCGTTTTGTCTACTGGAAAAATAATGAAAAAATTCTTTCATGTCCAGGTTTCTCACAAATAATATATTTCATTTTCAAGTAATTTGATAAATCGGAAAGTTCAGTATACGAGGTTTGTCTAAAAACTAATAAGACTGATAGTATAAAGTTATTTATTGATGCATTAACTACAAAACAATTTTATCTCCTTCAAAGTAGTTCAAAGAAGCCACATACCTACGGAGACTTTGTTCCCACTGATTGAAACACTGCTGGAAGTCTTCAACTGTCAATGTCTTCAACCAGCTAGTGGCCCGTCATAATCTTTTGGATGTTCTCCACACTTCCAAAATGGCGGCCTTTGATTTTTGGAAATAGGAGATAATCACGTGGACTAAGATCAGGGGAGTAAGAGGGTTGGGGTATCACAGAAATGCCCTTTTTGGCCAAATACTCGTTCACAGAAAGTGCGGTGCAACATGGAGCGTTATCGTGGTGAAGCATCCAAGAGTCAACAATCTCTGGCCGGACACGAATGACCCTTTTTCTGAGTCTCTCAAGAACCTGACGGTAGTAAGATTGATTGACTTTCTGTCCTTCAGGCACGAATTCCTTATGCACAATACCTCGAATGTCGAAAAAAGTAACGAACATTGACTTATTCTTGGATTTGCTCTTTCTTGCTTTTTTCGACGTGGCGAGTCTTTTGTGTGCCACTCTTATTCTGCCGTTTTGTTTCTAAATCATACTAAAAATCCACGATTCATCACCTGTTACGACACTTTTCATAAAATCTGTGTCATTTTCAATGCGCTTAAGAAGGTCAAGACACACATTTTCTCTTCGGTTGTCCTTCTGTTCCTGAGTGAGATTTTTTGGAACCATTTTGGCGCAGATTTTACGCATTTTCAAATCAAGCGTCAAATTTTCTTGAACTGGTGATTTAAATTTAGTTCATAAGCAAACATTCTCACCGTCAAACGACGATCAGACTTGATGAGATCTCTCACTTTCAACACATTTTCGTCAGTTCGTGCTGTGCTTGGTCGTCCAGAACTGTGTTCATCCTCCACGGTTTCACGCCCATCCAAAAATGCTTTGTGCCACCTAAAAACCTGAGCCCGGGACTCATCTCCGTAAGCTTGTTTTAACTTGTTAAATGTTTCTGTTGCACTGTCTTGGAGTCTGAAACAAAATTTGATTGCATAACGCTATTCAATATTACTAAGCTCCATTTTTGTGACATAAGACAAAACAAACAATGACAAAATCTATGGCACAGCCAAATCTATTACAGTTAAGAAGCTGAAAATTTTTACGAATGTAAACAAATGTTACAGCTATCAGCTGTTGCATTGTTGGTCTCACGGTGTTGCCACTTCCCGGGAAAAAATTTCAGTCTCATTACTTTTTATACAAACCTCGTAACTATTTATATAAATATTGTACATATATTTATAGTTAGCATAAATGGGGTTTATTTATTATGCTAATCGTGATATAAATGATTTACATTTAGTAAATGGGACTAGTGGTATTTTATGTGAGTTTATCACTTTCTCATATGTATCTCGCCCTAAAGCTGGATGCCATTTACATTTAATGCCAAGCGTTGTGCAGCCATTTACATTTAGTGGTGTAAATATAATTTACATCTGTGGTAATTAATTGTGTAAACCATTTACATCTAGTGAATATTAATCTGTGCTAATTATCTGCGCGGATTAATTACTCAACAATTATGAATCATATTAATTAAAGATTTATGTAATACGTTAAAATTGATATATCTAAAATTATTTCTATTCGTCAGATTTGACTCAATACAGTGACTAATTAAATACGATTTTATGAGTCTATTAATCAGACGTTTCAATGGTCGAGTTTATTGTATCCATTGATGTTTAGCATAAGTTATGAGATTTTTAGTGTAATACTTAGAATGAAAATACATCAATAACAAAGGTGAAATTTCAATAATGAACGCATGAATACTGTAAATTAACTACTTATTTATTACACATCTTACTGAAGTAAGTAACTATATCCTGCAAATTACATACATATTAAAGCACATGATATAAATACAATTATTCAATTTATACGATGTTTCCTGAAACATAAACACATGGTACATTCAAATGCAGTAAATAATGCACATATATAAAACATACACGAATAATAAACAATCAACAATTATACTTATTCCTACCTAAAATGCGTTCATTATTTCTCAGATAACGAATTACGTTAGTGTTATTTTACAGATTTTATGATTCATATGACTCATATGTAATTATTCTCTTGGGGTTAGTTCTTTGAAAAGAGGCAACAGAACAGTAGTGTAGTATATACTACTAAGATTAAGTAGACATAAAGCTTATCTTTGAGAGTGTTTATCCAATTCCGTCGTCGTGAGAAGACACTTTCTAGATGATTCGTCGAAGATCATAATCACTGTTACGCAGAGCACTGATAATTTCACTTCACTCCACTAAATCTCCACTCCCGTCATGTGTATGGTATTGTGGTAACCCGCTGATGTCGAGTGTCCGGAGTTCAAATAGTGAGGTGTTAATGTTGTCATTACACTGAATTGTTCTGAAAGTTTGCCATATTTGTGTACATGGTTAACTGTGCCGTCTATTTTGGGTGTATCGCGTACTGCGTGCTTAATTGTTTGGTATAGTTTATTCAACTAATTGTTCAACATGGTGATACGTTATGATGTGAGAATGTTTGAGGTGACACTCACTGTTCTACTTTAAATGTTAATTAGTATATTATTATGTGCGCGTCAGTTGAGATTTCAAGTCCCGTATGCACTCATAGTTTATATTTCCGCACAGAATTGTGTATAAGTGTGACTATACCGATGTCTTTGTTCACTTATGAATTTACAAATTAGTGAATCCGGTCGGTCGACATAATCAATCGTCTGTCTATCGTACGCACTAACTTCTGACTATTAATTGCGACTACCAACTGCTACTATTAACTACATACTCTTGACTACCGACTGACTGTTAACTGCGACTAACTGTTCGATTGAACGACTTGACTACTCGATTGAATACTTGACTATCCGATTGAAAATTACTGACTCTCGATTAACTACTTGACTGCCCGATTGAAAATTACTGACTCTCGATTAACTACTTGACTGCCCGATTGAAAATTACTGACTCTCGATTAACTACTTGACTGCCCGATTGAAAATTACTGACTCTCGATTAACTACTTGACTGCCCGATTGAAAATTACTGACTCTCGATTAACTACTTGACTGCCCGATTGAAAATTACTGACTCTCGATTAACTACTTGACTGCCCGATTGAAAATTACTGACTCTCGATTGACTACTTGACTGCCCGATGACTCTCGATTAACTACTTGACTGCCCGATTGAAAATTACTGACTCTCGATTAACTACTTGACTGCCCGATTGAAAATTACTGACTCTCGATTAACTACTTGACTGCCCGATTGAAAATTACTGACTCTCGATTAACTACTTGACTGCCTGCTCCGCGTCTTCGCCAAACAGTTTTATTGGAACATCTTACCCATAAGTCTAAGTTTCGATCTCTACGCCTTCTAGGGCTCTTGATTGGTCGTACAAATTCCTACCCTTCTGTAGGTCTCATCCTCTGTTTCACGATTCGTCGGCCGAACCCTTCCTACTCTTTCCACGAGCTCTCTTAGAAGATGCTTGATGCTGGTTGGTCGTCGTCATCCCCGGAGTGTTTCATGTGACGAGCGTAGCACAGATTCTAAGAAATTAGGACAATTTCATGGCCTTCTGTTATCCTTTGTTTAGACTTTCCCTAGGGTTCTGACTGAGCTTTTGTTAACAGACTCCAGGTCTTGGTTAATTGTCTAAGTTCCACGACGTTCGTTCCGCCGATTATCAACCCTTCGTTGTCTTCATTTCGGTGAAATTCTACTTTTCAGTCGTAAATTTCAGTAAACTGTCAAGAATGTGTTTTCACGCTGTGCAGGGTACACTGGCAGTATTCACTGAGTTACGTCTATTGTCTATCTCTCCGTTAAAATTGCTCTGTACTTCCTTTGTAACATAGTAAAGCCTTTCATAATTGAGCAGTTACACTTTGCTTCCACAGCAGGCGTTCCATCTCGATTCCGTGTAACTCGGCAGCTGGACGAAGTCTTTGTTTCAGATTGTTGGGTGCTGTAAATTTTGACAAACGGCTAGCTGTCAGTGACGCCTTGAAATACTCATTGTGTGCAGTGCTCAGACATTTTTTCTTTGTCTTCGCTCTGTCGTCGGGTTTGACGTGCCCTCGATTCGTCATTATTTACGACCTGGGCTTGTGTCCGTCGACTTGAGTGTGGGAACGTGTCACTTGATCGAGGAATTAAAATTTTTTTAAAATTTCGATCATTACATTGTCCCCAAATTGGATTGGATGTTGGACTTCGGGAGACATCTGATCCAATTTCTGCGCTCTGTCCCAGTCGTGGATGTCTGCTTCGGAATGGACATGGTTGACTGACATCTATCTCTCATAGGAAGCAATTAATTGTTATTCCCCATCTTAATGTTTTATATGGTCATATGAATTTATTGCCGCACATCTGAGTGAATGAACGCATTTTTACACTTTGTCTGTCCATATGCGGACTGTACAATACGATTTCGAGTAAATAATTGAATTTAAGACATGGACGTTTGTCCATTTGACAGTTTGTCTCGTTATTCTTTATACACAATGTATTAGATAAGCTGTAGATTAGCTACCCATTATATTAATCGATCTTATGTCGATGACCTATATAGCAATAAAATACTTTTAAACTTGTCATTACTGTCTCTAGAATACAGTTGATACTAACAAATATATACATATGGTCAATTCGTAACATGTTATAAATGATTACATTGGTAAAAGAAACATACATATTAATTAAATAGTTAAGGAATCAGCATACTTCGTGATGCATACTCTTAAAGTTATAAAACAATCGTCCATTTTGAATTATTATTTACATAAACAAATTATTCGAGTCTCTACATTTTAACAAGTTATTATTCATAATTATTAACGTCTTTGGTGTCCTGTGTCATAGTATTACACTGTCCTTCTGACACATGGTACATTTCACAAATCACTTTCTGTATATGTTGGTATTTATACGTCTAATTAACATAACGAATGACAATTATGTGCTGATCACAAACACAGTTAGCATTGAAATACAGACTAAACACAACAAGTAAAATGCATATCATTATTTGGTTAGCTGGACTGGCCGCGCGAGCAAATTACCTAAACTATGTCTTCTGCTGGTCGCCGGGAGTCGTCGCTACCACTCGTGTTATCTATACTTCCGTTCGCTGGCTCATGATACCTTTTAATGCACTTTGATTTGCCGTATGTTCTACAAGCTCATACGTGGCTTTGTTTTAATTTCATTCGTTAATCTTCTACTCTTCATTCATCAATATTCATCTTTAATTACTTTCTTTGGTTTATGTATTCCCATACAACCAATGTATTTAATGTATTTTATTCAGTACTATCTAATTTCATCATTACATTTTCAAACATTCTTAAAATCGTCTTCTTAATACGTTTTCATTTATTCATTCTTAATTTACATTTGTGATGACATACTTTTATGTCCCGTCACTATCGTGCTGTTACTAACGCACGCGTTTTTGTTTGTAAACATTAAGGTGTTTGACCTTGGGTTTTGTGTAACATATTTTTTCCAATGGCTGGTTGGCCGTCCCCGTTATTCCGCTACAATGTGCTGCACTTGCGCGCCTAAGATTTATGACCATTCTCCGTCTCGTTCTATGTGAGTGAGTGAGAGGTGTGTCCCACTTTCCTTTTTGTCGGTCTGCCTCAGGCCAGCACGCTTTAAACTGCCTCCCTTGGCTTAGACAACCCTTCGCAACCGTATTTCCATTGCTCACATATACAGTGCGTAGTTTTTGCCGCTTTTTCCAGTAGCTTTCACTAAGTAAACACGCGCCGTTCTGCTTTTGCCGCCGTTTCCAAGCCTGTATACAATTCCGTTGTTCGACAGTCAGTTTACTACTCGTGTGTTTACATAATAAAATTTTGTTTCTTAGGTTCCTAAGAGATCTTACCCCGAGTGCTTGGACTCTTCCTCCAGTACTATCACGATCCTTTACAACATTTTTAAGTCGTCTAGTAGAGATTTTTCTTCTCCTCTTCCTCATGACGTTTCTTGTCCATGATGAACATGCATACGGATCTTGTAGGTCCTTCCGTTTCATGTCATCCATGGCTTGTGTAAATTTGCTTTTAGCCTTATAACATGCGGTATTTGTTTCAACTTTAAACTTTCCCTTCATGCTTCTTATTGATGCAGCTCGACTACTTCGCCGATCTATGCTTATTTCACAAGCTGGATACTTCATCATAGAATTCACTGATGCCGTATCTATTCTCGCGTTTCTTAATTTGTACCTTTTATGCGTTCTACCTGGTGGTAGTAAAATTTTACTATCTTTATCCACGTCTGGATACTCCTCTTCCCACTTCCTCATATACAAAGGAACAAAGTCGTTTTTCTTCTTAATCCATTTGTTTCTTGAACTTACGTTAGCTCGAATAGTTGATAATTTCTTAGTAGCTGATACATCCGTAAAATCAACAGTGTTATCAGTGTCTTGTACTTTCCGTACGTCTTCGTAATTCTCATTCATCACTTCTTCTTGCTTCTTCTGGACTTCGTTTCCATCCACGTTCCAGGTATCCTTGTATTCACGTATTTCTGTGCGAAACAGCGTGAACTGCTCGTTCATAATTTGCGTAATTTCTTTTGCATAGCTATCTAAATTTTTGTTGAATTTGTCACACCCTTCATCGATTACTTCCTTAATTTCTTCTTTATGTTGATCGAATTTCTGATCGAATTTCTGATTCATCATCTTGAAGCTTTCATTATTCGTGCGCATGAAGTCCATCAACAATGAACGTAGCGATGCCTCTTCATGTGATTGCTGGGACTCTTGTGGTTGCTGTGACTCGTGTCCCCGCGCTCTGACCTCTGACGTCTCCTCCGTCATATTTGGTTCGACGACTGATGAGTTTTCTTCGTTGGTGTCGGGTGCGCCTAACTGGTTGTTAACGTCAAAGTCCATGCTATCAGAACTACCGCTAGCCATTTTCGCCTTGCTTCGCGTTATCATTTACCAGTCAAGCTAACCTTACACTTATTTAATAATGTCTTACGTACTATATTATTGTAATTAGTCTAAATACTACTGTCTGCTCTCTTTTGCCATGCGATGGGCGCCATCTATAGTTAGCATAAATGGGGTTTATTTATTATGCTAATCGTGATATAAATGATTTACATTTAGTAAATGGGACTAGTGGTATTTTATGTGAGTTTATCACTTTCTCATATGTATCTCGCCCTAAAGCTGGATGCCATTTACATTTAATGCCAAGCGTTGTGCAGCCATTTACATTTAGTGGTGTAAATATAATTTACATCTGTGGTAATTAATTGTGTAAACCATTTACATCTAGTGAATATTAATCTGTGCTAATTATCTGCGCGGATTAATTACTCAACAATTATGAATCATATTAATTAAAGATTTATGTAATACGTTAAAATTGATATATCTAAAATTATTTCTATTCGTCAGATTTGACTCAATACAGTGACTAATTAAATACGATTTTATGAGTCTATTAATCAGACGTTTCAATGGTCGAGTTTATTGTATCCATTGATGTTTAGCATAAGTTATGAGATTTTTAGTGTAATACTTAGAATGAAAATACATCAATAACAAAGGTGAAATTTCAATAATGAACGCATGAATACTGTAAATTAACTACTTATTTATTACACATCTTACTGAAGTAAGTAACTATATCCTGCAAATTACATACATATTAAAGCACATGATATAAATACAATTATTCAATTTATACGATGTTTCCTGAAACATAAACACATGGTACATTCAAATGCAGTAAATAATGCACATATATAAAACATACACGAATAATAAACAATCAACAATTATACTTATTCCTACCTAAAATGCGTTCATTATTTCTCAGATAACGAATTACGTTAGTGTTATTTTACAGATTTTATGATTCATATGACTCATATGTAATTATTCTCTTGGGGTTAGTTCTTTGAAAAGAGGCAACAGAACAGTAGTGTAGTATATACTACTAAGATTAAGTAGACATAAAGCTTATCTTTGAGAGTGTTTATCCAATTCCGTCGTCGTGAGAAGACACTTTCTAGATGATTCGTCGAAGATCATAATCACTGTTACGCAGAGCACTGATAATTTCACTTCACTCCACTAAATCTCCACTCCCGTCATGTGTATGGTATTGTGGTAACCCGCTGATGTCGAGTGTCCGGAGTTCAAATAGTGAGGTGTTAATGTTGTCATTACACTGAATTGTTCTGAAAGTTTGCCATATTTGTGTACATGGTTAACTGTGCCGTCTATTTTGGGTGTATCGCGTACTGCGTGCTTAATTGTTTGGTATAGTTTATTCAACTAATTGTTCAACATGGTGATACGTTATGATGTGAGAATGTTTGAGGTGACACTCACTGTTCTACTTTAAATGTTAATTAGTATATTATTATGTGCGCGTCAGTTGAGATTTCAAGTCCCGTACGCACTCATAGTTTATATTTCCGCACAGAATTGTGTATAAGTGTGACTATACCGATGTCTTTGTTCACTTATGAATTTACAAATTAGTGAATCCGGTCGGTCGACATAATCAATCGTCTGTCTATCGTACGCACTAACTTCTGACTATTAATTGCGACTACCAACTGCTACTATTAACTACATACTCTTGACTACCGACTGACTGTTAACTGCGACTAACTGTTCGATTGAACGACTTGACTACTCGATTGAATACTTGACTATCCGATTGAAAATTACTGACTCTCGATTAACTACTTGACTGCCCGATTGAAAATTACTGACTCTCGATTAACTACTTGACTGCCCGATTGAAAATTACTGACTCTCGATTAACTACTTGACTGCCCGATTGAAAATTACTGACTCTCGATTAACTACTTGACTGCCCGATTGAAAATTACTGACTCTCGATTAACTACTTGACTGCCCGATGACTCTCGATTAACTACTTGACTGCCCGATTGAAAATTACTGACTCTCGATTAACTACTTGACTGCCCGATTGAAAATTACTGACTCTCGATTAACTACTTGACTGCCCGATTGAAAATTACTGACTCTCGATTAACTACTTGACTGCCTGCTCCGCGTCTTCGCCAAACAGTTTTATTGGAACATCTTACCCATAAGTCTAAGTTTCGATCTCTACGCCTTCTAGGGCTCTTGATTGGTCGTACAAATTCCTACCCTTCTGTAGGTCTCATCCTCTGTTTCACGATTCGTCGGCCGAACCCTTCCTACTCTTTCCACGAGCTCTCTTAGAAGATGCTTGATGCTGGTTGGTCGTCGTCATCCCCGGAGTGTTTCATGTGACGAGCGTAGCACAGATTCTAAGAAATTAGGACAATTTCATGGCCTTCTGTTATCCTTTGTTTAGACTTTCCCTAGGGTTCTGACTGAGCTTTTGTTAACAGACTCCAGGTCTTGGTTAATTGTCTAAGTTCCACGACGTTCGTTCCGCCGATTATCAACCCTTCGTTGTCTTCATTTCGGTGAAATTCTACTTTTCAGTCGTAAATTTCAGTAAACTGTCAAGAATGTGTTTTCACGCTGTGCAGGGTACACTGGCAGTATTCACTGAGTTACGTCTATTGTCTATCTCTCCGTTAAAATTGCTCTGTACTTCCTTTGTAACATAGTAAAGCCTTTCATAATTGAGCAGTTACACTTTGCTTCCACAGCAGGCGTTCCATCTCGATTCCGTGTAACTCGGCAGCTGGACGAAGCCTTTGTTTCAGATTGTTGGGTGCTGTAAATTTTGACAAACGGCTAGCTGTCAGTGACGCCTTGAAATACTCATTGTGTGCAGTGCTCAGACATTTTTTCTTTGTCTTCGCTCTGTCGTCGGGTTTGACGTGCCCTCGATTCGTCATTATTTACGACCTGGGCTTGTGTCCGTCGACTTGAGTGTGGGAACGTGTCACTTGATCGAGGAATTAAAATTTTTTTAAAATTTCGATCATTACATATTTATATACATTAAATAATTATTTGGTATACATGAATACTTGGCAAGGAAGTACAAATCTAAATTTAAAACATTTGCCTCAAAATTAGTTAAAAGCAGATTGAGCGGAACAGTAAACTAGTAAAAACCAGTTTTAACATCGAACACAAAGCTGACGATTAGTGACCTTTTATTGATTCATCGAAAAGAACTTTCAAAGTAGTACTCTTACACAATGGAAGTAAGTACGCTTCTGTGCCTGTTGGATATTCAGTTTATTTCAAAAAAGAAAGAATGCTATAAAAATCATTACTTGATTCTTACTAAACGTTTCTATGCACACCATGGATGAACAATTTGTGGCGACTTAAAGCTAATTTCTATGTTACTCAGCCAACAGAGTGGATACACCAAATTCCCATGTTTTCTGTGTGAATGGGATAGCCGCGACAGAAAACAGCATTATATAAAGAAAAATGGCCGACAAGAAAAACATTACAGCCTGGAATCAAAAACATTTGAGGGAAAGTTTGGTTGATCCAGGAAAAGTTTTACTTCCATCGCTTCATCTAAAATTAGGCCTGACGAAACAATTTGTTTGTTCATTATCAAAAGAAGGGGAACGGCTTAAATATCTTTGCGACCAGTTCCCTGATTTATCTGAAGCAAAGTTGAAGGAGGGTATTTTTGTTAGCCCCGAAATCAGAAAAATTATGAAGGATGAAATTTTTGAGACGAAAATGGAATAAAATGACAAACAAGCGCCCAGACTACAAACATATTGTAGAAGATATTTTGGGAAAGGTTCGAGATTTTGGGATGTAAACTCAGCCTAAAAGGCCATTTCGTACATTCACATCTTGATTATTCCCTAAAATCTTGATGCAGTCAGCGAGGAGCAGGATGAAAGATTTCACCAAGATATAAAGAAAATGGAAAGGCGATATCAAGGAAGGTGGAATACCAACATGATAGCGGACTACTGGTGGAAGCTGAAAAGGGATGATCCTTGGCTTGCTGTCGACCTCTTTATCTTCTTCTGTTCTCGATGTTCAGGTTTTTATCCTCTACGTCCGTGTATCTTTCCCTAATCGCGGCACGTGTCCCGTCTAGTCGCACACACCTGACTGGATTAACATCGGTACGGGCTTTATTTGCCTGTTCCCCGCTGTTCTTGCGGTCACGCTTTTAGGATTACACCAGGATTATCGGGCGTCACTTTCCTCTGGACTACTGTAAGCTTCTCCACTGCTTGTCTGGTCATCCTCATTATTTCCGCAGCGCAAGTTGAAGACCGAGCGAATATACTGATTAAACAACTTCCTCATGGTGTTCTACTCTGGACTGTGTATTGCTCGATAATTCCCAATGGGAGCAATAGTTTCATATATTTAATTAACCGACAAGAAACAATAAGAAAACCGTGATTAGCAACTTAGCGAGTGCCACGAGGCTTACGAAAAATGTTTTTTCCATGTTACACGATAATTTATACAAATCCAATTAAAACTGTTTCGTGACTCGTGCGGCCACGTTTATCAGTCACAACCTTGCACAATCGTGAATTTATTATAATATATGTGTGCGTAGGGGGATTTTGTGGCCAGCAAACACAATGAACATCATCCATCCATTACGCTGATAAAACGCACGCAGGCCGTCAGCTGATTAATACGTTTTTACAGCACAATTGAAACAATTCGTGCGTCGTTCTAAACGCATTACGACGAATTGCCGCTCTAGAAACAGTCATGCCAACCACTGCCCGCCCGCTTGAATTTCAACGGTTTTTTCTCATCTTTTTGTAACGCGTTTCGTGTTTTTGTCGCTCAGCGGCCACACAACCCTGATGTTTTTGTTGGCATACGATTTTTTTGGCTTACAAGGGATAACATATTATACAGTATTGTAATTTAACACAAGAAATTTCTGTCTTACTTTTGTCATCTTCCTTTCAATGTCATTTGTTAATTATTGATTACCACCGCGCTTCAAAGAAATGCACACGCGTTAAAATCAAATTAAATTTATTTTCATATCCGTGTATTCTGCTGACGTCATCGGGCGGTGACACCTCCTATAATCTCCAGTAACTGAGGAAAGTTTTCGGTGTTTTACACGTGTATCAGTAAACAAAAACACGAGGAAAATAAATTCACAATCACTTAACATAACAGTGCAAGTAACTGGTGTTTGACAAAATTATTATTGACCAAGTCCCAAGCAGCGTTTGATCGCGATTTAAAAATTTTTGTTCCGAAGTATTTGGTACCCTTCACCGTAAATGTAATAAATACTTGGGGATTAATAAAAAGTAGTACTTAGTTACATTCCTACTGTTAATTTACTTATTTATTGAATATATATGTTACCGGCAAAGTACAAAATCAGGCATTTTATAGAATGCCTAGTAATTTCATACAATGCCTGAATCCAGCCGGCAAAGTATGAAATAAAACACATTTCATACGTTGGCTAGGCATTGTACAGAATGCCTAACGACTTCTAGGTAATGTACACAAAACAATGTGTGCGATACGGTTTCATGTTCTGAAAAGTGTGTAGAGTGCTGCAGAGATACGCATAGTACGTGTGGACATTTTTTTAACACTAGTGACAATAGTGGAGATAAGTGTCACGATGGCAAGAAGCTGTGTACTCTCTGCTTCTAAGTAAAAATTGCAACTGAAGAATGAAAAAGGTCAAAATCATTTCTATAACTTCAGGTAAAGAAGATGAAACCTGATTCTGGCAAAAAATGTCGTCCAGCTCCAGAGGGCGCGTCTGTTCGTGTTCTAATTCCTGAAGTAGACAAGAGGCGGGAAGATCTTCATATCCTAGGAATCGTCGTGAGTTTGACAGATGACAAATTTTTTAAACTGGGAACCACTAACGGATTGTTAAAGCAGCTGTACACAAGATCGCAGTTCACTGTATGCCTAAGACTACTAATGGGGGTTGAAGGTGTTCCTGAACAAGAAATCGCACTTCGTTCTGCTGCTACTGCCAGATCATCAGGATCCGGACAAGGGTTCGTAAAATGTGTGTGTAAGACTAAATGTCAAAAAAAAAAAAAAAATGTAATTGTGTAAAAAATGAAAGAAAGTGTACTTCAAAATGTCACAGCTCTCTGTCTTGTTGTAAGAAGTACAGTATATGCCGTATATTTAGAATTAGTAAACACCAATAATATCTAATGTATTTTTTTAACCAGATTGGTTAAAAAAAGTTCTTATACAGTATAATTTAAATAAAATAGTATCTGAACATAATTAAGTAGAGAACAGATCATCTCGAAATGTCATACAAAGTCCTCCTTTGTGTAAAATCAAACAATTGTGTGTGATTTTGTAATAAACTGTTTTAATTTTGAACGTAGTACGCTTATTTTACATTTTGCCTAAAGAATCACTGGCATTATATAGAATGGCTAGGCAATGTACAGAATACCTGGGGAAATATAAAAAACATTTGAAAAGTATTCTATTATATAGACTATTTTGCCAAAAAAACTCCACGCATTGTATGAAATGCCTGGATTACATACTTTGCCGGTAACATATATATATTTATGAATTTATATGTAAATGTATAAATATAAATACAAACGTACCAAAATTTCTAAACATTGTAACGTCACAGAACGTTCCATAAAAAGAAATCATTTATATAGTAAGTTAGCATAGGAGGAAAGTGAAGTGAACAGTATCGAACCCAAGTAGTCCCAAAAAATTGTGTAATTTTGTATAATAATTATTTCTATCAACTTGAAAAAACGACCAAACTATGACTAAGACAAAACCCCATATATATTATTAAAGTGAACAAGAGTGAAAAAACCATAAGACACTATAAGAGAGAGAAATAATGTCAGAATCCACCAGAATAAAGTCAATAATTATTAAGTTTTATAACTATGAATATAGTATTAAAAACTATTTTTTGTGAATAAATGGACATGATCCATCATTATATTATGTGATGTAAATAAAATAAATGTATTAAATGACTTAAATACATTATTAGAAAGAGCTTAAGTTAAAATAAAAATTGTATATTTGCAATGACAAAAAATATTAATGTGTTGGATTTGAGACCATACACCAAGATTTCATGAAAAAATTAATTATTATCAGATTTAAATAAAAACTATATGTAATTGTCAAGCAGGCAATAGTGAACAATTTATCTTAAACAAAGGAAGCTGTCAAATGAATAAAAAGCAGCCAAAATAGCCAAAAACAGTGTTAACTAAAAACATGTAATAGGCATCTAATATTGTATAATTTATGAATTTAATGTTGCCAAAATGCAACCAAACTGTATTAGAAAGCTGTAATATGATATGAAGCAACTATACTAATATACCTGACCAACTTTAACATTGTAATAGTCAAGTCAGCAAAATATTTACTTATACCATGTATGGCTGAAGCCAATTATCAAGTACAAAAATAATCATATCTGGCTAAAATACTTACATAATACTAACAAAAATGAGATAGAAAGGTACAATACATCAGAATACCTTAATAAGAAATAAACTCAGTTGAAAGTAAAGTCAATTCTAAAAGAATTTAACTAATTAGAGTGAGATTTGTCACACCATAGAAAATGACATCTCAAGACCAATCAATGATGCTATGTCATCTTGTGATAAATATAATATATGTACCAAGTAACCAGGTATCACAAAAGATAGACAAAATAATAAACTCTGTGTGTATAGTGGTGAAATAATACATATATTAAGGAAAAAGACTAATCATTGTATTAGAAAACTGACAAGAATATAGGCCATGAGCAGAGGCCATATAAAATTGTATTTATTTGTGTTTTATTGATGTTAAAATTTGTTTATTTTGTTGTAGGAGAGTAGTAGTAGTAGATGTCCAGCTTGTGAAGGGAACTTTATAACTCCACAACAATTTTTATTATAAATATTGAGTTTTTAATGACTACAACTCAAGGTGAGGGTTGTAAATTGTAATGTTTTTTAGACTTAAGTTAATTAGATACCAATCATATTTAGTATCGCTAGATTCAGTAAAAAACAAGGAATCTAAATACATTAATGGCATACAAATTGTAAGTACTAATGTGAAACTGTTTGATAAATACCAGTGTAAATTTTGAAATATCCATTGTATGAAGAATAAGAAATTCGTTCTAAAAGCTTCTACGGAAGTGAAAATTGTTCTATGACATTCCATTTCGTTTATTCTCGAACAATCTAGAAAGAATTTTTACACAAATATACCGGAAGTCGACGAAAACAGTCATCCCGATTTAGTATAAAAGCGAGACAAAATTTGACCAAAAAACACTTGAAGATTGAACTCCAGAACTGATGCATCTCACACAACACTGATCAACGCAGCTAAGGCGAAACCGAGAGGCGAAAAATCGACAAGACACGGCAGGAAGGCTTTTCCCGTACATAGACATAACCGACTGACTTAACCTCAACGAGAGTATACGCCAAAAAATATCGCTGAAATAGAGCAGCGATACGGCAAATTTTAATAGAAAGCACGCAGCCAGAACGTCGACGGCCCAGGAGGGTACCAACATTTAAATAGAGAACGAATTCTGCTGTGTTCGCATTGACTGACTAACGTGACAAATAATTCCCCCGAACGTAAACAAACAATACATCTAAGCCTTCCTCAAAACTGCATGGGAGTCAGCGCTGCGGTGGCAGATTTCTGAATCAACGCTAAACAGATGATTCGTAGTGGCGGCGTTTGAACGAGATTTTACTGCCAAACGTTTTGACAAAAAGTGCGGAAAAAGTACCGATCGCAAAAATTGACTTTAAATAGATTCAGTGTACACCCGAAGAGGCGAGATCGAGAAACTACCCGAAGGAAGTGTCCAGTGAGAGAATAAACGACCATTGGAACGTGAGTTACCAAAATTAAAATCATTTGTTACCTGGTTACATTTATCACACAGTTGTACTTTACACGCCACACATACACCTTCAAATCACTTAGTTTTTTTTCTTGTAAGGCATCTAATTGATATGTCTTGGTAGTTCAAAGGAGTCACGTCCTGAGATTAAAGTTTTTTCACATATTAAACTCATGCTTGTCAACTGAGTCAGAATCTGAAATACTAGCCGATACTTGATTGGACATATAAAAAATTGTCAATAATAATAACTTGTACAATTTTTTCTCTGCAATTTTATAATTTTTATGAATGATAGTCCTTCAGACGATTTGTTTGTTGTTTTTAAAGAACCATTAAACTTAACTGATTTTTCAAAGCTAAACTGACTTGTTTAAATTTTTTCGTAGATTTAAAAATTTTATCAATCACATTTAATTTTTCTTGGAACAAACGTTTCCAAGTGGCGCCCACAAAAAGCATAGTTTTAAGTTGTGTTACAGGACTACATCACTGCAGAGGATCCAGTCAACAGGGTAAGTAACAAAAGTGCGCGGAGGTAACGCCCGACACATATAACAACACTTTTACAATTACACACACCCATTTCTATTCGTTATAACATGCACTAAATGTAAACAAATAAAATGTTTTTATTAATTTATTTGGTGCTCAAGTATATCTTTTCAACAGATTCTTTCAAATTAAAAAAAAATTTAACACTGAATAGACCTGCCAGACAAGTTAGTAAATTTAAATACTCGGTATCTGACACTAATGATAGTAATTGTCACTAATTGAATAAATAGTAACTATAATTATTTCATATTTACGTGTGTGTGTGTGTGTGTGTGTGTGTGTGTGTGTGTGTGTGTGTGTTATACAAAATTATTACTTCTGCAAGTAGAATGTTCTTATTTGTATCGTGTTATTTCATTTAGAAACCTCTCATCAGAGGTTCTACCTATGTAGGTACGTCTAAGTATGTAGGGAATAATGGACACGTTTTTAAGACCTTAACTGTATTTTCGAAATGGTAACAAACACTAAATTGAAAAATACGAAAAATGTATTAAATATAGGACGAAAAATCAGTACAACAGGGACATTCTATAAGATTCCAAAAAAAAAGTTTAATATAGAAACTTTTTTAAGTTGCTCTGTAAAAAAAATTAAATTAATGCTCTATAAATATTGTAAACCAGTTGGCTATACCGTGGGCTCAACATCCGGAGACAGTAGGAAACGTTTGGAGACTGCCTACATGCCAAGAGTATTTTTACCGATTATTCCCACTTTGCCATTTATTTGTCTGTATAGTTAAAATAAATGCGAAAGACCATACGCGTAACGTGTTTAATCTGAAGCTGAAATTTAGACTCTGGTGCAGACGTCTCTGACGCAAAATCAAGTTAGATTCTGAACGGTTCTGGCGGAGAAAAAAAACGACATATCCGACAAACGGTCACGGCATTTGGAATCTAGCAAGTCGAGACGTATAATCGAATTAGCCGTCTCGCGATCTAAATTACATATGTAAAATAATGCTGTTAAATATACCTTGTGTATACAAGGCTTCGCGTTGATGTAGGTCAAGCGACGTTACACCTGACTGAACACCACACATACACACCCGCCTCTGGCTACCTGTCCCCTTACAAAATAATCACACTGTATTCCCGGCTCTCGTTTCGCACACTGATCTGTTTATATAATTTTTATACCTGCCAACTAAAAACTCCGCTCTACGGTACGAAATACACACAAATCTTGTCAGGAAAAACGACAGACAAAACTAATGACAGTAATAATAACAGACGTTTTGTACAATGAAAATGGTGAGGGAGAATCAGGGTATCAACTTCGTCCTGTTCATTTGCTAAACCAGGGGTCTCCAAAGTTTTTCACTTGAGGGCCGAATTGAAAAATTTTGGAAGCCAGACCCCCCTCCCACACATACATATTGTAAACTTATTTTAAGTTTACGAAGTAATCAAGTCAATAAAATAGGTATTTAAATAAAAATTAAGCAGACTTATCCAAAGAAAACAAATTCATTTTCTGTCTATTTCTATGTCACGCTCTTTTTAGGTAGTCGCTATTTACTAGTGGCTACTACAGCAACTCGTGGAACAGTTAGCAGACCACGCCGACGCTTCGTAACGTATTTTTGGTTTCGCAGTACCTTTCAGTATTGACGGTTCACCCGCGAGCCAGATAATAATCAACCAGAATATTGCCTTTTCCGACCCCCCAATAAAAACCGGTGATTTGGATTATCTTAGATGAAGGCGTAACTTTGCACATTTCAGATTTGATCCGACACCGTGAGACTGTCATTTAGTCCCGGGTGTATAGCAGGATGCCCCATCTCAATGCCCGTTACTATACGATACAAGAAGTTTTCCCCTTCGGTTCGGTAGCACAGTTAAAGAACAGCAGGATTTTCTTTTTACTTAACCATCGCCAATGACTATAAAAATTAACCTAGCGACGCTACAACAATCAAATTCGATACACGCTGGCGGATCAGCTGTGACGAACAGCCGACCTTGTGAGTTGTCGGAGCTTCAGACTTTCCCGGTCGTTGTGCACTAGTAATTCTTACTTTAAAATGTCTCTCTTAGCAGCAGTACTTGTTTATCCTTTGACTTTTACCCCAAAGAGCTTGCCTTCTATTCTCCCAACCCAACACTGCCTCGCCTCCATAACCACAAGCACGTTATTTTCAAAGTGGCTTGGAAAAGTTTTTAAATTGCAGAATAGGATTTAAAAGGGTATTGCAGCCTTTCCTACTCAATCGCTACTCTCTCCTCCAACTTGGCGGATACCGGACACAGCCTAATTTTATCCGTCACTACAAGCGCTAGTCAGATATCAGTTAATGTAATAAAAAGTACATCATTTCAGGCGGTTTGTTCAAATTAGGTAGACACATACTTCTTTTAAGAAATCGACAGTTCGGACCGCCTTTTTGCAACAATCGTGTACGAGAATGGTGTTGACAAATGATGACGAATACTTTTTCTCTTAGCTGGTAAACGTTCCTGCGTATCGAACCATAGTCCAGACGCCGACGGGCAGCAATCGACTGAAAATAAAAACGTCGCCTACTGAATATAACTTGTACAGAGGACTTCGAAAGATCTGCGTTTTTAATACATGGGCCATTTCGATAGTTCAATAGCCCCGACTTTTAGCCAACCAATCATCCGACCGTGAAAAGCTTGAACGATTATGGAGGGTACCAACATTTAAATAGAGAACGAATTCTGCTGTGTTCGCATTGACTGACTAACGTGACAAATAATTCCCCCGAACGTAAACAAACAATACATCTAAGCCTTCCTCAAAACTGCATGGGAGTCAGCGCTGCGGTGGCAGATTTCTGAATCAACGCTAAACAGATGATTCGTAGTGGCGGCGTTTGAACGAGATTTTACTGCCAAACGTTTTGACAAAAAGTGCGGAAAAAGTAACGATCGCAAAAATTGACTTTAAATAGATTCAGTGTACACCCGAAGAGGCGAGATCGAGAAACTACCCGAAGGAAGTGTCCAGTGAGAGAATAAACGACCATTGGAACGTGAGTTACCAAAATTAAAATCATTTGTTACCTGGTTACATTTATCACACAGTTGTACTTTACACGCCACACATACACCTTCAAATCACTTAGTTTTTTTTCTTGTAAGGCATCTAATTGATATGTCTTGGTAGTTCAAAGGAGTCACGTCCTGAGATTAAAGTTTTTTCACATATTAAACTCATGCTTGTCAACTGAGTCAGAATCTGAAATACTAGCCGATACTTGATTGGACATATAAAAAATTGTCAATAATAATAACTTGTACAATTTTTTCTCTGCAATTTTATAATTTTTATGAATGATAGTCCTTCAGACGATTTGTTTGTTGTTTTTAAAGAACCATTAAACTTAACTGATTTTTCAAAGCTAAACTGACTTGTTTAAATTTTTTCGTAGATTTAAAAATTTTATCAATCACATTTAATTTTTCTTGGAACAAACGTTTCCAAGTGGCGCCCACAAAAAGCATAGTTTTAAGTTGTGTTACAGGACTACATCACTGCAGAGGATCCAGTCAACAGGGTAAGTAACAAAAATGCGCGGAGGTAACGCCCGACACATATAACAACACTTTTACAATTACACACACCCATTTCTATTCGTTATAAATTGGCAGCCCAACTAGTGAGGCTTGAAAAAGACGGAACAAGCCCGGCAACTACCAACATATTAAAATGCCGCAACCAAAGGGAAAAAAGGTGAAGAAGACTGTGGAACCCGAGTTTAAGTGTGGAAGACGGAGAGGCAGTACAAATGGAGGAAACGGAATTAGAACCGCCCACACTAGAAGTGGAAAGACCGGTACAAACGGCAGATGAAATAGAGGAACAAACGGGAGAAGAACCCATACAAATGGTAGAACAAACAGACAAACCCGAACCAGACAAAATAACAGGGAGTGTTGACGCAAATATATTAATGATGATGCTCCAAAAAATGGAAGAAACAAACAAAAATACTAATGAAAAGATGTTCCAAACGCTGAGAAAAGAGAGACAGGAAGATAACGAGGAAACTAAAAGAAATAATGAGCAAATGTTCCAAAGAATGGAAGAAAATATGAACAGGAATAAGGAGAAATTAGATAAAAGCATAGAATCTTTAAAGGAGGGTATGAACAAAAATATAGAATCCCTGAATAAAAACAGACAGGAAGATAAGGAGGAAATAAAAGGAAGCATAGAGTCCCTGAAAAAAGAAATTAGCATAAAATACGAAATAGTAAACAAAAGGATCGATGATAATAAAATCGATAGTGACAGGAAGGTCGAGAATATGGAGAAACAGTTGGAAAGGTTACGGGAGGGAAACAATACACGTTTCGAAAGTATAGAGGAGCAAACAGTAGAGACCAAACAAGATGTTAGAAATCTCGAAAACAAGGTAAGGCAGAACCAAGACGCCATCATGCAGGAGGTGGGAGAAGTCCAGCACATCGCTAACAGGCTGGACGAACAAATAAAATCTAACAAAAATAGTATACTGGAAATAGACCAGAGAGAGAAAAACCTGCAGGAGAGATTAGAGGCGCTGAGAGACACACCAATACTAAACACTCATACGTGTCATGGTGAAAACAGGGAAGTAATCAACTTCCAGGACTACCGACGAAACCCAATGGAATTTTTGGAAAGAATGGAGGAGGTTATTGGGAGAAGTAGAGAAACAAGGTGGGACAGGATAAGAGAGATGCTTGACGAGACGTTTAAAAATACTAAGGATAACTGGTGGATAGCGGTACGACCCGAAATAACGAATTTGGCAGAGTTTAAACGCCAGTTTAAGGAAAAGTATTGGTCAGAGACCGCACAAAACAGGGTAAGAATGGACATTTTCTATGGCAAATACGACGCGTCCTATGGACAGTCCCCGACGTCTTATTTCCTGGGAAAGGTATGTTTAGCACGGAAGTTGATACCGCCGATCCCAGAAGAATGTTTGGTAAGGCAGTTAGCTGGACATTACAGCTATGGGATCAAGGATGCCCAATTATACCAACAAATTAGCAAAATAGCCGATCTGGCCAAATTATTGGAAAATTGCGAATCCACAGGAAGGTTCCAGGATTACCAACCCCCCAATCGTAAGGTGGAGTACAACAACAATAATAACGGACCAAACCGGAATGGAGGTGGGAACGGTAATAATCTAAGCACCAATAATCAGAATAATAATATCCCACCAAATGGCCGAAATGATAACACTCAGGGCCCAATTAACCGCAACTATCCGGGACCAAACAGAGGTAATTACACCGGGAATAACTACGGTAGGAACTTCCACCAGGGAAACGGTTATCGCGGGAATAATTATAGAGGAAGTAATTATGGTCAACGTAATGGTTATCGCAACGGGGGAAACCAAGGAGGAAGCGATAGGAGAAACCAAAATGAGTACAGGCCCCAGGTAAATTATACAATGGCCAATAACCGACGACCATATCCACCTAATGTACCCACGTACATGTTTTACCCACAACAGGCGCCAGCTAGCCAGGGTAACACGGCGAATACCCAACCTATTAACGGTAATCCCGAGGTCAGGCAGGAAACACAGACGGGTCAGCAACCCAATGTTCCGGGAGACCGGGCCAATGAGACAATGACTCATTTAAACTAAACGCGGCAGTGAAAAAAGAAAACCGCCCTTCACTGAACCAATATTATGGGGTGACAAACGACGAACATAGACAGGACAAAGACGGGACTATATTAAGAATAAATAATTACCTTAAGGATATTAGAGAGGAGTTATTAGAAGAAGGTGACGATATCATTAAAAATAGCAACCAAGGGAACAATAGTATCGTGCAGATTAAAGCATATATCAATGGCATAGAAGCGATACTACTCATTGACACGGGGTCAAATGTGTCACTTATTGATAGCATTGAGTTAGAGCGGATTAAACAAAATAGTGATTTACCAATACCCACTCTACCGATAAATAATATTGTTTTAGTCGGAGCAACGGGGAGGCAAAATAAATCAATAAAGAAACAGGTGTCATTAGAGATGACTAGTAATGGGGTAACAATACCAATAGGGTTATTAGTGGCGAGTAACTTACCCATGAGTATACTAATAGGGTGCGATATACTTAGGCCATACAATGCTGTGATAGATTTGGAAAGTAAGGTGATAACTTTTAAGACTAACAAGGGGATTTGGACCAATAATTTGATCGATATCCAAGGAAGTGGTACAGACAATACACCTTATCAAGCGATAGTGAACCATTATTATTGTACCGATCGTCCAATCAATATGCCATTATATCAGGAGGAAAACCCAGAGTTGTGGTTAGAAAAATTAGAAGAAATACGGGATTTCCAAAGGACGAAAGCAAGGGGTCTGGTCAGCGAAAAACAGGCGGAACAATTGGTCGAGGTATACAATCATTATAAACACATATTCTCGAACGCTCCAGGCAAAGCCAGAGATTATCAGTGCACCATAAAATTCAAAACTCCGGTGGAATTTAATAGGAAATCGTACCCGATCGCATACTCGCTAAAGAATAAAGTCAGGGAAGAATTGAACAGGATGATAGAGGACGACATAATCGAGTATAGTCATTCGCCCTTTACCAGCCCAATCATAGCGGTGCCAAAAAAGAACGGAAAGGTACGTATATGTCTCGATGCTAGGGAGATTAACAAAATGATTGTTAACGACCGCACATCACCTGGGGAGATAGAGGAGATATTAAAAAAGTTCCACGGAATCAGATATATAAGCTCATGGGATACGGTATGCGGATACTGGCAAATAGAACTCCACCCTGATAGTAGGAAATATATGGCATTCATATTCGAGGGCAGAAACTATCAGTTTAAGCGGTTACCTTTTGGCTTAATAAATTCTGTGGCGGTGTTTGTAAAGATAATGGACAGAATATTGGGGCAGGAAGTACTGAAGTTTACGACAGTGTACGTCGACGACCTACTGGTGACTTCAGCGAATTGGGACGACCATTGTAATAGGGTTGAACAGGTGCTACAGAAATTATCGGAGAATAATATCACCCTCAAATTAGACAAGTCCCAATTCATAGCAAATGAGGTGAAATTTTTAGGATTTAATTTAACAGAACAAGGGATTACTCCATCCAAGGAAAAGGCAGAGGCCATACAGAAGTTCCCCACCCCAAAGAATAGGAAACAGCTGCAGTCATTTTTAGGAATCTGCAACTATTACAGAAAGTTTCGGTCCAATTACTCAGAACTAACTGCCAGGTTCCAAAAGCAGTTATCAGCTAAAGACAAATGGACTTGGGGACCAGAGCAAGATGGAGTGCTCAATATCATAAAGGAAAAGTTTTTAGAAACAGTAATGTTGCATCATCCCGACTTTACAAAACCATTTTTTCTAAACTGCGATGCCAGTAACGTGAGTTTAGGTGCAGCCCTCTATCAGGAAGATCAGGACGGTAACCATTTAGTAATTAGCTTTGCTAGCCGCGTGCTGAACAGTTGCGAACGAAACTACAATACTACCGAAAAAGAACTGTTGAGTGTAGTTTTCGCATGCGGTAAATTCAGGACATATATATTAGGGTACCCCATAACAGTTAGAAGCGACCACAAATCTATATCATTTTTAAAGCATTGTAAACTGAACCATGGAAGGCTGACTAGATGGGTTTTGGCCTTGCAAGAGTACAATATCACATGGGAATATATACCCGGCAAACAGAACGTAGCCGCCGACGTCTTATCTCGCGTCAATATACCAGACCAAACCTTTGACGGCGAAAAGGAACAATTAGCCAAGGTTTATCACATTATTAAGAGCAGGGAGGATTTAAAAGATATTTTGCACGAAATAAAGTCACAACAAGAGGCCGATCCGAAATTAGGAGATATTAGAAAAAGGGTACAGGAAGGCGATGAGGTCATAAACAGATTTTATTGTATACACGATGACACTTTATTTATTAGAAATACCCCGCAACAAGAGAATTGGAAATTAGTGATTCCACCAGCGATAGAGAGACCGCTAATAATCGACTATCACGAGAGGTACGGACATATGGGTGCCCTTAAAGTAAGGAAGGCATTGGAAGAGCAAACATACATCAAGGGGATGAATAAGAAGGTGCAACTGGCGATACGATCGTGCGATATTTGTCAAAAAGTAAAGTGTGATAACGAAAGGAAGGAAGGGGTCATGATACCCATATTATCTACCGAAAAATTGGAAAAGGTATTTCTCGATATCTGCGGACCCTTTCCACGCAGCGGTGGGAGACACCGATATAAATTTATCGTAATCATTTTCGACCACTTTAGCAAGTATACAAAGCTATACCCAATAACTAGGGCAACGACCAGGAAAATAATAGACATAATAATCAAACGTTATATAATGGAAGTGGGCCGACCGTATTCTATAATTACGGACCACGGTACTCAGTTTAGGGGAAAACTTTGGAAGGAAAGCTTGGGAGAACACGGAATAAAAACGTACAAGACGTCCGTATATCACCCGAATAGTAACCCAGCCGAGAGAGTGTTAAGGGAGGTAGGACGGTTGCTAAGAACATACTGCCATAACGAGCAGAAAAGATGGCATGAATATGTAGCCTCTACCGAGGATTTTCTCAATTTCTCGCATCACAATACCATCGAGATGTCGCCATATACGGTTATGTTCGAAAGACCCCCACCGCGAGAGATAAAAGAAATTATTAATTTTCCCGACGAGCCCGCATACCAATTTGAAGGGGCAAAATTTTATAATAAGGTGTTGGAAAAAACGGAACAGCAGCGGAAAAAATATATCAAATCACAGCCTAAGGCAATTAAATATGAGGTAGGTGAAAAGGTGTTAGTTAAAAATAGAGAATTGCCCAGTGCTATACAAGGCATAACGAGGAAATTGCTACTCTTATATACAGGGCCTTTCACGATAACCAGAGACAATAAAAACAATACCTACGAGGTAACTGACACAATCAGGAACAAGGTGAAAGGAACGGATAACCAGACTTCATTAAAAAAGTACCATGATTAAAAAATCGTAAGTCGAATACTCAATCAGTGACCAAGTACCATGACCAAAGACCCAAGTCAGATACAGTATCATAGAGAAGGTACCTTGACTAAACATGTCAACGTGAATTTTTTTTAACTTAGCCATAATTAGAAAGGAGGTAGAGATTTTTAAATAAATATAAATATTATTGTCTAAAGATTATTATTAATAAATATTGCGAGATGGACACCTTACACCAAAGGCATAAAGATATATATATATATAAAATATAGATTTATTTCCAATAGCCATGTCAACGTATATTTACCAGCTTACCCATACTTAGAGAAGGAGAGAGATACAGTTATACAGTTATTAATAAATATTACTAGATGGACACTTAGTAAAGGAGAAAAGAGGGAGAAATACTGTCATATATTTGATAATAAATGGAAATGATAAAGGATAAAAAAAAAAGGGAAAACAGTGTGTTATATAAGGAGATAATGATGAATATGAATATAGCTATTAACATTGAATGATTTTAAACGATAATTTTAACCTGCGGAGAACGATATATTAATATAATTGTGAATTAATCAGAAGAGTTTAAGAAAGGGAATTTATGTGTAGGAGCCTATGATCTTTGAATATTGCATTTTTTTTTTTTTTTATTATTTGTTGCAAAGGTGCAATTATTATTTTCTGAACAGGGATGTGTTGCCTCTGATTTCAGTAGTTATAGATAGGAAGGGACAGAGAATGTATGCCATAGCGAGCCACTCTGACTCCCAACCCTCTATGTAAGTTAGGGAATTGATAGGGATTTATATCAAAGATTAATTATAAAACATCAAGGTAAAAAGGAAAGGAATAGGTGATACGACAAAGAACAAACTAGGAATATTGAGTTGGATTAATATATTAAAGGAGTAGTACAGGAATTTAATTATAAGATAAAAGAATGAAATATAAAGAAGCTAGTAATAAAGGGTTATTATAGAGATGATAATTTCATCAAAACCAAAGATATGTTTTTCAAAAATTATCAACTTTAACGGTGAGGCATATGTAACGTCACAGAACGTTCCATAAAAAGAAATCATTTATATAGTAAGTTAGCATAGGAGGAAAGTGAAGTGAACAGTATCGAACCCAAGTAGTCCCAAAAAATTGTGTAATTTTGTATAATAATTATTTCTATCAACTTGAAAAAACGACCAAACTATGACTAAGACAAAACCCCATATATATTATTAAAGTGAACAAGAGTGAAAAAACCATAAGACACTATAAGAGAGAGAAATAATGTCAGAATCCACCAGAATAAAGTCAATAATTATTAAGTTTTATAACTATGAATATAGTATTAAAAACTATTTTTTGTGAATAAATGGACATGATCCATCATTATATTATGTGATGTAAATAAAATAAATGTATTAAATGACTTAAATACATTATTAGAAAGAGTTTAAGTTAAAATAAAAATTGTATATTTGCAATGACAAAAAATATTAATGTGTTGGATTTGAGACCATACACCAAGATTTCATGAAAAAATTAATTATTATCAGATTTAAATAAAAACTATATGTAATTGTCAAGCAGGCAATAGTGAACAATTTATCTTAAATAAAGGAAGCTGTCAAATGAATAAAAAGCAGCCAAAATAGCCAAAAACAGTGTTAACTAAAAACATGTAATAGGCATCTAATATTGTATAATTTATGAATTTAATGTTGCCAAAATGCAACCAAACTGTATTAGAAAGCTGTAATATGATATGAAGCAACTATACTAATATACCTGACCAACTTTAACATTGTAATAGTCAAGTCAGCAAAATATTTACTTATACCATGTATGGCTGAAGCCAATTATCAAGTACAAAAATAATCATATCTGGCTAAAATACTTACATAATACTAACAAAAATGAGATAGAAAGGTACAATACATCAGAATACCTTAATAAGAAATAAACTCAGTTGAAAGTAAAGTCAATTCTAAAAGAATTTAACTAATTAGAGTGAGATTTGTCACACCATAGAAAATGACATCTCAAGACCAATCAATGATGCTATGTCATCTTGTGATAAATATAATATATGTACCAAGTAACCAGGTATCACAAAAGATAGACAAAATAATAAACTCTGTGTGTATAGTGGTGAAATAATACATATATTAAGGAAAAAGACTAATCATTGTATTAGAAAACTGACAAGAATATAGGCCATGAGCAGAGGCCATATAAAATTGTATTTATTTGTGTTTTATTGATGTTAAAATTTGTTTATTTTGTTGTAGGAGAGTAGTAGTAGTAGATGTCCAGCTTGTGAAGGGAACTTTATAACTCCACAACAATTTTTATTATAAATATTGAGTTTTTAATGACTACAACTCAAGGTGAGGGTTGTAAATTGTAATGTTTTTTAGACTTAAGTTAATTAGATACCAATCATATTTAGTATCGCTAGATTCAGTAAAAAACAAGGAATCTAAATACATTAATGGCATACAAATTGTAAGTACTAATGTGAAACTGTTTGATAAATACCAGTGTAAATTTTGAAATATCCATTGTATGAAGAATAAGAAATTCGTTCTAAAAGCTTCTACGGAAGTGAAAATTGTTCTATGACATTCCATTTCGTTTATTCTCGAACAATCTAGAAAGAATTTTTACACAAATATACCGGAAGTCGACGAAAACAGTCATCCCGATTTAGTATAAAAGCGAGACAAAATTTGACCAAAAAACACTTGAAGATTGAACTCCAGAACTGATGCATCTCACACAACACTGATCAACGCAGCTAAGGCGAAACCGAGAGGCGAAAAATCGACAAGACACGGCAGGAAGGCTTTTCCCGTACATAGACATAACCGACTGACTTAACCTCAACGAGAGTATACGCCAAAAAATATCGCTGAAATAGAGCAGCGATACGGCAAATTTTAATAGAAAGCACGCAGCCAGAACGTCGACGGCCCAGGAGGGTACCAACATTTAAATAGAGAACGAATTCTGCTGTGTTCGCATTGACTGACTAACGTGACAAATAATTCCCCCGAACGTAAACAAACAATACATCTAAGCCTTCCTCAAAACTGCATGGGAGTCAGCGCTGCGGTGGCAGATTTCTGAATCAACGCTAAACAGATGATTCGTAGTGGCGGCGTTTGAACGAGATTTTACTGCCAAACGTTTTGACAAAAAGTGCGGAAAAAGTAACGATCGCAAAAATTGACTTTAAATAGATTCAGTGTACACCCGAAGAGGCGAGATCGAGAAACTACCCGAAGGAAGTGTCCAGTGAGAGAATAAACGACCATTGGAACGTGAGTTACCAAAATTAAAATCATTTGTTACCTGGTTACATTTATCACACAGTTGTACTTTACACGCCACACATACACCTTCAAATCACTTAGTTTTTTTTCTTGTAAGGCATCTAATTGATATGTCTTGGTAGTTCAAAGGAGTCACGTCCTGAGATTAAAGTTTTTTCACATATTAAACTCATGCTTGTCAACTGAGTCAGAATCTGAAATACTAGCCGATACTTGATTGGACATATAAAAAATTGTCAATAATAATAACTTGTAAAATTTTTTCTCTGCAATTTTATAATTTTTATGAATGATAGTCCTTCAGACGATTTGTTTGTTGTTTTTAAAGAACCATTAAACTTAACTGATTTTTCAAAGCTAAACTGACTTGTTTAAATTTTTTCGTAGATTTAAAAATTTTATCAATCACATTTAATTTTTCTTGGAACAAACGTTTCCAAGTGGCGCCCACAAAAAGCATAGTTTTAAGTTGTGTTACAGGACTACATCACTGCAGAGGATCCAGTCAACAGGGTAAGTAACAAAAGTGCGCGGAGGCAACGCCCGACACATATAACAACACTTTTACAATTACACACACCCATTTCTATTCGTTATAACATGTACTAAATGTAAACAAATAAAATGTTTTTATTAATTTATTTGGTGCTCAAGTATATCTTTTCAACAGATTCTTTCAAATTAAAAAAAAATTTAACACTGAATAGACCTGCCAGACAAGTTAGTAAATTTAAATACTCGGTATCTGACACTAATGATAGTAATTGTCACTAATTGAATAAATAGTAACTATAATTATTTCATATTTACGTGTGTGTGTGTGTGTGTGTGTATGTGTGTGTGTGTATGTGTGTGTTATACAAAATTATTACTTCTGCAAGTAGAATGTTCTTATTTGTATCGTGTTATTTCATTTAGAAACCTCTCATCAGAGGTTCTACCTATGTAGGTACGTCTAAGTATGTAGGGAATAATGGACACGTTTTTAAGACCTTAACTGTATTTTCGAAATGGTAACAAACACTAAATTGAAAAATACGAAAAATGTATTAAATATAGGACGAAAAATCAGTACAACAGGGACATTCTATAAGATTCCAAAAAAAAAGTTTAATATAGAAACTTTTTTAAGTTGCTCTGGAAAAAAAATTAAATTAATGCTCTATAAATATTGTAAACCAGTTGGCTATACCGTGGGCTCAACATCCGGAGACAGTAGGAAACGTTTGGAGACTGCCTACATGCCAAGAGTATTTTTACCGATTATTCCCACTTTGCCATTTATTTGTCTGTATAGTTAAAATAAATTCGAAAGACCATACGCGTAACGTGTTTAATCTGAAGCTGAAATTTAGACTCTGGTGCAGACGTCTCTGACGCAAAATCAAGTTAGATTCTGAACGGTTCTGGCGGAGAAAAAAAACGACATATCCGACAAACGGTCACGGCATTTGGAATCTAGCAAGTCGAGACGTATAATCGAATTAGCCGTCTCGCGATCTAAATTACATATGTAAAATAATGCTGTTAAATATACCTTGTGTATACAAGGCTTCGCGTTGATGTAGGTCAAGCGACGTTACACCTGACTGAACACCACACATACACACCCGCCTCTGGCTACCTGTCCCCTTACAAAATAATCACACTGTATTCCCGGCTCTCGTTTCGCACACTGATCTGTTTATATAATTTTTATACCTGCCAACTAAAAACTCCGCTCTACGGTACGAAATACACACAAATCTTGTCAGGAAAAACGACAGACAAAACTAATGACAGTAATAATAACAGACGTTTTGTACAATGAAAATGGTGAGGGAGAATCAGGGTATCAACTTCGTCCTGTTCATTTGCTAAACCAGGGGTCTCCAAAGTTTTTCACTTGAGGGCCGAATTGAAAAATTTTGGAAGCCAGACCCCCCTCCCACACATACATATTGTAAACTTATTTTAAGTTTACGAAGTAATCAAGTCAATAAAATAGGTATTTAAATAAAAATTAAGCAGACTTATCCAAAGAAAACAAATTCATTTTCTGTCTATTTCTATGTCACGCTCTTTTTAGGTAGTCGCTATTTACTAGTGGCTACTACAGCAACTCGTGGAACAGTTAGCAGACCACGCCGACGCTTCGTAACGTATTTTTGGTTTCGCAGTACCTTTCAGTATTGACGGTTCACCCGCGAGCCAGATAATAATCAACCAGAATATTGCCTTTTCCGACCCCCCAATAAAAACCGGTGATTTGGATTATCTTAGATGAAGGCGTAACTTTGCACATTTCAGATTTGATCCGACACCGTGAGACTGTCATTTAGTCCCGGGTGTATAGCAGGATGCCCCATCTCAATGCCCGTTACTATACGATACAAGAAGTTTTCCCCTTCGGTTCGGTAGCACAGTTAAAGAACAGCAGGATTTTCTTTTTACTTAACCATCGCCAATGACTATAAAAATTAACCTAGCGACGCTACAACAATCAAATTCGATACACGCTGGCGGATCAGCTGTGACGAACAGCCGACCTTGTGAGTTGTCGGAGCTTCAGACTTTCCCGGTCGTTGTGCACTAGTAATTCTTACTTTAAAATGTCTCTCTTAGCAGCAGTACTTGTTTATCCTTTGACTTTTACCCCAAAGAGCTTGCCTTCTATTCTCCCAACCCAACACTGCCTCGCCTCCATAACCACAAGCACGTTATTTTCAAAGTGGCTTGGAAAAGTTTTTAAATTGCAGAATAGGATTTAAAAGGGTATTGCAGCCTTTCCTACTCAATCGCTACTCTCTCCTCCAACTTGGCGGATACCGGACACAGCCTAATTTTATCCGTCACTACAAGCGCTAGTCAGATATCAGTTAATGTAATAAAAAGTACATCATTTCAGGCGGTTTGTTCAAATTAGGTAGACACATACTTCTTTTAAGAAATCGACAGTTCGGACCGCCTTTTTGCAACAATCGTGTACGAGAATGGTGTTGACAAATGATGACGAATACTTTTTCTCTTAGCTGGTAAACGTTCCTGCGTATCGAACCATAGTCCAGACGCCGACGGGCAGCAATCGACTGAAAATAAAAACGTCGCCTACTGAATATAACTTGTACAGAGGACTTCGAAAGATCTGCGTTTTTAATACATGGGCCATTTCGATAGTTCAATAGCCCCGACTTTTAGCCAACCAATCATCCGACCGTGAAAAGCTTGAACGATTATGATTTTTTTCTCCTGCATTTGTTGAGATTTAAATTTTTTATAGGCAAAACTAAGCGAACAACTAACAAATCATTTATGCATAAAGCAGAAATCAGCGAACGAAGTAAGACGGTATACGCCAAATGGCATACCAGCTCTGGTTCAAATGCAGTTTACTATTCACTTTCAAAAAATATCTGTCGAATTGGGAATCGTCAATTCGTACCTGCTTTCAGACCTATATTCTGTCTTAGAAGCTAATGTTTTCAATAATTAGTCTGTTAACAAATAAAAAAAAGATAGAGACGCTTTTGAACTACGCTGTATAACAACAAATACGAAGGTAGAATGAAAAGTTACGGCCCTGACACAGAGATAGCGCCACTATTCTCATTATTTTTATCGTGTTGTATAATTTCATCCTTTGTAGAGGCTTAGTTTCGATGCTTTCTAGTCAATGAGTTGTTTATTATAAGTTTCAGAATCCACCGGTGTAAGTGGCTCAAGCATCATTTTAAAATGGATAGATTAAAAATTCGTGTCGTTTTTTTTTGAATGGCTTAACTTCGCCGATATAAAAAAGGAGCTGGATTCAACGTTGGGGGACTTTTCTCTATCGAATACAACAATTAAGCGCCGGGTTCCTAAATTTAAAATGGGTCGGACAAGCACAACTGACCACCTACGCCAGAAAAAAATAGAAAATCCACAAAATCATTTTGGTACACCGCAAAATGAAAGTGAGTGAGATAGCAGAAACTGTTGGTATATTAACGGTATTACCGGAACGTGTGCGCAATTTCATACGCTAGATGGGTGCAGCGTTTGCTGACATTTGACCAAAAATGGTGTCGAAAAACTGATTGTTTGGCTCTCTTTACGAGAAATCTAACCGAATTTTAGCGTGCATTCCTAGACCTGGGTTCATCACATCACTCCTGAAACCAAACAACAGTCAAAACAATCGACCACGAAAGGCGAACAACCTCCAAAGAAGGCAAAGACAATTCCTTCTGCAGGTAATATTATGGCGACGCACGTGGAGTGATCATCACTGATTACCTTGAAAAGGGGAAAACAATTAATGGCGAGTACTATGTAAAGCTACTGCACATTTTAAACGACGAAATCAAGCAAACAACGGCCGCATTTAGCATTTAGCAAAACAGGAAGTTCTGTTTCACCAACACAATGCACCGTCTCACACATCAATTGCTGCGATAGCTCAAATCAAAGAATTAAAGTTCGAATTGCTTCCTCACCCACCTTACTCGCATAATTTAGCCCCGAGCGCCTTTTACCTCTTTCCTAACCTTAAAAAATGCCTTGGCGGAAAAAGATTTACTAACGACCATCAATTCAGCAATGCTGTAAATGACTACTTTGAGCAACTCGACAAATCGGCTTTATCTGTCTGGCATAACGACGTTAGAACATCGTTGCAGAAAGTGTATGAGAAGACTATGTTAAAAAAAAAATAAATAAATGCAAATTACTCCAAAAAATTTTAGTTTTCTTATTCAGGCCCGCGACTGAATACGAGACCTTAGCCTCGTATAACAGTGTAGGTTAACAACATTAAATGCAACTCAGGCTTTTGGATAATAGAGCACCAGATGTCAGTTACAATAAATCTAAATTTGTCGGAATCAATTTTTAATGAAAAAATAAACTGCGAATTTTTTATTATGGTGTCTGTCACGGCACTGTTGCAGCTTATAGGCAAAGAAATGGTTTCATATTTTTCTGTAAAGAACACATGAGTTGATTATATGTGAAATCGCTACCGCTCGTTGTCCTTACCTACAATCCAATGACATAATGTGTTTACTTGATGTTAGTTGACGCGCTAGTTACGGTGATGTGATCGTGTCCTGAGGAGTCAAAAACCTCTACTGTTCATATAAGAAAATCGTGTTTCAAGTTGGTGAAATAAAATTCGTTTTTTGCATAATTATTTTTAAAAATGTTTCAATTGTTTTCAAAAAAGGGATAATTCTTAACAAGTGAAATCAAACTTTAAGGTTTTCTTTTAATATATGTAGTTCAAATATATTCACAGGTATGCTTCAGTAACTTTCTGACTACACATTCCGTCTCTAGTTTCTTTCCACTTGAAGGGATTTCTTGGGAGGGATAACTGAGAAAATCTACTGGAAAACAAACCTTTACGTTACCAAGCAAAACACACCAATTATAATTATAATTATAAACAGTTAACTATCAACTGCTAAACTATTACTGTTATATTAATATTAAACTATTATAAACGTTGTAAATTATCAGCGAACGCTGACTTTATTTACAGGCAAAGCGCATCACACTGGTAGTAACTAAAATATGTTGTTAATTATATTATTACAGTGTTTGTACTATAATTAAAGTGTATTAATTCTACGTTCGAATGCTATTAAAACGTAATTAAGAATACGTTTTTGTTATTGTCATAATTTTAATTTACTATAGTCCTAATACAATTTTGACAAACTTATTGGTAAGATCAAACGCGATGTTGCGAGCCCTGGAAACTTGTAGGTTTTCTAAAAAAAAAAAAAAAAAAATACAGGTTTATGGAAAAAAAACTACAAATATATCCGACCGTATGAACGATCAAGATCAAAAAATGTATTAAAACATTAATGACTATACCTTCATTTCCTAGATGAATTTAATGCATGGCAGAAAAACCGATCGAATTATCGTTTTTTTTCCTATTTTAGTATGGGTATTTACAATATAGTGAATTACGATGGGAAACGTGATTTCCCCATAAATACCTCATGACAATTTAGTACAGGAAAGATATTAAAACTGACTGTATAAAATTTAACATATACAATAAAAGCTAGTGTCCTGTTTTAAGGATGCCGCGGGAAAAACTAAAAAGTCCATAGTAACACAATACCTCCGGGTGGGGTTTGCTTCAAGATCAATATAGATCTGTTGATCATCAGTACTGGAAGCTACATTTAACGTTGATATATTGGATCATTCTGCAGTGATTGTGCCCAAAAGTACATACAATCAGCAGGGCCGGATTAAGGTATCTTGGCGCCCGAGGATAATTATATTTTAGCGCCCCTTCACCATCCACCCGTAGGCTACTCTTACGTTTATTTTCAAGGGGCTGGATGAAGCTTTAAACATCCTACAATATATTTCTTAGTTAGGAATATTTAGAATATCTTACTGTTTTTGGAAATAGTCTCAAGAATTAAAAACTGAGGTTATTTTTCAGAGATTGTTTTAGAGTTAGGCTACACCTTCAACCATCTGTAGTTTGCATGGCTTTTATAAGGAATAAATTACGTAGTTACAGAATTATACCAGTTTTATTAAGGGTAGATTTAACATCATTTACACAAACAAGACAATCAGTTAAATATCTTGTGGATTTGTTAAGACTCGTGTAAAGTTCACGCTAGATTCTTTTTTCTCGCTTTAGACTGAGCAAACGTTTTAATCACCTCACTGAAATCAAGTCCTTGCAGAAAGTCACTTTCAATGAACAACAGGGCTACACGGATCAGTTTATCCTGGCGAAAATTTGAGCGTAAATAATTTTTCACCCTCTTCAAAGCTGAAAAAGATCTTTTTCCACTGCAGTTAGTCACGGGCGTAGTAAGGAAAATGCGCAAAGCTATCTCAACATTAGGAAACATTGATTCTAAGTTAAACGTTTTCAAAAAATTCAACAGTGGTTTTGCATCAGATTGCTTTTTCTTCCTTTCTTCTACTTCTTGTTCTGGATTGACAGGTCCATAGTCTTTTAAAAACTGAGCTAAATGCACACACTCATCAGGAAATGTCTGATCCAAGTCAACAGCATAATTTTCTAGAAGGTGATTAGCTTTTTGTCTTATTATGTCATTATTTAGTTTAGAAAGTTCGGGTAATTTCCATAAGAACCCAAACTTGTCACGTATATCACTGAAAATTGATTTTCTTCTGTTCAAATTAAGCAGAAGCGAATCTAAGGATTCGCCGCCGACGACTCACAACCGGAGAAAACAGTTTGGAAAGCATTTCTATTATTTATGTACAGTTTTAACATAATTTCTCGCAAACAGGCGCCTGTGTTCAAAATGAACTCAAATTTTTATCCTAGTAATTTATTACCAATTTTACATTTAGCTGTAAAATTGTATTATTTTTTAGCTAAAATTTTGTGCCCCCAAAGTGCCGCGCCCTAGGCTACAGCCTAGTCAGCCTAATGGGTAATCCGCCCCTGACAATCAGACAGTTATCAATCAACCGGATGGACTTACTGACGTTAAAGCAAAATTAACTCAAATACATCTCAAATATTACAAGCCATCAGTGCAACATTTACACATTTTTTTATAGAAGGCAAAATAGTACGTCTACATTATGTGTCACACGTTGCGTATCTAGAATTTGGCCTTGGGGAGGAGGGATCCTGTCGAGTCGGTTTCATACAAAAGAAAAAAACAAGTTAAGTTTAATCGACATCACTATCTTTAAAGTGGCTGAAAAACGTGTGATAACATCCTGAAGTCAATCCCACTGAAGTAAACGGTAATAATACAATAAAAATATGTTAGGAGATACTTATTGACTGACTTGCTTTTCCTATATTTTATATTTCAAATGTATAGGCAAAAGCTGCATATATACAACCTGTTTGTATATTTAAAAGCGAGTTACTACTATATCGTACACAGATTAAAAAAATAAATAAATAAAAAACTGCCTAAAAATTAAGAGAATAAGTCACTTTTTTCGATCCTCGCAGGGTGGGTCCTATCCAGTTCGTCCCCACCCGTAAATAGCCCTTGATCTATTGTACATTTATATTAAAATTAACTTGTTTAAATTTGTATTACAACAAAATTATAATTGTATTATAACATAAACTTTTGATATAACGAGCGATTCTCTACCAATTAAAGAGAAATCATTTTGAGTTTATTTCTTAAAAATCGTGCAAACAGGTTCAATTTCACCGGGAAAAACACGGAAAAAAGACTTGTTAATATAACTATTTGGAAAATGGCTTGTTTGGAAAAATAATGAAGTAAAAAACGTTTTCCTTCGTGATGTTCTGTCCTAACAAATACATGTATTTTAAAGTGTATACTCTTAACAAATCGTTTGGCCTTTGTTCCACGAAAATCAGACCAGTCGTTTATCCTGCACCAGACTGTACATAAAAGCATATACTGTACTGTAGAGACGAGCTTACCTGCAGAAGCAAGTGACGGTTTCGTCCATGTCCAACACAGTGAAGCTGGGGTACCGCACCTTCCTACCCCCGCGAAACATGGAGGACCAGACGTTCCTGTTCTGCTGTGCCACTGTTACCACTTTGTCGACAGCACGTGTCCAAAAAACACCACCGCACCGCACACCTCAAAAACAATAACAACAGTCTTCCTGTTCGCGCCGCTACGACACTGTCGTCCTGTTGATATTTAGAGCGGGTTCACACACAAAGTCCTGCACGCTCCATTAACCGCACCACCTGACCTTTCCGGCACAAGCCAGTCAATTGACAACAACCTTTACGCTCACTGTAACATGGCGCCAGTAAGACAGAACTTTCTGAAAAAACAATAATAGAGTGTACAAAGGCGTACGGACGTTACACCTTAATTATCAGTACCTAAGTGATATTACGTTGTAGGGAAACGAATTCAGACCCGCAACCCTACCGTGTACGTCGTAAACGCGAACTTTACAAAGTGCTCTAGTTTGTGTTACCGGCGAAGCGACTTGTCACGACGCCTCTGAACAAAAACAAGCAATACACGCCTAACTGTTGTGACAACAGCAATCAAAACTTTAAAACCGCCGTACACATCATTAAAAAATTAAAGAATATTAAAACGTGGAAATAAACCCCGAAACACGGAAAGAATTTAATGTAGAAAGCTTGAAAGAAAAAACGTATGATTATCAACTACAACGGTTCCATCACATCAATCATTGAGTGTCAAGGAGATATCTAGAATATCTGGCAAAAGTAGTTTGGAAAGACCTAAGAAGCGATAGCGAAATGACACTGTCGATGCAGAGCTGAACACTATACCTAACCTAACCTAACTACACAATACCGTCATGCATCAAGATCCGATAGCCTACAACATGGGAGGAGGAGAAGTATATTAAAGCAAAACGCACTTTTACCAAACAAACTATCAACTGTTCTAGCACAACATGTCAAAACCCAGCATTGTCGAAATTTCCCGTTATATAAAACAATACGATAAAAACTCTAAAAAATTGGTACAGGCATGTATAAAAAAGTAGACACGTATAAGACAAATAAAGACAGACAACTCTAGGCAGAAGAGCGAAAGACCAACCTGTGGAAGGTGAAACTGTAGTGGCTACTCAAAGATGCAAATACAGTATCTAAGCTCAATAATAACAGATTAAGCTGATTAAGAAGAAAATATAAAAATCCATCTAGGGCAAGAACGGCTATGAAGAAATTACGTCCGGTTATTTGGGATAGGGCTGTTTCCAAGAGGGTTATAAGGTTAATACATAAGAGCACAAAAGAAGTAATAATAGTTTATGGATCACAAGTGTACAGCACACCAAAAAGAAACAGGGACAGATTGAGAACGGCTCAAATGAAGTACGAGGAAACGTAATTTAACGAAATTATAAACGTGGCTAGAAACGATTAAAATAAGAAGGCGAGACGGAGCAGGCGATGACATCACAGAAGTAAAGTAATGGAAATGGTTTGGCTACCTAAATAGAATGTCCGAACAAGATGGCCCACGAAAATATGAAAACGGACACCTACAACTAGAAGAAATTGGGGCAGGATTATGTCAGCATGGAGCAACGGTAAAGAAACTGCTGTGAGCACTAGGGGCCTCCAAATCGCAGATATGAGGACAAAAGACAGTGGAAGCTGGGATGCGGTAGACGTCTGCAAATAAAATAAGCCTCATAGTATGTACGTATGTATAAAATAAAAAATGCACGGAAACGAAGGGTATTGTGATCATTAATATAAATGTATCTAAACTAACTCCACGCCATGGCAGTTCCAAAACCTGATGTCTTATCTTGGAAGTGACAAGTGATTAGGTGGGGGGGGGGGGTATAGTTCAACGGTTCCTGTATTTTATTTTCAGTTGGCTCCGGACGATAGTACACACCCCAGGGTCCTCACCTCGGCTGGAGTTACGGACGACAACCGGCCAACAGTCTCACCTATCGATTAAGATCGTGTGACCCCAACAGCAGACGGCTCCACACTTAGACGCTGGTAAAGCCTTAAGAGGGACATACGTTTCACGTAATCTTCAAAGGAAACAGTCGCACGTCTATATAGAAATAATGGCACTAGCACGACTGCACGATTGCTACGGACAAGATACTTGGAAAATCGTGGAAATACAGTTGGAAGAATGAAGAAGGAACAGATACATTTCGTAAACTCTCCCGTAAACATGATGATGACGACAACGACAACCAACAACAACAAACATGACGAAGTTTCTGCGGTACGAGATTTGTACTTACGTACACAAAAACGTACATATTGGAGGATACTGAGTTGGCACAGATCTAGTTTAAGAATCTGCTTACTATGAAAAAACCCTATACGTTTTCAATTCAACGTTAATTGTGCGTAACAACTTAAACGAGAAAGTCGCCTAAAACTCAAACGTTCTATGGTGACAGAAATTATGTGTCAAGTCTTATAACCGCCGTGAAGTGGACTCGTCTGCACGCGAATCACCAGTCAGAAGCATCGAGTCATAGGACCGTCCTTCCAACAGTAGAATCACAAGGATTCTCAGTCATAAAATCGTTCTGAGCAGAATGACAATGGCAGCTGTGTGGAGTACATACGCGAAGCACGAGATTGGTCAAATATGACCCAGACAATACAGGCGTTACACAGGCTTAGACTCGGAAAATACGACGACGGTGTGATTCGTGAAGAAGCAACAAACGATAGCACCTTGTTCGTTCACGATGTGAATGATAAAGCTGGATAGATAAAGAAAACGGAACTTACGTCTCGTCTGTAATTTGTACACAGCAGAGGCGCCGTTTTGTACGCTGTGATTTTCAGCTAAAACCGAGAAACAATATTTGCACGACAATCAACAGTTACGTTTGAATCCTGTCACTACCGCATCCACTACATACCTAACACCGTGCGTCGCTATAGCGCATTACGCATATAAAACATATTTTTGTTGTATTTTTATACTGTTATTAATAATACATAACATTTGTTTTTTACAAGAACATGTTTTTTTATATATTTACACTGCTCCGACAGTATTACGTGTCATCACAATATATATAATATGCAAGTAAGAATAAACAAATTAATAAAATTTTGAAGCCAATTGTTATTAACAGCTATTATATAGACTAAATTTTATGTAAGGTATGTTTTACATGTATATCAAAAATATGTTATATAAACGAATATAGAAATATAATATAGATATTTATTATTTTATTAAAATAGTAATTTTGAAAATATTATCGTTTTTGGTATTAATTTATTACTTATTTTATGTTCAAATATTTCCAAATTTTCCCCTACGGTCATATTTTTACCTTTGGAAATGTGGTCCAGAAAAGTAATATTATTTACACTTGGAAATGTGTCATTACTTTTAACTGAGTGTTTAGCTAAATTTGATTTGTAAATATCCTGTGTAAATATGAGTTAGGTGTTGATAAATCTTTCTTTTAAACTTTTCCTTAGCTCGGCATAGGCCTACATAAAATTTATTAGAGTCAAGGCATTCAATTTTATATACACCATTTAAATTGTGAATTAAATTGGTTGTTTTAGGTTTGATTCTGACAAAATCTGTTTTATTATTATTATCAGTGGTTGATTTTTAAAATTATAGGTGCCGGAACGCATCAATTCAAAAGTTGTACAGGCACAAATACACTTATATTTTATATTAGCTCGAGATCTTGTTCACTAAGCAGTCTGTTTTCAATAGATTTTTTCAGTGCCTCTTAAAAATTTTCAGGGTCTACGGGATTAATATTTTTCCTATCTTCCTATTTTTTGAAGCGGAACTCCGAATAAAATAAAGTTTTGTACTGGTTTCAGGGCTATAGAATAATGGGGGTCAAAAAAAAAAGAAAGATAGTAGTTAAGATAAAGATTAGTGCTGATGTTTGAATTTGACAAATGTTAAGTTTTGTAGTGGCGTTGATGAGGGGCACAATTTAAAAAGTAGTAGCCAATATTTGTAATAATTAGGTTTTTCTTTTCATATATTTTTTTGGCAATTTATTTTTGGATCCAAGAGGTTCCGGAACGCCGTTCCGGCGCATTCCCTTGAAATCAAGCCCTGATTATAATAAGTAATTTTGTATTTTGGTTTTTGAATAATTTTGCATTTCTTTTATTAACTGTGCCTATGTATGTAAAATTAAAATATTTAAAGTTCCGACTTTTGTGTTTTCTTAATAAAAGACTTAGTTAGCATATTTTGGTTAATTTTGTTTTCCATGTTATCAACAGTTTTGAGGTTATCTTCATTTTGTCTTGCAATATCATATATAATTTTCTGTCCATTTAGTTTTCTAATTGATTAAAAGAAATAGTATTCATTCTATATGTCATGGAATTGAATGCAGCACATTTACATTGAGGAGGATGAACTGAATTTTTTGGTATAATTAAAGAAGTCTGAGTAGGTTTTCTGAATACATTGTATTCAAATTTATTGTGGTTGTTTATAACAGTAAGAGCAACAAAAATTTAATTTATTATCAGTTTCATGTCCTACAGTAAATTTTATATTATTACGGAGATTATTAATTTAATTTAATTTTATACTGTTATGAACTTTTTTGTTTTTTATTACTACACGTTTAATCTGAAAAGACTGTTTACACGAGACTGCTTCCGGTAAACGAATTATGATTTAATGATACAATACTGATTTTAATATTGTTCAATTGGATACGTGTTGTTGGCTAGTAATTTAATACTAATTAATTAATTAATATTAATGTTTTAATACTGATAATTGTTACTATCGATTTCTTAATTCAATATTAATTACTGTTAACTGTTTTAGAAAAGTACTTGATTAATTCGTATTTTTCCATCCTCTCATTTATTCGTTTATAAATATGTTTATTTATAAAATACGTTTATTATATTTCATACATTTCATTTGATGTAATCACAAAATTTAATTTAAAATGCAATTTAAGTACATGGTCATCCCGTAAGCAAATAAATAACGTGATGTCATACTTATAATAATCTATTTGTGTACGGTGTTACAGACTGCTATACATAAATTCAATAACATAACATTGAACGGAACCTCTAAAATCGATTATCATTATTATTATCAAATAAATTATAATTTCTTTACCGAAGGATATATTTTTTCCTTATCTCGACAATTTAAAAAATAGACATCAATTATACAGAAACACGTACACGGAAAACAGCGAGTTTAATACTAAAATTATTAACAAATATAAACATTCTTCTCAACCGCGCGTAACAGCAAAATTACATTAAGCATAAAATTAAGTTTACCGGTGAAGTACAAATTACACCACACCAGTTCTCGTTCGTAAGGGAACTGAACACCTCCCTTATCGAACGAGCAGCTTACGATTAATTTTTGACAGAACAACAATAATGAATGAATCGATGCTGAAGTTAAATAGATCAAATAATACTGATAAGCAAAAAAATGGATAACAGATTGATACGAAAATTTTTTCGTACTGATATTGATACGAAAAATGGTTGCTGACAAGGGCTTTCGAGTGGTTAGTTACATCACGTCCTAACAGACACACTGCCTGTCTGATGCACTACCTACAAGTAGTCTTTACGTCCAGCTGTTCGTCCCATATGAAGACGAGACATAAGTATTCAAAGGACGTGGTAGACTTTAGCAATACTTTGTACGTGAATAAAACATGAAAACTTTCTGTAATACTTTAGAACACGTTTATTAAAAATAAGTGTGTAAAATAATGTTTATAAAAATCAGTAAAAGAAAAGAAATACTTCTATTCAAAAACACTAATACACATTTTTCAATAGCAATTTTTACAAAATACAGAAGTTCTGAGTTTTTTATATATAAAACTAGTTTTACAAATATAAGACAGCCCATAACATAGAGTAATTTAAACCGAAAAATTTATTATAATTAGCAGAGTTATAAACTACCGGGCTATTGGGCCGTGGTCGATTGCTTGAACATCGCGACACGTGTTTCTCTAAACGTTTCGGCCACTCACCGGAGGTCTTCTTCAGTAGTACAAAATGTTCGTCACGGGAACGTATGTTCCAACGTATTCCAAACTAAGGTATAGGCAATACGTTTCCGAGGAAGCGAGGCTCCCTAGATTACTTATAATCAACCCAGAGTGCCGTTACGGTCACAAAGCAGAAGACAGTCAACCCTTTTGGTGTCTTCGGAAACTTATTATGACCGAAACGTTTAGACGAAAACACGTCACAATCTTCAAGAATTGACCACGACCCATTAGCCCGGCAGTTCTTAACTCTTCTAATATTCACTCCGACCGCGATAGCCTACGTAATAGATTTATTATAGTTTTCTGAAAACAACATATTAATACAAAGTAACTGTTCAAAATGTAAATATATATTAACGTCATGTGAACTGAAATGAAAACAAATTTCAACATTTTTATCTATCGCTGCGCACTCCTACCCACCGACTCGCACAACTACCAGTTGCACGGGTGTCTTTGAGGCCCACAATCACGGACCTATACTAGGCACAATATAAGCCTACCTATAAACGCTTTTGCTCACAACAGCTGGCTCACCATCGATTATTAAAAGTCAATGTCTCCTCAAAAATTTAAATTCAAAATTCGATATTTTACGATCACTCCTTTTAGCAGAACACTGTTTTCCGCTCCAAGAAATCGCCGTTTTCCTTCCTGCGGACGTTTTACGCCAGTCGGACACTGGTATCGCGGCAATACATCCGCGCACACGGACACACACGGGTAAAATGGTGCGGCGATTCACGGCTGTTATCTATCGCCACTTGACAACGTTCAGATAACGGGGCAAAAACAAAGCGTTTATCTGATACGGATGGTGGGTGTGCCTTCAATATGTCATGTTATTAATCGTGACTCACACACCGGCGCACGCGCGCATGTATCATTAATACCCCCGTATGTCTTAATGTGTTGAAACGCAATAATAATAAAACGGACAAAATTAAATAAAAACTTCGTTACAAAAGTAACATGGATGAAGGTCGAGTTCTAAGGCCTCTTTTATGCGCTCCCGCGTCAAGGTTTCCTGTTGCGCGTCATTTTGCGGCGCGTTTTGTTAAACAACGGAGGGAACTGAGGCTATTTAAGCACACGCGCAGCAAAAATCATTGTCGCGCGTTTTGAAAAACGTGCTGGCCTGCCCTAGAGAACGCGTGGCGGCATACATGCTGCCCGTTCCCACGGCCTCAGTACAGCCAACTTCTCCTACAACACACATTAGTTTTTGTTTATAAACACTTGTCAGTAACTACAATAGTGATGTTTAATGACGCAAAAACTAATTGTTTTTCTGTACAATGAAATATGTTAAGATGAAAAAGTAGAATACTACTTTTTTATTTCTGTTCAAATTATTTAATTCTTACTATTAATTAAACTGTTGCCAAACAATTTTGAATTGATTGTATGACTTAATAAATGTTTATAAAACAGGTTTCTTTTCCTCTTTAAATGTGATGCCAAAAAAAATTACATAAATTGTTTAAAATAATACTTGTATTTTTGTAGCCTTATATATTGTGGAGGTACTTTTCTGTTAGTTGGCTCTCACTGTGATTAACTATAGTAAGTAATGTTTTGTTCAATGTTGTTTTCACTTGCAAATCTTTTTTAAGACTTTCATTTTAGATTGAATATGGTGTTTCAGTTTTCACTCTGTTTACTAGTGTGAAAATTACTAAATTAACTAAATGTCGGTCGTAAAAATAATACCAGGTAATACTGACCAATTAACCAAAAAGTACATGTAGGCCTACTTATTTTTGTACCCTGCAATACTACGCCGGATAATTAAAAAGAGTCAACTACACTTGTATTCTTACATTAAATTTTATTTAGTATTTTATTAGGAAAAACTTAATTTTATGTACGCGACTCATCTGATAGTTACTGCCAACACTTCCTGTGGAGTAAATGCCAACCACTGCAATAAATCCTGTCTCGTTTCAATCATTTATGGCAATTACAGACCAACTCATCAAATGATGCCACAGACAGTCGAAATAAATTAAAAAACATCTCTCCGACTTCCCGTAATTTTCCATAGAGGTTATGGAATGCCCCGTCAACAAAACGACTACGATCGATGGGATGAACAGCCCATCGTCTTTTCCGTCGTTGTCGATTCGCGTAATACAACACGACCGGATCCATCTTCCAAGAGTAGTGCCAAATAAATGTGAGAGAACGAATGCAGAGGTTGGCGCGGCAGAAAACCTTGTCGCGCGAGTGCGTAAAAGGGGGCTAACGCCACTGGAATTTCATATCAGAAGCGAACTAAACGTCGTTGCCACTACGGAGGATTTCTCCACCTGTGGATAGTTCCAACGGCCGTTATTTGGCTCCAGGAGGAACTAGACTCTACGTTGAGAGGGCAAAGAAATGGAGGGTTCTTATTAACGCGGCCAAGATCACAGCTGTAGTCTTCTCCAGACGCACCAAGCTCTCCGACAGACTATACATAGGCAATACTCCCCTGCCGGTGTGAAGTACCTTGGGCTTCGCCCGGATCATCGTCTCACCTGGCGGACACATTCCGAGCATGTAACCCGTAAAACTGCCAATCGTCTTTATCAGCCCCTTGCTCTACAGCAAATCTGTGACCCGCCGACTAAGAAAAATTATCGTCAACATATATGTGACGCCGATGGTTACCACCGCGACCACTTTGTGAGGCTACTTGGCTAAGACCCATAAGCGAAAGCTTCAGTCTCTCTTGGACCGAGGACTGCGCTAGGCATGTAAAGCCCACTATCTAACATCAAACCAGACTATCCGAGAATCCCTTACGTGTTCGTTCTCTGAACGCCACTACACGGACATTTTCCACAAAGTTCTACCGCCGCTGTCCCCTTTCAGCACAGTCCCCTCATAAACGACACGTCACCTGCCACCCATCTGTGCCAGGTGAATCTTGAACCCGGCCTGGGCGAACTCTCACGCTCAATTAGCCACGTCTAATTGAAATACTACGGCCAATAGGAGGCCACACCTAGAGAACCCGCGGCGGGAGCTCTACAAGAAGCTCGGGACGCGGCACAATAGCGGCCGACGGGCTTAGCCATTCGCTCGCACAATCCCTCTCCTGCTGAGTTCAGAGAAGCTCGGGACGCGGCACAATAGCGGCTGACGGGCTTAGCCATTCGCTCGCACAATCCCTCTCCTGCTGAACAGTTCAGGCAAGCTCTGGACGCGGCACAATAGCGGCCGACGGGCTTAGCCATTCGCTCGCACAATCCCTCTCCTGCTGAACACTTCAGGCAAGCTCGGGACGCGGCACAATAGCGGCCGACGGGGTTAGCCATTCGCTCGCACAATCCCTCTCCTGCTGAACAGTTCAGACAAGCTCGGGACGCGGCACAATAGCGGCTGACGGGTTTAGCCATTCGCTCGCACAATCCCTCTCCTGCTGAACAGTTCAGGCAAGCTCGGGACGCGGCACAATAGCGGCCGACGGGCTTAGCCATTCGCTCGCACAATCCCTCTCCTGCTGAACACTTCAGGCAAGCTCGGGACGCGGCACAATAGCGGCCGACGGGGTTAGCCATTCGCTCGCACAATCCCTCTCCTGCTGAACAGTTCAGACAAGCTCGGGACGCGGCACAATAGCGGCTGACGGGTTTAGCCATTCGCTCGCACAATCCCTCTCCTGCTGAACAGTTCAGGCAAGCTCGGGACGCGGCACAATAGCGGCCGACGGGCTTAGCCATTCGCTCGCACAATCCCTCTCCTGCTGAACAGTTCAGGCAAGCTCGGGACGCGGCACAATAGCGGCCGACGGGCTTAGCCATTCGTTCGCACAATCCCTCTCCTGCTGAACACTTCAGGCAAGCTCGGGACGCGGCACAATAGCGGCCGACGGGGTTAGCCATTCGCTCGCACAATCCCTCTCCTGCTGAACAGTTCAGACAAGCTCGGGACGCGGCACAATAGCGGCCGACGGGCTTAGCCATTCGCTCGCACAATCCCTCTCCTGCTGAACAGTTCAGACAAGCTCGGGACGAGGCACAATAGCGGCCGGCGGGCTTAGCCATTCCCTCGCACAATCCCTCTCCTGCTGAACACTTCAGGCAAGCTCGGGACGCGGCACAATAGCGGCCGACGGGGTAGCAATTCGCTCGCACAATCCCTCTCCTGCTGAACAGTTCAGACAAGCTCGGGACGCGGCACAATAGCGGCTGACGGGTTTAGCCATTCGCTCGCACAATCCCTCTCCTGCTGAACAGTTCAGGCAAGCTCGGGACGCGGCACAATAGCGGCCGACGGGCTTAGCCATTCGCTCGCACAATCCCTCTCCTGCTGAACAGTTCAGGCAAGCTCGGGACGCGGCATAATAGCGGCCGACGGGCTTAGCCATTCGCTCGCACAATCCCTCTCTTGCTGAACAGTTCAGACAAGCTCGGGACGCGGCACAATAGCGGCCGACGGGCTTAGCCATTCGCTCGCACAATCCCTCTCCTGCTGAACAGTCAGACAGGACAGTCATCTTGGATAGGTGGCATATGTACCATTGAGATGGCACCAGCGGTAACCATAGCCTACGTTAATAGGCTACTGTCGATCGCGCAAAGCCCACCCGTCACGATCACAACTCCAGTTCACGATATCACTGAAGAGTGTGATTGGGAAAGCAATCGGCAATATTGGGGCAGACAAATAATACTGATAATTATGAAGACATGTGCATGATACATTTTTTTTTTCAAAATTAATATTTCAAATTCGCCATTCTACAACATTCATCCTGAAAATGGGAAACACCTTTCCTAGAATAATAATTGTTTAGTGCCCAAAAATTATATCGAGGAGTCGTGAGGCATTTAATAGCCAGTAGAAAATCCCGTACTTGTTCGTACAATGATTATCAGAGTAACGACATTTCGTATTTACATAATATTAACTAATTAAAGAATATTTTTTATTTTCTAGTTAATACACATAACAGAGGCAGGGTACTCTTCAAATTACACTGACAGCCATCGCTAACTTGTTCTTTCAGTCGATGTGCATACGGTATAAATACCCGAAACAATATTAAACTGCCAGTTCCTTCATCCCAACTATACATTTTAAATAACATCAACAATTTAATATGTCTAGAACATAAATAGTACCCAGTTATACTCTCTCTCTCTCAGATGTGCGCAGGCGCTCGCGTTCTGGCACTTGTTTTATAATGAACATTTATTTTACATGCCGCAACTAACGTTTATGTTTTACTAATAAGGTTATGTACATTTTTTTCCTTACTGAGAAACCCCACAAAATGGTGTTTCAAATTAGTCGTTTCTCCTCCAAACTGCGTCCTGCTACACTCGCAAAGAAAAAATTAACACCGGATACGTCCTCTCTCAGTTCTCTTCTCGAAATTTACAATTAACGCAGGAAACGGGTGAATAACAACAGGTTTTAACAACCGCGCGAGGTAAGATTTTCTGTTCTCGCTCAAGGACCTAACAACTTGTTGGGCGACGGGGCACGTGTCATCTGTTTTATAAGGAATCCCCAACATTAACAGTCACGTGGCAACTCGAAATGGCTACCTGACAGCTGATTATATTATTTCTCTCAAAGGGATTTTCATCGGCTATTGCCGCATACCCACACCTAACCGCCATCTATTTCTGTCCTGTGCATCTTCTTCTGCCAAGTTATGATGTTCCATGGCGTTTCTCATGTTTTCATACCAGGACAGTTTAGGCCTGCCCCTTTTTCCTCTACCTGGGGGGCCTCTACTGAAATATTTTCCTCGGCCATCTCTGTTCATCCATTCGGAATAATTGACCGAACCACTTTAGGCCTCTTCGTTCTACTCTGTTAATAATTGTGTCTTCTGCATTCATACTTCTTCTGATCTTCTCGCTGGTTATTCTTTCCCTTCTTGAGACTCCGGCACTTCTACGGAGATAATCCATTTCCACGGCATTCGATTGTTTTATAATTTCCGTGCTCAACGTCCATACCTCACACCCGTAAAACAGAACTGATTCAACTAAAGCTTTTCCTATATGAATCTTTGTGGCTCTCGAAATATGTTTGTCCACCAAATAGAGTTCAAGCTTCCTAGAACTTTCCTGCTCTGTTCTATTGTTATATTATTTATCTGACCAACAGATATCATCATCATCATCATCACTTCATAACACGGCATAGGTAAGGTGCTGCCTGTTACGCCTTCAAAAACCCTCCAGCCATCTCTTCCTGTGTCCTACAGGTTTGTATTTCCGAACTTGTTTAGCCAGTCTGGAATCTGACATTCTTTCTAAGTGTTCTTTCCACCATTGTTTGTAATCTTTTAATTTTTCATTCAAGTTAAAAACTTGTAACTCTTCTCTTATGGCCTCATTTCTTATACGCTCAAGTTTAGAACACCTTTTAACTCCTCTTAAGAATGCCGTTTCCGAGGCCTGTACTTTGCTGTCTTCATTTAACATGATAATGTTTTTAGGCTGGGGGTCATTCCACAAAAATGTAACGTCATCGAAAAATGTAACGCTTCCACACTTTCGATTCCCCACAGTCTAGAAATCTTCGGTGTCTGTCGTTTTAACATGACAATGTTTGTTATATAGTACATATATTTGTTATATAGTAAATATTTGTATTATATAGTAAATACTAAAAACATTATCATGCTTCGATGTTTCGGTTTCGTCGAAATTCTTTCTTTTTTTTTGGTTGTCCATAATTCACGCCCAAAGGACAGTCCAGGCACTGCCACAAATTTGTAAAACTTTAATTTTGTATCTCGACGTACCTAGTTTCTGAAAATACAGGTGATTGTTCCACAGATCGTCTGGAACTTACCTACCTTAACATCAATGTCATAATTTCTATCATAGCCAATATCATTTCCCAAATATTTACGGTGGCTCACCTGTTCTAGAATTCGATCACTAATCATTATAATTGTTGTGATCAATTATCACTATAATTATAGCTATTAAATGAGTTAAATCTACAGTTCGAAACTACGACTGGCCGACGTCTTAAACGAATGAAGAACATTTTGTAAAGTACTGAGATTGCAACAACTCCGGACCGTCACGGCGACAACTGGTCGGAATTCAGAGAACAACGTTTTCGCTCTAACCTGGCATGTTCTTGAAATCATTAAAAAACTATTCTGTACCAAATGTTGATGATGGAAACAGTCGAATGCAGCCTGGACGTTTTGTTGACCTCCACCCACTCATGCTGAATATCCGGTAAAAAAAATAGTAGCTCCTTTTTTTACCGTGTAAGCAGTCAAGATGTTAGGCAGAATAGGCTGCACTGTGTGAGCTGTTCGGTATACAGAGATGCAGTGTTGCCAGCACCACGCTCCAGCCTCGTATTATTACCCCAGTTTCTCATTTCCACAGTCTCAGTTGATCCGGGAGCTGAAAATGCACCTTGATTTTACAGAGCGTCCGGGAATTGCCATTTCCATTGTAGTGAACTTATCGAGATAAGAGTGGGTGTACACAAACAGAACAGATAGCAAACTGTTTCTTTGGCTTTCACGACCAGTGTCAAGATTATTTAAGGGGGTACCAGGAAAGCAACAACAAATTTTTTTCACATTTTTATTTTTTAATGAAATATTAAAGTACAAGGTTTCTCTTTACAGCAATATATAATACGAGGGCTATTTGTTTTTCAACCTCCGATAGACCAATAAACAGACACATGAATGACATCAACAATTTTATTATATAAAAAAGTTTCATATATACGTAAACTACTTAGTCACCACCATTGTTGAGGCACTTATCATAGCGAGGCACCAACTTTTCTATGCCCATGTTGTAGAATGTTCGCTCCTGAGTAGTCAGCCAATCTGCCACACTGGACTTTAACTCATCATTGGAGTCAAACCGCTGCCCACCTAACCACTTTTTCAAGTCAGTGAACAAATGGTAATCACTTGGTGCCAAGTCTGGGTTATCGGTGCCTATTGGTCCTTGGTGCCTAATCTGGCCATTCTTCGAGTCTTGTGGACATCTGCGAGTTGTTTGGGACCCCACCGAGCACAGAGTTTCCTATACCCAAGCTTCTGAGTAAGAATATCATAAAGAGCAGACCTAGAAATTTCACGGAAATCAGCAGAAAGTTCGGTAATTGTGAAACGACGGCGCTCTCGAACTATCCTGTGTACCCTTTCAACAACATCATGAGTAGCCACGGACTTTCTTCCTTGCCCTCCTTCATCATGAACATCAATTCGCCCTTCTTTAAATTTTCGACACCATTCCCGAACTGAACCATCACTCATCACATTTTCTCCATACACATTACACAACCTTCGATGAATTTCTGCAGCACTATGACCTTCAGCTTGAAGAAATCTAATAACAGACTGAATCTCACACTTGGAGGCAATTTCAATTGTAATTGCCATAATTAAACTGTCGTCACCACAGTTATAGACAAAATAACTAAAAACCCAGGGGTTACAGATTAGAACAAAGTCTCAAAAACATTAATCAACAATCAGACTGTTGCTATGACAACAGAAACAGGTTTGCCAAGTCACCGGACGTTGAAAAAAAAATAGCCCTCGTATATAGGGGTTTAAAGCTTTTTTCATATTTAAATAAATTTTTGAAATATACCTTACACACAGTATCGAGTGACGTTGAACCAGATCATGCATTGTGCTGCATCGTACTGGTCCCACCTCATGGTGTAAGTACAACAGGTCGATGCATAACAATACAGAATATAGTCGCAAACACACTATGTCACCTGCAATTCTGTCTCAAATCAAACCTACTTTTAGATATTTATCTAGTGATAATCTTCTAAATAAATGTCTTCATGGGAAAACTCAAAACATGAATGAGATCGTGAATGACATAATTTGGACACGGATTCCAAAATCAATCAACATTTGTGGGCCTAGAGACACTTCAATTTGGTGTTTTAGATGCAGTGGCCTGCTACAATGATGGCAATGCTATTAAATGCTTAGCTTTTCAGAAACTGGGAATTAATCCTGGTACTCGGATGGTTAACGCATTGAAAATGCTTGATGAAGAAAGGATACGGACTTTGGACAAAGCTAAATCAGAGTATGAAAAAAAGGCTAGACAGTAAAGAAGACTAAAAAGAAAGAAACAAGAAGAAGAACTTAGTGATTCCCCAGACTATAATCCAGGAATGTTCTAAGTTAACTGAAATATAAAGTTATTATAAAGTACGTTTTTTGTTTTTCACAGATTCAATTTTTTTTCAGGAAAAGGGACATTTTCTCAAAAACTATTTAACCAATCTTACTTTAAAGAAACTTTAACAGGATATTGACTGTACAAAGACTCATATTTTAACGAGTTGTTTTTAAAAAATAAGCTGTAAAACTAATTTTATTTTATTTATAAAGTCAATTTTTTCTTACATTTAACGTAGAGAGAAAATAATTTTTTTTGGGCTAACTAAAACTTCAATTTAAAAACAACGCCGTTAAAATATGTAACAAGGATCCATTAGATAGTACAAAATATTTTACAGAGTTATGGAAATAGTTCCTAAGAAAATCATCCTTATGTTATACAATTAACTGGTATAGGGATTCCGGGTACCCTTAAATTATTATCCGGGCTCTATGGCCGTGGTCTGCTGATTAATGCTGATGTTCTAATCAGACGTTTCGGGCTCACATCTGGAGGCCACCTTCAGTGAAAGGTTTCTCAAACGACTGACAAGATGCGCGTCAACCTTTGCCACAGTACTGTGATTTACCGACCCACATCTTGTCAGTAGTTTCAGAAACCTTTCACCGAAGACGGCCCCCAGAGATGAGGCCGAAACGTCTGATTATGACATCAACATTGATCAGCAGACCACGGCCATAGAGCCCGGATAATAATTAGAACAGATAGCATTTTTCAACGTCAACGACGACCCCCTCAAAACCAATTCAATGGCATGCGTACTTATACGGGAACAAGTAGCCTATTTGCGTAGGCTGCTATACTGCCAATTTGCGTTTTACAGAAATAATGTCTCAGCCGGTAAACATAACAGCAACCACATGCGCGCGACTTGCGTTCGTTTTCTATCGTCTCAATACAGCCGATTTCGAGAGCTTTTATGTGTGTTCGTTACCGGTGCAGAACAAGATCACTTGTCGAGCAGTTTGTGTTCCGATCAGTTGACGGTTTCCCTATAATAATATCGGTATGGAGAACCAAACATGACTTCCATGTTCTAAGATGTATATTATAAGATGTAAAATCATTTTCGAAATGAAATATTTCCATAGAAACTACTTCTTTCTTCAACCTTAACCCCAGTACTGTGGTCACTAACATATACCACCTCAAGTTAGGGCACTCGATTTTCACTTCTGATGGCAGTCGATGACACTGCCGAAACGTTGGTTTTGCAGAAAACATTGGACCACGGCCAGATAGCCCGGGAAGGAATTTTAACAACAAATTACTTCTTTGTTGCCGATAACATAGTACACATAAAAAATTATCCCCTTTCCGTTCAACTATCATTTTCATTTATAGAAAATTACCCCCTCCCCCTTCAAACAACCTTTTTATTTATACATATTTCGTCTACCTTTCTACAGTGGATTATTATGACCTTCTTTTCAGGATACTTTATTTATCAAAATTAAGTACTTTACTCTTGTTAAAACATAAAAACGTTGCAGGAAATCTACCCCTTCCCCTTAACCGATCTTCACCAAAATCAGTAGGCCTTGAATACTCTACAACTCAGGCACATATGCAAAAAATTATTTGACACTGTTTGAATTTGCGGCAGTTATCGTTCGCCATAGAAAAAATTATACACACAGACAGTTTTCGGAAAATGACTTTTCTTCGTGTTTTGAGGGTAGTACAATCAGAATCAGCCTTTATCTCGAACACGATTTTTTCGCCGTCACCATACTTCCATTTCCTTATGGAATAAAAAAAATAATATATAAAATATAAAAAATATATAAAATAAAAAAATCACAGTTCACTTTAACAACGCTTTTGCCGACGAAGAAAGTTGATAACAGGTTCGAGGAACAAGTAACAGTCCGTCGCCCAAAAGGATTACAGTCGGCATCAAAGCAACTGTTATCAGTGGTTTTTTTTTTTTCTGGAAACAATGTAGTTAGGTGTTGACATGTTTCTGCACATCGTTAAACAACAACGGCTGTACCGATACAAAAATGACGACGGCTCCACTGAAACTAATAAGCTGCGGTTGATGAATATTAATTGTGGCAACGTCCGCCGAAATGGTGGGTGTCGGGAAGCGCCATGCAATTAAGAACACGTTATTACATCAAAGACTTTCGACTGTCATCCTTATGGCTGAGGCAGTTATAACTGTGGATTTTCAAACAAAAGGTTGTAGTAACTTAATATTACGTTCTACAGTAACTTAACTATATAGGTTCGACTTGCAAGTAATATTTAATTAAATCTGATACACCTAACGTCTAACCAAATATAATCATTACTTGTAACTGGAAACTTTACATCCGTTACAATACGTATACTTGATTTTATAAAGCATTAATAAACTGTCTTTCTTATTAATTTTAATGGAAAAAAACCAAGGTCTGCCACTTCTCGACAACTCTTAACCTTAAAAATTCAGTTAACACGAGTTTCTGAAAGTGGCCACACGTCTAGCGATGAAACATAATAACAAACCCTTATAATGTTTGTCAGCGACCACCACACCGACAAGACACGATATGTGTGATCTATTTATTTATTTATAAACCGTGTGCACGTCGCTGTCCAGCGCAAAGGGTGGGCAGCAGCGTACAGGGTTCAAGAACACGCACATCGTGGACGGATATAGTTCCAGGAGCTGTGCCAAATTTTTTATTACTTGCTCACAGAAAGTAGTAGAGGCTCCAACACGAGGTGTTGCTATTTTCTGAACGCTCGGAAAATTCAGAAGAACGCACAAATTGAAATGACTACACGCAAAAAGTTAATACTTCGAGCTCTATCGGCTAAGTGATACTAGTTTCACTCTACTCCAAAACGCAGGGTAACGATGTCTTTAAAAATTCAACACGTAGAGGATAAAGATGTCAAGAGAAAACTGGACAAAACGCGAGTCTCTATGTAAATGTAAAATTTTACGAGTAGCGTAATGTAAAATCATCGTACGGATGTGATCATACAAAGAGAATTTCTCCATTATCTAAATGGAAAGAGAACGTATACCTATTTTTACACAAGAAGCGTTACGGAAATTGCATGTTTTGTGAGCTTACTGCATCGGTATTGATTTCCTTACCCGGTTACACGGACACTGACATTCTGATGCAACTTTTCTGCACGTTTACTGTTAATTTGTTCCCGGTCTCGTAGTGTGTCTCTTAACGGTTTGTCTGGCGGCCGCTCACGTTTGAGCCAAAAACGTCGGTATTCATTTTTGTACCATACTGTCCAACGCTTCAATGTCTCTCCTTACACTGATAAGACTATCCGTTGAAATCCGTTTTAAATGTAAAAATATTACAATGTCCTGGAACAAGTTAGCAATTTTGAATATCTGGGCTACAGTGTGTCTTATAATGCAAGCAAGGGCGTTGTGAGTAAGTTGCATAAGTTCAACCGTATATGCGGGACCATTAGGCGAACCCTGAAGTCAGCAAGTAAATGAACACGCCTAAAATTTTACAAGGTGGTAGTAGCTCTTCCCACACTTCTTTATGGGTCTGAGAATGGACTTTAACGAAAGGCCAGACCAGTCTCATCCAAGCGGCTGAAATAAGCTTTCTCAGGCACGTGGCACGGTATACTCTCCATGATCATACAAGAAACACAGATATACGGCAGGAACTGAATATTATGAGTATACTCGGACACGATCGCCCAGTATCGGCTGAATTGGTGGGATCATCTTTGCCGAATGGATGACTGCCGCATCCCCCAAACAACTCTGTAACTATAAGCCGAGGGGACGGAGGGGTGTGGGACGTCCGAGGAAGCGCTGGAGTGACCAGCTCTAATCCTTGCCTATTTGAGACCGGAACAAATCGTCCTTGGTTTAATCCGTGACGATGACGATGATGATGATGATGAAAAATATTACATAACTATTTAATAATTGTTACAGTTTTGCTTATTAAAATATCAATCTTTTCTAAACTTAATGTCTTTTATTAAAATAAGTTATTAATACACTACGATATTTTAAACAAATCTGTATAGATTATTAGTCATTTTAATCAAAAATAATAGTTGAATTTAAAAAATTCAATTAAATTATACGAAAAACTAGGATAAAACACACATTTCATTAGTTTAGCATTGCTAATCTAAGCCTTAATATGCACACGTTAAACGGATACACGGATTTTTTATTTACGAAATAGCTTATAAATTACTTACGTAGGCTAAAATATAAAAAACTGCGTGTGTATTGTTATCTGAATTGTTATTACATTTTTATAAAAGAAGTCATAAGCACAAAAAGTAACTCAACTATGAATAACTCAATCGTTATTGAAAATATCATATACAGAATTTTGGGGCAGTGACCGATTGTTCAAGTTGCTGTCTCTAGACATTCCGAACCGAAGGCGCTTTGCCTCAACAGTGAGGTACGTTCGACCTGTTACCTTTTCGAACGTTTCTCTACTGAAGATGGCCTCCGGACCTGTGGCCGAAACGTCTACAGACAGCACCTTCAGCAATCGACCACGGCCCAACAGCCCGGTATATGATATTTTCAATAATGTTGTCTCCGCTCATGACAGCCTTAGTAATAGTTATGAATCATCAGCTTTACATTTACATTAATCTTATACTTTTCCCCAGATATGACACTCATTTTTCGATTTCAGGATGCTGGTGTGGGTACAAACAAGTTTCAGTTTCTACAACTACGTATAATTGTGTGAAACTAGTTTATAGGAAAAAATAATTTTATCCGCCGGAGAGCCGGTCTCAAGTTTGACACGACCACCGCAGAACGTACGGGTGTACCTGAGACGTACCATTCTTAGGATTAATTCAATAGCAATTACAAATCGATTTCGAGAACTGTGTCATCCCCACAGACAGACAATCGTTGTCTATCAAATTAAAAATGTACAACGGCACTGTACACCATGCCTGGTAACTTGTCGCCTACAAACAAATCCTCCAAAAAGTTTCAGACCGCTACACGAAATCACGTACGCCATTAAAGACATATATCAGCTAGGAACAATATTAAACAAGACAAACCGAATATTTTAAATAACTGTTCTAACTATATTTCTTGTGGATATTGTAACTATTGTTCTAACTAAATGCTGTGCTGACTGCATTTACGTATGTTCCGTAGATATCTTTTGGCTTACAACTAATACTTTACACAAATATACATAACTGATAACAACATGTACAGCTTTTTGCAAACACAGCGTGGGAACTTTTTGAAGGCGGCCAAAAATTTGTAAGGAGCGTTGGCGGATATTAATTTTGTTGAATATTAAAGATACTACGTTCGTACCTTGTATAAAATTCCCCTCAATTTGATGACCCACATAAGCGTTTACCATGTTTTCAAAATTGTTACTTTCGTTTTTGGCCCACGAAGACTCTAAAGTGTTAAAATTGTTCAAGTAAACAATACACTGGGATATACGTTCAAATTCTCTTTAGTCTGATAATCGTGCAATTTTTCGATATTTTGATCCATTTTTTGGGCCCTCCTATCTTAAAATTTGAAGTTTCCAAAACTGAAGACTATAATCAGATCTGATTAAAATTCTCTTCGATTTGATATGCCAACTATGGATTTTATGATTTTTTTCACACTTTTGACCCGTCAAAAGTTTTCCTTCCGCCCCTAATTTGGTAGCGGGACAATGTCAAAACAATATTTTTGAGACGCATTCAAAAGTGAGTCGTCCCATAAACATCAGATAGTGAGACAAATGTCAGACTGTCGAGTTAAAACTGAGAGCCCGCTTCATTCGTTCAAAAATAAATAAGACAAAATAAAACTGTCCAGTTCTCCAAAAATGTTCATCTGTACGTAAAAAAATGCATGAAAAATTTCTGACTTTCAAAATTTTTGTTTCGTAATCTGTATTGACTTGCCGACATAGCAGCATCACCATCACCAACATCTGACCTTTATTGAAACACGACGACGAGTCCGCGGTAATCGGGGGGGGGGGGGGACGTTCCCAGGAAATTGCCATGTTTACCGGAATCATGTTGTTTATTCTCTGTCCAATGTTATTTCGTTAACGACACCGCGCTGGTCGATTAACGTTTATAGTACAACGGCGTTAAAAAATTACGCCGTAATTTACACAATTATATACAATGACTTTTAAGTAATTGCGATATACTGATAGTTTTGATTATTAAATATATTCATATTGACGTGCTATCTTGGGACCAACATCTGTTGGAGCACACGTGAACAGCGTCAACACTCCAGGCTGCGGTACACTCTTAAGATAGTGCACTGACGAGTGTGTTGTTATGCGCTCTTAATCTTCGGTCGCTCTGATAATCTGCTATTTTAACGACACAAACGTGTGCTTGTCACGTGTGCACGCAATTATACACACTTACAGAAGAAATCGTTTGTACAATAATTAATTAGTTCTGAAGAACAATACAGAATAATTAATACACGTACAACGAATTATAACATTAATAATGGAATATATCTATTCTTATTAATATAATAATAATAATAACGTATTTATAATCATTATTGTTACTGTTTAATGTAGCTTACACAGGCACTTCTCTTTCTTAATTGGCGATACAGCTCTTTGAGAGCCTTGGGTTCCTGGACAATCCGCCTCCAGTCGTCTCGATCCTCTGCTCTCAGTCTCCATCTTCTTACACCTAACCTGCGCATGTCGTCTTCAAGATCAGCCAACCATCGTTTTCTGGGCCGACCCCTCCTTCTTCTTCCACCAGGTCCCCCATAAAAATTTTCTTCAATGTGGATGTCCCTAACATTCTGTGGACACACCCTGCCCACTGGATTCTACTTTATGTCAGTGACTATATCTGGTTCTCCTTAAATTTGCTGGATTTCTGCATTCGTCCTTATTCTCCATGCTCCTTGGACGTTCAGTGCACCAAATATCCTCCTGAGGACTTTTCTTTCCCTCCTGCGCAACTACTCATGTCAAAAACACCTATGATATGTGTATTATTCCTATATTCCCGTATACAGATCCTGATAATGACAATAAACAAAGGCCTGCACTGAGAGCAGAATGACAGCCACACGACGGGTCGGCTCCTTTGAAGGTGGTAGCTGCTGGTGCTGAACGCTAACTGTCGCTCCGCCGAGTCCACATGGATTAAACATCGGTCGTGAACGGGAAAATCTGATTGGCGCGCACATGCAGTCCTACTGTTCTAAGGCCACGCATTATTGGATCGAAGCGCTCGGAAAGAAAACGTTTTAACTGACGCTACTATAATGTACGCTCGTTACTGTAAACCGGTACTGATTACAAAACGTTACTCAAAGGAGAACGAATGAAGCCTACAGGCAATCACGGAAATGTAAATTACATTACGTATCGAAAGTAATCCTATGAAAAGTTTTTCAAATCCAGCATGTTAAGAAAACAACTTAAGCTGACTATGTACAAAAGTCTTATACGACCGGTAGTAACATACGGATGTGAAGGCTGGACATTAACCAGCACAGACGAGCAACGTCTAATGATATTTGAACGAAAATCTCTTTGGAGCTGTACAAACTGAAGATGGCTACTGGAGGACACGAACTGGACCAACTGATTCAGGGTACCGACATAGTCCGGTTTATTAAGAGTAGGAAGCTTGAGTTGCTAGGCGAACGGATGACAGAAGAACGACTAAGAGAATTGCAGATTGGAGACCGGTAGGAGAAGAATTAAAGGCAGACCCAGAAAGAGATTGTTGGATGACGTGGAGGACGACTTGAGATGTATGAACGTGAGGCGATGGAGACGGATGTGTAATGAGAGGGCGTTTGAGCACGCTAAAAACCAACGCTGGGTTGTAACACCAGGAAATGAAAGGAAGGAAGGAAGGATCGAAAGCGAGTGTGTCAAGAAAAATAAAAAAACGATACGACGAGAGATGAGTAATAATAAAGCAGGTGAGTAGAAACGATCAAAGAAACAATACTCTACTTACGAACATTTCATGTTGTCGGTCAGGTGGTTGCAGACTATATAAACGTACGCGTGAAACGGACACGCCAAACAGACAATTAAAATCTCGTAATAGCAGTGGGAATACGTGAAAATTATCCGTGTAAACTGTTTAACAGAATAGGAAAATAACAAACGTTAACAATAATTAAAGCGTAATTATTGTATATATTTTTAAAACGAGAACATAACGGAAGGTGCGCTATATGCATAAGCACTATAAAGATAATATTACTGATAAGCGTGTGTCACGGGTACGTACCACACAAAAACGTGACAGAGAACAAGGACAAATTCCGGTACAAGGATGACGATTTCACAATCACTCCCACAGTCACTGCACGGTTCACATGTTACATGACGTTTTGACGCACAAACACGAGAAAAATAATGTATCACCTGTATTTCCGTAATAGTGCACGTTCCACGACTGATGCAATTTCAATGCACTACGTGTTGTGTGCGAGCGCGCGCGCGCGCGAGGCACCGTGTCCCCGATTTAAGAACTTACGTAAGAATTGACAAGGCGTACAAGATTTTCATGTTAAACCCTCAATTCTGTAATTGACACTCGCACGCACATTCACACATACACAAACGCAAACAATCTATTAAAACGCCAGATTGTGTTTTGTTAGTGAATTGGTAAACACAAAAATTTAGGTTTAACAGCAAGAATGTTTTATAAAGTTTCCTTATCTTTGGAAATTTTCTGAAGAGATTCGATTTTTCAAGGTGTTGTCACCTTGTAAGATTGCTTGCCTTGCAATCTGTTTAGAATCTGTTACAGCAAGTTGAATTCTACTACAAAATAATAAGGTGCAAGCTTATTACTTTTTAAATTCTGTCTGAGGCTTTCACGACTGGGCTCCAACGTCATCAGAACTTCGGCTTGCTAGGCTGTAAAGCCGTGATCCAAGGTTGTTGGGAGCAACGTTTATTTCAAAATTATTACTTATTATTTCCAAATTCGTAATCCTTCAATTTTAAACTCACTGTTAATTTTATTCTGAAACATTTAAAATGTTTTCCTACAATTTCTCTTTTACGGCGGTATTTCGGGCTAGCTAAGTGTTTGTCCAGAACTAATGGAAATTTTAAATATTTCCCGAATACATAACAACTAAACGACGTGGGAATTACAGTGAATTCGTTAACATTAAAAGCATTAGGTGAACGTATTACGTATAAGTATCAAACATTCGGAGGTGAACAGTCTAACATAATACCAACCAAACTGTCGTTTTCAGATATGACGTCACGACTCTTTATTTGTCAATGACTAACCCTAATATGTTCTAAAATGAACAACACCACAACATACACAATGCTGTCAAAGGATACGCTAATGTCAGCTGTTCTGTTTACTCTTCCCCCATTCTCGGGTTCAATTCTAACATGACGATCTGCAAAACAATATTATATTCCTTCCCCATGTGATTCTGCTCCATTCCCTATTCCTACAAGTCTTTCGTCTAAGGCTGTATCTTGTACGCGTCTCTCTTCTTATGCTCGTTACCTCCGCCTAACTGAAATTATAATCAATTAACGAAATTAATTTAGTTGTAAGGAAATCAAGTGATGGTACGGTTTTCGCGCGATATACATTTTATACCAAAACAAAGTTGTGCTGGTTTTAAAGTTTCTGCAAGCTTTGATCGCACGAGCACAACAGGCCAAGACTTTATCCGTCAGTCCGGGTACTAACATCCTACGGATCATGAAATTACATTTATTCCCCTATACGTTATAGCCCTACTGATAATTGATATTAGTACGTTCAAATGGGAGCTGTCAGTTTGCGATCTCAATGAATGGAAGAGCCACAGCACCATTTCGCAGGACGTTCAGTTCAACTCGAGGTCTTGGGATCCTGAAAACTGTAAGAGTTAACAAAGAACGTTAAATTGGTGATCTTCCCAACTTTCTTGCGGTTTTTTCAAAATAAGGTATAAAACATTTCGAATGCGGTCCAAAATTTGCAAAGAACGCTGAGAGACATTAATTCTGTCATATTGTTAAAAGATACAGACTTGGTAGTTTGGCTAAAATTCCTGATAAATTGATACCTAAAATTAAATTTTCTTAGAATTTTGACTTTCATTTTTGGCGCGTGGTAACCCTAAATTTACAAAAATTTTCAGAGTAGCCTACACATTATATTCGCATTTGAGTTAAAATTCCCTTTAGTCCGATAAGGATTTTTACAATTTTTCAAATTTTTGATCCTGTTTGGGCCGTTGTCCAAAAATTTTGAAATTCCATAAATTCAACATTGTAGTTAAAATTTTCTTTAATTCGATTCTTCACACGTACTTTGGCGAGTTTTTTTTTTAATTTTCACCCCTCACATCTTTTTTTGCCACTAAACCATTTGGGGGGGGGGGTCCATCTCAAAAACAATAAAGGCGTGTGGAGTAAACGTATGTATATCCATGCCAATCTTTAAGAAAATCGGTGGCTGTGTTTAGAAGTATCGCGAGACATATCCCACAAAGGCAGACAGATAAATGCCAAATGAGAACTCGCTTGCTCGTTCAGTTACCGAAATAATCCCGCCATTTCCAATATACGAGCCAACTTTAGTTAATGAACGATTATTTTTATTTTTTAAGAGTAACCCCTATGTTTTATGGCATTTTCACATACAACACGCAATTTTAAGGCTGTTTTTCCTTATGTCGATCTGGAGGCTGAAAACTTGAACTTGAACGAATCCGCTGTTCCAGATTAGCAGCCGTGCGCTAGTCAACTAAGCCCCTTATATTTATATTTAAGAATATACATACATTCCTAACATTTGGACACGAATGTTCCGTGCGTTATTTTATAATACCTGTTCCCGATTTCACATATCACGTCGTCCCACTCCCAAACCTTGCTGAATTGTATTCGACAATTTTATCCATGACACATTTTCTACCTTAACGCTCGTCTGTACGTATATTTTGTCTGTGCTCGCTGATTTTACCGCATAAACTGAATATTTTCAGTTATTACCGTAAGTCTGCGCGTTTAATACGGTCCTCAGGCTTGCAAATCCTCGCACTACTCTTAAGAAAGATTATTACCACCGGATTCCTAATTTTTCTCCCCGTCTTTTTATCTACGGTTTTCGTTTAAAATAACAATGGCACTACAACCACATTAAAAAAAAGAAAACTCTGTAAACGCAAAACGTATACGTGCCATCACGTACGTGTTTGAACTGATAAAGTTCCTTACCCACATCCATTTTATATAAAAAAGAAAGTCATCGTTTAAAAATCAAAGACAATAAAACTTTGTAAGTACAATTTATTTACGTATCTTTACGTCTCAAAACTATTCAAAGTATCAATAAAAAATTATTATAATACACTATATTCATATACCGTATCATATACGTACATCGAATACACGTTTAAATAACGATACCGGTACGTATATATCACACATAATACATCAATTTTTTTAACGACTATTTGAGTTATTGTTTAATTTCTTTTTATACCAAATAACTTGCACAATTGGAACAGAGGAAAATAGAAGACTTGAAGCACTGGAAATGTGGTGTTACAGAATGTTACTGAAAGTAAGATGGATTGACAGGCTTAGTAATTATGAGATTCTGACCAAAGGTTTTGACAAAATACTGTGAAGCGAAGTATTGAACTTATTTACCATATTATGCGTCCCGAAAATTTGATAAAAACAATAATAAATGGTGACACTGAAAGGAAACGAGGAAGAGGAAGACCGAGACTCCGATATATTAACAGATTATTTGCGATGTAAGTTGCAGTTCCTATGAGGAGGTGAAACGGAAAGCACAGAGAAGATCGGTGTGGAGGACCGCTACAAACCAATACGCTGATTGCCAACTAAAAAGAAGAAGATATCAAATTATTAATAAAATATAAACACTACACGGAAATCTACCTTATTCATTTTTGTGTTTCATAAGCTGTATAAAGATTTCAGCTTTCTATATTTACCAGTTCGTGGGAAATTTTCTGTAAGTCGAAGAAAAACACATTTTCAGACAATCATAATTAAAATCAGATTTATGTTATTTGTGTTCCACACTTTTCATTAATTAGTACAGACCCCCACCGTAGAACGGTTCCATGGGACACTCTTCTCTCTCCTAAACATCTTCTAACTTCTTCAGAGTCTTCTAGGCCTTCTCTGTTGTCTGTCTATCTTTCTTTTGGATGTCTTGACTTTGTTTTCCTGATTTATTAAATGTGTTTTACATTCAGTTCCACATAATTTTTGGCACGATTGGCACGAATTTTCCCTACAGTCAAATCTATCTTTTTCAAAATTAGCATTTGGCTTGATCTTCCTTATTAAAGGCTGGCACAAGAACACAGATTCCCAATTGTTTCCACTGTTACAATGACATTTTTTCGAGGGCGAAGTCCAAATGACATGACAAACACATTCATTCGGATTCCAATTTTTCACGTACAGACACTTTTCGAGGAGTTGGCGATTACTTGGTTGTTTCAACATCGATCTGGTAGACCCATAATAACAGGCGGTATGTGTAAATATTAAATGTGATCATAGAGTTGATTTTCTGTCTAAGCGCCTTCCTATACTTATACCCTAACCTAACTCATTTAACAGAACAAATGTGGGAGTGGTAACACAATAGGACGCTTCAGTACACTGTTACAGTCTCACATAAGCCGGATAAACGCGGATTGAACAATGACTCTCGTAAGTAGTGTTTCACATCAGACGTATTACTTTCGTAAGTAGTCAACCCTTCATATGTTGACTGCATACGGACTTCACACAATAGTAACGTTAAAGTTATAATCACCGATAATTCTCTGAGAAATACTGTCACGCATGAAACATCTGTTGCCTCGTGGAATAAGACATCGACCTCTCTGGTACATGACGTTTGCAGACGACATGGTGCTGTGCAGTAGCAATAGAGACGTTGGGGGAAAAACTGAAACAGTGGGAGGAAGACATTGGTGAACGGAGCCCTTAAGATTAGCACAAGGAAGATGGAATATCCGAGTTTCAACGAAGATCAAGGCTGTGAGATGAGAATCTAAGAGATAAAGCTGAAGACCGTGAATAGCCTTCAGCCTGAATGAAGAGCTAGCACACAGAATTCAAGCAGGAGATTAATTGAAGGAAGATATCAGGGGTGCTAGGTGACCGTAGAATCAATGCTACAGTTGAGGGAAAAGTATATACAAAACAGTCGTACGACCAACATTGATGTATGGTGCTGAAACGTGACCACCAGTGAGGAAAGCACAAGCGAGGAATCATGAGGTAGCCGAAACGAAAATGCTTAGGTGGAGTAACCAAAGTGGATAAGTTCAAGAACAACGATGGTAGCAGCGATATCGAAGAAGATTGAAGAAAGAAGACTACTATTGTGTCGGCATATGAGGAGAAGGGAAGAACCATACATTGGCATAAGGGTGCTGGAGATGGAGGCGCACGGTGCGAGAACGAGACACAAGCCAAAACGAAGGAGAATGGATTGTGTAAGGCAGTGGTTCTCAGATGGTGGACCGCGAACCCCCAGGGTCCGCGAGCTGTTCCTACGAGGTCTAGCAACGTGCTTCAATAAAATTTCTATCAACGTTAGAAACCCATTTGATATACAAATTGAAAATATTTCTAATGTTAAATATTTGCCAAGTGATTTCTAACTTTGCTTGTTGATTTAGGATCAACAATAGTTTCAAATCTTTTAAAATAATCGAGTTCTGGTTAACCATTTATCAAACAGATCAAAATCGCAATCAGAATGATCACAGTTGCACACCACTATGTAAAAATTATCCCAATTAGCGCTTTCAAGCTTCACAGCCCATCGTCAGATTGGAATAGACACAAAATAAGTGGAAACAACCCCTTCACCCCTCTCCCCCGCCATGCTCACACACAGCAAGCTATAATATAAATGACCCTTCCCCACCCCCTAAACCCTGTCCCACCATCTGTGGAGTTACACATTTTTTCTAGCAAATTCCTTGCGTTTCAGTGTTGTGTGTGTGTGTGTGTGTGCATCCTTTTAAACTACCCACTTCCTCTCCACACACGTGGGTCAGTCAACACCCTTATTTTAAAACATCCAAATAGTACTATGCAAAATAATTCTTAATATTATCTATCTGTCCTCTATCATTTACTTCTTAATCATGTTATAAAATATTTCTTCATTATCAAATTTAATTTTAATATTAATTAAATTGTCTAACCCTTTTTCTCTCTCTTTCAATATTTCTAACTCCTCTCTAAGCTTCCTTTCAACTGTGTTATTCACTACTTTTACAATTTCGTATTCTTCCAAAGGATTAACAAACTTATGGTTGTCTTCTATGAAATGTCTTGCATATAACGAATTGGTTGTTCTATTACCTTCTCCACGTTTGTGGTCAGACAATCTGCATACGAATTTCCGTCCTGTCTCTCCTAGGTACACCTTGTTGCAGTCTTTACATTTTAATTTATAAATTCCGCTTTTCTGTAATACTGGAATTTTTTCTATATTCTTATTCCTTATCTTATCAAATACCGTTTCACATTTTTTAATAGCTATATCTACTCCATATTTATTAAAACATTTTATAATTTTTCTAGTATGTGAACCTATGTATGTCAATGACCCTGCATAATTCTTTTGTTCTGGTTCTATTTTATCTTTTTGTATGTTAACCCTTTTCATAACTTTATCCACTATGTTGGTGTTATAATTATTATTCCTTACAATTCCCTTTATCGTTCTTAACTCCCTATCTTTTGACTCGGTCTCTTTTAAACACTTCTGAGCTCTGTAACAAAATGAATTGATTGCCGCCATTTTATATCTATATGGGTGGTAAGACTCTCTTGGTATAATTATATCAGAATACGACTCTTTCCTAAATATCCCAAACTGTAGTTTCTCATTATCTTTAATTTCTATGTTTAAATCTAAGTAATTTATTTTCTTACCTCCTATCTCTTCTTTGAATTGTAAGTTTTTATCCTTACTATTTACCTCATTTATAAACTCATGCACTTCTTCTATGCTTCCTTCCCAAATTACTAATACATCATCAACGTATCTAGACCATAATTTTATATTGTTTTTATACTTAGTGGAAGTTATTAATTGCTTTTCAAAATCATTCATGTATATTTCAGCAAGAATAGGGGATAATGAAGACCCCATAGGTAAACCTTTTTTCTGTATATAAAACTTGTTATTAAACCTAAAATAGTTCTGATTTACACATTCTTTAATTACTTTCATCAACTGCTTTTTATACCTGTATTCTCCCATATTATTATCGTTTATTAACTTAATAACTTTATTTACTGTGATATTGGTAAACATGTCCTTAACATCCAGTGATATCAATTTTGTATTTACATTAATCCTAATATTTTCTAATTTTTCTATCAATTTTACATTATTCTCTATGTTGTATTTTGTCCCAAATTCATATTTCTCTTTCAGTACTCTGCTAACTTCCTTTGATAATTTATAAACAGGTGCATTAATAAAAGAAACAATCGGTCTAATTGGTTTTCCTTCTTTATGTATCTTAACCTGACTTTTAAAAGTTGGTGCTGTTGGATTGCTTTCCAATAAATACTTTTTCTTATTTTCTTCTATAAATGTTATCTGTTTCATCATTTGTTTTATCCTTGACTGGTACTTACTTGTATAATCATACTTTATTTCCTCGTATGGTCCTTCCCTTATAAATTCTTCCGTTTTCTTTATGTATTCGTCCTTTCTCAGTAGTACCATTGTATTTCCTTTGTCCGCCTTCGTTACTATAATATCATTCTTCTTTATTTTATTCTTTAGTTTAGTTACAGTTGATTTGATTTTTTGTTCATTTTTTGAATTATACAAACTTCTCTTAAATATTTTATCTACTACATTCCCTACTTCCCACCTTATTCTTTTTTTATCATTTTCATTTCCTAGTTTTTGTATTATGCTTTCGCATTCAATAATCGTTTTATCTTGATTTAATTCTGGTGGCGGTGCGTATTTTAAGCCTTTTGCTAACATTTCTTTTTCTTCTGTATTGAAATTTACCTCTGTAAGGTTTATTACTCTTTTTTCATAGTTATTCTTAGAGAGGTGTTCCTTTTTTACTTCGTTCTTTTTTATTAACTTATTTAACTTATCTACCATTTTTTTATTTTTCTTTTCCAATTTCTTTTCTACGTACCCCAAACCAAAATTATATAATATTTCTTCTAACTCTACATACGAGTATATTCTTAACAATTCTATGTGTCTGTCATATAATTCCCTATTATATCTATTGATTAAGCCGTAGAGTGACCTTATTTCCAGTTTTATCCACAACTTCTCGCTTTGTTCTTTTACTTTTTTGGCTACACTGTTCTTATTTTTAATTTTAACTTGAGCGTACTTTGGGATGACATTATTATCCAGACATTGTTTATTAAACCATATTTTACTTAAAACCCTCTTCAATTTAACTTTTAACTTAAGATATTTAAATACTTTACTTACCTTATTGTTGTCGTTTATTACCTCATTGTTGTTGTCCATTACCTGTAGTCGATTGCACATCTTAACAGACGTTTAATGAAGAAATTTGTGTTAGTGGTTGAAATCACAATCAGAATGATCACAGTTGCACACCACTATGTAAAAATTATCCCAATTAGCGCTTTCAAGCTTCACAGCCCATCGTCAGATTGGAATAGACACAAAATAAGTGGAAACAACCCCTTCACCCCTCTCCCCCGCCATGCTCACACACAGCAAGCTATAATATAAATGACCCTTCCCCACCCCCTAAACCCTGTCCCACCATCTGTGGAGTTACATATTTTTTCTAGCAAATTCCTTGTGTTTCAGTGTTGTGTGTGTGTGTGTGTGTGTGTGTGTGTGTGCATCCTTTTAAACTACCCACTTCCTCTCCACACACGTGGGTCAGTCAACACCCTTATTTTAAAACATCCAAATAGTACTATGCAAAATAATTCTTAATATTATCTATCTGTCCTCTATCATTTACTTCTTAATCATGTTATAAAATATTTCTTCATTATCAAATTTAATTTTAATAGTAATTAAATTGTCTAACCCTTTTTCTCTCTCTTTCAATATTTCTAACTCCTCTCTAAGCTTCCTTTCAACTGTGTTATTCCCTACTTTTACAATTTCGTATTCTTCCAAAGGATTAACAAACTTATGGTTGTCTTCTATGAAATGTCTTGCATATAACGAATTGGTTGTTCTATTACCTTCTCCACGTTTGTGGTCAGACAATCTGCATACGAATTTCCGTCCTGTCTCTCCTAGGTACACCTTGTTGCAGTCTTTACATTTTAATTTATAAATTCCGCTTTTCTGTAATACTGGAATTTTTTCTATATTCTTATTCCTTATCTTATCAAATACCGTTTCACATTTTTTAATAGCTATATCTACTCCATATTTATTAAAACATTTTATAATTTTTCTAGTATGTGAACCTATGTATGTCAATGACCCTGCATAATTCTTTTGTTCTGGTTCTATTTTATCTTTTTGTATGTTAACCCTTTTCATAACTTTATCCACTATGTTGGTGTTATAATTATTATTCCTTACAATTCCCTTTATCGTTCTTAACTCCCTATCTTTTGACTCGGTCTCTTTTAAACACTTCTGAGCTCTGTAACAAAATGAATTGATTGCCGCCATTTTATATCTATATGGGTGGTAAGACTCTCTTGGTATAATTATATCAGAATACGACTCTTTCCTAAATATCCCAAACTGTAGTTTCTCATTATCTTTAATTTCTATGTTTAAATCTAAGTAATTTAGACCTATGTTTAATCTAAGGAAAACCAATTAGACCGATTGTTTCTTTTATTAATGCACCTGTTTATAAATTATCAAAGGAAGTTAGCAGAGTACTGAAAGAGAAATATGAATTTGGGACAAAATACAACATAGAGAATAATGTAAAATTGATAGAAAAATTAGAAAATATTAGGATTAATGTAAATACAAAATTGATATCACTGGATGTTAAGGACATGTTTACCAATATCACAGTAAATAAAGTTATTAAGTTAATAAACGATAATAATATGGGAGAATACAGGTATAAAAAGCAGTTGATGAAAGTAATTAAAGAATGTGTAAATCAGAACTATTTTAGGTTTAATAACAAGTTTTATATACAGAAAAAAGGTTTACCTATGGGGTCTTCATTATCCCCTATTCTTGCTGAAATATACATGAATGATTTTGAAAAGCAATTAATAACTTCCACTAAGTATAAAAACAATATAAAATTATGGTCTAGATACGTTGATGATGTATTAGTAATTTGGGAAGGAAGCATAGAAGAAGTGCATGAGTTTATAAATGAGGTAAATAGTAAGGATAAAAACTTACAATTCAAAGAAGAGATAGGAGGTAAGAAAATAAATTACTTAGATTTAAACATAGAAATTAAAGATAATGAGAAACTACAGTTTGGGATATTTAGGAAAGAGTCGTATTCTGATATAATTATACCAAGAGAGTCTTACCACCCATATAGATATAAAATGGCGGCAATCAATTCATTTTGTTACAGAGCTCAGAAGTGTTTAAAAGAGACCGAGTCAAAAGATAGGGAGTTAAGAACGATAAAGGGAATTGTAAGGAATAATAATTATAACACCAACATAGTGGATAAAGTTATGAAAAGGGTTAACATACAAAAAGATAAAATAGAACCAGAACAAAAGAATTATGCAGGGTCATTGACATACATAGGTTCACATACTAGAAAAATTATAAAATGTTTTAATAAATATGGAGTAGATATAGCTATTAAAAAAATGTGAAACGGTATTTGATAAGATAAGGAATAAGAATATAGAAAAAATTCCAGTATTACAGAAAAGCGGAATTTATAAATTAAAATGTAAAGACTGCAACAAGGTGTACCTAGGAGAGACAGGACGGAAATTCGTATGCAGATTGTCTGACCACAAACGTGGAGAAGGTAATAGAACAACCAATTCGTTATATGCAAGACATTTCATAGAAGACAACCATAAGTTTGTTAATCCTTTGGAAGAATACGAAATTGTAAAAGTAGTGAATAACACAGTTGAAAGGAAGCTTAGAGAGGAGTTAGAAATATTGAAAGAGAGAGAAAAAGGGTTAGACAATTTAATTAATATTAAAATTAAATTTGATAATGAAGAAATATTTTATAACATGATTAAGAAGTAAATGATAGAGGACAGATAGATAATATTAAGAATTATTTTGCATAGTACTATTTGGATGTTTTAAAATAAGGGTGTTGACTGACCCACGTGTGTGGAGAGGAAGTGGGTAGTTTAAAAGGATGCACACACACACACACACACACACACACACACACACACACACACACACACACACACACACACACACACACACACACACACACACACACACACACACACACACACACACAAAACACTGAAACACAAGGAATTTGCTAGAAAAAATATGTAACTCCACAGATGGTGGGACAGGGTTTAGGGGGTGGGGAAGGGTCATTTATATTATAGCTTGCTGTGTGTGAGCATGGCGGGGGAGAGGGGTGAAGGGGTTGTTTCCACTTATTTTGTGTCTATTCCAATCTGACGATGGGCTGTGAAGCTTGAAAGCGCTAATTGGGATAATTTTTACATAGTGGTGTGCAACTGTGATCATTCTGATTGTGATTTCAACCACTAACACAAATTTCTTCATTAAAAGATCAAAATCGACTAGGTGAAAAAGCGTTAAAAAATTTGCTGCCTTTAGGTACAACTTACCGATGTGAACAAGCTTTTTCAACCCTGTACTACATGAAAAATAAATATAGAAATAGACCACATACATTCAGATTTTCGAATCAAAGTGTCGGGCTTCAGTCTGATCTTGGAGAAGTTATTGAAAAGAGAAAAACGTTTCACTTATCTCAACTAAGACTTTTTTATACTTAATAAAATATTCATGTAACTAGCCTTTTTTATGTTAATTATTATTCACTATTATTACAGTTTTCATACTTTCACACCAACAGTTTTAAATATCCCTTGGTTTAATGTAAAAATAAATGCATCATGTAAAAACACATTTCATTCGGTTTTAGAAAAATCCCAGTTTTGTAATATTTAAAATTACTATGGAGGGAGGGATTTCTACATATTTGAAAAATACAAAAAACCAGGGAGGCCGCCGTTCTCAAAGAACCAACTGTGGTGGGGATTGAGAACCACTGTGTACAGGATGACCTGAGGGAAAATCAGCTATCGGCGGAAGATGTGGATGACTGCCATGTAGAACGTTCGCGGAACCGTTTAAAATTTAGTTCAACGACGTTTCATTTGAACTTGTAACATTTAACGGGTTAAACGTAACTTATAACAGGTTATAACATTTGTCTTTTTTGATTTTTTTTTCTCTCCTGAACAATTTACATTTTTAAACTTTAGGTACATTTATAAAGCTTTTAGAACTAAAAGATTTAATTTTTTCAGATTATTACCTAACACAATGCCTACTAATTTTTATGTAAAAAATGAATTAATATTTATGTAAAAAAAAAAATTAATAAAAAAATATTTAATGAAATTTTATATATTTTTTAATAATCTTTTGAAAAAATTATTTAAGATGGCCAGTGTACATTAAAGGGATTAAAATTTAGTCAACATTACAGATAAAGGTCTAAAATATTTGTGCAAAAACATCTGAATATTTGTCCTACATACTTTTTACATACTGGTACCTAAAGCAGATCTTCAAATATTCGTGGGGGAAGAAGTCAACATCAAATTGGGTTAAAGAAGTCCAGAAGGTTTTAGAAAAAAATAATATACACGCAGGAGAAGTAATTGAAAGAGAGGTTTTTCGGGCAAAACTGTTAAAAATGGAAGGAGTCGAGGGTAGGAGGTAGAAAAACGCATGTTCAAAGAGGACTGAAGACAGGAAGAAGAGGCACAGTGAAAAGATGAAAGAATACTGGAGAAAAAGAAAAGAACAAAGAATAAAGAATTGAAATTGGCATGTGGTCCTTAGATGGCCGATAAAGCAATAAAAAAAATACAACAATAAATTTTACTTGCAGAAGTGGTTAATATTTGAAGAACTACTCATATATAAGAAATAGGACACTTACTATTTATATCAAACTTCAACTCATCTTATTCGGTTCAAATTTTTTACAAAAACAAATACAGACGGAAGAAAAAGGAATTTCCGTCATACGTTTATTGGAAATTTTTTCTTCGATTTAATGAGTAGAATCATTTCCCGAGCCAACGTTTTGGGAACACCATGTGCAGCAAAAAATATAGAAAACCAAATTACTATAATCACATTTTATTTCCTTTTTTCTTCCGTTCAAACAGTTAACAATTAAAAGCCACTGCCTGACAGAAACAGAGCAACACTGTATAGTGGTTGTTTACGTTCTTCTAGCAAACAAGATACGCCTACTCGTCCGTACTCGTTAGTTTTCTTTTATTCATGAACTGCAATTTAACTGGGAACGCGGTCGTCGCCCACGTCCCCACATCGACTGACACCTATTGACGCATCTGGCAAAGTTTGTCTGTCGCCTCATTTGTCATCCCGCATTTCAACCATCATCATCATCATCTTAGTACTTTACGAATTATGAAGTTTCGACTGTAAATCGGTACGTCACCTTCTGGTAAAAATATACACCAGCGTAAATATGTGTATATTTACAATTTTCGAACAAAATTCAAAGTCGTTTTTCGCATCCTAGTTTGCAAACTGTACGGTCTTCCAATCATCATGATTCAGATTTCCCTGCTGCGCCACTGCATTCTTTATGCCTTCCATCCAAGGCTCTCTCGGCCCCCGTCTTTTTCTTCTTTCAGGAGGGAACCATTCTAGTAATTTCTTTGGCCGTCTATCATTATCCATACGGCACACATGACCGTTACCATCTTAGTCTTTTAGCATCAATTGTGTCACTTGTACTTGTACACATATTTATTCTTTCCCTTATTTCTTATTTTTTAACCCTATCCAATGTAGCCTATATCCAGCAAGTATACAGTGAGTCCATGCATTTCCATGGCTCGTAATCTTTTCCTCATATGTTCCGTAGTCTCCCACATCTAGCCCCATATGTTACAACATTTTCCACTGATGTCTTAAAAATTCTGACTTGTTTCGACTTTAGTTGATTGCTCCATGGAGTGGAATGTTACTGTCTCGTCACTCGGTTCCCTTATCATATACGTTCTTTTATTTCTGTTACACTTGAGCCGTCTTTTGTATGAGTAAATACAAAAAATATATTTAAAACCAATCGCACAGCTTTCGTCAAAATGAAGACAAATAAACCCACCGGTTTATGTCATATAGGCCTAAACAAAAACTCATAATACGAAATTATATAGTATAATTTTTCATCATTATCATCGTCTTCAGCAAGGGTTAAACAAACAAACAAAACGAATTGGTTTACAAATACTGTAATTATATTTAACTGACTCTAACAAAAACGAACTACACTGCCATGTATAAAACAATGCAAAGGCTGAGTTTTCTTGCAAATACGTCTATTATTGTATAATATGAAAATGTTTTTGTAATCGGAGCAGTAAAAAATATTAAATAAAAAATCCTTTTGACTGAAAAACCATTTTTCATGTTATAAAATAATGTGTGTCTGTGTGTGTATTCGTGCGCATCTGCATCACTCAATCCTCACAAAAGACAACAAAATATCTCTTGTCGAGAACAGAACATTGCAAAGTTACACTTTGTGACAACAATGTCCACTCACACGGGATGCATACGAGTGGAATAACTGTGAAACAGGATACCTACACAACGTTCGTGAAACGACCTGAAGTATAAATATGTGCTCTAAATAATACACTTATACACAAAAGCGTCAATCAAGTGTCACATTAGTTAAGTTTATCTCGTCTGCGTCATGAATAAGAATCGCGTTTCTTCTATCAAAACTGACAACTGAGAAAAAAAGGCTGGAAAATTAATAACGCAATTTCACAACTAAGTGGCAAATATAAAGCAACAGTCGTCTCATCCGAAAGGAAAAATTTTTTCCGAGAATCGACAAGTACATAAACCTGTCTGAGAAATAAACTTTAAGCGACGAGTCCAAACTCAGACTGCAAAATCTGCATGCTCTAATAAACCGTTATCAGCAGACCAACTGACTGATGTTATTCAATAATGGAACTGTTCCCATTTTTAAGTGGTCTCGTCATTTCTACGTGCGTACGAAAAACAGTTATCGAATTATGGTACGAAGTAGGTCGTACAATACATTTTTATTTAGTGAGGTCATTGTACTACTGGTAATATCTTAAAAAAAAAAAAAAAAAAAAAAAAAAAAAAAAAAAAAAAAAAAAAAAAAAAAACAGTAGATACCGGTTAAGGGGCCCACCGGTTATTACGGCCAACCGTTTTATCGGACCAATATTCAAAAAACAAAAACAAATCAGGGTTACAGGTTGAAAGTTACTCCTGATATGGGTCCGGACCGCCGCTCATTCGGTCCAGTAATTGCTCGATTTTATTTTTTTCATATAGGAGGAAGAATATTTTTCATTTTTTGGAATACATAGTTTATATGAGTACAACGTAGACCCGTAGGAGTAATTTATAGGAGTACTTACCTACAATTCATACGATGTATAGATCCGGTGTATGACTTTACACTTGGTGAAAAATAAGTGCAACACTTCGAAGACGCTTGGCCCAATGTGGCTTTTCTAAATCGGTCAACCAGCGAAGCTACTGCTCCCACAGGCAACAAAGACGATACAAGCTACTTACCACAGAAAGTTGAAAATCAATGAGAATTTACGCAGATTGGCGAAAATACAAAATTCTTTAATGAAAAAGACGAATGCCGCCGACGACACATTGGAAAGATTTGTAGTAGACGTAAACGATAACGATTAAATCGAACCAGACGTTCAACGGATAACAACACAGGACGTGAAAAAATGTAGTAGAACTTCAGCGACATTTTATGCAAGAAGGCAAAGTAAACTGCCCTGCATAAGACAAAATAACCGTAAGCTCTCACGGCCAGAGTTGTCATTAATAATCAACCGACTTCATGGTTAGGACGTACGCTGTGGGGGCTGTGCGGGACAAAGTGCTTGAACGCCGCCCGCTTCTATGCCGCGTTCCGAGCTTCTTACAAAGTTCCTGTCGCGGGACTATAATTCACTGGACTTATTGGATGTAGCCTGCTACCGGCCGCGGGGGTTCAATTAGTATCAAATTGAACGTGAGTGTTCACCAAGGCCGGGTACAAGATCACGTGGCACAGATGGGTTACGACCGAGATTAGGTGATTGCCCTGAAAGCAAGCACAGCGGCGGTAGAACTTTCGGGAAAGTGTCCGTATATGATGGCATTCAGGGAACGGACAAGCAGGGAGTCTCGGGTGGTCTTATTAGAAGTCAGGTAGTGGGCTTTACACGGCCAGCGCAGTCCTCGGTCAAGGAGAGACCGAAGATTACACATATGGGATTTGGCCAGGCAGCCCCATACAGGGATCTCGCGTAAGTAACCATCGGCGCTACATAAGTGGTGGTCCATCATGTCCAAGGTGGTAACTGCGCGACGTTTCGGCCGTACTCACGACAGTCAGTTATCAGCAGTGGCGCGGAACAGGGACGTACAAACGCTCGATAAGTTGAGACCTACATAAGAACTGGACGCATAAAAGTGCCAATGCTCAATGGATGATTTCTTCCAAAAACGTCGTTCTAATCAAGTAAGTATACGTTATAAAATTAATTATGTAACTCTATTTCTTTTTAATCTACATTTATTTATGTTATTTCATTACGCTGTAATATGCGTACAATAGGCCTACTGCAATTTTATTATTATTTACCGTACTTATATCGCACATCTACCTCGTCAATAACAAAGTACGTTTAACGTTAATATACGCAATTAATATACGTTACTAAACAACAATAATAATAATAATAATAATGGTATAGGTACCATTAACAACCTACTGCAAGTAGCCTACAGAGTTCAGAGTATACTGTATACTGCAATAATCAAAACATTAATTTTATATAATAACGTATTGGTAAAGAGTATCGGTAAATACATACCTAATTACTATATATCATGTACACACGTAATAATCAATAACCAATACGGTTATACTTAAATTTTATTATCGCGCTGAATTTACATCGCGTTATGTTTAAGGTTTTCATTAATAGCCACGTTTTTTTTTTACTTTTTTGAAATTATTTTTTAATAGGACCAAGTTGATATGGACCCGATGTGTCCCGGGAATGCTGAATCCACTGTAGATTGTATTTTGCGTACTGACAATATTGAACTGATATTTCTTATAACTACAAAGACAATCAACTGTTGAGAGTACACAAGAATATTTGTGATTAAAACTTGTTTTTTCTCAAAATATTAAATACCTGGCTGTTAGACGTGATCGGTTCCTGTAAATTATCGACACCGTCGGCAACGTTTCGTATCCCACCGTCCCGTCGGCGATCTTCTTCAGGCCGCAAACAAGTATCGGGTACCGTTCGGCCTCAGATCTGCCGTAACTGTTTTTATAACACTCTGTCGCTTGAAGGAGATCCCCGACGGTGGGATACGAAACGTTGCCGACGTTGTCGAGAACTTGTATCAATCGACAACGGCCTAACGGCCCGGTATTTAATAATTTTGAGAATACTGACACCGGCCGTGTAAGATTAATACAAAAATTAAAACTTGTTTATCCACACGTATACAAAACTCAAACACTACTCATATCGACACGTATCGAGTACCTTACAAGACATGTGCTAAATAGGCTATATGACGTTTGTTAATCCATCGTTGAAATCAACAACAAACATGTGAAAAAGTCCAGCTGAACTGTTTATCAGACCGGGCAATGTGACAGAAATAATTGACGATTACTTTTTTTTACACCGGCCGCTTTCTCAATTTACCTTCCCCGATATTATGTTTTCCGCTATCTCGTATTATGTATGAGTTTTTTGTTATTTAACCCATCGCGCCTGAACACGTGACAGTGTCAATTACCAAAACAATAAATAACCCGTGTTTAGATTACACTGTCAAGTGTTCCGATAAAATAACAATAATAATTTTACCGATAACGGTTGTTGGTTGGACTCCCTGCACGCACGACATTTCGGAAATTATCTCGACCCCAACTGTTCTAAACATCAACTTAAAAAAAAAAGGAAAAACAGCATTTTATGGTTAAAACGTAGCCTGTAAAACGGCATAATTATTTCGTCCGGTTTAATTTAAAATATATTTTTTTTTAAACGAGCCAATAAGAAAATGTATTATTAATATATTTTTATATTAATAACAGCCTACATATTTCAGGAGCCAATAAGAACAAAAATAATGATTAGTGGTCGAATTCTAGAACAGATGAGCCACTTTAATTATTTGGGAAATTATATTGGCTATGACAGAAATTATGACACTGCTGTTAAATTAGGTGTAAGTTCCAGACGATTTGTGGAACAATCAACCGTATTTTTAGAAACAAGGTACGTCGAGATACAAAATTAAAGTTTTACAAAATTATGGCAGTCCCTGTACTGTTCTATGGGTGCGAATTATGGACAACGACCAAACAACAAGACAGTAAAATACAAGCCTCGGAAATGGCATTCTTAAGAGGAGTTAAAAGGTGTTCTGAAGTGGACCGTATAAGAAATGAGGTCATACAAGTTTTTAACTTGAATAAAAAATTAAAAGATTACAACAACGTTGGAAAGAACACTCAGAAAAAATGTCAGATACCAGACTGACCAAACAAGTCTGGAAATACAAACATTTATGCCAGAGGTGCGTGGGTTGACCCAGGAAGAGATGGCTGGACGATCTTTCAAGGCGGTACAGGCAGAACCTTCCCTATCCGTGCTGTGAAGTGATGATGACGATCTTTTAAAAACTACTCACTCATTTAGAAGTTCTACAGACTTGGGAGAGACTAGAATATTCCACATCTTCAAAATAGAGAGAATCTCTTCAGAAAAATCTACGGCGTCCAAAGATGGATTTGATTGTTGGTACACATAGGCCTATAGTATAAATACGAGACGTTAACAAATACACAAGCATCATTCCAACATGCTAAAAGGTAATGTCGAGACAATGGAACCACTTTTTGGAGATTTGTCGCAACTGAACTTCTGAGGGCAAATCACAAAAAGGTGGGGACCAAGATCTGGACCCAAATCTCAAAAGACGCGTGTATTATAATTAATTATTCGCATTCTGGGGTATATTATGGCACTGTTCTTTAACAGAACCGGAATACAGCCGAATTAATTCTGTGTTATCTACAGCCAACGAGAGGAATGGGTATGCTAAAAGAAAACGAAATAAATATAAGAAATAAACCATGGATAAAGAGAGTAAAAACGAAAACGTGAGGAAATGTTTAGTGGCTCCCGCAAACCATGACTGCAAGATGTGCGGCTGAAACTTTTGAGTACCGGATGTCCGCAGTCTACTTTATTTTTCTGTTATTTAAGAATAATTTTCATTAAAGCTAAAAAAGTTCAAATTTTTAGCATTTGCACTTAATACTAAATAGTGTCATAGCTAGCCTGTTTCTCGTATCTACTTACTTTATGTTTAAAAAATTGTCAAAAACGTGTTTTACGTTATTTACGTATAAAAATCTTTTAGGAAAAAAATATACTGAAATGTCTCCAATACAGAGTGTTAAGAACACTGAATAACCTACGTGTAAAGATCAGCTTTCTAATGAAAACCGACAAGGAAAACATTTACATCACATTTAATACAGCACGTACTATAGGATACTCCGAGTCCCGCTGGCAAATTATCAACAACGAAGTAGTACTTTTAGGGCCTTGGAATCACAAAATTTTGACATTTTCAAAAATGAACACTAAATTCAGTTTATGATCAAAATTCCCTTTAATATGATACCCTACATGGACTTTTGCGATTTTTTCCCACTAATCTGACGGCACATTTTTGTCTCCCCCCCCCCCAAAAAATATGGTTCTCTAGGCTAAAAGTATGGACACGCATGCCAAGTTGTACGGAAATCGGTTGATGCGTTCAAAAGTTATCGTGAGACATACCCCAACAGACAGACAGGCAGACAAATGCCAAACGGTCTGTCTGTTAAAACTAAGAACTCACTTCGCTCGTTAAAAAAGGAGACAAGGCCTGAGGAGCAGCCGACGAGGCAACGAGTGCCCGTACAGATTTAAGAAGTAAAATAGTGAAAAAAGGTATTTTAGGTAATGACGAGCGATTAAACAATACCGGCATTTAGAAACGTTAAATGGATATGAATATGCACTTAAATTACGGTATAGCCCTACAAATCTGAAATCAGAATTTAAAATTTCTCAAACCAGTAAACAACAAAATTCACAAGATTTTGACTCAACTTTTCTGTAACTAATTACGTGTACGTAGGATTGTTTTGGCGGTACTTGGCACCTCCATTAGTCTGCAGGTATTCAAGTACTGTTCCAATCCTCAAACGTCCTGACGGACGATGGAGAATGTAAACAATTCTTTGTAACTAATAAAAAAGGAGTTCTAACATCATGCGAACATTTCTTACTTCTGAATCTTTTTTCAATCTATCTGCATAGATATACGCAAACTATCAAACGTAGTAACATAGTTATACTAGCTGTTACCCGCGGCTTCGCACGCGAATATTTGACTTTTAATAAGTATTTTAATATAATTTTGATTGTCTATGTATATATGGCGTTCTGTCAGCTCGTATAACAATTTTGTGCTCATTAGTCAAATTCTCTCCAAATTTTCAACACTTATTATGTTGTTGCAACAGCCTTTGGAGATTTAAAAGTACCCGTTTATAAAGCCTTTGAAGATATTTATAAAGTACCTGTTAAATCAAAAACCGTTGTCACCTAACCTCACAAATGAAAACAACACGTATTTTCGCTTTGCATTAAGTAATAGAACAATTTACAGTTAGTACACTTCTTCTTGTCTATATCGTAATATATCGATACAATCGCATATTATATAAAACATCGAAAATGTACTGCAGGAATGGGAAAATGTAAAGTTCCGATGCCGCTAAATAGCTTTTGTTTATTTACTTGTTACTATGGTAATTAATTCTGGTCTCCATGGTGATGTTGACATCTTTAGTAGTGGTATTTAATATATTTCATTACTTAGTATATTTATTGCATCATCAGAAATACGTATAAACATAAATTTTACAATCTTTTAAGACAATTACAAAATATATAGGCGTATCTGTATACAAAATTACAAAACATATCAATACAATCGCATAGTAAAAACATTAAAAACTATAGGAACGGATAAAGGTATACATTCGATGCCGGTAAATATCATTTGTTTATTTACTTGTTACTATGGTAACATACCGATGACTGACACACTACCTAGCGCGTTATATTATAGATTACAAGATTGTTACAAAACAATTATCCTACTATAATTTTTTTTTTAACAGACGTTTTGGTATTAGTTCATTTCCTACATCCTGGAAGTCACGAAATTTGCAATAATCGCGTTTTTGCAACAATTGTTGCAATAAAAATTGCAACACACACCAATTTTTCACAGTAACAGCGCCACGTTTTATTGGTGCTATTATTCAAATAACACGTTTAGACATCAAAGCTAACACTACATTCGGATTTGGGTTAACATAATTTCCTTTACTCTGATATTCGGCATGAAGTTTTACAATTTTATCAAAAGTATGATACGTTTTTTGGTGTCCTCAATTTTTTTAATTTTCAAACCTAAACACTATATTCAGACTATGGTTAAAATTATCTTGAAAATTTTGGTGACTTTCTGGAGCCACAAAATTTTGATTTTCAAAACTGAACACTATATTCTAATTGCGGTTAAATTTTTATTCTGTTTAATTTAATATCCCACATGGGTAATTTTTTCAAAGTTTTGACTCCTCACCTTATTTTTAGGTTAGGAGGATCAACCTCAAAACAATACAGTTCTGTAGCTTATGTGCAAGGATATGCATGCCAAATTTGACGAAAATCTGTTAATGCATTCAAAAATTATTGTGACACAGTTCAAACAGACAGACATACAGACAAACGGTCGATTTAAAACTGAGAACTCACTTCGCTCCCTCAATTTCTCTAACTACACTAAGAATTTCGTAACACTGTGTTGGAAATTCTACTCTTGTTGAGTCTCCACTTCCGTCCACTGAGGATTCCAAATCACAGAAGGAAGTGAAACCCTAGGTATCACCGATAATATCCATAAAACGTGGATGTCATAAAAAAAAAACGTTTTTAAAAAAAAGTTTCCGATCACAAAAGTCTACGAGCGAAATTTTTATCGTGACGTTTGATAAAAAAACGTTCGCGAATGTGAGACCGTCGTTGTTATAACGAAACGGTTACGTCAGACGAATAATACGTACAGTACCGGAGAATACCTATATCATACATTTTTATGGCATATTACAGAACTAGAAAAAAAACATTAGTTTATTAAAACAAAAAAAAACTTAAACAATTGTATTCACTATCAGAACTAGTCGGACATTTCAATGAAATCTAACCACTGGGTCGCACAAACTAACCAGCACAAAGTCGCACATGATACTGTGTGTGCGTGTGACAGTGGCACGTAGACTTATAGTCTGTGATAAGCCTGTGTAATCTTATTTGCGATATCTGCTGTGGCATGTGTTTGCGCCAGGTGGTAGTGGTAGGGCGACATGACGTATACCGCCCGCCATCACAATACAACATTATAAACGCAATTAATTATTTTTTTTTACCGTGTCCCTACTGTCTCTCCGGAGCTTATTTTTTGTGAAACTTTAAATACAAATTTTCTAACACATTTCTTAGACTACTCTTTGTTTGATTTTGGGAAGCCACGACTGAATACCGGCGGTTACAATGTTATCTTTAAAGTTTTTAACTTTCTGTACTGAATGCACAGTGTTAAATCGGTACTGTGTCCCTAAATAAATCGACGAAGTGCCTTGATTTACCCTTAATAAAAACAGAGTCTTTTCTGAAGTGCGACCGAATTTCTTAAAACATTTACTATAGTGCTATTCCAAGGTTAGAGATGATATTCATGAGGAGAACTGAGAAGAAAACTCGTAGAGACAGGGACGTTAACATCCGGAAGAATTTGAAGATATTCTCTTTAAATGATAAATCTGAAAGCTCGCAACTGTGTTGGTTTGGCCACATCTGTAGGATAAATGAGGAAAGGTACCTGAGACGAGCACGGCAAACCGTTGGCAAAACCAGAAGAAGAAGGAGAAGGAGAAGGAGAAGGAGAAGGAGAAGGAGGAGGAGGAGGAGGAGGAGGAGGAGGAGGAGGAGGAGGAGGAGGAGGAGGAGGAGGAGGAGGAGGAGGAGGAGGAGGAGGAGGAGGAGGAGGAGGAGGAGGAGGAGGAGGAGGAGGAGGAGGAGGAGGAGGAGGAGGAGGAGGAGGAGGAGGAGGAGGAGGAGGAGGAGGAGGAGGAGGAGGAGGAGGAGGAGGAGGAGGAGGAGAAGAAGAAGAAGAAGAAGAAGAAGAAGAAGAAGAAGAAGAAGAAGAAGAAGAAGAAGAAGAAGAAGAAGAAGAAGGACGACCCAGAACGAAATGAAGGATAACACATCAAGAAGAGGAGAAGACACAGGGGCTGTTTGGCCCGAGCCAGGGTTTTGGCACTGCACAGGACGAGATGAGCTCTCTCGAAAACCTCGACACCCGACGGATAGAAGAGGATGACTAAGAGGAAGAAGACGAAAAAAATTAATAATCCAAAACAACGTACAATCCATGAACACTGTTTATACTGCGATGTAAAACGCCAACACTGTATTACCAACTTTTAATGAAAGACGAAAGCAAGTATTCTTGTAAAAACGTTAACTTATGAACTTCAATGCCAATAAAATTTAACCTATTAAATTACTCTGGCGGTCATACATATTCAATCATATATTCTGTGTCGCCAAACAATCTCACACAGGTACAATCACGTAACTATACCAGCATTTCTGGACCCGTTGCTGGGTCCTGAGGGGGCGTTTGGTGGGTCGTGAAGTCGGGCTCGATAAATTATTTACTGGGTCTTAAAACCTATTACGTTTAGTATTAAGTAGAATTAAGCATGTACAATTTGCTTACACGTAAAAGAGGGCTTAAAGTACTCAAAATTATCAAAAATATGATAATAAACTAGGTGCACACACCTACAAGTAATTCTGTCGGCGCCCAAGTGTAATATCCTTCAAGGTGGGTCCCGGACTGAAAAAGGTTGAGAACCACTGTTCTGTACGGTTGTCCCGTTTTGCTGGCTCAATTCATTGGGTATGGGAAATGTTTTGTATCAGTCTTACATCTTTTGTAAGATTTTTTTAAAACATCGCCTTAGTAAGTAAGTAGGTCTGTAAATATCTGCAGCAAACGGAGTCAGGTTGATCTGTTCCTTGTGCCTCAGAAGGAAATAAAAGATTTTCATAAAACGGCCATTATAGACTCTCAAAAACAAATACTTCAAAATTGCGCTATGCGGTGCATATTAATGAGGTTTGCCTCACGAATTTCCACAGAATTGTGGAAATTGGCATACAAATCAGTTCACTCAAGGGGCACGAGTTCCATAAACAGGAGCGTTTACGTACGTTCGGAATATCGGACAAGTTTGTTGATTTTAATTGATTTGTTTTCAAAATCCTACCGAAGAATTAAATTAAAAACTAGTTGCAGAACTCGCTTTTACCTTGTGGTGCCCCGAAAGGTAAAAATTTTCAACCAAAAACTACATTCGGATATGGGTTAACAAAATTTTCTTTATTCTGATGTTCGGCAAATAATTTTAAAATTTTATTAAATTTTAATACAATTTTTAGTGTCTAAATTTTTTAAACCTAAACACTATATTCAAACTATAGTTAAAATTATCTTAATCTCATATCCCACTCGATATTTGCAATTTTTCAAAATGTTTGTAACATTTTGAACTCTGGTGCCTCAAAATTTTGAAGATTCCTGAACTGAACACTGGATTCAGATTGTAGTTAAAATTCTGTTTAATTCGATATCCCACATGGGGATTTTGCAATTTTTTGAAAGCTTTGACTCGTCCATTTTCCCCTCCCTATTTTTGAATGAATAAATCTCCAAACATATATGAGCTACACTATATTAACATTAACATTTATATCTTGGCAGCACCACGGACCCCTCCCCCCCCCTTCCGCGGAATTAGCAATGGAGATTCTCGAGGACCACATATCGGTAACCGTTGATTCAATGGTATCCATTAAAAAATTTACTTCCAAAACAGCCGCCAATTATTAACACGGCTGCAACACTGTGTGCGTTCCTCAAACACAAAAGCTTCAACCAGGTACACGAATCCACGTGTGTGTGGGAGGGGGAGAATTGTTCGTAGTAATTAACATGTTTACTGTTTCCGCGTTAATTAAACTTGGCACCGCGATAACGATTGTTTTTATCGCCAGCGGTGATCGCTGCAGTAACCAACGTAACCGCATTCTCATTAGTCATCTCATTCAACCAGTTTTCATTCACAAAACGCAATTTAAAATTTGCGTTCATACTGTTAACAAGTACATACTGCAGCTAACAAATAAAAAGAGCACGCTAGCACGCAAATGATTACACGACTCCACACGGGTTTAGTGACAATTGCTACATTCACATACAGCAATTTTACGTATACGAAATTACTATACGTATATAGCTACTATTGTCACGACGTATAACAAAATGTTTCGCGGGACAGGCGAAAGAAACATGATAAGATTCCTTCAACACCACAATGCGTTTTTAAAGTCGCATATATTTTTTTTTCTGGATCACAACCTAGTGTTGGCCTTAACCTGCTCCATGATTTTCTTCCATTTTCCGTACTCTTACCACCCAACCTTCTCCAACCTCTCACATTCGTACTTATCAAATCATTCTATACGTCATATATCCATATTTTCCTCTCATTCTCCCCCCCCCCCTGGTTTTCAGTCTGCGATTCTTTTAGTTGTTCTGGTATCATCTGTACGTGACCCAGCCGTTCTAATCTTCTACTCTTGACGAACCGGACTATGTCAGCACCGTGTATTTTGATCCAGTTCCATATTTCTTTGTGCCCATCTTCAGTTTGCCACGGCCCAAAGATCTTTCGCCATATCTTCTAAGTTGTTAATCTGCAGTAGTTAATATCCAGGCCTCGCAGCCACACGTCACTATTGGTAGGATAAGACTTCATATATGGTTGGCTTTAGTTATTTGCTTAGTATCCTGGATTTCAGCAACTTTTCATAGGAGTAATAACACCTATTTCCACTTACAAAACTGGACTTTATATCACTACTACAAAAGTCAACCTGGGTAATCTGTGATAGTAAGAAATCTGTTGAACATTTCCAACTGTCAGGTGAGCACTGTTGTTTGCCGCGTTTACTTAGTTTTACCCTCGTGTATTTCCAGCCTCCTCTTGTGACCTGTGGCGACGTCACACTCATTAAAAATATCGGTATGGAGAACCATACATGACTTCCATGTTCTAAGATTTATATTTAAAATCATTTATGAAATGAAATATTTCCATATTTCCAAACTACATTCTTTCTTCAGACTTAACCACAGTACTGTGGTCATTAACGTATACACCTCACGTTACCGCACTCGATTTTCACTGATGATGGCAGTCGATAGCACTACCGAAACGTCTGGTTTTGCAGAAAACATTGGACCACGGCCAAACACCCCGGGAAGGAATTTTAACAACAAACTACTTCTCTGTTGCCGATAACGTAGTACACATAAAAAATTATCCCCTCCCCCTTCAACTATCATTATCATTTATTGAAAATTACCCCCCCCCCACCTTCAATTGCCCTTTTCATTTATAGATATTTCATCTACATTTCTACAGTGGATTATTATGACCTTCTTTTCATGATACTTTATTTATCCAACAAAGCCTATTACCCTTGTCTTATTTATCAAGAGCCTATTTACTCTAGTTAAAACATAAAACGTTGCAGGTTCCCCTTACCCGATCTTCACCAAAATCAATAGGCATTGAGTCCTCTACAACTGAGCCACATATGCAAAAAATTATGTTATTCTGTTTGAATTTGCGGCAGTTCGCCATAGAAAAAATTCTACACACAGACACTTTTCGGAAAATGACTTTTCTTTATGTTTTGAAGGTAGTACAATCAGGATCAGCCCTTATCTCGAACAAGATTTTTTTTCGCCATCACCATACTTCCATTTCTTTATGGTACATGGAAGTAAAAACGCATAGGTCCTATGACGATACCGTGACATGGCAAGTAAATGCCGCCGTTAACTAAGCATTGCCCCGTGCTCCCCTGAACGGATAAGGAGAAAGCCACGGGGTTGTATGGATAAGAGAAAGCCACTCTGAAGAAAAATCAAGCGGCAGACTAAGCTCTTGAAGCTGTAGTGAAAAGAACTGATCTATGAGATGGACACTCTGATCAAAAAACCTACAGTCCTCCAGAATGGGGGTTAGGTGTAGAGTCGACTACTGTAAAAAATGATAGTTGCGAATAACTCAATGAATGTTAGTTAAATATTACGAGTATAATTTAACCACACTCTGTAAATAATAACTACTTTATTTCCAGTCATGTAAAACGTGTAACTATTTAAAAGTCTAGAGAAATGTCAAAAAATGAATATCTGGAAACATCTTATTGTAATATATTATGAACAAGATAACAGTAATTTACTAATTGAATAGTAAATTCAAATAAAAACAGTGCGAGATTTGTTTGAAATTCTAAATATTATTAAAAATAAATTTTGAAAAATTTTACAAAAGTTTCAGTACAACTGTCGAAAAGACTGATCGCTTAACAAACATAATCCATCAGGAAACACTTAAATTATAAGAAAACATTTAAACTGAAATACAAATACAAAATACAAAATTGAAATACAAAATTCAAATCAGAAAATCAGTTTTCTTTGTCTTTCTGAAGAACATAAGATTAACACGATCATTTACACTCAGAAGAAGACTAAATTCGTCTACTTCCTTTCTAAACTAATTTATTTGGTCACTATTTTTATAAGTCCTCACAACTTCAGACGTTTCTGAAGTATTCACGTGCAACTACACCATCATCAGAAGCACTGACTGAGGCACAGCATATAGTTTTGGGTTCTAGAGGCTGTTCATATCTTACCTAACCCGAAGTGCATTCTTTATGTCTGTAGTGGTAACGATAGCCTATTAGGTTAATCTCGCTATTAGAATACTTTCAAGGTTTTCGTTATATTAGAATACTTTCATGGTTTTCGTTATATTAGAATACTTTCAGGGTTTTCGTTATATTAGAATACTTTCATGGTTTTCGTTATATTAGAATACTTTCAAGGTTTTCGTTATATTAGAATACTTTCAAGGTTTTCGTTATATTAGAATACTTTCATGGTTTTCGTTAATAACAACAGTTTTTCGGTTTAACGCACGTCGTTTCGTTTCGTCCATACTACGATGAGACATCCTCAGTGGCTCTACCGAGATTTCGAACGAGACGTCTCAGTCGACCCACTGAGGATGTCCATCGCCGTGTGTACGCAACGTTTGTTTTAAAGCCAAATAAAACGAAGCGTGGTAAACCGAAAAAAGGGGTTGTTATTAATCTATGTTAATGTCGGTCTGTTCAACCTCAATGACTGGAAGGTACTTTCAAAGAGATCCTCCGTGAATTATATGAAGCGTTTCTTGCATAATGTTATAACTAATCAGAGTTTTAATACAAGGGATTCAAACTCGAGGGATTATTTATTGATGTTTCGTTCAATTCGGAACAAGAATATCTTGAAACGATGGAACCCTCTTGAACAGCCGAGCGCGTCCTTCCACGCCAGTCGAGCAGGTGTATCCTCAGTCAAAGCCGCACCCAAGTACGTTCCAGAGTGCTCTGGCGAGTACTTGAAATACGTATTATGCGACACGCTGCAGGAGGGTGGAAAATTATTTTGGAACACGTGCGATACCTATAAAAGGGACAGAGAGGCTAGCTTTGTCAGTCAGTTACGTTGAGCGATTTCTTTAGTGCGGATCGAGTTATTGTTGAAGATTAGTGAAAAGTGTTTACTGTGTTATAATTAGTGTGGAACTATATTACTTGACATTATTATTGAGTCTGGACAAATTTAACTCGAATTATTGTACGAGTTGATTGCAAATAATTAGAGTTTGTAATTAGTGACTTCATTGGTGTCTGTATTTTGTTTCAATTGTACGACACGACGATCAGTGAGACCATCGTAACAATATTATCATGGAAAACTAAGGGATATACACTGATTAACCAAATTAACGTTGAAACAAGCAAAATCCGACGGGTTATAAAACAAATCGAACCGGCTCACCGGAAGAAACGTTTCTGCCTACCATACTTTTTTTTAATCTGCCTCAATCAGTACAGATTTTTACATGAAAATCTAACTCGATTAACGGGCTCAAACTTAGGCTTGAACAGTCTTCAATTAAGACGGAATGCGATTACACAGCTTCAAATACTTTCGTCCTATGAAGCTTGTTTCTTCTGTTACACTCGACAGTAATACTGAACGCAGCAGAGTTGTCAATATACATGTCGCAACGAAACGGACGCGTTTCAACGCCTTATTCTTAATGAACCCGGTTCTCCCCAAATCGACAGGAACGATATACAACACACAAATCTTCAACGTAACTGTTTTAGTCACCAAACTATACGGTCCACAACAAACTGGGACTGACGTCCGGGCGTCCTTCTAAACTGTCAAAAAACAATAAAAAGATAACTGACATTGTAAGATAAGGCCAGGTGTGAGCACTCAACACGGTTACATAACGCTGATCCAAAATCGCTGTCACAGGGGTAGTCGTTAATTACAAAAACCTGTCGATAGTTATCTGTCGAGTGACAGTGTGGGTGCAACGTGAAATGAGAAACAGCACGGAACAGAACTAAGGTGAAATGAACGAGCTGTTACACTTTGTTAATACTTCGACCTACGACGAAAAACAAACTGTAAAACTGGATAAAAATTCACATCAATTGTATCATCTGTTGGACTACTTCCATGGCCGTAACTTTTTCTTCACGTTTCAATCTCAAAAATCTGTTGTTAGGTCTTTCAACAACACTCTCAACCGCCACCATCAAATAAGAAAATTATTAGTGTACATTAGTTTATGGTTAATACATGTTTGTTAACTTTATGTATGGTTTGCATTTTAATGATATGGTAAGAGTTTTAACGTCAATCAATGTAATGCTGTTTCATAGTTTTTATTTAAACATTTATACGTTTAGAGCTCCTGACGGTGACAACAGATGTGTTTGGATCGAAACGTTAAGGAAAAAATAAAAAGATCCGACAGAGGATAAAAATATAACATAGTATGGTCACTTGCCATACGGATAAAGTTTGTTGCGTGTTTTTTATTAAAGAAAGTTTTTAATGCTATTTCTAAACACTGTTGAAAAGAAAATAAAGCAATAATTGGTTTTCTGAGGAAAACGTGAAATAAACATGAAACATCTCACACCCTAAAGAGTCCTATAGCTTGACCGGTTAACGAACGAAGGCGGCTGGACTACCAACGTACGCTCACTAACACAAACACGCGCACGTGTGATTGGTGATTCACTTGACTATGCCTTGACGCTAGGTCCAGGCTATTGTCTGGCGGCCTGTGCCTGCGAGTGCGTTGGCAAAGGGTCTCAAGCGCTCCCCTTGTCCGGCCACAGTACAGCTATATACACGTATCCTTCGTTAATGTTTATCGAATCGAATCTTTACCCCCCCCCCCCCCCCGTGTGGCCGGTCAATACAGGAATTTGAAATTGTTTTTGTTAATATATTGTTTAACTACATCATTCATACGTACGTATTTATAACATAAATGGTATCCGGAAAAATATAACTGTACAAACTATTAATGTGTATACGTTTGAGTAGGGCTGCACGTGTAAGGAGTAGACAATGCGTGAGGGAAAAACAATTTTTTGATGGGTCCACATTACCAAAAATGTTGAGACACGCTGATCTACAGCACGAACAGCATGGACCTAATAACTGAGGGAAAGTAATGATGATGATGATGATGATGATGAGGAGGAGGAGAAGGAGGAGGAGCCGGAGGAGGAGGAGGAGGAGGTGGTGGTGGTAGTGATGGAGGATGAGGAGGAGGAGGAATGAAACAATGTTTTCATGAGGTCACTACCAAACTCAGTCTATACTGGTAACGGTAATGAGCACAGCCGAGACAACAGTTTCATTACACAAACAAACAAGTCAGTGAGACAACTTGCGTCTTTCATTTTTAAGACTGAAAAGTACCACAGCATCTGAACGCTATATTATAGTTTCAGACTTTTATTAAGCTTAAAATACACTGTCTTTTCCTTAGCACATATTTAAACTGAATATTGACAAAACGTTCGTTACTTGTGACATCTGATTAAACTGATTAAATTTACGTTTCAGAAAATAAATACATATTCCAAATCGTTACACCCATCCTAAAGAGCACTGCAAACAGGAATAACTAATAGAGACAGAGAATTTTATATATATGATCAAAGCATCCCAGACTTGGACGTTGGGAATATTTTCATACTCGCCCGGTTAACGTCCACTTAGCAGGGCGAACAAACCCACTGTATCTGTCGCCGTTGACACACAAAACAGCGTGTTTTGAACCCACGTCGTACGTCGTTACCGGTATAAAGAGCTACTGAAGCCGATAATTCAAGGTCAAACATTGGGTCGGAGAACAGAGTACTCGCAGTAACAAAAAAAAGCCAACACAAACACAAGAAGGGTGAGAGAGGCGAAGAAAACGTTTTCCAACTTCCACGCCGAACGTTCAATAAGTGGACGAGGCGTCGAAACAAACGGAAAATTTCGTAAGCAAAACATTTACTCTCAAACAAATCCGAGTCAGCGCGGGTAAACATTAGTTGGGTAAGCACGTCACGTATTCGGGTTACTACGCCACTCCGGTTACCATTATTACTGTTCGGTCGAATGTAAATATTTGCTCGACAAACTCACGGTAAAAATGTATACATTATTTATATACCGTCTTTACATTTGTTTACAAAAGCAATTACTGTTAACGTCAACGGGTACAAATTGGTTCCTTTTTTTATACGTTTGTTCCCACTTCAAAACCTTGAAATACGAGATTCTTCTTCTTCTTCTTCTTCTTCTTCTTCTTCTTCTTCTTCTTCTTCTTCTTCTTCATTGACGCAACAGACGCTTGCAGCCGCCGTTCATCTCATGTTCCACCACTGTCGTTCATCCACATCGGTCCTGGGCGAGGGAGATGTTTATCCTAAACTGTTTGAGATCACTCAGGATCATTCTTCACCGACTCCTAGACCGTCCTGTAGGTCGCACTCCACCAGGAGAAAAGCTTTTTGACTGTCCTGGTTCATTATATGCTGCATTGCATTATCTATTTTCCTCTGGCGCCATATCCCATTATAAGATGTAATGTCGGGAGAGTGGCGAACCACTCAACCGTTCTTAGCGGGAAGCCCCCCAAAGCAGCTGGTCGTTAACCCATTACCCACAAACTACAGTTGAGGACAAGAACTGGGAAAAATCCCCGCTCTCCGTCCGCCGGATACGTCCGCGAACGGGTCTGGAGCCTTCTCCTCAACACGAGGAGACTAATGGACTTATATTATGCCGCTATATTATGTGAAGACACGAATGTCCGCACAAAACACAAAGTTGCCCAGCGGGGGCCTCGAGGAGGCGCCCTTCGGAACCCAAAGGTAAGAGAACGATGGGGCCAGCCACCGCACTCGAGTCGGGTACAGCCTCCTGCAGCGCAGGTCCCACAGCGCGAACTCTCCAGCCACGCTTTCACACGCTTTGTCCCGATTATTAGCACTCACACCACCGAAAATCGTACAGGCCCGCGCCCCGTAAGGCAGCGTGCGCCAGGGTGGGGGTCTCGGAAGGGGAAAAGGCACCCGGTAATCAGCGGTATAGCCCATCCCACAACCACCTCTGGCCGAAGCCCAGGGCCCACCTGGCGGGGCTAAGCCAGCCACGCGGCGTTTCCCTGCACGGCCCTCTCCCACCAGTGCAGGGGCTTCCCGCGTGGAGTCTTCATTTGCTACTAGGCTTCACCGCACACGATCTTGACTAGGACCACTGGTGCAGGGGGTGGTTTCCCAGTGCGGCTACTTGCCAGGGACGAGGTAACCCTGGTTACCGTTCGCCAGACACCCACCTTAGCCCGGCGTCAATCGGCTCCAATTCTAGACAAAATGCCGGTTCACCCCCGGGCCACTGAGTCCCATTATCACACATTGGACCCATAATCCTAAGCAATTTTGTTTCAAATCTGTCCAGCTGTTCCACTGCCTACCTACTAAAGGTCCAGGTTTCTAGAGACTGCTTCAAAACGGTAATTACAAAACACGTAATGCTACCGTAATGCGAGATACAGATGGCATTAATTAATCCGGCGAATAAAAGACGCGACGAACGCACAAACCTCTAACCTATTGTTCACAAATAATATTTTCGTAAAGTGTCACGTCTTCTGAATACAAGAAAGTCTTTAATTATCGGACACCATGCTGTCTTAGAACCTTACCCACTAAAACAACTCACGTCGTCTGCAATCACGGGGCAGGAGCCACGCGGTTTGCAATTCGTGTCGTCAACAAATGACACAACTACGCTTGTGCGACAACGGGTGGTCTTGGTTGAAACTAATGCATCTTCTCGAGTTGGCCTGTAACCAGATCATATCCAAATTTCAGAATCAGTAGCCAACGGGGGTTAATGGCTGGGGAGAGGGGGGTTAACCACGGAGCAGGTCACCAATGAGGCAGTACCAGCTCGCAAGCGGTCGTGATATAACATACACGGTAGGCTTTAACGGGCGATATCCTACCACACCAAAATCTATACTCCCTCTTATCATCGGTAATCCGCCACCGTGGAAAACTCTTATCTACGATACCTACATGGAATAATCCCGGTCAATAACACACCGTGGAAAATCCTGGCTAAGCCATTAAAATTTAATATTTGTTTAATAATTGTTCCCATTTCGATAGTTGAACGCTGGAAGGGTCAGATATCTCTTAAGTAATGTTAGTAAAACGTGACTGGTTTCTGAAACTCGTGAAAACAAAACCGATCTTAAATACGAACTCTCTGTGGATAGACGGTAACAGAAACGAATTCAGTACATTAGATTCATTGAGTACAGAGGAATCTGGCGGACATTGTTGGTAAAGTTATTTCTTAAAATTCAACCCCTGAATTATTTGGTTGCAGCTTTCGGGAAAGACATTTTTGATGACATAATTATAATTATAAACCCCAAAAAACGTGACACGGGAGACACAGTGGTTTCGTTTGCGACTCACAATCGCAACGGCTGTGCTGTGGATCGTAGGATCGAGTCAGGGTCACTACTCGGTTCGGTCTCGGTCAGTTGGGATCAAACAACGTCTTTAGCTGTTCTTACCCGGTCATTCCGACTTGGTCTCAACTGACCGAATCTGTGACAAATAGTAGAAACGTTTATGTTCCAATCTTCGAATTTACAGGTGATTATAAGTTTTGTTATGCGGGGGGCCCACACGACATCCTCTTAGCTACGAGCCACAACGGCTAGTTAAAGAGCCAACCGTTGCGACCTAATGCTGCGATGTCTGTGACACATGAGTGATGATTTCAGTAACTCGCAAATCGATAGGCGGGCCCGTTTCGTTGCCTACACAGAGCGAACGAAGCGAGAGCAGAGGTCCGTCACATATGGATTCAGTATGTAGAGTGTAAATATCTGTAGTCGACAAGACGACGTTATCTACTAGACGGCTAATTTGTTTCTGGCGATGGTGGGGAATCACGGCCAGGAGACGCAACAAACCGCAGGCCTCTTGCTACGGCGAAACATGAAGAACATAAACGTTTTACTGGGCAAGCAAACAACTTACGAAACGGATCAACCGAACAGTCTTTACCGGCGCCACGGTGGGCTACATACTGTAACCGACAGCAGTTTCAACGTTCAGAACGTTCGTTTTAATAAATCAGAACAGCTCTCGCTGGTCTGTCACCGTCTTACGGGACGGATCAAGCTAACACGTGGGTATCGGATGTACGTTCACCACGACCCGACCACATCCATGTTTGTGTAGGTGTAATTCGTTTACGCTCTGTAAGCGGATACAGAGAGCGCGTTAAAGCCAAAAAAGTTGGCCAACAGAGTGACGGCGGTAGCTTGCGGTCAGCAATCCCTACCGCTGACACATACACACACACAGTGTCTATTTTCAACGAACACACGGTTTTATTGTTGTATGGTTTCTCTAGTCTATGCACGACCTTACCATTTTGTACGGTATTATGTACACGTTCTCTCTTACTGGATTACACACGGAAAAACGAACGAAACCGTGTTTACAATAGAAGTCTACTTCCCCCACCACGACTTACCATTATTTCAAAAATACGAGGTCTCTTGCGCTTCACATCCTACCGTACGTTACTGTAAGTAGTACTTTACTTGACTGTCTACTCAGTGGTTCCCAAAACTGTTTTGAATTCTGGGCACCCAGAAATGGATACTTAAATTTCTGCACCCAATACACTTCATGTGTGAAATAAGTGACAACTTTTTCAGTATTTAATACTGATTTAAGCTACTACACTGTACTTCATAATACTCGTACTTGCATATAGGCCTACCTGCAATCTGAATAATATTAGTGAACGTTTGAGTGGATATTAAAAAATGAAAGACATTTTTCAAATAATTGTTTGCTTATTTATTTATTTTTAATCAATGTTATATGACAATTACTGAAAATTACTCCGCTGTAAGGTGCAGAGTCATGGACTCCATGAAAGGATGTACATAATATTACCGCAGCAGAAATGAAGTTTTTAAGAACAGTAAAAGGATGCTCACGCTCTGCAATGAGGATATACGGAGTGAGCTTAGGTATGAAAAATTTGATGAATATAAGAATAGATGGGCGGAACATGTTCTTCGCATGGAAAACGACTATATACCAAAGGCTGCACATTTTTACGCTCCACAGGGCAGTCGTAACGTAGGAAGGCACAGAAAACGATGGTCCGATTTTTAATTCAACTTAATATACTTATAAATTATCTATTTAAATTCACAACGTATATACTAATGCTTCTGAAACCGGAACAGTATCTACACTTCTACAGGACGGAAGACGAAGGTTACTGAAAATTCTGATTTCATGTTTCTTCAATATTTAATTTTTATTTGCTTAAAAAGTAATTACAAAAGTTATAGTATAACTTCCGTCTGTGGTGTAACACAAATCTTTATTGTTCGGACAGGGACATTCTAATTTCTTCTTCCACCTCTACTTCTTGTACTGTTACTTGTACACAAAATGGATAGTCTCACCTCCTACACGTAAAAAATGGGAATCTGCAATAAAAATATTATATAAGTCCGCGGGACTCCGATCGGAAGCCGCATAGTCTACGCGCCAACTCCGTTAATCAACGCAGTTGTACGTTTCTATAGCAAATACTTAACGCGCGTAAACATGTTGATCGTAGATACACTACACGGGACGGACATAACAGGATTTGACCAAAAGGTTTATGAATTTTTTTCAGTTTCCCGCTCTTGACATTTCGGATTCGAAGTTTTTTTTTTACACCTGTCTCTGCGACGGATGCTTAAGTTTGTAAGCATAGTGGCAAATGCACTTACCAGATTTTTATACCTGAGTTTACTCGTGTTTCGGTATACAGTATTCGACGATTTTGAAGGGACGGGCATTCCATTATTGTGCAAGACTGAAGGGATTCGATTAAATTTTGAATAAAGAAAGAGACAAACTGTTATAACGTGGAAAAATAATTCAGAAGGATTTTCAAGCGGCTGATATTGAAAACTTGAGGTTTTCAAATAGTTACAAAACTAAAATCGTGAGGTGAAGATTGTTATATTGTAATTCACGGATTCTAGTCACTAGTTACTACGGTCAATATACAGTACTTTCTGGACAATTTACGTGACTTACGGGAAGGTGTTTGTAGAAAACGGAAGAATCTGGCCGGATAACTTTAGAATATATAGTTAAAATAAAAGTGTAGTTAAATGTGTCTGTTTAATATTTAAAATCAGGATGCGGCCTACCGAGTTCCTTAATTTTGCATTTATCTTCAATCAATGAACCATTTAATTTTTACTAAATCAATGAACTGAACACAAAAATAACTAACCTGAACACTTAAGGCAACGACAGAAAATGTGAAATGAAAAATACAATTATTTCTGAATTAAAAAAAAAAAAGTATTAACAAGTAAAAACAAGATTTCTTATTCGGTAAATGGTCAATTCCTTTGTGTTATTCAGTAAAATCTCAAAAATTTCACTGGAAGCAAATTTTGTGCGAAACAAAAGCCGTGTACGCCTATTAGTGAAAAAATGAGTATATTGGTGAAAAACGAGTTCTACCATAAAAAGGGAGACTGTGTAGTAATAGGCAAGGGCCACGCCGCCTTACTTCGAGTTTTTATTACGTGGATTTCACAAAAAAAAAAACAGTATTATTTTAAAAGCATATTAGTTTCCATGTATAATTTTAGTTTGCACGTTAACCTAACAACGCCAAGTTTCGGCGTCACAGGTACACATCGGAGTTATATAATTGCTAGGAACATTTTTCGTAAAAAATATGACAATGAAACACGATTCCAATCGTAAACAAACTATTTTATAACGTATGCAAATAAACTTTCACGATTTCTATTTAGCCTACTAACTAAAAGTATATGATATATTCAATACATATCGACGCCAATAATCGCATAGTCGAAATATCGAAAATGAGTGCGGGGACGGTTATCGGGACAGTATCGTTTTTTCGTATCTGCTGTCAATATCTTCGTCACAATTACAACCTTTCCGTATTAATACTCGTACAAACATTTTTGACATTTTTAATTTTTAAAATTTACTTGGCCGCACAATTTTCTTACTCGTTTTAATTATCTTCTCGGTTACACGCTGCGCCCGTGAACATGATTCAATCAAACCGGCCCGTTGTTTACCAATAATGGAACAGCAGGTCGATGTCGTTACCAAAATCCAGACGCGTAATCTACGTCTAATTAAGTACAGCGGAGGAGCTGTAACGCGTAGGATATTGACACGCGTTAGCCCAACTGTTTTCCTTTCTTAATCACCGACTGAGACGACAGCCTTCCAAGGACGACGTCCTACATTAATAAAACCTCCTACTATTATTACCACCTTCGTTTAAATTCAAAACACACGGGTAAGAAATAATCGCTGGACGATGACAATAAACAGCACGATTAACAGAAACAAACAGTACGTCATCACGCCTCATTTTTATTAACTGTAAACCAAACATTTCGTCGAACGCTTACTTCTATTTACTCATACGTATAGATTTGCCCACTTATATGTTTTGCTGTATGAAGATGATGTGGTTATACTACAAAATAATGAAGCACCCTTACAACGCTCTGTACAGACTACATAAACTGGGACGACAATACTACAATCTAAAGATATCTACCAACAAAAGTTGGCTCACTACGGAGAATTGCCAGTACGGTCAAGGATTATTATTGAGGATAAAGTAGGCTATTGGGACATACCCCAAATTTTAACTATCTAGGTTGAGATATAAGTTTTTAGAAAATAAAGTCAATAGATTTCAACACATATGTGGAACTATAAATACAACGAGGCGTGAGACAAAATTAAAATTCTACAAATTAATGGTTTTCCGGTGCTATTATATGGCAGTGAATCCTGGATTATAAGATAAAGAGATAAAAGCAACATACAATTAGCAGAGCTGAGATTGGTAAGAAGGGTTAAAGGATGCACAAGAAGAGATCATATAAAAAATGAAGATATACGGGAAGAATTAAATATATATATAACCTAAATGAGAAAATTGAAGAATACAGGGGAAATGGGGACAGCATTTAAGTCGCATGGATGAAGACGGAAACCCAGTGAATGTAAACAAGTACAAGCCTTCTGGAAGAAGGGATGTAGGAAGGCCAAGAAAGAAATGGATCTGATAAGGTGAAGTCGGAACAGGCGCACTCCCTAATCCCTGAATTGTAGAAGAAGGAGAAGAATAAGAAGAAGCATAGACCTGCATCTTCATTACTTGCGTCTTGGAAGAGGTCGACAATACCCTCAAAAAGTTAAGACTAGTTTGTACCCGTCTCCTTCCTGGGAGTAACAAAAAGAGACCTAGAATTAATAAAAGTGATACAAAACAAACTTACGATACAAAGAGAATCGGCCAACCAAGACATCTTTTTGGGGTGGACGGTTCCGGGGATGGGGTAGGTTTTTTGAACTACAAAAATTAAAATAACTCGTTATTTGGTACTTATTTTGCTGTAATCAAGAGGGTAAGTAAGTGGGCAAACATAAATGTTATTTTCTTCTTCTTGAATCGCCGGTGTTTCGACAAGTCTGTACTACTGCTGTTTCCCGTTGTACGTGTAGGCCTACTACAGATTCTCTCACAGGCGTGTGGGACCTACAGTTTAACGCCGATTCCGAACGGCATACTTGGTGAGGGCTTACACTATGCAAGATACCTCTCGCTGGTTTGCCATCGCCATGCGAGGGAGGATAGTCGTATTTAAATCAGATGACCCCGGTGGGGCCGACAACGCAGCAGCGTCACACGTCAGCCACTCTACACCACGATCGCTCCAGCGTTACATTAATAGATAATCTAAAATTTAACAAACTCATGGAACAATAAACATAGTCTCACGTTACAATATAAATAAAATAAACGATACCAGAAAACTGGCACAAATTTTTCTCCGATCTTGTGCAAACGCTGACAATGTTGAATAGTTTGTGCTAATACTTCATCTTAGTAAAGTAAACGTGTATAAATGCGTATTTGCAGCAAATGGAATTAAATCGGTCTTATCACAGAAACGAATCAAAGATTTTCATAAAATGGAGCTGCAGGTCATCAAAAACAAACATTTAAAAATCGCGCTACGGGGTGCGTAAGTATGCCTACGTGGATGGTCTAAAATTTTGGTAAAGTTAGCATACAAATCAGTTCACTGGTACAGGCTTATGGGCGTGGAGGTATTGCCACAACGTTTCAAGTATCTAGAGCTATGGGCGGTAAACTGCCATACCGGCGAAGCAAGTAGAAAAGGGGTTAGTCGCAAGGGAAGGTCTTGAGTAATTGCTACACCACGACCGCGTAGGAAGATAACAGATCTTGGACTGCGGGTATGTGTTGTTTGCGTTATACCACCGTTACATGCCGTTCAAAATAGTTGTCACGTGATTCACTTTTAGATATTACAGTAACTCTCCCTGCTAAAATTTTCCTTTCGGTTTAATGTCTCGTATATATTTTCACAAAGTACGCATCGAAAAGCTGATAGTCCCATCGTACTCCACGCGAAAAACTTCAAAAAAATTAATATTTTAAACAGCAAAGTATTTGAAAAGGTCGTTGCTGTTTGTGTACTAAGTTTTTCACTACGTTTACATTGTAAAGGTGTTTAATTAAATTATACACATTATGAAAATATTTTTCGATAACTTAAACGCAGACAGCCATACTAACATTCCTTAAAAAAAGCAACGGCCTATTAAACACTGGCGTAACTACGATTTGTTCCTGGTAGGGGCGAGGAGAGTTGCTTCAAGGTTAGACCCCACATTTTCCTCACAGACAATGAGAAATTACATCCTTACCATAAAATTTTATAGCCTAAATATTCGATTATAATTAATTTCTGTAAACACACAAAGTATTATTTTTCGTGTTCAAAAGTCAGCGAAGTTGATTATTTTAGAAATTATTCAAGCTTTTAAAAAGTTTCAATCTAACCTAACAACAACTAAAACACATTGTCAAAATTTAATCTTTAATTTTTTTTGGTACATTGAAACATTTCTTTTGCAGATACAATCACAAATTAAATGTTTTCTGCACCAACATTCTTTTTTACTAAATTATAGCAAATGTCCATCATTACTTATAAAACCTGTATCGTCAGAAATTCTACACTAAGGAAGCAAATGAAACAGCTCATACGAGAAGGGTTTACTTTATTAATCGTCAACACATACCAGTTCTCAAGGTTATTTACCTCCCGGCGCGGTTGTGGTGTGGCAGTTTACTCATGTTCATCCTTTGCGATCTGTTTCTTTTCCTACCTGCTTGACGGTATGGCAATCTTTTTCTGGACGTCGGTCAGTTGCGTCCGCCTGAAAAAGAACCCGGTCAACTCCGTCCCTCATAGGAAATTGTACCTTGATATTCCGAAAAATTGATCATAATAATAAGTATAGATACTAGTGTATCTTCCTCTAATCATTTGTGGTTTTAATATCCCAGTAAAAAGCATAAACATATTTCACACTTATTAGTGATCATCAGCTGTAGATATCCTTTGAAAGGAACTACAGTAGGCTATATGTTTTGTCTAGCCACTTATAATAGTTTTGTCAATTCTCTGTTACATTTTTTTGATGCTGTTTGTCTAGCCACTTAAAATAGTTTTGTCAATTTTCTATGCAACTTTCATTTTTATTTATTTTTTACTTTTATTTTTTTTAAATTTATTTCTACGTATTTTATTTTTTTGCTGCTGTTTGTTTAGCTACTTATAATAATTTTGTCAATCTTCTAAGTTACTTTATTTTATTGGTGAAAATTTCATGCAGACATATGTATTCGAAAACAGGTTTTTCTGGTGAATTTATTCATTCGTTCCCGAAGATACATTTCCTTTTCTTCTATCCGTTTATATTTCCTTACATTTTCTTTGCTTCTTAATTTGATGTACGTATCAGCCTGGAAATTTTTCAAAACATCAACAACATTGTATATGTTGGGATGAGAAGTGTAGACGTGCGCATTTCATCGAGCGTGAAACGATTCGCAGTTGTTCGTCATACGATTCGTTGAAACGCTGAAATCCCCCCCATTTTCTTGGAGGAAACGTAGCATCAGGAGAAATATAATTGTCGAATACGTAATCTGTGAATATTCTTATGTTTTCTTTTCCGTCTGGTTGTAATGCCATTAGGTCGTCTGTGAAACAGTCGTCTATGTCGTCGGGACTTAGGAAGGGTAAGCCAAAAAATAATTTCAAAAAACGGCTGGCTTCCGTGTTCGATTTATATTCAGAAGACAACCCAAGAGCTTGAATTTTTTTCACCAGTTTTGCCCCAGATGAAAACGACAACTCTTGATCTTCATTGAAGGCCAAACAACTTTTGCAGCACCATGTATTGCAGATTCGAAGTCCATAAACATTTCCTCAGGATCAAGGGAAAAATTATGCGATTCGCACTTCGCGACAATTGACTTGAACATTTCGGTATAAGTGTAAGAGTCTTTGTCCGGTAATAGAAAAAAAAACTAGTGGCACATACATACCCTTTACATATCCATCTAATGTGAATATCTGTTTAAAAAGTTTGGGAAACTTTTAAATGTACCATCAACAGAGTTTTGGCGTTTCACACAGAATTTTTTAATTTGTCATTGTCGAGAAACAAACAAGTCCTTTTTCTGGGTCGTTCATCATGAGGTAGTCTTCCCCAGTATTGGTGACAATTTCCATTTCTTGCAGAGCGCGATGAGTTGCACGACTTTTTGGAAGACTTGGATGAATCGATTCTCTGGACCGCCTAATTACTCGCTTGATTAACTCAACGTCTCCAGTTGATAATGTTTCTACGTCTCCATTATTTGTCAATTCTCTCTGTAAGAGTTTTGACGGCCTACATGAAATATCTTCAGCTGCTTTTCTTTTCACAGAATTTGCTATTTTTTGTCTGTTAATTATATTTTCTTCCAAACGTGCATGAGTGTGTTCTTGAAAACTTTGTGTAATTTCATTTTCCAAATCAATTTTTAAGTAACACAAGTCTTTGTGGTGCATGCCCATCGCTGAATTCCGTCCATCAGATGTTTGTGGAATCTGAATTTGTAACCACCAACTACGAAGATTGATTTACCCTTCTCACTTTTCATAACTTCCATTATCGATGCACTACACTTGCTACACACTACACACAATTTCCTACACACAGTTTGACAACTCTTACTAACAACTAAATGAGGAATAAATCCCGAAAAAGGTATAAATACAACAAGAAGCAGGTGGGGTGGGGATGTTGAACCGTTCTTATTGTTAGCAGTAACGGGGACGCAATTGACCGGTTTGAAAAAGGGAGTCAGGTAGCAGCGGACGGAATTGACCGAGCCCGCTTTTTCTAAACGCTAAAACGATGTGGCAAATAACCTTAAACCAGGCTATGGAGCCCTTGTAAAAACAGCGTTTAGATCTAAGTATATATGGAAAAGAGGTCACTTTTTACGTTTTTAATTGTTGGTTTGTTTTCGAAATAAAGAACTAAATTTAAAAATACGAAAAAATTATTAAATACGGATCGAAAAAACCCGTGTACAACATAAGAACATCTGCATAGGATTTAGACAGCAAGCAAAAACCTGTTTAATGCAGAAACTTTTAATTTCTGTGGAATAATTACTGCACTGCAACTATCGCAAACCGAGTTATAAACTTACACACAGTGGCTGAAAATAAACATTCCTAGGCTACCTCTTTTCTATACGCTAAGCGGTCTTTACTCCACACACTAGGATAAAATTTTGTATCGTCCTTCAACACCAAACGGTAGCAAAGTTTAAGAGAAGCGATTTCGTATTATCAAGAGACTGCTACAGTGCATCATAATTAGAATATGTTCATAGTAACATAATTAATTAGCCTCATTATTTAATCTGACTTCTAAGACTACAATATTGCCAGCACATTCCTTTTTTAAGTGAACTTTCAGAAGATGGTGCTCTGATAATGTACATGACAGTCGTTGACATAAAAAAAGAAGTGAATTTAATCTAGGAACCCATATGGTCTTTAATGACTACATCAAAGCTTTTGTTAATGTAAGACGAAAGAAATCATGGAGTATCATGGTCAGAAGAGACGACCAAAACACCTAATAGACGTTGTTATACGTGTAAAGAAACGGAAATCATGGCAAGAACTGAATACGACGGGTCCCTTAAAGAAGCGATCATTTAAGAGGTTAGACAAGGGTTTAGCACCCACGCTTTTCAATGTATATTTGGACGATGCTGTAAGAGATTGAAAGTGAAGGCTGTAAATGCTGAATTTTAGCAGCAATATCAATGGTAACAATTTTGTTAAAACCCTACTGTTTACGGATAATCACGTCATATAGCAGACAATAAAGATAATTTAAAACTATGGTATACAAATCTTTCGTATCAAAACCAAGTCTGTGGCTGCTTTTCGAGGTTGCTTACCTGTCAGGTGTAACCTGGTTGTGAATGATCGACTCATTGAGCAGGTACACTCATTTAGATTCCTTCGAGATGTGACTTGTCTTACGTGGGAGAAGTAGATTTCAATTAAAAAATAGAGAAGTTTAACCACATATGTGGAACTGTCAGAAAAAAATTAAGATGAATGTCAGACGAGACACTCAGTTAAACTAATGGCAGTGCCATGCGGCCTTTATGGTGGTGAGACATCGACAATGAACGCACGGACCCGTAGCCGAATAAAAGCTAGTGAGATGAGGTTTTTAAAATCTGTACCTGGAGTATCCCAAAGAGATCGGCTAAGGAATGCTGACATTAGGAATGGTCTCGGAATTAACAATCTGAATGACAGGATAAAGCGGTACAGACAGGTTTGGACAGACCATGTAGAAAGGATCCATTAAGACAGACTACCTAAGCAACAGTTATTTTTCTTCCCAGGGGAAACCGCCAGGCAGAGGAAAAGGTGATCAGAACAATGAGTGTCCGACTGGCTGTAAGGTCCAAGGCCTGAAGTTTTTTTTAATTTTTACAATTTCTTCATTTCTTTAGATGTCTGGGGGAGAGGTGTTTAACCCTCTTGCTCCGCAGCTGAAGGCAATAAAATGGAAGCGGGCAAGTGAGATTACAAATCCGGCTGCTAGACTCCAGATCCAGATGCGAACAGTAATTATTTGTAATACGGAAGGACAAAACTTAGAATTATGTGGTTCCATATCGTGGTACAGTCAGCTAGACAAAATCTGCTACGGAGAGATATCGCTGGAATTTGTTAAGGAGGTACTCACACTGTGGAGGCGGGGACAACGACACCTAAGATTATTACGAAGTGATTACGATAATGCCATCATTTAAATAAAGCTTAAACGCATTCAAGTTTCGAATTAGACAAAAAAAATAATAAATACAAAAGGAAATACTGGTGATATATTCTGTTTGCCAGTATTCTATATAAAATACTGGCAAACACAGCTTACAAACTTTTTGAAGGCGGTCCGAAACTGTAAGGGTGTGTTTAGAGACACTGATTCTGTCAACTTGTCAAAGGCGTTTGAATAAAATGCCTCACTGCTTCAAGACCCTCGAAGACTTTTACAATTTTTCCAAAAATCTGACGTCCACTTTAAACTGTGGTACCCTTAAAGTTGAAAAATTTTCAGCGTACACACTACATTCGGTGTTGGATTAAAATTGTCAGCACTCTGATACCCGTCATGCATTTTTACATTTTTTAACATGATAATGTTTTTAGGCTGGGGGTCATTCCACAAAAACGTCATCGAAAAACGTGACGCTTCCACACTTTCGATTCCCCACAGTCTAGACATTTGATATGTAAACGCATCAAGACAGAAATAATCGCTGCTGACATTGAGTTTAGCAAACGTTTTAGTGAGAATATAAATTTGGTTTTACATGCTCTGTTTGTGATCGGCTGTGGTTTGGAAATGATTTACGTAATCCACCAAACGTAATCTACATTATACGTTTCAAAAGCCTAAAAACATTATCATGCTTCGATGTTTCGGTTTCGTCGAAATTCTTTGAATGCTTAGGTGCATAGAGAGAGGGAGAGTTTGCTTATATACTACAACGTTACAAATATTTATTTATTTCTAAATTTTTGGGGGTCCCTAGTGTCCTAAAATTTGAAATTTCCGAACCTGAATACTATATCCATAGCCGGCAAAGATTTTTGCTATTTTTTTTTTCAAAATTTTGGAGCACTTTTTGCGCCCTGTTGTCCCAAAATTTGTACATTTCCAAACCTGAACACTAGATTAAAATTGTGTTAAAATTCTGTTTAATTTGATATCCCACGCAGATTTTCCGATTTTTTAAAATTCATACTCCTTTCATTTCTGTCCCCTACTTTCATATTTTTTGGGTGGATCGATCTATAAAACAATAGGGATCTGTGGAGTACAGGTATGTATACGCTACGCTTTATGAAAATCAGTTGATGTATACAAATGTTATCGAGAGACATACCCCAAACAGAGAAATGCCACACGATTAAAACAGAACTCGCTCCACTCGTTCAATGACGTATCCGGGCAAGAAACTGCACCCTTAACTTAAGCACTAATTTACTGCTAACCTCTAATGCACTTTTTGTAAAAACAAATCCCACGCAAAAGTGATTCCCTCGCAATTGTCATTTTGTGCCTTAGGACTGAACTTCATAACAGTAGCTGCTCAACTGTAACTGTTCACGGTTGGTTCACAGTAGTTCACTTTTCGTGAACGTACTGCGAAGTTCGGTTCATAGAGTAACAAATCTCGTTCGGTACGATAAGACACGAATCTGACGAGGCGAACAGGCTGACTAATCTCCTACTTTCTTGAAAACAAACTGGCATCAATATTTTTACTACACAATTTCTTTATTACCAGATTTTAAGCCTGTTGACAAAGTTTAGTAATTTTGTATTTTTCTTTTTTAATTTGAGATTTGCCCGGTTCGAAATACGCGCGCAATCTGTTAAAAATATTTTTCCAGGCTTTTAAACGATAGCGTAGTGCGTAAATAAAAAAACGTATACTCCCAGAAATGAAAAAAACTGCACACTGCACAGGGAAGAGAGTTTGTGGCGGGCTACGTCAGACCACAAACAAACATGATGACGAAGACTAAAAAAGACAAAACGAAGGAAGAGCAACAAGAAGAAGCCAGACGTGTACGAGCAACGTGAAAGTCAACAGTAAATCATAATTCAGGCCGAAACTGTGCTGGCGTGCGTACAACACAAGGTGAATGCCACCTCTGAAGTCATGTAACACTGAGTCATAACAAAATATCTGACTCACACCTGCCGCATTTCGTGACATAACACTGGTCGGTTCTGATTACTATCGAACGAAGTTACATTCAGCACTGCTGGTGGTAGTGACAACGACGACGACGACGACGATGATGATGATGTTGAAAGACGATAAGGCTTAATCTAATACACGCTTGTACAGATTGCGCGCGTATTTCGAACCGGGAAAATCTCAAATTCTCGTAAACGGTCCTTACAAACCGGCGATCCTTACAAACTCTAACAAAGCCAGATAAAATTACTGATAATTTCCAGCAGAAGACCGAATCCGTCGTCGGGAAATTAAGTATATCCGCTCATTAAAACACTAAACAATATGATTTCAAGTACATCGCCTCACACATCTTCTTTATCGATCACAGAACTACGAGGTGACGACTGGGGGTCGTTCATCGTTTAGTTTCACCGCATAGTTTCTTTCCATTTATTAAAGTGGTAAAGGTTAAATTTTTAAAAATAAGGCACACCGATAACTGACTTCAGTATTGAAGTCACACCTTATACCTTGATGGTTAAGGTATACTTCAAGGTTTCGTATATAATTAAAATATATTATTGTGATAGATGTGCCTTTAAGGTATTGTAACGACAAAAACGTAATACACTACTTGCAGAAGAAACAATATTGAATAATATCATAATATTATAATTGCTGCAAGAAACTTCGAGTTACCTATATAGAAAATGCTGAATTAAAACATATGTACTATTGTCGGATTTTTTATTATGGATACTCGAGTTTAAGCGTTAATTACAAGTGAACCTGTAGGTTTACTTAAAAACTAGTTACATCAAATTTTTGCGCGTTTAATTTTGCGTTGATCTATGTAAGAAACATATTTTTTGAAGGTTGATTTAATTTTGTTTTCGCGGTTAGAGTAAAAAAAGTCCATGTTTTTTTGTGTTTTTCAAGAAACCGCTCTCTTTGAAATTATATAAATTAAAAATTTTTATACAGTATGGGCACAAGTGTTTTCAATACATTACTTAAGTTACAAAATTGTTTTGTGATCCAAAAAAAAGTTATCAGTTTTGTGAAACAACTTTTTCTCGGTACAGGATAGTCGTACAAAGGCAGACTTGGTCTTGTTTTGAAGCTCTTGATCGTGGTTATCAAAATCCACAACTGCTGCAAACATACATTGAGATGCCGATTTTATACAGAGTGATATTCATGCAAGTGTGTGTGTGCGCTGGACCGTGTGTAAGCGGGCCTTCCGGCGGCGAAAGCGGGTGTCGTGTTGCCAAGTTGGCGAAAGCGGGTGTCGTGTTGCCAAGTTCAATCACCCCGGCCGAATGGCAGAAGTATGGAAGTGATGAATGCTTTGTGTCAAGAAGCCCTACGTTCTGTGACTCCCGAACTCTGGAAAAAATTTATTAAACATGTAAAGAAGATAGAAGATCATTGGGATAGAGATCAACTGACTGAAAACGTTCCTAATGTTGAGCCAGTTATAATCACTATGACAGTTCTGATTCATCAGATTTCAGTGATTATTCTGACGAAGAAGATTAACATCACATAAGAGAAGAAAGAAGAATAAATCAGAAGTAGACATTGTATATAGAACTTTGTAAATTTGTCAAATAATGTAAATAACCCTTCTAAATATTGTATAATAAAAAATTGACAACTCCTTTCAAATTTAGGAGGCAAACCATTTTTAAACCTGCCATTGAGGTCCAAAGCCCTCATGAGAAAACGTGATGGGAAATGGATAATAGAAAACATAATGTTATAACATTAATAAGGTGTTAAAATTATCCAAACAGCAACTGTTCAACTGCAGTGCAGCGGCCGGGGTGATTGGACTTGGCAACACGGCACCCGCTTTCGCCGCCGGAAGGCCCGCTTACACACGGTCCAGCGCACACACACACACACCCTTGCATGACTATCACTCTGTATAAAATCGGCATCTCAATGTATGTTTGCAGCAGTTGTGGATTTTGATAACCACGATCAAGAGCTTCAAAACAAGACCAAGTCTGCCTTTGTACGACTATCCTGTACCGAGAAAAAGTTGTTTCACAAAACTGATAACTTTTTTTTGGATCACAAAACAATATTGTAACTTAAGTAATGTATTGAAAACACTTGTGCCCATACTGTATAAAAATTTAGTTATGATCGGACCAAGGGTTTTTAATTTATATAATTTCAAAGAGAGCGGTTTCTTGAAAACACAAAAAAACATGGACTTTTTTACTCTAACCGCGAAAAAAAATTTAAATCAACCTTCAAAAAATATGTTTCTTACACAGATCAACGCAAAATTAAACGCGCAAAAATTTGATTTAACTAGTTTTTAAGTAGACCTACAGGTTCACTTGTAATTACCGCTTAAACTCGAGTATCCATAATAAAAAATCCGACAGTAATTAATTAGATACCTGGAAACATTTATTTTTTTAAGAAAAAATACTTGGTTAAATCAGTGAACGTAACACTGTGATCTTTTGGAAAAACCAACTGCTGCTGACCATGGGTTGTGCGAGGCGAAGGCCATGCCCGTCGCCCGCTGTTGTCAAGCGTCCCGAGGTTCTTATAGAGCTCCCGTCGCGGGGACCACGACGGACTGGATTACTGGGTGTGGCCAGCTACCGGCCGTGGGAAAAAACGTGGAGAAACCAACTAATATTACACAAAAAATAACCAACTTCTCAAACCAACACTTATCATTTGTGGAATAAACACACAAGCAAACTCTGGCCTTCACGAGCAGAACGAACAAGACTGTGCTAGAGATAGCACGGAGAGATAAAAAACAAATGGATACGCAACAAACTAAAATAATTGATACAACTTACAGAAGTAAAAGCGACGAGGACTGAAGGAGGCGGAGGTGGATTTGGTTAGGTGAGATGATACGAGACTACTATTTCAGAGGACAAGTGACGCAAAGAGAACATGATAACCGTCTTTCACACACACACACACACACACACACACACACACACACACACACACACACACACACACACACACACACACACACACACACACACACACACACACACACACACACACCACACACACACACACACACACACACACACACACACACACACAATGATCTAATTAATACAGACACAAATATAGCGTATCTCTTATCTTGAATAATTTATTAAGTAATTCAATGTAGCTGCTCAGTCCAATGTCAACAGAATCATTATCTTAACTGCTTTATTGTCGTTTAGATAATTTTCCAACACATGACGTTTTTTTTAGTTTCACTGCTCAAATAACTGCTTGGAAATAATAATAATAATAATAAATTTTACTGATGCGCTGTATTTTATTTGCTTTCAGGTTTCATTGTCTGTCTCTCACAACAGGTCTAAAAAAAACTGTAGATAACTAATACACCCGTATACTCGAATTGCCATCTCGTAGCGCTTAAAATTCAAACAAACGTTTCAATCACATAAAATTCAGTACGAAACCCTTTCAAATTCTATTTTTAGTACAGTGATAGTTCCTTCCGGGGAATTAGAATGTCCTCCAACAATCAAGAGGAAGGGTTTTCCACCACTTTTTGCCGTGTAAAAATCCTTTAAAACATAATCATGGATCACTTTATCGTTCCATGGAGAATGTATCTCTGCGTTTACATCAGCGTCATGTTTCAGAATTATAATCATTCCTTAACCCCACCTACACTGTCCATGATCCATACTGAGTTACACTCCACACACAAATTTATGACATTTTCCTTCGCTTTAAGAAAAGTGCAGTCTCTTGGAAGCTTTTCTTCTGAGTTAGCAACCGCTAAGTCTTCATTAGGAAAACTATTTCCCTTCAATTGTTCAAGATTTAATGGTATATCTTTCATACTCTGACGCCGCTATCCAAATATGTGACAAGCTATACTTCTCGCGGCTTCACACCTCCTACTTGTATAGTCACATTTATGTCATAAACCTCTAATTATGATTCACTTCTGTTTTCTTTTATCCACAAGTCACACTCATGAAGTCTCCTTTCTACAAGGGTCATTCAATAATTACAGAGACAAACAGCTGTAGAGGGAAAACGGTAGGTACACGGATACGACAATTTCAGAACCGTATGTTGGCATCCCTGTGATGAGTTCTGATCGGCTGTTTGATTAGAATTGTTTTGTTTATAACCTCAAATTCACATTTAACGATAGCGAGTCCTCCTGAAGTTTTGGAATTAGTAGAAGAACGTTCAGTAATCAGTCTTTTTGCTGTCTGAAGGTGAAAAACCGGCTAAAATTTATTCTCGTATGACTAGTCAATACAGAAAAAGCTGCACGAACCGCGGAAATTTTTTAAAGTGGGTAGAACCGTTATAGAATGGACTATTACCGTTCTGAACGTCCAGTTGAGGTTTCAGCTTCAGCCCTTGAAACTCGCATAGACGCTCTCATCCAAGAAGACCGACGGATTACAGATGAACTTGCAGCTGAAGAATTACAAGTAAATGTTGGCACAGTTCATAACATTATCAGCCAAAAACTCGAGGGCCATTGAGCTTTAACAACGCTCAGTAATAAAACTAATAACTCCGTAATAAAGCCTCATGCCTCCAGTAATAAAACTACATAATCCTATAATTTTATGGTGTTTAACTGATGGCTCATTTAAAATTCACACGTTTCCATTGATATAATGATTCCACGCAATAAGCTACAACAAAAGTCAGTGTCTCTTGTAAAATACACAGTCACGATTGAGGGTCCACTGCCTCGAAAGGGTTATTTTATTATCTTTAACACAAAGTAGTCAATAACTAAACAGCCAACTAGGCAGACTCAGCTGAAATTCCTCTTCTTCTTCTATTAGGGACTAGGCGAATCACCTGTTCCGGTCCCAAAGGCTTGTACTGCCAAACTTCCATCTGGCATCCTATTAAGAAAAGCAATTCATCTCTCCTTGTTCTCTGCGATACGATCTTGGATATTAAAAACGTTTAACTCTTTACGAATATCTTCAGTGTAGAGTCCATCCCTGAGACCGCACGCGTCTTATCTCCGATGCCTGTATTCTACTCAGATGTTTTTTCGCCGGAACACGTGTTTCAGAACCATACTGGCACAGTTAATAATACCTTATAAAATTTTAGTCGAGTCTCTCTTTCCTTGTTTTTCTTTACAGCACTCGACGAATTGTTTCACATACTGACTGAAACTTAGCCAACTAGTGATCAACATCGTAATGCAGTGCTCAAAGATCCAACGTCAAAGTTATTTCCACCTCTTCTTCTTCATCCAATAACTTTACAGATTCAATTGTACAATATTTACCATTCGGGACAGTGAAATTAGACAATAAATTTAGGTACAGCTAAATGACTGTATGATAATGATTATTCGATACAGTTGATAGAGAAACTTAGGCGTCTACCTAAATATGCAAGCCACTGTGTATGTTTAAGTATGCCAGAGGAGAGACTGCCCAAGCAAATGCTAAATGCAAACATGGAAGGAACAAGGCGAAGGGGCAGACCCAGAAGCCGATGGCTACATGAGGCGGAGGAAGACTTAAGAAGAATGTGCGTACAAAACTGGAGGAACGTTGCAACATAGAGAAAGATCTGGAGGCGAACGGTGGCGGAAGCCAAGAGTCATCCCGGCCTGTAGAACTCCGGAAGGAGAAGAAGAAGTGTATGTCAAAGTACGAATTTTCCTTCCTCAGTTCCGTTTCCCCTCCAACAGTAATGTTCATAACCACTCTTAGGTTCTTTCAGCACACCTCCCTTCTGTGACTTTTCACCCTTGCGGCCGGTATCTGACTGGAAAACAACGAGCTGTTAGGCCGTGGTCCAATAAAATTATGGTTGTTATCGAAAAGCTGGTTCATGATAACATAACTGTCACATAAACAGTGTCAGTGACAGTGAATGTGAACATATTCCTAAGGCTTTCACGGCCGGTGTCAGTTGTCTGATTCAACTTATCCGGGCTGTTTGGCCGTGGTCCATGGTTTATTGCCAAATCAAACGTTTCAACAGCTCCAATGGCTGCCATCATCGGTGGAATTAAAAAAAAATCCTGAACATAGGGTGTTCACGTCAGGCCCACAGTACTGTGGTAAAGGCTTAGCACAGTACTGTGGTAAAGGCTTACCACAGCATTGTGGGCCTGACATGAACACCCTATGTTCAGGATTTTTTTAAATTCCACTGATGATGGCAGCCACTGGAGCTGTTGAAACGTTTGGTTTGGCAATAAACCATGGACCACGGCCAAACAGCCCGGATAAATTGAATCATACAAGTGACTATGAACGCTGGACAGTTTTAATAATGTTGGACCAGGGTCTAACAGCCTGGCATTTGTTTTTCACTCAGGCACTTTTCTTTAAATTTCAAACAATGAAAAATTAATGGTATATTATAGATCCATCCTTTAAAGAAACCCAACAAAAACTGTGCTTTAAGCGTTGTTTTTTAACTTCTTTTGCCAGAAAAGAAAAAATTCCCCGAATTTTTTATTTTCTTTGCCCACACCTTTACTTTGCATATTTTATTTTAAAAATCTCCAGTCAAATGATGATAAATCTTTAACAGATTGTAGCAAAGATTATTTACAACAAATTCTCAAAATTACACAGTTTTTATTATTAGGATGTGTAAAACATTTCTTAACAATTTTAATAAAAATGTAACCATTTTTAATTTTTTTAGTAGTAAATGGTTGGACAAACAGCCTTAGGATCGTTTTAGACCGCTTTTAGTTACTGTTATAATAACTGTACTGTTACGGATCATGTCATGGATCTTTCCATTTTATGCAATCAGTGCCGGGGCATTACACTAGGGCCGCGGGGTCAGAGGGGGCCGCAAACTACAGATATATATATATTTTTTTAACAGAAGTATTTTTATACATGTAGGAGGCACTTTGATTTATTTAAGTACGATTTTTTTTTTAATTAAATGATCAATTGTTGTTAATAATAGAAATGGAAGACAATTCTTATTTAAATATTGAGCGCTTATTTTTAAGACGTTGGCATCCTTGAAAACTAATCTGCGCATGCGAATTTTAAACGTCCGCTATATTGCCCCCGAATTTACACGACCGTGGTACAGCCTTTGTTTGTTATCATGTTTTTTTTTTTTTTAATAGTAGCCTACTGGTTTTAATTTTGATAGTATTAAGCTGACATCAAATTATTTCTGCAATACATATATTACTTCAAAGTCACAGCCGAGGGGGGGCCGCTGAGAAAACTTGGCCTAGGCCTCAAACATCTTAAATCCGGCACTGTACGCAATATGTTTTTTTCAGAAGCTAGGCAGTTCTGTTAGTACCAGTGTAGCTTTTCATAAAGCCACCAGTCTCAACTGAATGTGAAAACAATTATAGCAGCTGCAGAAATAAGTTTGGGAGGATACACAAATTTTAAACAAAAGGCAATCAACAGTACAACCTAATGATTTCAGAATATGGCCATGAACCCTCAACAGAGAATGTATATGGAACAGAAAAAGGACACCAGATGTAGCCATCCACTGATCATTAAAACTAAGGGCAAATATATGTAATATCTGTATCAACAAAGAATGTAAAAGTATAATATTTGTAACTTGTTCCAAAACTTGATAAATTTCAATAAGTTTTCAAGAATTCATATGTTAATGGCTCAATTTCACACATATTATTAAAATACCATGATGCCACCAAAATAAGACTGGTGCATAAAACACCATACAAAAAACATTGCACAAACACAGATGACATTAGTAAAATTGTCATAAATTTGTACTGCTGTCAGCAACTATTTACTTTTTATTTTTACCTCTTTAAATCAAAACTTCCAACATATTCTGATCACAATGAAATCTTTGTCTTAAGCAATATTCATATCACAGAAAAATATGCGTTCTTTTCTTTTGCCAGACACAAAGATTGCAATGGCTGAGACATGTTATTAACTGCCATCTATCAGAACATACTGGCAGTTATGTCGAAGAGGAACATACAGTATATGAACACTGTTTTAACTTCAATGTGGTGTTTGTAGAATGGTTCACACTTTATTTTGCACTAAATATAATGAAACATAAAAACTAAAATAAAACAAGGCCTAAAAACTAAATAAAATATTTAGTCTCCTTGTGCAATTAATAATTACAGCTGAGGGGTAAGCAAACTGTGAGGTAGGATTGGCCTGTCGTCTATGCAAATGTTTTCTTTCTTTCTTCTTTTCTACTGAAGATGTGCTCCGAAGGTGTGGCCGAAACACGTTTAGAGCAAATTTAAGCAATCCACCAAGACCCAACAACCCAGTACACAACAGTTTTAGTAATGTTGACTCATGCTGTGACAGCATACACAATAAATAATAATACATAATGTTTAACCTGTATAATACCACAAAGTTTCTCAAACTATGAATCTCAGCATGGACATTACTGTCACACATGCTAGGACTTTGCTATGGTGCTTTACTAGAACTACACGAAAATTTACATTTGTGAGCCTTTACATTTTTACAGTATAACTAATTGACACTCGCCTACTAAACCAGCATCGTAGGATGTACAAGTACCCAACAAACTCTACTACCTTAAATAATAGATGCTGAAAGTTAAGTACTGCATTGTGTGGTGATTGCTTACAGGTCAGCAGTGACTTCACTAATGTGTTCCCTTTACAATTTTTGCAGTGCTGTTACATGGCATAAGTACAGGTCTGTTCACTTTCTTTGTGTAAATCAATATCAATGGAAAATTTCAAAAATGTTAAATTTTAAAAATTGAGTAGGGTAACCTGGGGTAAAAGTACGCATGGGGCAAAGGTGCGAATTAGGGATTTTTCATCTATCGCTTGCATGTCGGCAGCTCTGCTACTACAGCAGTAAGCTGCCATTGTGGTGTGTCCTTCTGCATAGTTACGTTACGCTTCGTCATTGCTTCAAAATGAGGCAAAAATTACTTTTAATCTCTTCAACTCTAGATGTTAAGCGATAGTCTGATTAAAAAAACGTAGTGTTCTGAAACGTTCACGATCCTTCAAATATGTTATGACAATATCCGTATTTTTGTGTGTAATTAGAACAGTTTATACTTCTAAGTTAACCTATAATAAGGCGTGGGCAGTATCGACAAACAAACGTGGCGTTCTGGGGCAAAGGTGCGCGTGCGTTCCTATCGGTGCATGTTCCTGTCGGGGCATGTTGGTACTTACCACTATAGCCTCGTCGTTTTTCTTTTCTGTTTTAGAACATATAAACGGAAAACAGACGCTACTCCTATCACCGAAGAATTATTAGAAAAAGCTAGGAATCTGATAAGTGAAGGTTTTTCACGTAGGCAGGCAGCTACTAAATTGCAGTTAAAAGAAACCTCCCTTAGAAAACGATTAAAATTGTTCTTATGAACAAGGAGATTTTATCTGTGACTATTGTCTTTAGTATTAGCCTTAACTGTTGTGTTTAAGATTTGTTCAATGTTTTTAACGTAATTTTTTTATATTTACTATTTTTTAATGTTTGTTGTTCATAACATTTTTCAATTTTTATTACACGTTTAAAATTTTCCAACTTATGATAATCTCTTACTGTTATCATATCATGATATCAATTTCTTACTGTTACTAAACATATATTATTAAAATAATTGTTACAGATGTTCTATGTAAATCCTACAATACCAAATTAAACTCGCTCTATTTGGCTCAGAACGTTACAAGGTATGCGCACTTTTGCCCCACGCTTTTGCTTTTGCATTTGCATTACGCTGAAATATTTTTTTTCATTAATTACTGTGTGCTTCTGGCCAGACCTTTTATACATCATGATGTAAAGCACAGACGTAAGTATAACGTAGAATGTTTTTTATTAATAAGTATTTCAAATTGACTTGGAAAATATCCAAAATATCCATAACGTAGAATTTGCGCACCTTTACCCCAGGTTATCCTATACAGATTCTTTACACAGATTCTGTATTATATTGACTGCCCCCCTTTTTTTTTTTTTTTTTTTTTTTTTTTTTTTTTTTTTTTGAGCAGATTCTGTGCTAAACAAATAAATAACATGTATAACCTGTAAAAATTTGCTGGACCATAAAAATTCATCTGCACTGGACAAAGTACCGTCTTATTAAGACACCATTTTTAACAAGGTCTACAGTATTTTAGAAACAGTTGTAAATGAAATTAACGCATTAAGGTAGTAAGTATTACATAAAGATAAATATATAACGCCAAAATCAGAAATTTTGAAAATTTCTTATTTTGAGTAGAGATGTATCTTTAAGCGCCGTAACAGGGAATTGTAGTGTGAAACGCAGAGGTGACTGACAGGCAATAAAATCATATATCAGCCCCAACACGCTCACGGCAAATAGGCTGAGTTCATCGCTCTCCATACTAAGAAACGTTAAACTTTGACAACTACCTCAAATCCGTAGAAAAAAGGGCACAAAAGTAAACGAACTCATTTGAAGAGCAGCTGTTAACAATAGACCAGGATACGTATACACGCCAGCTGCATATAGCGAAACAAAAAAGGGTATATGTTATTGAAAGACTCAAACGGTCAGCGACAGGACTTCGACCTTACTGAGAAGAGAGAAAGCTCGGAGTAATGTCCGAATACAAGCAAGAAGTGTTGATGGAAACAGAGACAAAGAAACGGACATACAAAGGAAGTTTGGTGAGGCCTTTAAGTAACAATAGTTGATGCCATTAGAACAACCTAGTGCACGAAAACAATACTTGACGAGAAAGTTAAGGGTTGTTTTGTTTACTCCAAAAAAGTGACAGGCAAGAATTATTGCTACAGTATCTAGCAGCGACAACGACCTCAGTGTAGTGACCTAGGGAAGGAATCTGGTGGGAATCCAAAGGCCTATCAGAGAAGTTCTTTCGGAAAAATAGGTGGTCTCTAAATCTGAAGAGTCGTAAAGTAGAACCAATTAGAAAACAGCGTAAGAAAAATCAGAAGTAAGTGGGAGAAATATGGAATTCGATATAGAAACGCGAGAAAGGCGCGCTCGAGGAGTTTTAACTAAAAATTTTGACGGAAACGGGAGTGTAAGTCCGCGACCGAGAATTCCATAGTTATTGGACTTAGAGAAATTCGGTACGATGGTTAGAAAAGTAAGCTCGTACTAGAACAAATTTCGGTAAAGAGAAAAACTGTAATTTTACTAGTGACGTACAAGTGAATTAATACAACACAAATGATAATCAAATAACGCTGTAATTTAGTTGTGCAAATACGCAACAATAACTTTATCATCGAGTAACGTTACGAGACGAACTAAACCCGTAACAACAGTAATTCAAACCATAACGCAGTTAATAAATAATAATTAATAATGGCTGTAGAAGCGGATAACTATAATAACAATTAACGCGAACTAATTTCGAGTGAGTGAAGTTTGGTGTTGTGCAGTGTCTTGTGTGACTCCAAGGAGACCACGTTACAATCTGCTAATCCAGAGGGAAATATCGCAGTTACGCCAGACGATCAACATGCCAACCACACCATATGAACCGCTACCAGATTTGGATACATACCACAAGTAAAATTTTCATGCCATAATTAGTATTAGGTCCACTGTCTGTTCACTTAAAGAACTCATAAGATTTAATTAAAGGATTAAGATAAAATTTTATTTAGAACAAAATTAAATCATATTAGGAAATTATGGAAATTAAATTTATCTATGAGCACCGATTTTAAATGAATCCAGATCAATAATTAACAATGTCGTAATATATTAAATTTAAGAAAATTATTATTAAAAGTTTTGTCTTTGAATAAGAATTACAATATTTAAATTATTAGAGCTATGAATATGAGTAATGAAATAAGATTTATGAAAATGAATATGTTTATATATTGATTAGAATTTATACAGTTCATGTGTCAATGATAAAGTATGATAATCAATCATAGCTAATTGTAATAAATCGAAGAACAATTTATAAGAAAATTTGAGCATTTATTTATATTTTACCCTGAGATAAAGAGCATAAAAATAAAAAGTTAAATTGGCGTCAACCGCTGGGCATAAACAAGTATTTATTGTTAAATTGGCACCACAACAAAAGTGGGGCTTAATTAATTAAAAAGAGAAAATACACATAAATTAAAATATGTCAATTAATTTATGCTGAAAATATAACAAAAGAAAATTGTTATAAATTGACGCACACAACGTCGGGCATATTAATTGTTATAACTTGGCTCCCACACGCGGGACATTAAATAGATAGCATAACAGTAGTAAAAAAATTATAAATACTTAAAACTTCCGGGCTGAAAGGCCGTGGTCGAATGCTTGATGTTGTGCAGATAGACGTTTCGGCCACACCACCGGTGGTCATCTTCAGTAGCAAAAATGTTCGAGGCTACGCTGTATCTATTTATAACTTTTTGGCCGCTTAAGGTGTATAACGCGAACCAATCAGAAGCCAGTTCATCATTCTCTACTCTGATTGGCCGTGGGAAATAGACCATGCCAGACACTATTTAAAGAGATGCTTTCACCTCGGCGGTTCATCCAATCCCTCTCTGCTCTCTTCCCTCTCCTCCCCCTCAATGGCTAGATCCCTGCGGATCGTCGCTTGGAACGCCGATGGCGTTTCCTCTCGTCGCTCTGAGCTGGCGGCTTTCGTCGTGGAGTACGACGCTGATGTCGTGCTTCTCTCCGAAACCCATCTAGCCCCCTACCATCGATTCTCACTGCCTGCTTACACTTGTTATCGTCAGGATCGTCCCCTACAGCCGCGCCATCCCCCGTCTGGGGGTACGGCGATTCTGGTCCACAGGCGGATATCCCATAGGCCACTACCCCCCTCACTACTCGACTCATCGAAGGTTGTGGGGTGGCGGTGGACGCAGGCGACTCGGAGTTGCGCATTGTTTCCGCGTATCTCCGACCTGGCCTGAGCCCGCCGCCCCCGCCTGAGGAGTGGAACGCTCTCCTCGACCACCCAATCTCGACGATTGCAGCCGGCGACTTTAACGCCAAACATCCTTTTTGGAACAGTAGGGCTACCAACGCCTACGGCAACTCACTCCGCCGGTTCGTCCTAGACGACCCAGATACACACGTCATCGGCCCTGATGATCCTACCCACTACCACTATGCCGGTCACCGACCGGACGTTCTTGATGTAGTTGTAGTCAGGAACGTGGCCCATAACATCCAGGTTTCGTCAGTGTCGGACCTGTCGTATGATCACAATCCCCTGCTAATAACTGTTCGAGATGTGTCGGCTTCACCCCGACTTCCCGCTGGTCCTGCTAGGAGGGTCAACTGGCGCTCCTATCATGACGAGCTATCTCGAAGGTTACCATCTGTCCCAGCGGACCCGATCGCCACTCGTTACGATCTGGATCTCCGTGCCACTCATCTTCAGGAGTTGGTCCAAGCTGTCATGGATCGACACACATACAACGTTGAGGTGAATCGCAAATCGGCCCTTCAACCGGAAGTTATCCACGCCATCTGGCTTCGGCGCAGGCTCCGCCGCAGATGGCAACGAACCCGAGATCCCGCCGTCAAACGACGGTTTCAGGCCGTCTCTTTACGTCCAGCAACTTTTGCGGGACGTAAACTCTGATCAGTGGGACTCATATCTTGAGTCCCTTGAAGTCGACCAAGCCTCCGTCTGGAGAGCAACGAGTCGCCTTACTCGCGAGAAGCGTACTCGCAACCCGTTGAATACCCCGAACGGCATTGTTTCTTCATCGGAAGGCAGGGCTGAGGTCTTCGCCGACTGCATGGAGACTCAATTCACCGTTCATGGAGGCGTCTCGGACCCTGCCCACTCGGTAGTGGTTCGAGACTTCCTATATGGATATTTTTCCCGCCCTCCACCTGACCCTCCCGCTCTCTTCGACAGGGACGAACTAGTTTCGTCTGTCTGTCGATTGAACCGACGTCGCGCCCCTGGTCCTGATCGGATCGGGGCCGCAGCTTTGCAACATCTCCCGGCCTCGGGCGTTGAATTGGTCCTGGATCTGTTCAACTCCAGTCTCCGGCTGCAATACTTCCCCCGCCTGTGGAAAAATGCCAACATCTGTATGATTCCCAAGCCCCGCAAGCCTAGAATGCTTGCAGACAGCTATCGTCCCATATCGTTGTTGCCAGTACTCTCAAAGGTGTTTGAGCGTCTCCTACTCGCCCGTATCTGGCCGCTGCTGGATAATTTTATTCGGAGCGAACAGTTCGGGTTCCGTAGAGAGCACCCGACAACTTTACAACTCGTCCGAGTTGTCACAGCATTGTCCGACGCCGCCAACAAGAAAGAATCTACGGGCGCTGTCTTGTTGGACGTAAGGCCTTCGACAAAGTCTGGCACGAAGGTCTTCTCTACAAACTCGCTCACTCCCCCATCCCACCGTCCATTGTGCATTTCTTGCGGTCATACGTCAGTGATCGTACCTTCAGGGTTAGCGTCGAAGGGTCCTGTCCATCAGTTCGACCCGTCGCCGCTGGCGTTCCGCAGGGATCTGTCCTCGGCCCCGTTCTGTACCTAGTGTACACGAACGACCTGCCTGTTGTTCCTGGAGTAACGTTATCTCTATTCGCTGACGACGCAATGTATTACTGCAGCTCCCTGTCCCCGCGATTAGCGAGTACAAAGCTGCAGCGTCAGTTGAATCAGCTTCCGGACTGGCTACGGAAGTGGCGGGTGATGATCAACGCGGAGAAATCCGAGGCGATCTGCTTCACCAGTAAGTCCACTTCCCGGTGCCAGCCCCTGTCCCTCGAAGGGAGGCCTATCGCCTGGCATAAGTCGGTGAAGTATTTGGGCGTTCGGCTAGACCAGCGCCTTAGCTTCAACGGCCACGTGACTGATACCCTCAACAAAGCTCGAGGCGTCCGAGCCAAAATATTTTCCATGCTCTCGTGCCGCAACCGCCTGGCTTTGCGCACTAAAGTCACCATCTATCTCTTGTTTCTCCGGTCAGTATTGACCTATGCTGCTCCCGCATGTGGTGGTCGCTTGTGTCGACCACTAACAAGTGTAGGCTGGAAGCTTTCCAGGCCCGTACCCTCAGATCCTTGTCGGGGTCTCCATGGTTTGTGAGAAATAATGTTATTCGTGGAGGCCTTCGAGTTCCTACCCTTGCTGATTTTGTCCGGTCGCTTGCAGAAACTCTCTTTGCTTCTGCAGCGACCTCGTCCTTTCCTCATCTCCGTTCTATCAGCACGTCTGGACCACCTCCCGCTATACGTCTCAAACGCCCTCGGGCGATCTTAGATGACCCCCCGTAATTCTGTATGCTGTAACTTAGGTTCCCAAGCAATTCAATTTCCTTGTTACCTTCCTATTCAGTTTGATACCTTCCCGAAGTATGTTGGTTTGCAAACTGCTTGGCGCTGTTACCGTATGCCACGGACACGGAGGTTCCCTGCCTCGCGGGGAACGACCGGCGCCACAAGGCGCCTGCATGCCGGGACGGGCGCGTGCGGCATCTGCCGTTCGCCCCGAGACCGGCGGCAGTGTTACCATGACCCGGCACCTATATAACAAAAACTTGAGAAAAATTTCCGACGCCTTCTCAGTTAACTGGTTGGCGTGTCCCTCCCGATAATTAGGAAACCTCTTATGAAAGTCCAGCACTGTTTCCTTCTGACAGCCATCGGGGACGTCCCGGAAGCTGTAATACAGACATGGGTGCAAAGACGCCCCACTATCTAACGCATCATCGGCGGTTCATAGCGACGGACGCATTCTTATGAATATGGATGGACTCCAGATGCAGGCGAGTGAAGTAACCCCGGACAGAAGACAACACCCGGGTTTCATCAAACATTACCCGGTGGTCGTCGTGGGAAAGAGAGTGTTCAGCAACTGCGGACTTCTCCGGCTGGCCCAGGCGGCAGTATCTCCGATGTTCTGAGAGGCGCGTTCGGACACTACGCTTCGTGGTGCCAATGTATACCTGGCCACACGTACAAGGAATACTGTACACCCCGCACGACGAGAGCGGATCCCTGGCGTCTTTTACCGGTCGCAGGAACTGATGGATCTTTTTGGTTGGCTTAAAGATCGTCCTGACGCCCCGTTTACTCAGCAACTTGTCGATGCGGTCAGTCACGCCACGGATGTAGGGCAAGACAGCGGAGCCAACAACCTCGGGCAACACCGACTCGTCCGGCCTACCAGATCTTCTCGGCCGGGCAGCTCTCCTCACCTCCGCAGCAGAGTAGCCGTTGGACTGCAGTGCTTCCTCGAGATCCCGAAACTCATCTTCGAGATACCGGGGCTCACAGTCGTTAAGCGACGATTTCAACAACAGTCCCTTTACGTTCAGCAGCTACTGCGGGACGTAAACTCTGATCGATGGCACTCACACCTTGAGTCTCTTGAACTCTTGAAGTCGACCACGCCTCCGTCTGTAGAGCGGTGAGTAGACTGACCCGCGAGAAGAGAACTCGCAACCCGCTGGAAACCCCGAACGGGACTGTGTCTTCATCAGAAGGCAAGGCTGAGGTCTTCGCCGAATGCATGGAGTCGCAATTTACCGTTCATCGAGGCGTTTCGGACCCTGCCCACTCGGCAGAAGTCCGGGACTTCCTATCTGGTTATTTTTCTCGCCCTCCCGCTGGCCCAGACCTCCCGTTCGACAGAGACGAACTCGTTTCGTCTATCTGCCGACTAAACCGCCGTCGCGCCCCCGGTCCTGACCGGATCGGGGCCGCTGCATTACAATATCTCCCGGCCTCAGGCGTTGACCACGTGCTCGAGCTGTTCAACTCTTGTCTCCGGCTACAGTACTTTCCCCGCCTGTGGAAAACTGCCAACATCGTTATGATGCCTAAACCCCGCAAGCCGCGCATGCTTCCTGCAAGCTATCGGCCAATATCTCTCTTGCCAGTTATCTCGAAGGTGTTCGAGCGGCTCCTGCTGGCCCGCATCTCGCCGTTGTTGGATAATTTTATCCGCAACAAACAGTTCGGGTTTCGCAGAGAGCACTCGACCACGCTTCAACTAGTCCGCGTGGTAACGCAACTCTCTGACGCCACCAACAGGCGAGCGGCTACGGCCGCCGCACTGCTGAACGTGAGCAAGGCCTTCGATAAAGTCTGGCACGAAGGTCTTCTCTTCAAACTTGCCAACTCCCCCTTACCATCGTCCACAGTGTTTTTCCTCAGGTCGTATCTCAGCGACCGAACCTTCAGGGTGAGCGTCGACGGAACCTGCTCTGCAGTTCGTCCCGTTGCCGCCGGCGTACCTCAAGGATCTGTCCTCGGCCCCGTTCTGTATCTTGTGTACACGAACGACCTGCCTGTCTTGCCCGGTGTCACGTTGTCTTTGTTCGCTGACGATGCAATGTATCATTACAGCTCTGTGTCCCCGCGTTTTGCGAGCACACAGTTGCAGCGTCAGTTGGACCAGCTTCCGGACTGGCTACGGAAATGGCGGGTGACGATCAACACGGAGAAATCCGAGGCGATCTGTTTCACTCGTAAGTCCATCTCCCGATGCCAGCCCCTCTCCCTGGAAGGGAGGCCTATCGCCTACAAAGAGTTGGTGAAGTATCTAGGCGTTCGGCTCGACCGGCGTCTTTGCTTCAACGCCCACGTGACCGAAACCCTCTCCAAGGCTCGCGGCGTCCGAGCCAAACTTTACCCATACCTCGCGTGCCGCAGCCCCCTGGCGCTGCGAACGAAAGTTACCCTCTATCTGTTGTTTCTCCGGTCTGTATTGACCTATGCGGCACCTGTTTGGTGGTCACTTGTCTCCGCCACCAACAGGCGTAGGCTGGAAAGTTTCCAATCCAGAACCCTCCGTTCCTTGTCGGGATCTCCTTGGTTTGTTAGAAACAGTGTAATTCGAGGAGGTCTATGAGTTCCTACTCTCTCAGCCTTTGTCTGGTCATTAGCTGCGACTCTCTTTGCCGCAGCTGAGACCTCTTCCTTCTCTTACCTCAGGACCATCAGCACCACGCAACCACCTCCCCCTGTCCGGGTCAAACGCCCTCGGGCGATTCTCGATGACCCGCCATAAGTTTAAGTAAACTGCTTAAACCTCAATTTGCATATTCACTATCTGCCCATGCCCCAGAATTTACCTGCAAAGCTGTTTCCTTCCTCCCTTCCTAGTATGCCGACCGCACTGAATGCCGCTGCTACGCGCTATCACTGGCACGGAGGCTCTCTGCCTCGCGGGGAGCGACCGACGCCTCACGGCGTCTGCACGCGGGAGTGGGAACGGGTGACATCTGTCACCTGAACCCGTTCATGCGGCAGTGCCCACTGATTGCTCAACTCTAAAAATTAAATAAAAATTAAAAACCTTTTCTCCCCCGCCTTCTCAGTTAACTGGTTGGCGGTTGTCCATTCCTGTTTTTTAGGTACCAGTCGAATGAACCAGAACTACGTGTATCCACAGGCAGCCATTGGACTCGACCCAGATGCTGCAGTCATGCACCGGGTGCAAAGACGCCCCGCTACTACAATGCTACATGCTACATGGGCCAGCTTTCGCTTGCGCTTGGCAGATTTGCCTTGCACAAGCGAGAACTGTCCGTTCCCCCGACCCAACACTGCACATTTCTACTGCACTATTATCACTTTCGCAATCACTTTCACTGTCGTGAGGAAGTGGAGTTGAACGGAAGCCGGGTGAGCACGTTTCCATTAAGGAACCAAGCGGCGCCGGCAGAGGATTTGGGGGCGTATTCGACGCCATTTCGGACAAGCCGAAATGAAACGTCTACGCTAGGCTAGGATTGAGGGATCACCAGACACTGAACTATTCACAGGCACAACACAGACCGCACAGCACACGGAAACAAAAACACTCCCGCACAAGTTAAATAAAACTGATTTGTACTGAACTGAAGATGATACTTGTAGTGTTGATGATGCTGAAGACGATGATGATAATAAGAATGATGAATAAACAGTATTTCCGCACAATTTGACAAACTTTTGCAGAGCATAAACAGACACAGCCTACCCGGGCAAATGCTCTAGGTAGACTATGAACCGCCGAGAGAGTGTCAGAGCTGTTGGGTTGTGCGTCGTGAGACGACCCAATGGGTTCCTAGTACCGAGCCTCCGGTAGGGGCTCCTGCCTAGTGGTCATGTCCAGACGGAATATAATTTATTTATTTTTAGTGGTCGCTACAACGACATGCTCGTACTAGGTCGACTAGTACAGTATTTGTCGAGGCCGTTTCCAAGAATCACCTGGACGTGTTCGGTACTCGCCAAGGCCAGCTATGAGTGGGTTTGTCTGGGTCCTCGCAGCTCGGACGTAAAATTTACGTGCAAGTCGCCTTGCGGTGTCTTCCAAGGAGCGGACACCGAGTCCTCTTCTCAAAAGACGAGAAGAAAACCGATAGGGGACTTTGGCCGCTAGCCGAAGACCTCTATCGAGAACGCTTTGCAACCTTTTTTATGAACGGTTGCGAGGTAGCCCCAGACGGGAATAGCATAAGTAATGATCGGCAACAGATACGCGTTGACGATCAGCTTACCCAGCTTGCGGGTCATAGCCTTGTTAACGAGTATCGGAAACAGTTGCGCGAGACGAGCGGACTCTTTCCTTCGCATCGTCTCAGCTTGGGCACGCCAGGTGAGCCGACTATCTAGGTGGACACCGAGGTACTTAACTTCTCTCGACCAGGGCAAGTACGTTCTACCGAGTCTCACTCGGCGTCGTGGTTCTTTCCGGCGCTTTGTGAATAGCACCGCGGAGCTCTTGGTTTCGTTGACGGAAACTTTCCAGCTTTCCGTCCATGTCGAATACGCATCGAGTGCGCGCTGAAGTCGTGGGATGGCTCTGTCAGCGTTCCGATCGGCGGTAAAGACCGCCGTGTCGTCGGCAAACAGAGCCATCTGGACTCCAGGCTCTCTGGGTGCGTCGTTGACGTACACGGAGAACAGAAGAGGCCCCAGCACGCTACCTTGAGGTACCCCGGCTGTAATGCGTCTCTCGGAAGAGACATGGTCATCGATTCGCACGCAGAAAGTCCTCTCCGTCAGAAAGCTAGCAATCAAGCGAAGGTAGCAATCTGGGAGCTGGATTTCCCGGAGCTTGAACAAGAGCCCGTCGTGCCAGACACTATCAAAGGCCTTTTCCACATCTAGGAAACAGGCGACAGTCTGCTCTTTTCGACAGCCGGCGCCCGTGATATATTCCACCAGTCTCATCAGCTGATGAGTGGTGGAATGCCCCACACGGAAGCCGAACTGTTCGGGGACCAGTAAATCGAAATTTCTTAGATGGTCTAATACTCTCCGTTGTACGAGACGTTCGAGAACCTTTGACGTGGCTGACAGTAGACTAATGGGCCGGAGGTTGCCAGGACGGGAAGCATCCTTTCCCTGCTTCGGGATCACTATGACCGTCGCATTACGCCATTTCTGGGGAAAATAGGCCAGTCTTAGACACGCGTTGAACAGCGCAACCAACAAAATTACTCCTTGCTCCGGGAGTCGAGTAAGAGCGGCGTTCGAGACGCCGTCCGGGCCAGGAGCTTTTCTCGGTACGAGTTCAACGAGCCGATCTGTGACCTCTTCCCTAGTAATGGGTTCGGGCTCCGCAGTGATCGGAAGAGACAGAAAGTCTTCCACTTCGTTCTCAACTTCTTCGTCGAAGTCCCAGTCCATGGGCGGGTTAGGAGCGAACTGTCGCTCGAAACACGCACCCAAGTACTCGGCCTTCGCCTCCGGGCGAGCCAGGATTTGACCAAAGGGTCCAGCAATGGCTGGGATACGAGGTCGGCGCCTCTTCCCTACCACCGACCTACTACCTATTTCACGACGTAAAATGCCGGTCGCACGTTGCCTTGTCGGCCGGATCGCGGGTCCGCTGCCAACGTCTCCGGAGGCGATTTCTCTCGCAAGCGAGAGCACTCGTCTCCTCTGGGATCCGCTGCCAGTGGGGCGTGACGCCAGGCTTCATCCTGGAAGACGCGTCGATCGCAGATACGACAGCCTCGTCAAACGCGGCAACGGCCTCGTCGACTTGGCGGACGGTTTCGAGTGGTCCCGCCTCTGGCAATCGGCGACTTAACGCCGGGCCATAGCGGTCCCATTCTACCACCTTCCTGACATCTCTGCGTACGACGTGCTGGGTAGCGACGTGTATCAAGATGGGGAGATGATCGGACAATAGTTCCGTTAGCGCGGACACATGGACCGGACAGTCAATTCCTTGGATCACCGCTATGTCCAAGACATCGGGAGCCGCGTGGCGTTGTGAGGGGTTAAATGGAGGTTGGGTAGGCCCAATCACTGTTATCCTGCGAGAATCGGCAAACCTGCGTAAACGTTTCCCGTTCGGGGCAGTCAAGCGACTGTTCCAATCGCGATGTTTACAGTTCAGGTCGCCGGCCATGATGACCCTCCTGTGTGCATCGAACGCGACAGCTAGATAGGGGTGAAGGAGCTCTTTTTGCTGCGGTTTATACGCCGCGACCATCTGTACACCGCCTAGAGTGTTTAACAACTCCACAGCGGTGCCTTCGAGGTGAGTCACTGCAGGCAAGACGACTCGGTGATGCTCGAGATTGAGCCTCACCGCGACGGCAGTACCCGCCACCAGCAGTGCCCGGTCTGTCGTTTCGATAGCACACATAGTTGGCCAGTCGTAACCGGTTCGCAGGGGTCAAGTGGGTCTCATTGAGAAGCACTACATCGGGTTTGAGTCGGGCCAGTAATTCTTGAGTTCCTGGATCTTGTTGGGCAACCCGTTGGCGTTCCAGGAAAGAATTGAGAGATCACGTTTGAGGACCCGACTCATAGAAAACCTACACAAGTGGCGGCTTCCACCAAGAGCATGAATCTCTCGGTTGTATCGGCAGTCTCCAAGCGGGAGCGGATGGACCTGAAGATCTGGGCAACTTTGCGGAGGTCAAATTCCGCAAGGAAGTCTTTGACGACCTGACAGTCGTCTGGTTCGGTTTTTGAGGCAGAGTGCCCGGAGACTGTATGCGCATAAGAGCGCCGAGGCTTGTCAATCGGGGGATTGGTGGAAGCCAGGGGTTTCTTAGGGCCAGGTGTAGCGCCTCTAGCGGAGGTGCTAGGAAGAGGGACAGATGCGAGTGCGTCGGTCTTCGCGCGCTGTGCAGGCTGTCTGGACTGTGCGGCCGGGTTGGCAGGAGCCCGGGAACGAGCGCCACGGGGCTTTCTGTGCCGCTTCTTTGTGCCTGCGTTAGGAAACCGCGGGGGCGAGAGGTCAGGCGAGGCTGCTTCTAAAGCAGGGGCAGGATTCTCCGGTGCTGGGGAGGGTTGAGAATTCTCAGACTCCACAACCGAGATGTTTTCTGTTGGCTGGGTGGTCTCACTTTTAGATGCCACGAGGTTTCGGCGCTTTTTCGCCATAGATGGGACAGGAGCCTGTGAAGGGGCCTGAGTTGGAGTTGCCTGAGCTGCAGGTGTTTGCTTCGGGCCTTTGCTGCGTTTACGTTGCTTATTAGCAACTGCGGCGAAAGACACGGCAGCCGTAGCAGGAGGCGAAGGGCCTGGCTGCTCGGTTGCAGGTCTAGAACCAGCTTCCGGATGCCTCGGTGGTGGCAGGCGCCCTTTAGGCTTTCCCGCTCGAGCTCCCGCTGAAACACCGGGTGGGTGGTCTCACTTTTAGATGCCACGAGGTTTCGGCGCTTTTTCGCCATAGATGGGACAGGAGCCTGTGAAGGGGCCTGAGTTGGAGTTGCCTGAGCTGCAGGTGTTTGCTTCGGGCCTTTGCTGCGTTTACGTTGCTTATTAGCAACTGCGGCGAAAGACACGGCAGCCGTAGCAGGAGGCGAAGGGCCTGGCTGCTCGGTTGCAGGTCTAGAACCAGCTTCCGGATGCCTCGGTGGTGGCAGGCGCCCTTTCGGCTTTCCCGCTCGAGCTCCCGCTGAAACACCGGACATGCCCGGTAGTTGGCGGGGTGACTTCCCCGCAGTTGATGCACCTTTTAAATGCAGGTGCATCACAGTATTTACTGGCGTGAGGTAAAGAACACCTCACGCACGCCGGAGCGTTAGAGCAAGTTTCTGAGTGGTGCCCGAAGCCTATGAACCGCCGAGGTGAAAGCAACTCTTTAAATAGTGTCTGGCATGGTCTATTTTCCACGGCCAATCAGAGTAGAGAATGATGAACTGGTTTCTGATTGGTTCGCGTTATACACCTTAAGCGGCCAAAAAGTTATAAATAGATAGCGTAGCCTTCACTCACTGTTGCTTGTTCCCAGTTCACCTGGCGACTTTGTTCGGCATATCACCTATTTCGAACATTTTTGCTACTGAAGATGGCCACCGGTGGTGTGGCCGAAACGTCTAGCTGCACAACATCAAGCATTCGACCACGGCCTTTCAGCCCGGAAGTTTTAAGTATTTATAGTGACACCGGCCGTGAAAGCCTACGTACTAAAATTAAGAACCTCTACGGGGAGGAGGTTTTCAATAAAATTAGAAAGCTGGAGACGCTACGAAAGAAGAAAGCCAGTCTGCTGTGTTCCTTGGCCTTTTTACTTCGTTGCAGAGACTCGGGAACCGTTTCTAGGTTCCTACGACATAGACATATTTTTAACACACCACAGGCCAATAGGATCTACAGGAGGACGGAAAATGCCATGCTGCGTGAGCGCATACACCATACGCGGAGGGAGTTGGCGTTAAATGATCAGAACCTGTTGACTCTGCACTTACAACTCAGCAGTTTCCTCCAACGACAGGATTGGGAGGTGTTGGATGGTCTCACGTACAGTGCTTTCGAGGCGTGTTATACTATCACCAGCCAGAGACAGCGGGAAAAATTCGAACGCTATGGTTCCCAGAAAACCAGGGAAAGAGAACAAGACCGCGACAGGATGGTCGTTAATCTTTCGAACCGTCAGCTGACACCACATGAGACCTCGGTGTTAGCCAAAGGCGAGAAGTTTGCGGTTACCCCGAAGACAGTACCGGTGGAGGAAATAGTTGCGAGCGTGGAAGCAGGTATCCGAGGACTACCCCGAGACCAGGCAGATGAGATACGGTTGGAAGCTGCCAGGGCCCTTAAAAGGGCCGCTCCGCCAAAATGCAATCTTCTGTCGGTGGAGCTGCGGGCCTTGAGGGATTTGAGAAGGGATGATTCCATTGTCATCGTGCCGGCGGATAAGGGGAGCGCTACTGTGGTCTTGAACACCGAAGACTACCAGCGGAAGATTGAGGGTTTGTTAGATCCGGCCACTTATCGGAGGATGAACAAAGATCCGACTGCTACGGTTTTTAGAAAAACGGATTCTTTATTGAAGCAATCTTCTCTAGCGTCTGATGTGAAGACGGCCGTCCGGTGTTCGGAGGCCCTTCCCCCTCGTCTCTATGGATTACCACATATCCATAAGGAGGACGTTCCGCTGAGGCCCATCGTTAGTGCTATTGGCTCGCCGACGTACAACTTGGCTAAGCACCTCACTGGATTGCTCAAGCCGCACATCGGTCATACGGACTCTTTTGTCCAGGACTCTTCTCATTTCCTCCGGAGGATCCGGGAGTTGGTGCTAGAGCCTGGCGACGTGCTAGTGAGTTTTGATGTGGTCTCTCTTTTCACAATGGTCCCTGTCCAGGAGGCTTGGGGTATATAGGTGAACTGTTCCCGGCGGATATCACTGCTTTGTTCCGGCAGGTCCTAACAACGACCTACTTCCAGTGGAACGGCGGCTTTTATGAACAGTTGGATGGTGTCGCGATGGGAAGTCCTCTCAGCCCTGTGGTTGCAAACTTCTACATGGAAAAATCTGAAGAGTTGGCAATCCTGAAGCCGAAGTGTTGGCTGCGGTATGTTGACGACACTTTCGTGGTCTGGAGCCATGGGGATGAAGAGTTGGGACGTTTCCTTGGACATCTGAACGCTATGCACCCGCGCATACAGTCTACGATGGAGCGCGAGAGCGGTGATCAATTGGCATTTCTGGATGTGTTGGTCCTAAAAAGGGCCGATGGCAGATTGGGGCATAAAGTTTATAGGAAGCCGACGTACACTGACAGATATCTGCACAAGTCCTCCAATCATCATCCTAGGCAGAAGAGGGCGGTGCTGAAGACTCTGGTTGACCGGGCGAAGAGGATCTGTGAGCCCCGGTATCTCGAAGATGCGTTTCAGCATCTCGAGGAAGCACTGCAGTCCAACGGCTACTCTGCTGCGGAGGTGAGGAGAGCTGCCCGGCCGAGAAGATCTGGTAGGCCGGACGAGTCGGTGTTGCCCGAGGTTGTTGGCTCCGCTGTCTTGCCCTACATCCGTGGCGTGACTGACCGCATCGGCAAGTTGCTGAGTAAACGGGGCGTCAGGATGATCTTTAAGCAACCAAAAAGATCCATCAGTTCCTGCGACCGGTAAAAGACGCCAGGGATCCGCTCTCGTCGTGCGGGGTGTACAGTATTCCTTGTACGTGTGGCCAGGTATACATTGGCACCACGAAACGTAGTGTCCGAACGCGCCTCTCAGAACATCGGAGATACTGCCGCCTGGGCCAGCCGGAGAAGTCCGCAGTTGCTGAACACGCTCTTTCCCACGACGACCACCAGGTAATGTTTGATGAAGCCCGGGTGTTGTCTTCTGTCCTGGGTTACTTCACTCGCCTGCATCTGGAGTCCATCCATATTCATAAGAATGCGTCCGTCGCTATGAACCGCCGATTGCATTGCATTATGGATGCGTGGTGTCTTAGCACCCGTGGCTTGTTTGCAGCATCTGGAACGTGTCCAATGGCTGCCAGAAGTGAACTTAGTGCTGGTAACAATGTCGACTGGTTACCTAAAACTGGAAAAGGAAACCGCCAACGCTAACTGGTTGGCGTGTCCCTCCCGAAAAATTAAGGAAACCTTCTTTTGAAAGTCCAGCACTGTTTTCTTCTGACAGCCATCGGGCACGTCCCGGAAGCTGTAATAAGCCACGGGTGCAAAGACGCCCCACTATGTAATGCAATGCAATGCAATGCAAAAACCGCCAACCAGTTAACTGTGAAGGCGGGGGAGTATAACTTTATTTGTTTGGTGCACTGCCGCTGGTACCGATTCGAGCGACAGATGTTGCCCGTTTCAAGTCCAGTCAGCAAAGACGGCTCAGCGACAGCAGCCGGCTCAGCGTGCTAGGAGGTGGGCAGGAAGGAGAGAAGGACAGTTTAGGCGAAAAAACTCTGGTTTAGGACTGATGATTACATTTTGTTTTTGTAAAATTTAAAGAGGATGGCGTTATGGCGGGTCGTCAAGAAGCGCCCGAGGGCGCTTGACCCGAATGGGCGGTGGTGGTTCTGATGCACTGATGGTTCGTAGGTATGGGAAGGGGGAGGTCGAGGCTTTAGCAAAGAGAGTTAGAGCCAGCGACCGGACAAAGGAAGTCAAGGTAGGAACACGGAGACCCCTTCGAATCACGTCGTTCCTTACAAACCAAGGGGACCCCGTCAAGGATCGGAGGGTTCGGGACTGGAAAGCTTCCAGCCTACATCTGTTGGTGGTGGATAAAAGAGACCACCAGGCGGGTGCCGCATAGGTCAGTACAGACCTGAGAAAAAGCAGATAGATTGTAAATTTCGTGCGCATGGCCAGGCGGCTGCGACACGAGAGGAAAGGAGATAATTTGGCTCGGACGCCGCGAGCCTTGGCAAGGGTTTCCGTCACGTGGGCGTTGAAGCAAAGGCGACGATCTAGCCGAACGCCTAAATACTTCACCGATTCTTTGTAGGCGATGGGCCTCCCTTCTAGGGAGAGGGGCTGGCATTGGGAGATGGACTTACGGGTGAAGCAGATCGCCTCGGATTTCTCCGTGTTGATCGTCACCCGCCATTTCCTTAGCCAGTCCGGAAGCTGGTTCAACTGACGCTGCAGCTTTGTACTCGCAAATCGTGGGGACAGGGAGCTGCAGTGATACATAGCATCGTCAGCGAACAAAGACAACGTGACTCCGGGGAAGACAGGCAGGTCGTTCGTGTACACAAGGTACAGAACGGGGCCGAGGACAGATCCCTGTGGTACGCCGGCGGCGACGGGTCAAACTGTAGAACAGGACCCGTCGACGCTCACCCTGAAGGTTCGGTCGCTAAGATACGACCGGAGGAAAAACACTATGGGCGATGGTAGAGGGGAATTGGCAAGTTTGAAGAGAAGACCTTCGTGCCAGACTTTATCGAAGGCCTTGCTCACGTCCAACAGTACGGCGGCCGTAGCCGCTCGCCTGTTGGTGGCGTCTGACAAGTGCGTAACAACGCGGACCAATTGAAGCGTGGTCGAGTGGTCTCTGCGAAACCCGAACTGTTCGCTGCGGATGAAACCATCTAGCAGCGGCGAGATGCGAGCCAGCAGGAGACGCTCGAACAGCTTCGAGATGACTAGCAAGAGAGAGATTGGTCGATAGCTTTCAGGAAGCATGCGCGGCTTGCGAGGCTTCGGAATCATTACGATGTTGGCTGTTTTCCACAGGCGGGGAAAGTACTGTAGCCGGAGACAGGAGTTAAACAGCTCAAGAACGAGGTCAAGTCCTGAGGCAGGTAGATTTTGTAGAGCAGCGGCCCCGATCCGGTCAGGACCGGGGGCGCGACGGCGATTTAGTCGGCAGATAGATGAAACTAGTTCATCCCTGTCGAACGGGAGGGCTGGGACATTGGGAGGGCGTGAAAAATGTCCAGATAGGAAGTCACGGACTTCTGCCGAGTGGGCAGGGTCCGAGACGCCTTGGTGAACAGTAAATTGCACCTCCATGCAGTCGGCGAAGACCTCGGCCTTGCCTTCTGACGAAGATACAACCCCGTTCGGAGTTTCAAGTGGGTTGCGAGTTCTCTTCTCGCGGGTCAGTCTACACGTCTCTCTCCAGACGGAGGCGTGGTCGACTTCAAGAGACTCAAGATACGAGTCCCATCGATCAGAGTATACGTCCCGCAGTAGCTGCTGGACGTAAAGAGACTGGGCCTGAAAGCGCCTTTTGACGCCGGGATCACGGGTTCTTTGCCATCTGCGGCGGCGATTGCGCCGCAGCCAGATGGCGTGGAGTACATCCGCAGGTAAGGCCGATTTGCGATGATTCACCTCGAGAGCATATGTGTGTCGATCCATGACACCTTGGACCAACTCCTGAAGATGAGTGGCTCGGAGATCCAAATCGGCACAAGTGACGATCGGGTCCGCGGGGAGTGATGGAAACCGCTGTGAGAGCTCATCATGGTAGGAGCGCCAGTTGACTCTGCTAACAATCTGAGCGGGAGGTCATGAACCGCCGAGGTGAAAGCATCTCTTTAAATAGTGTCTGGCATGGTCTATTTTCCACGGCCAATCAGAGTAGAGAATGATGAACTGGCTTCTGATTGGTTCGCGTTATACACCTTAAGCGGCCAAAAAGTTATAAATAGATACAGCGTAGCCTTCTCTCACTGTTGCTTGTTCCCATTTCACTGGGCGACTTTGTTCGGCATACCACCTATTTCGAACATTTTTGCTACTGAAGATGGCCACCGGTGGTGTGGCCGAAACGTCTAGCTGCACAACATCAAGCATTCGACCACGGCCTTTCAGCCCGGAAGTTTTAAGTATCTATAGTGACACCGGCCGTGAAATCCTACGTACTAAAATTACATAAAGATGTTCACAATAAGCAAAAACGGAAATTCTGATATAGTAAATATAGCATATAGCATGCTCTGTCATCTACAAAAGCTTACCATAATTTCTATGATGAGGGGTATGTCAATGGTGATGCAGGGAGTTGCTGATTGGTATGTAAACTGGCAACATTTTATCATATACAGAGGATGGTTGAAAAGAGGCTGTCTATACGAACAATTGGGTAGGTACTGAATACCTGATAATGATAGTTAAAAACTGATGAAATACAGTATTTGTTACATTATTACATTTGTTTAACACAATCACCTCCAATTATAATGTTTGTTTATTTATTTCCAATGTTTAAAAACAAACTAATAAAACCTGTTTTTGACAGTTGAGAGATCGATTTTATTCGGATGTATGCAAGTCAGTTCACCATGTACAAACTCGAGGAAAAGTTCTCCATGTACAACATACAAAAACTTTAAATATTTCAATATCAAATGTATGCAAATCAAATACAAATCAAAGACCTGGCAGGTCGATAACGTAGGTCAAACTGGCCTCTATTAAAGGCCATGCCTACCACTTAAGAAGTTACAAAAGCCAAACCATCAGTAGAACCACAATATCAATATATGTACATATCTACACCTAGATTGACCACCATTCTTTCAGTGCTTAAGATTCATTTGCTCTAGAAACTTAATGTCTGGAATAAAACTTAAGATAATAATGGGTTGCCCAAGATAGTTCCAGCCACGTTCCCGTCCTTGCATCTGCACTCATCCTGCTGGTATCCTATCTTGTACTTCTATACAAATTAAGGTTGTATCCAAACTCCTGTTGGTATCCTATCTTGTACTTCTATACAAATTAAGGTGGTATCCAAACTCCTGTTGGTATCCTATCTTGTACTTCTATACCGATAATGTGGTATCAAAATGAGCAATATGTAACAAACCACTTCCTAGCAAAATGATTTACAAAAGTTGAAAACTAAATGTCCAACTGAAACAAGACTTATCATGACCCTAGTAAAAAGCTTCATTCATACATACTATTACTAATACATCCTATACATACATACATGCAAACATATATGTATATGTATACTGTGACAGCAGCGGTATGCGAACATCTGCTCTCCGGTACCAGCGGTGGACACAGCGAGCCAATCCGGCATCAGCAGCCGCCGAGACGTGACCAACTACGTGTTCGGAGCTAGCCAATCAGCGATCCCGGTTAGTTAATAAAACCCGGGCCGGCAGAAAATTTTACGCAATCTCAGCCCTATCTTCACTTCACCACAGTAAACACACACTCTAGTTCCCCACACTTATGTACCCGCTTATACTCATCACATCTGTTCCTTCCGCCTCCCTTGACGGCACCCTGTCGCCACCTAACAGCTTTGGCGACCAGCGTCACACGTCCCTGTCTTGCCCCCCCCCCAAAGAACGTCGCAGAAGAAATAAGAAGAAATAAACAAAACAAAATGAATCAATAAAGATGCCACAAAACAACTATAACGGCCACCTCCAACTACCTCTCCATCTATCTTCCATTCCTATTATAAGGAATGGAAGAGATAATTAAATAATAAATCCACAACTGGGAAGTAAACCACTATTGAATAAACCTAATGTACTATAATACTCTAATACTCCAACAGTAATTTCAACAAATGAAATTATAATCCAGAATAAATGATTTAACCAACTATCACTTGAAGGAGTAAAGCAAACCATCAAAGCGAGTAATAAAGAGAAGGATATTATAAAGGAAAGAAAATAAAAGAAAAATGTTTATTAAACGAATATTGTAAACCCCCTGATAACCCAAGAAGATAACGAACAAAGTGTTAAAAACCCAGTGTATAAACAGTGTTAAAAGTGAACTATGGTGAAACTAAAGAAGAACTGAAGAACCAACTGCATAATTATAGTGATGAATTTGAGTGTGTAAATTAAAAACATTGAAATAACCAAACCAAGCTGAAACCTAGTATTGAAGAATAGCAGCAAGGCTGATAATAATATAACAAATATGTCAAGTTATAAAATAATGACCTGTGAAGAGAAGTATGTTAGGTAAAATGATAAAGCATGAACAGTGATAATAATGAAACCACTAATCCCTTGAATGTTATATTGAATACGATGTCTTATATTGAAAAATAAATGATATATTATGTTTTATATGTTGTGATAGTGCAACTGTTGTCATGTGCAATGTTTTATTGTCCCAGACAGAGATGAAGATTCCTCTGATTCTGTGGGTATATAGTTGAGGAACGGCGGAGAATGGATGCCAAATAGAGCCCCTCTGACTCCGAACCCGCTACAAATGTTAGGGAATTGTAATATGTCAAGGATTAAATAAACAACTATGAGGAAAATGAAAGAACAAAGGAGTTTGTCACAAGAATCAAGATGTGTATATTATAAAGAAAAAAATGTATTATTGAAAAACAGGGAAATTGTTAATTTAAGAACTAAGATGTGATGTAACTAAATGACTAAGAGTATAAAAAACTTGAACAATACTAGTAAGCTGAAAGTAATACTAGCAGAGAACCCAGTCTAGAGCAACGCACCAACAGACTATTAAATTCAATGCAGATAGAAGCAGTAATATTATGATTAAACAAAATAAAGTGATAATTTCTTCAAACTATAAAACTTTTCTCAAATTATCAATTTTGAGAGGGGAGTATATGTAACATTACAAAATGTTACATAAGCAAAATACACACCAGAAGGGTAAAATATGACACTAAAGTTATAAAGTGAATAATTGTAATGAATGTAACAAAGAAGAGAAGGGACCAGCATAGAAGAAAGAAGAGGAGGGATCCCAAGAAGCAGTGATGAATACACTGCATGACACTACAACTTAAACACAATGACTGACTATAACTAATGGACATGCAAAGTTCACACATAAGCTGTCAAGTGAACCAGTTCAAGACATTGATGTGTAGAGTCATGTAGATAGAAACTAAATGACCAATGACTTTAATAAAGCAATAGCAATAACAGCATTTTGGCTGAAAATAGTAGAACTATAATACAAATAACAAAGACTATTACTATACTAGCTGTAGCTACAAAGCTATAAAAAGCTAGTTTTACCAACAAAGATGTAACAATATAGGATAAGGATAATCATAAACGGAAGCCTTATGTGTATAAGCAACTTCCTAATTAAATGAGATGTAATTAGAATTAATAATAAACAGGTAATAAACCTGGTACTATAACTGTATCTAGACCCTGCATAAACGAATTTATGTCAGTAAATTAATAGGGAAACAGGACCCCTCCTAAAGAACATTAAATTTACAGAATAGTAAATATGACGAATAAGGTGTGAAATACCACCACTCAATTAATATTATATACCGTAAAAATGAGTAGGCCAAGTAAAAATGTATTTAGAGAATAAGGAATTTTCATAATAACGTATTATCATAATTATATTAAGATTTAATATTGTTCCGCTGTAAATAGCTTTTAATTGTAATAATGTATGTCATTTTATTTATGTAATAACGTTCAAATGAGAACACAAGTGTAAATAATCAAATGTAAAAGATAGGAAAAGAGTCGCATTTTGCATTATTAGCAGACGACAGTAAGAATCCATGTTTCAAAACGATATTTTTATGTATTGTCAGTGAAAGCTAGGTTCAAACCGGCATTAAGCCACATCAAAATAAAGAGCAGACAATAAGCTTTAATTTGATGATAATAACTTAGAGATCGGAAGTGTAATAATTTAATAGTGAGTGTTAGCATAATTTTCTAACCAGATTTAAGAAATTGCCGGTGAAAACCAACAACAACGACAACTGGGCGAGAGAGACGCGCCGGTGGCGGTTAAGAAAAACATTACGTCACTGTAACGGTATTTTGTACCAATCACAAAAGAGTTTACTCAGCGAGATTTGTCCCTAACGGCGATCTAAGACAGGGGTATATAATCAGTGAGACGCTGAGAAATTCAGTTTCGCTTCCTTCATCTCGAGTTAAACAGTTTCGGCTCGACGTTGTTTTACATTTTATTAATCTACTACAACACAATAGTAGTAAATACTTTAAATTTCATTAAAATAATTATTAGAACAGCGATTCATCATACAAGTGTGCATCGACAAGTAATAGTGAATCTTTTTAGACAGTGCGTGTAAAAGGAACGAGCAAATTGAACTTAACCTGTAAAGTTAACAACCCGTTATCAGTTAGAAGAGGGTTATTTCTCGTTCCCAGTGCGATTAAAGTGCAGTTATATAGCGATCAATATAATCCGATCGCTAAAGTGTTTATTTTTAATCTATAAGATTAAAAAAGCAAGGTAGTACAGTAACAAATTTTATTGTTTATCTGCCTTCTACTGATCGTAACTATCAACACATTATACTGACGCAAAAAACAATCACACTATTAACTGCGAACACTGTACTCATTTATTTAGAGGATTTAATAATCCGACGTAAGAATATTTGTGTTAGAATTAGTTTTTATAATATTAATTAGGATCTGAGCAGACGAAATTATCGTTAACCTAAAATATAATTGCAAGTTTTTAAAGAGGCCAAAAATGAATTACTATCACAGTAGTATCTATTAAAGCAATTAATAACGTTCTATTTTGTATTTACAAGAACCTACCTTGAGGTATCTAGTTAAAAGATTAAAATTTTGTTAATAACCATAAGAGTTTTAGATTGTACTTATCTGAGCTAGACCAGACAGCAGATGGATAACTTACTATCCGAATTGTATTAATGTCAAAAATGTATTTTTATTTAATCTGATTTTAGAGGGTATAATAAACCCATAATGTTATACAGCATAACCTTTGTTTCCAATTATTTCAATTAAGATAAGCAACTCTCAGTATTTTATACACTGAGATACATTTGAAACATAAAATTTTCAGTACATTATTTGAATTATTTTAAATGCCATAAGCATTTAAACAACAGAAAAAGTAAACATACACAATTTTAAATTTAGAAAATTTGTTTTTTATGGGAACTTTTCTCAAGAAAACCCATATGGCGCCCACATAACCTTCAAGGTACTATAAAACCTTGATTATAAAATTTAAACTGGTCAAAATAACCTTGACAGTTTATTCAGTGGCGGTGAACGTCGGAACATCCAGTACGACAACCAGGTACATGAAAAGTGTTCTTTATATTAATTTATTTGTCCAGACAACACTTGACTTTACTTACACTGACGACATTTTTCCACCGAAGGGGAATTCGACTTCAAGTTCGACGCTACCGTTACATTCATTTACGAACCAGCAAATTAATAATTTATCCATAATAAATTATCACACTATAGTTAAATAAATCATATTTGTCAATTATCATAAAAGATAATTACTGCATGTAATACACGAGAATCCATTAAACGACAATCGATACTCAAATCTATAAATTAAATTATAAATTATATAGAGGGGGGATCTCGTTTTATTACAAAGTGACGCATCCAACGTGTGGCAGAATAACACGGGATAAACGTTTTATTACACAGTACATAAGAATAAAATAATAATTTCAGAAAAATCAAAGGTATAAATTTAATAATATTTTGAACATACGGTAGAATTCTAACAAAAAACTGATTAATTATTCATGACAAACATAGAGGTAAACTCAAGTATTGGAACGGTATGATACAGAACAGCATGAAGAAAATATATGTTGACAATTATTATAATAAAATTAAAATAAACATTAAAATAAAACTAAAGGGTAATAAGATTATAATATAATAGATACAAATTAGAATGAAAAATGTAAAAATCAGATAAATGTATTTAATAATAATTAGTAAAATTATATATGTTGTTGAGAGTAAGTTGATGAAAATATGTGACAAATTTAGTGAGGTATCAAGATGGCAAAGGTAGATTGTTATAACCGAATTGTGTTGGAATGTAAGAAAATTTGTTGAGTTTAATTTTATATTTAATAGAACACACATCAGACAGGAAGATTCTGTGAACAAGTCTAATTCAATTTTTCATCTTATACACATCTCTGTGAGAGGTAAAGTAACTCAATTGGTATAAATAATAACAAGAAAAGAATTAATATTGTAACCTATCTTGGATCTATAAGCCAAAGAAAAATAATTTACTTTGAATGTGTAACGAAGTGTATAAAATATTGGAATTAAAAGAAGTTTAATAAAGAATAAAAATAACAGAAGATTTAACTAGTAAACATTGGAAATAATTTTATAAACAAAATAATCCTATTAAGAGCGACATCTATGCTGGGGCCAAATTGTAAAGGAACTACAAGAGTACAAGACCTGAACCTGTGGCAATTTTGAAAAGCTGAGAATTTAATGATCCGCATGTCCACGGTATATTCTCTTAATATAATTTCTTCAAATTTTGTTAACAAGTTATTTGGTACTGACTAAAGAAAGTAATTAACCATTCCCCATATTAAATAATATAAATCGAAACATTCGTTGTCTACCCTGAGATACAGTTTTTCATGATCATATGTTAACACAAACAACACTTAAAAATATCGGTATGGAGAACCATACATGACTTCCATATTCTAAGATTTATATTTAAAATCATTTTCAGCCAAACAGCCAGGGAAGGAATTTTAACAAAAAAATACTTCTTTCTTGCCAATAACGTAGTACACATATAAAAAATATTATCCCCTCCCCCTTCAGCTATAATTTTGATTTATAGAAAATTACCCCCAGCCCGTTCAACTAGCCTCTTCATTTATAGATATTTCATCTACGTTTCTACAGTGGATTATTAAGATCTTATCAGGATACTTTATCAAAATTAAGTACTTTACTCATGTTACAACAAAAAATGTTTCAGGTAAACTGCCCTTTCCCCGTAACCGATCTTCACCAAAATCAACAGACATTGAGTTCTCTATAGCTCAGGCACATATGTAAAAAATTATTTGATTCTGTTTGAATTTACGGCAGTTATGGTTCGTCATATAAAAAATTACCCATGTTAAAACATAAAACATGAGATTTATAAAACATATCTAAGATTTATATTTAAAATCATTTTTGAAATAAAATATTTTCATAGAACCTACTAACGCTGGGGAAATCTAAGGAGCCAATCAGAGTTGGGCCTACCTGTCACTCTGCTGAATTTGGTGGAAAGCCCTGTCACTGTCGTCAAAGTATCAGCCTTGACAGGGTCCTCTTTTTCTGCAAAATGGGAGAGGAGGCTTGAGATGGTGTGAGTGACATGGTCCCCACCTCAATGAAGAACCCATTGTTTTATAAAAATATATTTAAATTTTGAAAACTGAAAATTCTTTTCTTGTTGTAAATATTTATATTTTATAATCAAAATGACTTTATCAAAAAACAAACATTATTTTTTTATAATAAGTACTTACATATGTTTCTTAATATGCTTACTTTTTCTTCAATGTTGATGATCATTTCCAAACATTCTGACAAAATTGTATCTACAGAACAGTTAACATTCCCCAGGTTTCCATTTCTGCTAATTTCTCATTACACCTTCCACTGACGTATTATTAACCATTTCATAAACTATCGTATAATCTTTTCAGATTTTGTGGTACAAAATCTGAAATTTTCAGATTGCCTGGCAACAAAATTATTTTATTTTCAACAATAACCATTGTTTGAAAAAGTTTAAATGAATTTTCAAGTACTTTACTCTTGTTAAAACGTAAAAGGTTGCAGGTAAACTACCCCTTCCCCTTAACTGATCTTCACCAAAATCTAAAGGCCTTGAGTCCTCTACAATTCACTGAAGTATGCAAAAAATTATTTGATTCTGTTTCAAATTGCGGCAGTTTTCGTTTGCCATAGAAAATACCCTTGTTAAAAAAACGTTGTAGGTAAACTACCCCTTTCCCTTAACCGATCTTCACCAAAAACAATAGGTCTTGAGAACTCTACAATTCAGGGCTGTATGCGAAACATTATTTGATTCTGTTTGAATTTGCGGCTGTTATCGTTTGCCAAAAAAAAAAAATTTCCCTTGATAAAAAAAAAACCGTTGCAGGTAAACTACCCCTTACCCTCAACCGATCTTTACCAAAAACAATAGGTCGCGAGTCCTCTACAAATCAGGAATGTATGCAAAAAATTATTTGATTTTGTTTGAATTTGCGGCAGTTATCGTTTGCCATAGAAAAAAAATCTACAGACAGACACAGACACACACACAGACAGACAGACAGACACACAGGCAGACAGACACACACACAGACACTTTTCGGAAAACGACTTTTTTTCATGTTTTGAGTGTAGTACAATCAGAATCTGCAATAATCTCGAACACGATTTTTTTTTGCCATCACCATACTTCCATTCCTTAAGGAATATGGAAGTAAAAATATCGGTATGGAGAACCATACATGACTTCCATATTCTAAGATTTATATTTAAAATCATTTTCAGCCAAACAGAGGCTGTGTCTTACCTGCCTTTTTATTGCTGTATTAAATGAAAAATATTATATTACATTAAAATGAAAAAATTATAATTTTATTGCCTGGCAACAAAATTATTTTATTTTTAACAATTACCATTGTTTCAAAAAGTTTAAATAAATTTTCAAGTACTTTACTCTTGTTAAAACGTAAAAGGTTGCAGGTAAACTACCCCTTCCCCTTAACCGATCTTCACCAAAATCGAAAGTCATTGAGACCTCAACAATTCAGGGACGTATGCAAAAAATTATTTGATTCTGTTTGAATTTGCGGCTGTTATCGTTTGCCATATAAAATACGCTTGATAAAAAAATCGTTGCTGGTAAACTACCCCTTCCCCTTAACCGATCTTCACCAAAAACAATAGGTCTTGAGTACACTACAAATCAGGGCTGTATGCAAAACATTATTTGATTCTGTTTGAATTTGCGGCTGTTATCGTTTGCCATAGAAAATACCCTTGTTAAAAAAACGTTGCAGGTAAACTACCCCTTTCCCTCAACCGATCTTCACCAAAAACAATAGGTCTTGAGACCTCTACAATTTAGGGCTGTATGCAAATAATCTTTTGATTCTGTTTGAATTTGCGGCTGTTATCGTTTGTTTCAAAAAGTTTAAATAAATTTTCAAGTACTTTACTCTTGTTAAAACGTAAAAGGTTGCAGGTAAACTACCCCTTCCCCTTAACCGATCTTCACCAAAATCGAAAGTCATTGAGACCTCTACAATTCAGGGACGTATGCAAAAAATTATTTGATTCTGTTTGAATTTGCGGCTGTTATCGTTTGCCATAGAAAATACGCTTGATAAAAAAACGTTACAGGTAAACTACCCCTTCCCCTTAACCGATCTTCACCAAAAACAATAGGTCTTGAGTACACTACAAATCAGGGCTGCATGCAAAACATTATTTGATTCTGTTTGAATTTGCGGCTGTTATCGTTTGCCATAGAAAATACCCTTGTTAAAAAAACGTTGCAGGTAAACTACCCCTTTCCCTCAACCGATCTTCACCAAAAACAATAGGTCTTGAGAACTCTACAATTTAGGGCTGTATGCAAATAATCTTTTGATTCTGTTTGAATTTGCGGCTGTTATCGTTTGCCATAGGAAATACCCTTGTTAAAACATAAAACGTTACAGGTAAACTACCCCTTTCCCTTAACCGATCTTCACCAAAATCAACAGATCTTGAGAACTCTATAATTCAGGGCTGTATGCGAAACATTATTTGATTCTGTTTGAATTTGCGGCTGTTATCGTTTGCCAAACAAACAAAATTACCCTTGCTAAAAAAAAACTGTTGCAGGTAAACTACCCCTTTCCCTCAACCGATCTTCACCAAAAACAATAGGTCGCGAGTACTCTGCAAATCAGGGCTGTATGCAAAAAATTATTTGATTCTGTTTGAATTTGCGGCAGTTATCGTTTGCCATAGAAAAAAAATCTACAGACAGACACACAGACAGACAGACAGACAGACACACAGACACTTTTCGGAAAACGACTTTTTTTCATGTTTTGAGTGTAGTAGAATCAGAATCTGCAATAATCTCGAACACGATTTTTTTTGCCATCACCATACTTCCATTCCTTAAGGAATATGGAAGTAATTATTCAAATACTAAAATAATATAGACAACACGTACTGATCGCCCAGATAAAGGGGCAATTACTATAGCAGACAGAAACAAATATAATAAGAAAAGATATCAGTACAATATATATATATATATATTGTAACGTCTCGCGGGTATATCGGATAGTATCGTTTGATCTTATCGTCACTCTTGCGATTGTCACAGAATTCGTTATAATTTATGTTTAAAGTTAAAAAAATATCGGTATGGAGAACCATACATGACTTCCATATTCTAAGATTTATATTTAAAATCATTTTCAGCCAAACAGCCAGGCTGTGTCTTACCTGCCTTTTTATTGCTGTATTAAATGAAAAATATTATATTACATTAAAATGAAAAAATTATAATTTTATTGCCTGGCAACAAAATTATTTTATTTTTAACAATTACCATTGTTTCAACAAGTTTAAATAAATTTTCAAGTACTTTACTCTTGTTAAAACGTATAAGGTTGCAGGTAAACTACCCCTTCCCCTTTACCGATCTTCACCAAAATCGAAAGTCATTGAGACCTCTACAATTCAGGGACGTATGCAAAAAATTATTTGATTCTGTTTGAATTTGCGGCTGTTATCGTTTGCCATAGAAAATACGCTTGATAAAAAAACGTTGCAGGTAAACTACCCCTTCCCCTTAACCGATCTTCACCAAAAACAATAGGTCTTGAGTACTCTACAAATCAGGACTGTATGCAAAACATTATTTGATTCTGTTTGAATTTGCGGCTGTTATCGTTTGCCATAGAAAATACCCTTGTTAAAAAAACGTTGCAGGTAAACTACCCCTTTCCCTCAACCGATCTTCACCAAAAACAATAGGTCTTGAGAAATCTACAATTCAGGGCTGTATGCGAAACATTATTTGATTCTGTTTGAATTTGCGGCTATCGTTTGCCAAAAAAAAAAATTTCCCTTGATAAAAAAAACCGTAGCAGGTAAACTACCCCTTCCCCTCAACCGATCTTCACCAAAAACAATAGGTCGCGAGTACTCTACAAACCAGGGCTGTATGCAAAAAATTATTTGATTCTGTTTGAATTTGCGGCAGTTGTCGTTTGCCATAGAAAATACGCATGATAAAAAACGTTGCTGGTAAACTACCCCTTCCCCTCAACCGATCTTCACCAAAAACAATAGGTCTTGAGTACTCTACAAATCAGGGCTGTATGCAGAAAATTATTTGATTCTGTTTGAATTTGCGGCTGTTATCGTTTGCCATAGAAAATACCCTTGTTAAAAAAACGTTGTAGGTAAACTACCCCTTTCCCTTAACCGATCTTCACCAAAAACAAAAGGTATTGAGAACTCTACAATTTAGGGCTGTATGCAAATAATCTTTTCATTCTGTTTGAATTTGCGGCTGTTATCGTTTGCCATAGGAAATACCCTTGTTAAAACATAAAACGTTACAGGTAAACTACCCCTTTCCCTTAACCGATCTTCACCAAAAACAATAGGTCTTGAGAACTCTACAATTCAGGGCTGTATGCGAAACATTATTTGATTCTGTTTGAATTTGCGGCTGTTATCGTTTGCCAAACAAACAAAATTACCCTTGCTAAAAAAAAACCGTTGCAGGTAAACTACCCCTTTCCCTCAACCGATCTTCACCAAAAACAATAGGTCGCGAGAACTCTGCAAAACCGGGCTGTATGCAAAAAATTATTTGATTCTGTTTGAATTTGCGGCAGTTATCGTTTGCCATAGAAAAAAAATCTACAGACAGACAGACACACAGACAGACAGACACACAGACAGACAGACACACAGACAGACAGACACACAGACAGACACACAGACACTTTTCGGAAAACGACTTTTTTTCATGTTTTGAGTGTAGTAGAATAAGAATCTGCAATAATCTCGAACACGATTTTTTTTGCCATCACCATACTTCCATTCCTTAAGGAATATGGAAGTAAAAAAGAAATCGAGTGTGTGTGATTATGCTGATTTTTCCCTTAGGTTTTATTTGGGTGAATTCAATGAAGTTGTTTGACCGTAGTTAGGAGAGAGAGTGCAAAAAGAATTATCCTCTTGGCATACAATTAATTAATTTAAATTTCTCCGCTCATGAGACCAGCTGATTGTGACGTTTACAAACACCAATGGTATGTAATATTTTCTGGTTGTCCGTTCTCTTCTCTGTCTCCTGACAATCTGTAAACAACTACCCTCTACTGAAAATAATACACATTTTTATTCAAATAACAAAGTATTCATTGTATTTATTTAATAAAATTTTGTTTTTTATCTTCTCCCAAAACAGAAAGGTATAATCGATTCTCACTGACAACACAACATTAGTTCGATCTTATTTTTACTTCCATGTTGCTTAAGGAAATGGAAGTATGGTGATGGCAAAAAAAACGTGTTCGAGATTATTGCAGATTCTGATTGTACTACACTCAAAACATGAAAAAAAGTCGTTTTTCGAAAAGTGTCTGTGTGTCTGTGTGTATATTTTTTTTCTATGGCAAACGATAACTGCCGCAAATTCAAACAGAATCAAATAATTTTTTGCATACAGCCCTGATTTGTAGAGTACTCGCGACTTATTGTTTTTGGTAAAGATCGGTTGAGGGAAAGGGATAGTTTACCTGCAACGGTTTTTTTTTTAATCAAGGGTAATTGTTTTCTATGGCAAACGATAAAAGCCGGAAATTCAAACAGAATCAACTACTCTTTTGCATACAGCCCTGATTGTAGAGTTCTCAAGACCTATTGGTTTTGGTGAAGATCGGTTAAGGGGAAGCGGTAGTTTACCTGCAACGTTTTATGTTTGAACACGGGTATTTTCTATGGCAAACGATAACAGCTGCAAATTCAAACATAATCAAATAATTTTTTGCATACTGCCCTGATTTGTAGAGTTCTCAAAATCTGTTGATTTTGGTGAAGATCGGTTAAGGGGAAGGGGTAGTTTACCTGCTACGTTTTATGTATTAAAAGGGTATTTTCTATGGCAAACGATAAGAGCCGCAAATTCAAACAGAATCAAATGATTACTTGCATCAGCCCTAAATTATAGAGTTATGAAGACCTGCAACGTGTTTTTTATCGTGGGTAATTTTTTTCTATGGCAAACGATAACAGCCGCAAATTCAAACAGAATACACTACTCTTTTGCATACAGCCCTGAATTGTAGAGTTCTCAAGTCCTATTGGTGTTGGTGAAGATCGGTTTAGGGAAAGGGGTAGTTTACCAGCAACGTTTTATGTTTTAACGAAGGTATTTTCTATGGTAAACGATAACTGCCGCAAATTCAAACAGAATCAAATAATGTTTTGCATAGAGCCCTGAATTGTAGAGTTCTCAAGACATGTTGGTTTTGGTGAAGATCGGTTAAGGGGAAGGGGTAGTTTACCAGCAACGTTTTTTTTATCGGGGGTAATTTTTTCTATGGCAAACGATAACAGCCGCAAATTGAAACAGAATCAACTACTCTTTTGCATACAGCCCTGAACTGTAGAGTTCTCAAGACCTATTGATTTTGGTGAAAATCGGTTAAGGGAAAGGGGTAGTTTACCTGCAACGGTTTTTTTTAAACAAGTGTAATTTTTTTCTATGGCAAACGATAACAGCCGTAAATTTAAACAGAATCGACTACTCTTTTGCATACAGCCCTGAATTATAGAGTTCTCAAGACCTATTGGTTTTGGTGAAGATCGGTTAAGGGAAAGGGGTATTTTACCAGCAACATTTTATGTTTTGACAAGGGTAATTTTTACTTCCATGTACCTTAAGGAAATGGAAGTATGGTGATGGCAAAAAAAATCGTGTTCGAGATTATTGCAGATTCTGATTGTACTACACTCAAAACATGAAAACAAGTCATTTTTCGAAATGTGTGTGTGTGTAGATTTTTTTTCTATGGCAAACGATAACAGCCGCAAATTCAAACAGAATCAAATAATTTTTTGTATCCGCCCTGATTTGTAGAGTACTCGCAACCTATTGTTTTTGGTGAAGATCGGTTGAGGGAAAGGGGTAGTTTACCTCCAACGGTTTTTTTTATCAAGGGTAATTTTGTTTTGACGAACGATAACTGCCATACATTAAAACAGAATCAATTACTCTTCTGCATACCTTTTTGAATTATACAGAACTCAAGGTCTGTTGATTTTGTTGAAGATCGGTTAAGGGAAAGGGGTAGTTTACCTGCAACGTTTTGTTTTAACAAGGGTATTTTTTCTATGACGAACGATAACTGCCGTAAATTCAAAGAGAATCAACTAATGTTTTGCATACAGCCCTGAATTGTAGAGTTCTCAAGACCTATTGTTTTTGGTGAAGATCGGTTAATGGAATAGGGTAGTTTACCAGCAACGTTTTATGTTTTATCAAGGGTGTTTTATATGGCAAACTATAACAGCCTCAAATTCAAACAGAATCAAATAATTGTTTGCATACAGGCCTGAATTGTAGAGTACCCAAGACCTGTCGTTTTTGGTGAAGATCGGTTAAGGGAAAGGGGTAGTTTACCTGCAATGGGTTTTTATCAAGGGTAATTTTTTTCTATAGTAAACGATAACAGCCGCAAATTCAAACAGAATCAAATGATGTTTTGCATACAGCCCTGTATTGTAGAGTTCTCAATACCTATTGGTGTTGGTGAAGATCGGTTAAGGGAAAGGGGTAGTTTACCAGCAACATTTTATGTTTTAACAAGGGTAATTTTTTATATGACGAACGATAACTGCCGTAAATTCAAACAGAATCAACTAGGTTTTTGCATACCTTTTTGAACTAAAGAGAACTCAAGGTCTGTTGATTTTGTTGAAGATCGGTTAAGGGGAGGGGTAGTTTATCAGCAACGATTTATGTTTTAAAAAGGGTAATTTTTTATGACGAACGATAACTGCCGAAAATTCTATGAGAATCAAATTTTTTTTTGCACCCTTTCCTGAGTTGCAGAGAGCTCAAGGTCTATTGATTTTGGTGAAGATCGGTTAAGGGAAAGGGGTAGTTTACCTGCAACATTTTATGTTGTGACAAGAGAAATGTTTCCATGACGAACGATAGCTGCCGCACATTCAAACAGAATCAAATATTTTTTTGCATGTTTCCCTGAATTGTAGAGGACGGAAGGTCTGTTGGTTTTTGGAGAAGATCGGTTAAGAGAAAGGGGTAGTTTACCTGAAACATTTAATGATTTAACAAGAGTAAAGTTCTTAATTTTTATAAATAAAGTATCCTGATAAGAAGCTCATAGTAATCCACTGTAGAAACGTAGATGAAATATCTATAAATGAAGAAGTTAGGTGAACGGGGTGGGGGTAATTTTCTATTATTAAAAATTACAGTTGAAAGTGGAGGGGAGAATTTTTTGTATGTGTACTACGTTATCGGCAAAAAAAAGTAGTTTTTTGTTAAAATTGCTTCCCGGGCTCTTTAGCCGTAGTCCAATGTTTTCTGCAAAACCAGACTTTTCGGCAGTGCCATCGACTGCCATCATCGGTGAAAATCGAGTGCGAAAACGTGAGGTGGTATACGTTAGTGACCACAGTACTGTGGTTAATGCTGAAGCAATAAGTAGAAAGACGTAGTTTCTATAGAAATACTTCATTTTGAATATGATTTTAAATATAAATCTTAGAACATGGAAGTCATGTATGGTTCTCCATACCGATTTTTTATATGACGAACGATAACTGCCGTAAATTCAAACAGATTCAACTACATTTTTGCATACCTTTTTGAACTAAAGAGAACTCAAGGTCTGTTGATTTTGTTGAAGATCGGTTAAGGGAAAGGGGTAGTTTATCAGCAACGTTTTATGTTTTAAAAAGGTTAATTTTTGTATGAGGAACGATAACTGCCGAAAATTCAAAGAGAGTCAAATAATTTTTTGCACACTTTCCTGAGTTTTAGAGAACTCAAGGTCTGTTGATTTTGGTGAAGATCGGTTAAGGGAAAGGGGTAGTTTACCTGCAACATTTTAAGTTGTAACAAGAGAAATGTTTCCATGACGAACGATAACTGCCGCACATTCAAATAGAATCAAATATTTTTTTGCATGCATCCCTGAATTGTAGAGGACTGAAGGTCTATTGATTTTGGAGAAGATCGGTTAAGATAAAGGGGTAGTTTACCCGAAACATTTTATGATTTAACGAGAGTAAATTACTTAATTTTTATAAATAAAGTATCCTGATAAGAAGCTCATAATAATCCACTGTAGAAACGTAGATGAAAAGTCTATAAATGAAGAGGTTAGGTGAACGGGGTGGGGGTAATTTTCTATTATTAAAAATTATAGTTGAAGGTGGAGGGGAGAATTTTTTATGTGTACTACGTTATCGGCAACAAAGAAGTAGTTTTTTGTTAAAATTGCTTCCCGGGCTGTTTAGCCGTAGTCCAATGTTTTCTGTAAAACCAGACTTTTCTGCAGTGCCATCGACTGCCATCATCAGTGAAAATCGAGTGCGAAAACGTGAGGTGGTATACGTTTGTGACCACAGTACTGTGGTTAATGCTGAAGCAATAAGTAGAAAGACGTAGTTTCTACGGAAATATTTCATTTCGAATATGATTTTAAATATAAATCTTAGAACATGGAAGTCTTGTATGGTTCTCCATACCGATATTAAAACATAGAATGTATAACAAATATTTTTTATTCTTTATAAAAAAAAAAAATAAAGAAATAATTTATTAATTTCCCAGGGTTATTTTTAAGTTCTTTGTACTATGAGACGGTCAGAAATGAATATTATTAAATACCAAGCTTTACATTAATTAATTTATAATAATTTATAGTATGTAGTTCCGAGGTTACCCGCCAGAGTACAGATTATGTTTCTTCACTACCACCACGAAATTTATTTAATGGCGGCTAGCAATTCACAGAGATCCGTTATGCTGATTTTTTGGTTAACAAAAATAATAAAGTTTGTTTTCACCTCTTTTCCTGAAGTGTTTAAAGATATGGTGCGTTTCTAGTGTTATGAAGTAACACTAATGTGAACTACATTACTATGAAGTTGAGATGTAATTTAGTTAAATTTACTTTGATACGATCTCACCAAAATATCGACGTGCTGTAGACTAGGTCTGGATCTAGTAGTTTAATTTTTCAAAGTTTCATCAAATTAAGGGCATGAATGGTGCTACTTGAAGGAGTTCTAATATAAGGTGTACATCACTCGTCAATTTTATTAAATTTCGCACTAATTATTCCAAAAAGTATTCATTAATTTCTCAAATTTTAATAGGCATTACACTTTTTAAAAACGTTCACTTCCCAATCGTTTTAACAATTAATTCAAATCTTGTTAGTTGGTTACTCGTAGTAACCAAGATTTTTTTATGGTTTTTTATTGGTGAATCTATATACTTTTTAGTATATAGGCTATTATTAATTATTATAAATTTATTTCTTCTTTTTAGAAAAATAATCCTTTTTAAATTTTGTTCATAATCCAATTTAATTTATTTAAGGTTTTTCTTTATATTTTTCCTTAAGCTTGTACATTGGTCTTTTATATTTTAATTCCCTTCAATTGGATTTATTTATTATTTACTTAAAGTATCCTTACTCTAAACTATTTTCCTATGCCATCTTGCTCACATAGTATTATTTTATATTATTATTATTTTATATTTAACCCTGGGTTATCTTATATTTAAACACAATTATTATATTAAACACAAAAATTATACCTAGGTACAAGACCTTTGTGGCCTACACAATACAAAATTACAAAAAAATACAAAACGATACAAAAATTGTCAGCAGCAATATAGTCCACTGCTACAATATTAATAGTTTTTTCATCTACAGTACCAATCTGTGAGATGCTCTTTTTTAAAAGTTTACATTCTCACTAAATACACTATATTTCACTTTGTACACTATATTTCACTTAGTTATTGTTTACAGTGTTTTGTAGTACAAAGTTTTTTATAGCTTGGTACCTAATTATCCATTTCTGACTTTTAGAATGGGGTGATGACTGGTTTTAACGATGTTGATTGTGTTATCATATTTGGGCATGGGTTATGTAACGTTACAATATATATATTGTTACGACACAAATAAGCCAAATCCCGTACCAGTGATAAAAAAGATAATTCTTAACATAAAAATACTTCATATAAAATAAAATGTTTAAAAAATGTATAAAATATTAATATTATGACACGACGAACGACGATATTACCCAACCCAAGTGATTGACCCAACAACATAAACACAAAGAAGGGAACCACGAACCATACTCAAGAAAAAAGGTCATGGACCAAACAATTATGAACTAACAAAGGAAGATATGAACCCAGAACTAAAGAAGAATCAAAGGAAGAGAACAGATCCCTACGATTAAACAGAAATTGAACCAGATGAGAAGAGGAGAACCGAACCAAGATGAAGACAATTGAAGAAGACGAAGAAGAGGAGACAGGTTAAACCCAAGGGGAAACTAACACACATATAAAAGGGGAAAAATAGTATACTCAAGGATAGAATACTGTAAATAAACCCCAAATAATTATTTATTGGTGAAACAAATATTATTGTTATAATTGAATTAACTTATGTACTTATTTTAAAGACACAAGACGATTGTAAAGTAACGTAGTGTAGAAAAAGTACACTAACACAGTTAGAAAGGTTAGATTTAACAAAAAATAACTAACCTAATATTATTAATAATAAATATTATGCTAGAAAGAAATAGTGAGAAATAATAGGAGAAAGTATAGGGATTACCCATTAAATAACACTCAATACAAACAGTGAACCAAAGTGAAGTGCAATAGTGAAAGTGTAAGTACCCTAAAGATAGTGAAAGTGTATGTTAAGCAATAAAAATGTAATGATAAGTAAGAAAACACTTTATAAAACATTGATAAACAATCAATGATTGGAGTGATCGTGTACACATTTATATAACTAAAAATAATTAAAAATAATATTCCAAATAAATATAAAAGAAGCATGTAAGGTTATTCAGGGAGAAAGCCCAGACAAAAACAGTTTGTATTAACATGGTATGGAGGAGATAGTAGAATAGAAATAAAGTTTGTTTTTAAAATAAGACTACAATGAATAAAACACCCCATGTTGAAAGGGGAATTAACTTTCATAAATTTGCAAGAAGTGATGATGTTTATCACTCTAAGTAGTAACAAAAGAAAGGAATCTTTATTAGAACTAACAATAACTAGTAACTTATAAAGAATAGTTTGGTTCAATGTTATAAAGAGGATATGGCTGAAGGGAACCTACAGTCCATAAGCCTAATTATTATATTTTAAAATATGTGTAATGAAAATGTATGTTGAATAGCAGTTAAAACACAAACAAATATGATAACTAAGTGAAGCCCATCAGGCTGAATTCAAAATGTAATTTAAAAGAAATACACCCAAAAAACCATCATGGCTGATCTTGGCTATGAAAACATCTAACTGTCAGAGACACTCAAATGTAAATTGTAGCAATTTCGCAAGAAACTTTACTAATCTAAGACCAGTAAATGGCCAGTAATTATATGTAAATTATTTTAAAACAGAAATGTTATTATAAAAGTTTAATTTAAGAAAGATATGTAATTTATCAAATGTCAAATATTTAGACTAAAGTTAATGTATAACAGAATATGACCTTATGAGGTATCGTTGTAAACTTTGAAAGGAAAGAAAGATAATAGTGATATCATTTATTACCCCAAAGGAACTGTAAAGGAATAAAACCATTGGGAAAATACTTAATAAATTTGAATAAAAATTCAAATCTCTTAACAATGCTTTTGAAAGAGTATTTAACCAATCCCAGGATTGCTGTTACCATAGTAACGAGCCGTTGAAGGCTAGTTTTCCGTTAAATATATGAGACTTGGAAAAAACGACGCGTGGGTAAGCGGCACGCAAAATTGGAATGATTGAAATTTTAATTTAAATAGTTACGAAAAGTTTCGGAAGTTAACCAAGATGACCAAAGACGAATAGATGTCGACCTACCAAGAATTAACGATGTCCTGGAACCAAACTGAATACATTAATTAACAAAAACCCAAGACAAGATTGAAAAAGATGTTCGAAGCTTAAAACCAGCCCAAATTTGAAGAATATCCACTACCCTAGATGGCAACACATCAGCACTATCTGAACTGATAAGTATCGAATAAATTCCTTAATCCCAAAAAACCAAATTACCTTAAATATTTTCCAAATGATAAAATTTCTCACTATTGAACAAAGATTATTTTCTTTCAAAGGTGTTAATGCTTAATTTACTTACATAAAAACATTTTATTAATCAAAATATAACCTCGATTAAGAGTACCATTTTGTAACAAAAATACGACACTACCGAACAATTTGTAAAAGCACATTATACTTTCTAAGTACGTATAAGGTATGGTAGTGTACTTTTTTAATGTAACCAACGTTTATGTCTTATTTCAAAATCCAAAGAACCCCAGATTTTAAACAGAGTAATATATTGTATGTAACTGATGCCATATCGGCAACGAAAAGTGTTTTAAAATCAATTTTGCCAACTCTGAGATATTTGTGTTTCATGCTGTAAGCCGGAGCAATCTGTTCTCAAATTATTTATAATTCATTTGTCATATTAATTAATGATTGAATTTGTATTAAACTCACAGTACAGAGTATTACTATCTTTTTATTTCATAGGACGTTGTAGAGTATATGTGTGTTAGCAAGTTTTATTCAATAACCAACTAGCGCTCATCACGAGTGGTCGAGACGGCAACCTGTATAGCGGCGGGAACCATTCGAACGCTCCAGCTGTCCATGCTAATAACACGTATCATCTTATAATTTAACTATTTTAATTGTTTTAATAGAAACAATTTGGCGCCACCCGGGATTCGCAACCCCTATGAATTAACAGGTAGGTTGTACTGGTAATTTTGACAACGCTACAGACTCCAGTAGTGACGTCGATTTATGTAACGACCGGTGTGAGGCAAACACACTACATTCACACTAATACACAAAATAAACAAGTGTGACACATTTTAACAGGTACGCACACGTTTCTTCATTACATATTGACGAACCCAACGCGGGGCTTTAAAGAAGAAGGACATACCACGTTCTATCGTTACAAATTGGCGACCAGCAACGTGAGGCTAGAAAGAATAACTAGCGGCGGTTATGAATAGACACAGTATGGTTACGAGGCGCAAAGGTAAGGCAGCATTAAACCAAGAAGAAATGGAAGAAGTTGAGGAAACGACTGGAGAACTGTCGGAAGAACATCCACAGGAGGACCAGCTGGAAAACCCCAATCCAAACCCACCTGAACCAGAACCAGAAGCGGAGGTAATAATCGACAACCCACTTGAGAAACCAGTTCAGGACGATGAGGGAGAAAAACCGGCTGGAGATCATGAAACAGCAAAGGGAGGTCCGAGCATACAAGACCTGATGAATTTCATAGCAGAACTTTCACGGAAAGATAAGGAAGAATTAAATAAAAAATTAAAGTCAGACAAGGAAGAGAGAAGACAGGACAAGGAAGATTTGAATAACAAACTAGAATCATTACAAATGGAATGGAATTCCTGAATAACAAAATAGAGAGCAACCATGAAGACTTGAAGAGAAGTCAGGAGGCATTGGAAAGGAGGAGCGATGAGCTGAAGAAACAGATCAAGAAGGATCTGGAAATAGTAAATAAAAAGATGGAAAATAATCATGATATTCTCCAATGGAAAATAGAGGAAGAAAGTGAGAAAACCAAGGAGGAATGGAAGCAACAACTGGTCGAATATCGAGAGGAGACCAGGCAAACGGTAGCGGAGACCAATGAAGCCTTATTACAAGTACGGGAAGAAATGAACTATAAAATCATCGATGTCGAGGAGGAAAGTAAATTGAGAGCGACCGAATTCTACCAAGGCCTTACCGAAGGATGCCAGAAGAAGAAACAGGAGGTGGACAAGGAACTGGAGGAGAGGCACCAAGAGATACAAAAAGATGTAAATAATCGTGTGGAGAAGGTATACACCGTCATCAATAAACTAGACGGAATGACCAGAGAAAACAGAGAGAAAATCCAGGGGATCAGTACACGGGAGAAACAAATGCAAGAAGAGTTAGATGCATTAAGAGAGAAACCTTATAGTAACACACAGTTCATAACCAGTGAAAATCGAGAGATGATTAATTTCTGCAGCTACTGGAGGAACCCGATAGAATTCCTCAAACGGGTAGAAGAGCTGATAGAAAAAAATAGAGAAACCAGGTGGTCCAGTGTGAGAAGTATGATCGATGAAATGTTCCGAGATACCCATGACAACTGGTGGACGGCCACTCGACCCGAGATCAATGACACACAAGAGTTTAAGAAACAATTCCGGGAGAAATATTGGTCCGAGTCCACACAGAATGTGGTCCGCAATGATATCAGTAATGGAAGATACGAGTCACAAGGAGGACACACATTAACCTCCTACTTTTTGGGAAAAGTACGCATAGCCAGAAATTTGGAACCCAAGATACCCGAGGAGTCTTTGGTAATACAGCTGGGTTATCATTACGAAGAAGCAATACAGAAGGCCCGAAGGCAAGGACAAATAAAAACAATTCAAGGAATGGTTAGTCTATTGGAGGACCTGGAGAATGATAACCAGTATCGAAAAAACCGGATCCTGAACCAACGGTATAACAAGTGGAATGAACATAATAATACGACTAATTTCAATGGACCATACAATCATCCACAAAACAATAATCGGAATAACTGGGGCCGAAACAATAATAATAATAGTGAAGAACAGACATTCAATAGAAATACCCAGCATCACCCTCCGAATAATCAGCCTGGTAACAGAGGTCAACAAAACCATCATTCAGGGAATCAAGACAACAATAGAAACAGCCCAAATAATAACCGACCAAATGATAATTACAGAGGAGCTGGACCGGAACAACGCACAAATGGTCACCCCAACGACCATAACTACTACGGCAACCGGTATAATCCCAGTTACCAGTACAACCGGGGACCCGGGGGTAATCAAAATAGAGGCGACGACAGACGTCGGGTAAACTTCATCCGCGGGCAAAGGCAGAATAATCATAGAAGATATAGCCCGAACTGACGTCCTAACTGCTGTTACTACGTATCGAATAATAATAATAATCCATCAGCAGAGAGTAGGAACAATGAACCACCTCGGAATGAAGATAACCAGAACCCAAGGGAAGAGAATGCAGAAAACATACGACAGGTAAACACTGTTGTGGGAGCGAGATCCGGAAGCGATAACCAGAGAAGGGACACTCCATCCGGAAGTAACCAGGTCGAAGAAGAAAACTATGACTGGATACCTTTCAGTAAAGACCCAGCGGAGAATTTTCGCATAGCATATAACAAACGAAACCCGCCGGAACTTTGGATTCCATCAAGAAGCAATGGAAATCAATCAAACACACCTCAGAGAGGAAGGCAAGTCATTGATGAAGAAGAAGGAACGGCCGATCGATGGAATGCTTAATGAACCATGATCAATAAAACTTAAAATAATTATCCAGAATAAGTGTGACTATCAAACACTTGAAGGAGAAGAGGTGCAGAATAACGAAGTGTCGAACAAAAAAGAACAAGGCAATAATAAAGGAAAGAAAAGGAGAAGTCAACTTACAAAAATATAAATAACAAGGACCGGTATAAAGCAATATGAATAGAACAATTATGTATATCATAATAGACCGTATATCATCACAAAAGATAATGGTAATAATACTTACCAGATAAGCAATATCAATACAAGAAAAATAAAGGGAGTTTATAACCAAACTTCGATAAAAAAGTTTTACGAAGAAGAATAAAACCATTGTGAAATGAAACATATTTCAAAATTCCAAAAAAGATTGTAAGAGCAGCTTACTACCTTATTTAGATGATATATGCGGAATAATAAAAAGAATTAATATAAGTGGATAATAATGAAAAAAAAAACAAAGGAAGCAGTTACAGAAATTCCTTTCAATTTAAATCAATTTACAGTCTAATAAAAGATTGAGATATGAAGTATGAAGTAAAAAGTGAGATAATAAGGAATAAGTTACACACGTTCCTATATAATAAAAATGTAAGAATCACAAACTTACTATTATAATTAAACAAAAAATAACTAAAAAGGAATACGCTACAAACATTCCTTTAAGGTAAGACAATTAACTTACCAAAGAATTATCAAAAATGATATTTAATGCAGAATGAAATAAACCAAAAAATAAATAAAATCAAGGTCAAATTACTGAGATAAATACCTGAAATTATAATGAATCAAAAGTATTCTAAAAAAAAAAAAAAAAAAAAAAAAAAAAAAAAAAAAAAAAAATTTAACTGGTACAAGGAGAGAGAGAGAGATTACGTATAAAACAAATATACAGATATGGCTAAAGCAGAATCTTGCTGAATGACTAAGAAAAGAATAAAAAATGTCTAAGACAATTAAAATGATCACAACGAGCATTGAAAACAAAATAATGAAAAATAATGATATGATGAAATTAACATATGAATAAATATAAAAACAATCAAGTGTATGAGTAGATGATAGTGTATAGTTAAGGTATAGCGGAAGGAAGAATGAGTAAAAAGCCGAAGTGATCTAAAAACAAACCACAAGGTGGACAATCCCAAAGTATATTATTATATTATATTATTATTATTGATTTAAGTCACAAGTTGACAAAAAAGGTATTTAAGATTGACTGTTGAAAAGTCCAGCAATCCAAATAAACTGAACAGAGATGATATGCCTCTGGTCTCAGAAAAATGATGTAACACTCTTACTTATTTTCTTATTTATTACTACACATACACTGATAAAGTATGTATAACAAATACCATAATCTGGTACATCTACGTACTTACCAAATTCATTAGTTGCCGGGCTCATATTCTTCTTTATAAACGTGTTTTTACCTAAGGGGTGCCAGGGTTCATTTACAGCGAGATTTTGAGACACAGATGATGACACAAATGATAACACTGTATTGTTGAAAATAACCATCAAAATTTAATTCTCCAGAATGTATTACAGACACGACCATGCGGTCAAAACAATGACGTCATATAAGATGACCCAAGAACAAAATGGCGGTTATTTTAATATCTCATATTACTCTCTATACTTCTTTTGTTTGCTAAATTAAATCAGTGTAAATTTTATTGCTGCAGCTTAAATCATTTATTAATTGTTAATTCGTTAATACACAAACCAATGCCCTCGGCATCTATGGTTATGGCCATGAATTCACTCGCTCGCTCTCACACACATTCACACTTAGACCAGTACATTCTTTTAATTATTGATTCTGTATTAATGAGCTCATTAAATTATAAGAAAATGATAAAATGGGACTTCTCTGATTATCGTTTGTTGTTGTCCATCCGTTGCTGGTGGGTGACGCCCATGATGATGGCCGGTGTTCGCCTCTAGTTCTGCTGAGTTTAACTGAAGCAATTTGTGCACTGATTTTACATATTAATATTCATACTGTTAAACAAGGTGAGCCTTTATTGCTCCACTATTACTGATACTTTTTTGATCTAGTTATTGTAAACTATTGTTAGACAATTGCTCACACAGCGATACATCGCTGTGTCTCCTCTGAAGAACGGCTTTGAAATGAGAACGAGGCAAATGTAAATTTGCGCTTGTGTGTGTGGTTCTTACGTCATACAGCTTTGTCTTACTGGACAACGCCTCGTTGCCCGTATTGTAGTTAGTGCGTCATTGTTTTTGGTTATGACGGAACAGTGCTATGATCCAATCACAATGCATATTTAAGTCCTTCGTCACAAACACCGCCATGGCCTTTTCCGATTCCAGCACGTCCTACGGTGACCTTGATGTCTTACTCTTGCTGAATTTGCGTTGTTCCACCGTATATAGGGACAATGGACCTAACCATTCTGTGTTTTACTGATTAAACAATACAAAACATTGAAAAATACCTTTATACCCATAATTATGATACTGGGTCATTATGTACTGTTACAATGAGTAGTAATGGGAGAAACCAGCTGCTATAAAAGTTAGGGAAAAAAATTGTGTATGAGGGAAAATGCACCAATGGAAATAAATAAAAACAGATCCAAATAAAATGGAATGAATTAAGTAAGAATAGAAACGAAGAATGGAGAAACAAACAAGAAAGAAAGGGAAAAGGTTATCTATAACTGATAATTTCATAAAAAACTATGCTAGTGTTTTATCAAAATGATCAATTTTAGAGGAGAGGCATTATGTTACGGCACAAATAAACCAAATCCCGTACCAGTGATAAAAAAGATAATTCTTAACATAAAAATACTTCATATAAAATAAAATGTTTAAAAAATGTATAAAATATTAATATTATGACACGACGAACGACGATATTACCCAACCCAAGTGATTGACCCAACAACATAAACACAAAGAAGGGAACCACGAACCATACTCAAGAAAAAAGGTCATGGACCAAACAATTATGAACTAACAAAGGAAGATATGAACCCAGAACTAAAGAAGAATCAAAGGAAGAGAACAGATCCCTACGATTAAACAGAAATCGAACCAGATGAGAAGAGGAGAACCGAACCAAGATGAAGACAATTGAAGAAGACGAAGAAGAGGAAGAATGAAGAGGAGACAGGTTAAACCCAAGGGGAAACTAACACACATATAAAAGGGGAAAAATAGTATACTCAAGGATAGAAAACTGTAAATGAACCCCAAATAATTATTTATTGGTGAAACAAATATTATTGTTATAATTGAATTAACTTATGTACTTATTTTAAAGACACAAGACGATTGTAAAGTAACGTAGTGTAGAAAAAGTACACTAACACAGTTAGAAAGGTTAGATTTAACAAAAAATAACTAACCTAATATTATTAATAATAAATATTATGCTAGAAAGTAATAGTGAGAAATAATAGGAGAAAGTATAGGGATTACCCATTAAATAACACTCAATACAAACAGTGAACCAAAGTGAAGTGCAATAGTGAAAGTGTAAGTACCCTAAAGATAGTGAAAGTGTATGTTAAGCAATAAAAATGTAATGATAAGTAAGAAAACACTTTATAAAACATTGATAAACAATCAATGATTGGAGTGATCGTGTACACATTTATATAACTAAAAATAATTAAAAATAATATTCCAAATAAATATAAAAGAAGCATGTAAGGTTATTCAGGGAGAAAACCCAGACAAAAACAGTTTGTATTAACATGGTATGGAGGAGATAGTAGAATAGAAATAAAGTTTGTTTTTAAAATTAAGACTACAATGAATAAAACACCCCATGTTGAAAGGGGAATTAACTTTCATAAATTTGCAAGAAGTGATGATGTTTATCACTCTAAGTAGTAACAAAAGAAAGGAATCTTTATTAGAACTAACAATAACTAGTAACTTATAAAGAATAGTTTGGTTCAATGTTATAAAGAGGATATGGCTGAAGGGAACCTACAGTCCATAAGCCTAATTATTATATTTTAAAATATGTGTAATGAAAATGTATGTTGAATAGCAGTTAAAACACAAACAAATATGATAACTAAGTGAAGCCCATCAGGCTGAATTCAAAATGTAATTTAAAAGAAATACACCCAAAAAACCATCATGGCTGATCTTGGCTATGAAAACATCTAACTGTCAGAGACACTCAAATGTAAATTGTAGCAATTTCGCAAGAAACTTTACTAATCTAAGACCAGTAAATAGCCAGTAATTATATGTAAATTATTTTAAAACAGAAATATTATTGTAAAAGTTTAATTTAAGAAAGATATGTAATTTATCAAATGTCAAATATTTAGACTAAAGTTAATGTATAACAGAATATGACCTTATGAGGTATCGTTGTAAACTTTGAAAGGAAAGAAAGATAATAGTGATATCATTTATTACCCCAAAGGAACTGTAAAGGAATAAAACCATTGGGAAAATACTTAATAAATTTGAATAAAAATTCAAATCTCTTAACAATGCTTTTGAAAGAGTATTTAACCAATCCCAGGATTGCTGTTACCATAGTAACGAGCCGTTGAAGGCTAGTTTTCCGTTAAATATATGAGACTTGGAAAAAACGACGCGTGGGTAAGCGGCACGCAAAATTGGAATGATTGAAATTTTAATTTAAATAGTTACGAAAAGTTTCGGAAGTTAACCAAGATGACCAAAGACGAATAGATGTCGACCTACCAAGAATTAACGATGTCCTGGAACCAAACTGAATACATTAATTAACAAAAACCCAAGACAAGATTGAAAAAGATGTTCGAAGCTTAAAACCAGCCCAAATTTGAAGAATATCCACTACCCTAGATGGCAACACATCAGCACTATCTGAACTGATAAGTATCGAATAAATTCCTTAATCCCAAAAAACCAAATTACCTTAAATATTTTCCAAATGATAAAATTTCTCACTATTGAACAAAGATTATTTTCTTTCAAAGGTGTTAATGCTTAATTTACTTACATAAAAACATTTTATTAATCAAAATATAACCTCGATTAAGAGTACCATTTTGTAACAAAAATACGACACTACCGAACAATTTGTAAAAGCACATTATACTTTCTAAGTACGTATAAGGTATGGTAGTGTACTTTTTTAATGTAACCAACGTTTATGTCTTATTTCAAAATCCAAAGAACCCCAGATTTTAAACAGAGTAATATATTGTATGTAACTGATGCCATATCGGCAACGAAAAGTGTTTTAAAATCAATTTTGCCAACTCTGAGATATTTGTGTTTCATGCTGTAAGCCGGAGCAATCTGTTCTCAAATTATTTATAATTCATTTGTCATATTAATTAATGATTGAATTTGTATTAAACTCACAGTACAGAGTATTACTATCTTTTTATTTCATAGGACGTTGTAGAGTATATGTGTGTTAGCAAGTTTTATTCAATAACCAACTAGCGCTCATCACGAGTGGTCGAGACGGCAACCTGTATAGCGGCGGGAACCATTCGAACGCTCCAGCTGTCCATGCTAATAACACGTATCATCTTATAATTTAACTATTTTAATTGTTTTAATAGAAACAATTTGGCGCCACCCGGGATTCGCAACCCCTATGAATTAACAGGTAGGTTGTACTGGTAATTTTGACAACGCTACAGACTCCAGTAGTGACGTCGATTTATGTAACGACCGGTGTGAGGCAAACACACTACATTCACACTAATACACAAAATAAACAAGTGTGACACATTTTAACAGGTACGCACACGTTTCTTCATTACATATTGACGAACCCAACGCGGGGCTTTAAAGAAGAAGGACATACCACGTTCTATCGTTACAAATTGGCGACCAGCAACGTGAGGCTAGAAAGAATAACTAGCGGCGGTTATGAATAGACACAGTATGGTTACGAGGCGCAAAGGTAAGGCAGCATTAAACCAAGAAGAAATGGAAGAAGTTGAGGAAACGACTGGAGAACTGTCGGAAGAACATCCACAGGAGGACCAGCTGGAAAACCCCAATCCAAACCCACCTGAACCAGAACCAGAAGCGGAGGTAATAATCGACAACCCACTTGAGAAACCAGTTCAGGACGATGAGGGAGAAAAACCGGCTGGAGATCATGAAACAGCAAAGGGAGGTCCGAGCATACAAGACCTGATGAATTTCATAGCAGAACTTTCACGGAAAGATAAGGAAGAATTAAATAAAAAATTAAAGTCAGACAAGGAAGAGAGAAGACAGGACAAGGAAGATTTGAATAACAAACTAGAATCATTACAAAAGGGAATGGAATTCCTGAATAACAAAATAGAGAGCAACCATGAAGACTTGAAGAGAAGTCAGGAGGCATTGGAAAGGAGGAGCGATGAGCTGAAGAAACAGATCAAGAAGGATCTGGAAATAGTAAATAAAAAGATGGAAAATAATCATGATATTCTCCAATGGAAAATAGAGGAAGAAAGTGAGAAAACCAAGGAGGAATGGAAGCAACAACTGGTCGAATATCGAGAGGAGACCAGGCAAACGGTAGCGGAGACCAATGAAGCCTTATTACAAGTACGGGAAGAAATGAACTATAAAATCATCGATGTCGAGGAGGAAAGTAAATTGAGAGCGACCGAATTCTACCAAGGCCTTACCGAAGGATGCCAGAAGAAGAAACAGGAGGTGGACAAGGAACTGGAGGAGAGGCACCAAGAGATACAAAAAGATGTAAATAATCGTGTGGAGAAGGTATACACCGTCATCAATAAACTAGACGGAATGACCAGAGAAAACAGAGAGAAAATCCAGGGGATCAGTACACGGGAGAAACAAATGCAAGAAGAGTTAGATGCATTAAGAGAGAAACCTTATAGTAACACACAGTTCATAACCAGTGAAAATCGAGAGATGATTAATTTCTGCAGCTACTGGAGGAACCCGATAGAATTCCTCAAACGGGTAGAAGAGCTGATAGAAAAAAATAGAGAAACCAGGTGGTCCAGTGTGAGAAGTATGATCGATGAAATGTTCCGAGATACCCATGACAACTGGTGGACGGCCACTCGACCCGAGATCAATGACACACAAGAGTTTAAGAAACAATTCCGGGAGAAATATTGGTCCGAGTCCACACAGAATGTGGTCCGCAATGATATCAGTAATGGAAGATACGAGTCACAAGGAGGACACACATTAACCTCCTACTTTTTGGGAAAAGTACGCATAGCCAGAAATTTGGAACCCAAGATACCCGAGGAGTCTTTGGTAATACAGCTGGGTTATCATTACGAAGAAGCAATACAGAAGGCCCGAAGGCAAGGACAAATAAAAACAATTCAAGGAATGGTTAGTCTATTGGAGGACCTGGAGAATGATAACCAGTATCGAAAAAACCGGATCCTGAACCAACGGTATAACAAGTGGAATGAACATAATAATACGACTAATTTCAATGGACCATACAATCATCCACAAAACAATAATCGGAATAACTGGGGCCGAAACAATAATAATAATAGTGAAGAACAGACATTCAATAGAAATACCCAGCATCACCCTCCGAATAATCAGCCTGGTAACAGAGGTCAACAAAACCATCATTCAGGGAATCAAGACAACAATAGAAACAGCCCAAATAATAACCGACCAAATGATAATTACAGAGGAGCTGGACCGGAACAACGCACAAATGGTCACCCCAACGACCATAACTACTACGGCAACCGGTATAATCCCAGTTACCAGTACAACCGGGGACCCGGGGGTAATCAAAATAGAGGCGACGACAGACGTCGGGTAAACTTCATCCGCGGGCAAAGGCAGAATAATCATAGAAGATATAGCCCGAACTGACGTCCTAACTGCTGTTACTACGTATCGAATAATAATAATAATCCATCAGCAGAGAGTAGGAACAATGAACCACCTCGGAATGAAGATAACCAGAACCCAAGGGAAGAGAATGCAGAAAACATACGACAGGTAAACACTGTTGTGGGAGCGAGATCCGGAAGCGATAACCAGAGAAGGGACACTCCATCCGGAAGTAACCAGGTCGAAGAAGAAAACTATGACTGGATACCTTTCAGTAAAGACCCAGCGGAGAATTTTCGCATAGCATATAACAAACGAAACCCGCCGGAACTTTGGATTCCATCAAGAAGCAATGGAAATCAATCAAACACACCTCAGAGAGGAAGGCAAGTCATTGATGAAGAAGAAGGAACGGCCGATCGATGGAATGCTTAATGAACCATGATCAATAAAACTTAAAATAATTATCCAGAATAAGTGTGACTATCAAACACTTGAAGGAGAAGAGGTGCAGAATAACGAAGTGTCGAACAAAAAAGAACAAGGCAATAATAAAGGAAAGAAAAGGAGAAGTCAACTTACAAAAATATAAATAACAAGGACCGGTATAAAGCAATATGAATAGAACAATTATGTATATCATAATAGACCGTATATCATCACAAAAGATAATGGTAATAATACTTACCAGATAAGCAATATCAATACAAGAAAAATAAAGGGAGTTTATAACCAAACTTCGATAAAAAAGTTTTACGAAGAAGAATAAAACCATTGTGAAATGAAACATATTTCAAAATTCCAAAAAAGATTGTAAGAGCAGCTTACTACCTTATTTAGATGATATATGCGGAATAATAAAAAGAATTAATATAAGTGGATAATAATGAAAAAAAAAACAAAGGAAGCAGTTACAGAAATTCCTTTCAATTTAAATCAATTTACAGTCTAATAAAAGATTGAGATATGAAGTATGAAGTAAAAAGTGAGATAATAAGGAATAAGTTACACACGTTCCTATATAATAAAAATGTAAGAATCACAAACTTACTATTATAATTAAACAAAAAATAACTAAAAAGGAATACGCTACAAACATTCCTTTAAGGTAAGACAATTAACTTACCAAAGAATTATCAAAAATGATATTTAATGCAGAATGAAATAAACCAAAAAATAAATAAAATCAAGGTCAAATTACTGAGATAAATACCTGAAATTATAATGAATCAAAAGTATTCTAAAAAAAAAAAAAAAAAAAAAAAAAAAAAAAAAAAAAAAAATTTAACTGGTACAAGGAGAGAGAGAGAGATTACGTATAAAACAAATATACAGATATGGCTAAAGCAGAATCTTGCTGAATGACTAAGAAAAGAATAAAAAATGTCTAAGACAATTAAAATGATCACAACGAGCATTGAAAACAAAATAATGAAAAATAATGATATGATGAAATTAACATATGAATAAATATAAAAACAATCAAGTGTATGAGTAGATGATAGTGTATAGTTAAGGTATAGCGGAAGGAAGAATGAGTAAAAAGCCGAAGTGATCTAAAAACAAACCACAAGGTGGACAATCCCAAAGTATATTATTATATTATATTATTATTATTGATTTAAGTCACAAGTTGACAAAAAAGGTATTTAAGATTGACTGTTGAAAAGTCCAGCAATCCAAATAAACTGAACAGAGATGATATGCCTCTGGTCTCAGAAAAATGATGTAACACTCTTACTTATTTTCTTATTTATTACTACACATACACTGATAAAGTATGTATAACAAATACCATAATCTGGTACATCTACGTACTTACCAAATTCATTAGTTGCCGGGCTCATATTCTTCTTTATAAACGTGTTTTTACCTAAGGGGTGCCAGGGTTCATTTACAGCGAGATTTTGAGACACAGATGATGACACAAATGATAACACTGTATTGTTGAAAATAACCATCAAAATTTAATTCTCCAGAATGTATTACAGACACGACCATGCGGTCAAAACAATGACGTCATATAAGATGACCCAAGAACAAAATGGCGGTTATTTTAATATCTCATATTACTCTCTATACTTCTTTTGTTTGCTAAATTAAATCAGTGTAAATTTTATTGCTGCAGCTTAAATCATTTATTAATTGTTAATTCGTTAATACACAAACCAATGCCCTCGGCATCTATGGTTATGGCCATGAATTCACTCGCTCGCTCTCACACACATTCACACTTAGACCAGTACATTCTTTTAATTATTGATTCTGTATTAATGAGCTCATTAAATTATAAGAAAATGATAAAATGGGACTTCTCTGATTATCGTTTGTTGTTGTCCATCCGTTGCTGGTGGGTGACGCCCATGATGATGGCCGGTGTTCGCCTCTAGTTCTGCTGAGTTTAACTGAAGCAATTTGTGCACTGATTTTACATATTAATATTCATACTGTTAAACAAGGTGAGCCTTTATTGCTCCACTATTACTGATACTTTTTTGATCTAGTTATTGTAAACTATTGTTAGACAATTGCTCACACAGCGATACATCGCTGTGTCTCCTCTGAAGAACGGCTTTGAAATGAGAACGAGGCAAATGTAAATTTGCGCTTGTGTGTGTGGTTCTTACGTCATACAGCTTTGTCTTACTGGACAACGCCTCGTTGCCCGTATTGTAGTTAGTGCGTCATTGTTTTTGGTTATGACGGAACAGTGCTATGATCCAATCACAATGCATATTTAAGTCCTTCGTCACAAACACCGCCATGGCCTTTTCCGATTCCAGCACGTCCTACGGTGACCTTGATGTCTTACTCTTGCTGAATTTGCGTTGTTCCACCGTATATAGGGACAATGGACCTAACCATTCTGTGTTTTACTGATTAAACAATACAAAACATTGAAAAATACCTTTATACCCATAATTATGATACTGGGTCATTATGTACTGTTACAATGAGTAGTAATGGGAGAAACCAGCTGCTATAAAAGTTAGGGAAAAAAATTGTGTATGAGGGAAAATGCACCAATGGAAATAAATAAAAACAGATCCAAATAAAATGGAATGAATTAAGTAAGAATAGAAACGAAGAATGGAGAAACAAACAAGAAAGAAAGGGAAAAGGTTATCTATAACTGATAATTTCATAAAAAACTATGCTAGTGTTTTATCAAAATGATCAATTTTAGAGGAGAGGCATTATGTTACGGCACAAATAAACCAAATCCCGTACCAGTGATAAAAAAGATAATTCTTAACATAAAAATACTTCATATAAAATAAAATGTTTAAAAAATGTATAAAATATTAATATTATGACACGACGAACGACGATATTACCCAACCCAAGTGATTGACCCAACAACATAAACACAAAGAAGGGAACCACGAACCATACTCAAGAAAAAAGGTCATGGACCAAACAATTATGAACTAACAAAGGAAGATATGAACCCAGAACTAAAGAAGAATCAAAGGAAGAGAACAGATCCCTACGATTAAACAGAAATCGAACCAGATGAGAAGAGGAGAACCGAACCAAGATGAAGACAATTGAAGAAGACGAAGAAGAGGAAGAATGAAGAGGAGACAGGTTAAACCCAAGGGGAAACTAACACACATATAAAAGGGGAAAAATAGTATACTCAAGGATAGAAAACTGTAAATGAACCCCAAATAATTATTTATTGGTGAAACAAATATTATTGTTATAATTGAATTAACTTATGTACTTATTTTAAAGACACAAGACGATTGTAAAGTAACGTAGTGTAGAAAAAGTACACTAACACAGTTAGAAAGGTTAGATTTAACAAAAAATAACTAACCTAATATTATTAATAATAAATATTATGCTAGAAAGTAATAGTGAGAAATAATAGGAGAAAGTATAGGGATTACCCATTAAATAACACTCAATACAAACAGTGAACCAAAGTGAAGTGCAATAGTGAAAGTGTAAGTACCCTAAAGATAGTGAAAGTGTATGTTAAGCAATAAAAATGTAATGATAAGTAAGAAAACACTTTATAAAACATTGATAAACAATCAATGATTGGAGTGATCGTGTACACATTTATATAACTAAAAATAATTAAAAATAATATTCCAAATAAATATAAAAGAAGCATGTAAGGTTATTCAGGGAGAAAACCCAGACAAAAACAGTTTGTATTAACATGGTATGGAGGAGATAGTAGAATAGAAATAAAGTTTGTTTTTAAAATTAAGACTACAATGAATAAAACACCCCATGTTGAAAGGGGAATTAACTTTCATAAATTTGCAAGAAGTGATGATGTTTATCACTCTAAGTAGTAACAAAAGAAAGGAATCTTTATTAGAACTAACAATAACTAGTAACTTATAAAGAATAGTTTGGTTCAATGTTATAAAGAGGATATGGCTGAAGGGAACCTACAGTCCATAAGCCTAATTATTATATTTTAAAATATGTGTAATGAAAATGTATGTTGAATAGCAGTTAAAACACAAACAAATATGATAACTAAGTGAAGCCCATCAGGCTGAATTCAAAATGTAATTTAAAAGAAATACACCCAAAAAACCATCATGGCTGATCTTGGCTATGAAAACATCTAACTGTCAGAGACACTCAAATGTAAATTGTAGCAATTTCGCAAGAAACTTTACTAATCTAAGACCAGTAAATAGCCAGTAATTATATGTAAATTATTTTAAAACAGAAATATTATTGTAAAAGTTTAATTTAAGAAAGATATGTAATTTATCAAATGTCAAATATTTAGACTAAAGTTAATGTATAACAGAATATGACCTTATGAGGTATCGTTGTAAACTTTGAAAGGAAAGAAAGATAATAGTGATATCATTTATTACCCCAAAGGAACTGTAAAGGAATAAAACCATTGGGAAAATACTTAATAAATTTGAATAAAAATTCAAATCTCTTAACAATGCTTTTGAAAGAGTATTTAACCAATCCCAGGATTGCTGTTACCATAGTAACGAGCCGTTGAAGGCTAGTTTTCCGTTAAATATATGAGACTTGGAAAAAACGACGCGTGGGTAAGCGGCACGCAAAATTGGAATGATTGAAATTTTAATTTAAATAGTTACGAAAAGTTTCGGAAGTTAACCAAGATGACCAAAGACGAATAGATGTCGACCTACCAAGAATTAACGATGTCCTGGAACCAAACTGAATACATTAATTAACAAAAACCCAAGACAAGATTGAAAAAGATGTTCGAAGCTTAAAACCAGCCCAAATTTGAAGAATATCCACTACCCTAGATGGCAACACATCAGCACTATCTGAACTGATAAGTATCGAATAAATTCCTTAATCCCAAAAAACCAAATTACCTTAAATATTTTCCAAATGATAAAATTTCTCACTATTGAACAAAGATTATTTTCTTTCAAAGGTGTTAATGCTTAATTTACTTACATAAAAACATTTTATTAATCAAAATATAACCTCGATTAAGAGTACCATTTTGTAACAAAAATACGACACTACCGAACAATTTGTAAAAGCACATTATACTTTCTAAGTACGTATAAGGTATGGTAGTGTACTTTTTTAATGTAACCAACGTTTATGTCTTATTTCATAATCCAAAGAACCCCAGATTTTAAACAGAGTAATATATTGTATGTAACTGATGCCATATCGGCAACGAAAAGTGTTTTAAAATCAATTTTGCCAACTCTGAGATATTTGTGTTTCATGCTGTAAGCCGGAGCAATCTGTTCTCAAATTATTTATAATTCATTTGTCATATTAATTAATGATTGAATTTGTATTAAACTCACAGTACAGAGTATTACTATCTTTTTATTTCATAGGACGTTGTAGAGTATATGTGTGTTAGCAAGTTTTATTCAATAACCAACTAGCGCTCATCACGAGTGGTCGAGACGGCAACCTGTATAGCGGCGGGAACCATTCGAACGCTCCAGCTGTCCATGCTAATAACACGTATCATCTTATAATTTAACTATTTTAATTGTTTTAATAGAAACAATTTGGCGCCACCCGGGATTCGCAACCCCTATGAATTAACAGGTAGGTTGTACTGGTAATTTTGACAACGCTACAGACTCCAGTAGTGACGTCGATTTATGTAACGACCGGTGTGAGGCAAACACACTACATTCACACTAATACACAAAATAAACAAGTGTGACACATTTTAACAGGTACGCACACGTTTCTTCGTTACATATTGACGTACCACGTTCTATCGTTACAATATATATATTACATTTAATATTTATAAATAAATTTACCTCACGATATACTTTTTTCCCTTATTAGGAACATGTTTCGAGAGCTCCCGTGCTCTCATCTTCAGTCTTTGTGATCTTGCGTCTGGTGAAGTATTTGTGTGTTGGCTGGATGTTTGTTGGTCTCTGGTATTTTAAAGTTGTATTATTGTGTGTGATTGTGGTATATGTATTTGTATTTTGTGTATTTTCAATGTTGAGTGCTTTTAATATTGTGTCATATTTTGTATTGATTTGTATTTGTTCAGGTATTAGTTTGTTTTGTGTTTTATGTTTGTATATTTGTAAATTAAAACAAATATAATACCGTAATAGCATCCAGCCAACACACAAATACTTCACCAGACGCAAGATCGCGAAGGCTGAAGATGAGAGCACGGGAGCTCTCGAAACATGTTCCTAATAAGGAAAAAAAGTATATCTCGAGGTAAATTTATTTATAAATATTAAATGTATTATATACATCAAGAAACGGACTGTAGCAGGAAGGGATTGAAAATATATATATATATATCTCTTTTAAATAACATAACTATATATTTAATATAATTTTACTTGAATTGTACAATAGGGGACAAGAAAACATCTGAACGAGGTTATACTCCACTATAATTTGTCCCACTTTTAATGTCACTAAAGATGATAAGAATGATGTTTGTTCTGTAAAATAGTTATTAAAATATTTTTAGTTGTCTACTACTTATTTATGTTTTTTATCTTTTTATAAAAATGGTAATTGAAGAAATTGTTGAGAAATGAGTTTCCTAACCTAAGATGAACATCACCAATTTCTTATCGTATACCATAACTTTATAAGATTAACTAAAATCGCTAAAAACTATGGGAGGGAATGAGTTTCAGTGTCGGCATATAGAAATATATAACTCCCATTTTATATAGAAATGTTTGGCAGTCAAAGTGTTACACATAATACAAACCCTCCTTGGTATGTCTTACAACCAACAATCCTATAAAGCTTATAAAATGAGAGCTGTAATCTACAAACATATGACAGAGAGTATCAATAATTTAAGAATTTCAAATGAATTAATTCTCTGTATTATGTAGATTGTGTGTGTGTGAACAGATTCTCTTTCATTTGGTCTATATGGTACTTATACTTTAACACCAATTCCAAACAATTATGTAGAGACATATTAGTATAACCTGCCTATGTCTTTATATAATATCAGAAGAGTGACTTTATCAAAGCACGCAGCTAAGAGTCTTGCAATCCAATACACAAACCACTACACAAGACTTATTTCCGAGCACAAGCAGTATATGAATATATCTTGTGTATAGTGCATAGTTAGTATGATTTAAACAAAATGCATTCACAGAAGTCACTAGCAGCGAGTCTGTATTATGAAATCAATAAAAGTCACATTCACACTACAAAAAAAAAAAAAAATTACTTAACAATAGTTGATCACAATAATGTCTGAAAACACAACTGAGTGGCAGAATTCAAACATAACTACATGACGGTAAGTTACATGTTTTACAAATGTCTGTCATTTGATTATCACATTAATTATACACCTCTGGTCAGAAATAGTCACACATTGGTACTATACGTGATAATTAAAATGTTTAGATCTGAAATGCTAATACTTCACCATTGTAAGTTACTCCACTTGAGAAGTTGTGCTTTCCATGTGCACTTACAGTTTAGATAGGTGTGCATGTACGTATGTGTGTATTTTTTTACACCAAGATCATTACTGAAACTATGAAATGTTTCATAAAAGGAGGAGGGGGAGGTTCTGAGAATTATATTCATAAACCAAATTATTTTATCAGTTACCTATCCAGGTTATTCATTTTGTTAAGTAATTATACTCTGTAGTTTGCGTCACATTAAAAAAAAAAAAATTGATCTAACTGGTTTTCACTTTCAATTGTGTATTAATTTGGAAATTCTTGAGGGGCCAGTTTTGCTTATGAGGAAGTTTACAACTCTAACCTATTAATCAAGACAAGACCAATTAATCAAGGGTTCAAGACACCGCACTTGTTTCTTGTACGCGGAGAGTATTCTGCTGACTGATAATTTGCACAGGATCACTTGAGTGAGCTTTGGGCCAAGGTTTGAGTTGTTGAGTTTTCAGCTGTTTGCAAGAAACATGTCATGCATTCATTAAAATCTCACTACTTATCTGTGACTGACTGACTGGTCGAATGGATAAAGCATAATTCAGTTATGACTTCTTGATGCTGAGTGTAAACTGCACAGATCTTCAGTGAAACTACAGTCCGTAAACTACAGCACTGGAGGCAAGAACATTGGCCACTACACCCAGGTGAAAATCGTTCATAAATATTATATCTACATATGTACAGCTGTCATTTATGTTCACTATACTGACATAGAACGTATACACACAGTTATGCCATGCCTATCACAAACATAAGTAAAATGCTTACAAAATAACTCAGTCGCTGAGCTACTCCCTTATCATCTCACAATTATCTAATTTCATGCCAATCAATTTTGGGAAGAGTAATGACACACAGGTTACAAATCATATAACAATTATGGTCAAAGCTAAGACATGTTATGCTTGGGATCAACTTATGCACAATGTATAATATTAAATATACAGTAAACATTATGGTGTAAAGTACTAAAACTTAATACCATCTGAATGTCTTTACAAAGTGAACCAAAAGAGAATAAGTAACACCAATGAGTTGTGATAAACACACAAAAAAAAAAACCAACAAGAAACCTACAAGTTTTCAGGCCAGCAGCTTTCTCAACTATACAGAAAACACCATCTGTTCAGTCATATATTAATTAATAATGGTAATTAACTGTAGCCCTACTACTTTTCTGTCATCTGACTTCACATTGTGTTTATCTAAAACAACGTATTCTGCAGAAAAAAAATCATCAACACAATATGGTACACACCATCCTGCTTCTGCCAATAGACTGTGGACACTGCTTTCAACAATACGTACATACTCCTGCCGATACACATTACCATTACTGCCAGCACATATTTCAATAGCTATGCCTCTATTAAAAAGGATAGATTTTAATGAAATATTATCATTAAGCAGCTACTCTATTTGTATCCAATGACTGAATCTGCTATGTATGTCATTTCACTTCACAACCATATAAGTATTTTATACATGTTATTATGTAACTTTTGTTTCAGCTGATTCTCTACCACTCGAGTGTTAGAATATGATTTATACTATCGTTGTTCGTTGTCATGTTCTCATGTTTTTCCCCTTGAAGGATTAGGTGCCATCTGTTCCATACAACAAGTTTAAGCAGCCTTTTCCTCAGTCTTCCTGGAGATCACGACCCTTTTGGCTTACAAAAGTGTTTGCCTGGTCTATCTGTCAGCCACTGATCTTTCTACATGAGCCATCTATTTTGATATTCATCAATCTTGTAATTTACTCAGAGAAAATTTTTAACTCACTGTTTCCATTATGTTCCTTGTTTCATATTCTGTTCTCTAATAACAGAAATCTCATATCAGAAGCCTGAGTCCTACTTGGTTCTCTGTGTTGTAAACTTACCCAGTTCTCAGACTATATAAGATAGTATGAACTGCCATGGTTCTAACTTATAAAACTTCTCCTGGATTTCTTTTCTTGTTTTTCATCATAAATTCTGTCATATGGTGGAAGCGAAGACTAAAAGACAATTTTAGCTCCTATGTCACTAACATAGTGATGCAACCAATGCGACCACAGTGTCGTTGCATCTCAAATATTGGAAGTGGATTTATTTTCCAACTGCTGTATATTTGTAATTATTTTTTGATCTGACAGAAATTTTCTAAGTCATTACCTTGCTTTTAACTGTTGAAATCTGCACGTTGTATTCAGATGCTAGCTTACCAAAGTTTACATGAGCCTTTGTATTTTCTTTCACTCTCCTAAAATAATAATATTATCATCAGTGTAATATTATAGTAAAAAATAAAACCATAAAATAGTTTTAGTGATTCTCACTCGTCAATTTATTAAAATTATAAATCCATGACAGCTGTTTCGGCAGCACAGTGCCTTCATCAGATGGAGTAAGCTGACTAATTTTCGTACAAACAATACAGAATATAAAATATAATACAAGTGCTGTTGTATAGAGAGTGATAGTAATCTCGTGTCAATAAGATTTAATACACATTACACAAACATATAACATAAACCAAGTCTATTTATACAAATTAAGCAGAGGCGAGCTATTTAGACCTAACTGATCATTTAATAATACATTTAAATATTTGTTTTTATTAATTTCAAGGGTTTCTAATAAATCAAGCTTTGGACCCTTATCAGATAAATGTAAAATTTCAAAATTGTCATTATAACTATGGCCTTTTTCTAACAAGTGATTTGCATAATTTGATTTGCCATCATTATATCTAAAACTATAATTGTGACCATACATTCTTTTTTCGAAAGATCTACCTGTCTGTCCGATATAAACTTTATTACAAGACCCACAGGATAATTTGTATACACCAGACTTTTGCAGTTTATCTGTTTTACTCTTATTATTTTTAATATATTTTCCCAAAGAAGACTGCGTCTTAAAAGCTATATTTACATTCCTTTGTGTGAAATATTTACCAATATTATCAGAAGCAGAACCTATGTAAGTGAGAGTGTGATATATTTTAATCTGTGTTGAGGGAGGGTAAACTAGTTTTAAAGCTTGTGAATAAAATTTTTTGTTTAACAAGTGATCTATGAAGCTAGGTTGGTAACCATTGTTGACAGCTATTTGTTTAATAATGTTAAGTTCTAATTGGAAATTTGAGTCTGATAACGGAATACTAACTAGTCTGTGGATAAAACTGTGAAAAGCAGCCAATTTATGTGAGTATGGATGTGTGGAAGTAATGTGTATTGTCATATCTGTATGTGTAGGCTTATGAAAAATACCGAAGTCTAATTTATATTTTATATTCTGTACTGTTTGTACGAAAATTAGTCAGCTTACACCATCTGATGAAGGCACTGTGCTGCCGAAACAGCTGTCATGGAGTTATAATTTTAATAAATTGACGAGCGAGAATCATTAAAACTATTTTATGGTTTTATTTTTTACTATAATTTACAATGGATTTTCACCAAGTAAAGGCATCAAGCATTAATTATCAGTGTAATAAATATATTCAAATCTGTATCACTATTAATCCATATCTCATACGTCATAAATCACATTCTTTTTCCAGCTTCTTGTGAGATCATCAATATATAAATTAAATAATGTTGAGGGCAAACTTGGCCCTCTTGTGCTTAACATTTCTTTTCAGAAAGAGTTTCCAGTATCTAGAGTAACTCTGATAATGTATCAGAGATACTGTACCTCATACTGTGTGAGTTACCATAATAACAATACCTCTGTATAAACCTGTTTATACAGGTTTTGTATGGAATGTACATGATGCCGCAAGACTTCTTTTGTTTTTATATTTGTTGCACTGTGTTGTATAGCCTAATGATAGCTTAAAAAAAAAAAAAAAACACTTTCACTGCAGAAGATGAGAATACCTGCTCACACAGATATGTTATATGTGTATCATATGTAAAACTGATCAGTGATGGTTACCATATGGCTCTTGAATTTAAATACCATAACACTGATCAACAGAGTATCAGTAACATGGACCAAATTATCATTTTTAATATTCATTTTGCCTGTAATTTAAAGATCAACTATTAGAAAATTCCCAGTATGGTACATTATTACAATACCATATCCTTAATTCCCACCCTCTAACACAATTTAATATCTTCACTAGTCATAACTGGCAATTCTGTAGGTTAGTCATCGGGATATGCGATTGTCATTTTCTGTGTTCACTACAGAGACAGCCTTTGTTCAGTGTGGTCATGTGAGAGTCTTATGTACAGTTTACTTTTAAAACGTCTAGTTTTCACCACAGACCTTACAAAAATTCACTAGGTAAGTTTTTTGATGTTTGTAGACATTTTGTATTAAAGTCACACGGTAAATTATAACAAACAAAAAAAGAAAAAAGCCTACTTTTTTGTATTTTGGTTGTACGATTGGTAATCAAGAAAAACATTGGGCACCTATGTTTCTTGTGTAAGCTGTAATGTGACTATACAATTCCAAAAATAAAAGGCTTTAGACAGAAGCAACGGAATGGTGCCTTTTTTTATTGATTTATGTAAACACAGCGTAAAAGCTGTTTTTACTCCACAGTACAAACAAGAAACCACCTATACCAGTTGCTTATTCAGTTTCAATGAAAGAAACACAGTCATGTAGCCATTTTTGAATTAAGAACAAACAGCTTATTATTCATCTTGTTATTTGAATTAGCAGTTTCTGTAATTCCAATGACATGCTTATTTGCTGAACTGCTACCTGTCATGTTCTAGACTTCTATAGTCCAGAGCATGATAGGTAGGAGTTCAGCAAATAAGCATGACAAAATTGGAGAGGCAAACAGTTTAGCTCGCAAATTTGTGGGGATCTGAAGGTCATGGCTATATTAATGGGCCTTCAAGTGGGTTCACAAAATATTGCTGTTATTTATGTTTATGGGATAGCAGAGCAACACGACAGTATTTTGTAAAACAAGACTGGCTAAAGAGAACTCTCTTTAGACCAGGTGATTAAAATGTCTCGTACACCCTTCTTGTTGAACTCAAAAAGATTTTTCTTCCTCCGCTGCACATCAAGTTGGGATTCAAAACATTTAAGAGAACTCTTTCCATAAGTAAGTGAAGCCAAAATAAATGAAGGTATATTTATTGGCCTGATATTATAAAAGTGATTCGCGACTCCTTTGAAGGAAAACTCAACCAAAAGGAATAAGGATCATGGAAATCATTTGTAAAAGTGGTAAAAGGATTTTCCACAAAAAAATTGGAAACAAAAAAAGAAGTGGCAACAAAAAAGAAGATAACTACAAAACCCTAGCAAAAGGGCTTCTTAAGGCCTATAAAATCATGGGACGTTGAATGTCACTAAAAAAATGCATTTTATACATTCGCTTATTGATTTCTTCCCAGAACATCTAGGCCTGGTTAGTGACGAACATGCAGAGTTTCAACCAGGACATTACGACGACCATAGATACCCAATATCAGGCCGCTGGAACCCATCAATGATGGGTGACTACTGCTAGTTTGTAAAAAAAAGTGTTTGACTCCACGCAAAAGGAACAATTAGAAAACGATATCGTATTTTGAGTATGTTAACATTAATTTGTTATTTTCTTTTTATACAGCCTGTCATATGCTTAATTAGTCAAATGAAATGTTATTTCATGATAAATGACAAAGATACTTAATAAAACGAATGTTCCGATTATTATTTTTTGCCACTCTTTATGACATGTACAATATTGCTTATAACAAAAAAAACCTATCGGGCTATGTGTGAAAGTATAGGCTTTTCTGCAATTATTTTTCAATTTTCCACTGCGAAATTAATTATAAATTGGTAATTTCATTGATGCTGTACGCACAAAAAAATAGGTGTGTCATAGGAGACATGACAGAAGTGAGAACGTCAATGTTGAGTGGCAAGTGAACTGATTCAACATGTAAAAGATTGCTCGTATTTATTTAGAGTAAGAGAGATTTTGCTATAAAGAATTCTGATTCAGATAAGAGTGAACGGATAATTAAATGCATATAGCAGTGTTTATATTTGTTTTATTATAAGAAATCTATGTTTAAAATGAACATAAATAAAATCACATCACACGTATTATTTTTAGTATATGGACACGTATGAACAATTAATTTTTTTTTCAATGTAAAAATATGATTTACACAATATTTTTTTTTGAAAAGTAGAATGTGATATGTGCAATTCAATAATTTAATTTGTTATAAATTATAAAAAAGCTAAATTGGCTAAATTGAATTTTGAAACATAAAAAAAACGTCCAGCCAAATATAAATGAAAACCAGACTTAAACTCATGGATCAACTAAAAAAAACATAAAAAGTAAACAAAATAAATTATACTCTTCCAATGTTTCAAACATGTACCCAAACATGCTCATTGACGATACTATAAATATTATAATAAAAAATACGTGTCGCTGTTTATAAATTGTTTTTATGAATTAAACATTTTGAAAGCTGTGTAAATTTCTCTTAGGCAAACAATGTAGGGCTACAAGAAAAGGTTTTCAAAAGTATTCAGTTCAATCTCTCAGCATGTAAGTACAACTTCTTTTATAATAAATGAAATTATTGTCAATACTTATGTTATCTTGTATTATTTACACATTTAGAATATGCTCATATTCTTTAAAATATTACACTTTGGTTAAAGTACATATATTTGTGGCAGTGGGGAAATTTTGGGTAGCTAAGTAGGGACAAGAGGTTTCATTAACCTGGCAACACTGCTTTTTCGTTTCATTTATTTGTTTACATATTGAATCAGTTTACTGCCCTAGGAGCATTAAGTGTATGGGAGTGAGCAGGGCGCCATACTGCTATATATGAAGTTCTCACTTCAACGTGTTTTTGTAGTCCAGTGAAATCTAAACAATACCCCATTCCAACAGAAATCCCACTCTATTTAATCTGAAACCTGTGGTGATACTGCAGTAAACAAAGGATGACGATTTACGAACTGGCCTCCACAATTTGTACAGAACATTGTGGATACAGCCTATAAACTATGAATTCTCTACTACCTTCATTTAAAAATTACAAACACAAAGCTTAATCTTAGCAACAAAAACAATACGAGAAAGTAGAGCTACTGGACACAAGTGGACTAAAAACAGTGTGAGATGACTTGGTTGACACAGAGAAGACAATTTATAAATGTACGAACCCATATGTTTCCGCATACGTGCACACACAATTAAGACAGATGTAAGCTAATAATTAATGCCCCCTTCACACACACACACACACACACACACACACGCGCGCGCGCGCGAGTAATTTTATGTATCCAGTTTTACATCACTAGAGTTTTTTGTCTTTATAGTGTAAATAAACATACATTATTACATTCACTTACTCAACGAATGTACTCAAAATTACTCAAAAGTCATGTGTGCAAATTGTTTATGGAAATTACTAAGCCAATGTCTTAATATAGGCCTAGTTTTTCAACAACAATCGAGATTTTTTAATTATTCGCATGACGAAATAAATACCAAACGCTTTTACTACCAAAAGATATATCAAAATATTATTTATAACATTGTGATAACGTTTTTTTAATATCGACGATTACTAAACACTGTGTGAGTGTTAATAAGTGATTAAAATATTCGAATATTTAACAAGCCGATACAATCGCTTAAGGGGATATGGCACTGAAAGTCACCAAAAAATTCAACATTTTCAATTTTTTTTAAATCTATGGAACGTTAGGAAACAGGACAATGTAATGAAACCTTCATGTTTCTGAAGGTAGTAAATGTCATATTTTTATAGTTTTTTAGAACCGTACCAAAATGCGAAATTGGCGGTTGGCGAGTAATTAGTTCAGTAATGAACACAATATTAGGCTATACACACTAAACTCTGCTCTAAGTATGTTATTATATTGAACTACATGTATACAGTGGAACCTCGATAACACGAATCTCAAGGGGATTATAAAAAATTCGTGTAATCGAGGGATTCGTCAAAGCGAGGTTCGTGTTATAAAGGTTAAAATATTAAAAGTTCGCGTTATCAAGGTCCGTCATTGCACTCTATAAACCTCTATAACACGAATGTTCTGAGTCCAACCTCAGTAACACGAATTGCTTTAGACGCAATACTGTAATAAGTACAGTACTATACTAACTCACTACGGTAGGTCAGTAAAAAAACAATACGTACAATATTTGGCAAAAGTACTGTATTTATTTATTTATGAATTAGACTACAAAATAATTACAATAATAAGAAACTGAGTACAGTACATACTATAAAGTAGCTAACTATAATACGTAGCTAAACACGTATTACATATATGAATTATGTAAATACGTACTGTGTAGCTAATGAATTGATTCATTTTCATATTGTTTTTTTAAAAGGTCACATATACAGTAGGCTACTTATAATGTAGACTCACGAAAAAACTAACTGTAGGCATATATTATAGGCCTAACAAAAAAATAGCATACCCTAATAAAAATCAAAACTTAAAACCTAACAATATTAAAATGACAAATTACTGTACAAACGATGTAAAAAACCTTGTAAACTTATTTGCTTAATTTTGTCCTGCAGTGTTCTTTGAACCTGTACCGCCTAAACACTAATTACCAAAAAAGTAATTAATTTTTGATTGTTTACCTTTATTTATTAGGCCTATAAGATCCAAAGCGCAATCCAGTTCAGTAATTGATTTCACAACACTATCACTCAAAGCAGATTTTTTAAGAAATAAACACTTCAACACTTCAATAGCTTTTCAGGCATCCTTTACTGTTGGGTCAGGTCGATCACTTTCAGTCTCTTCTTCTTCTTCTTTCGGATCTGCATCAGGGTCTGCTGATACTGAATCAAGGATATCAGCTTCTGTGAGCTCTCCACATACTGCAACATCATCGTCAAAGCTTACAAATTCTTCAAACTCCATCCTCTGTAGGTCTAGTGTTTCACAGACTTTTTCCCAGTTTGTTGGAACATCTGTGACATCTTCCTCAGATATTTTGAAGCCGCTCTTTTTGAAACAATTTGTAACTGTATTTTCAGTTACATTGGTCCACGCTTTTGTTATCATCCACATGGCATCAAGCACATTAATTTTTGTTGGTGTGTTCTGTTCCATGTCACTAAGAAACTAGCGAACACCCTCCTTCCTGTAATTGGTTTTAAAATATTGTATGATTTCTTGGTCAAGTGGTTGTAGCTTACAAGTGTAGTGTTTGGTGGCAGGAACTTGATCATGATGTTAGTCAGCTTAGGAATGTCCCCGTGAGCCGTACAATTGTCGATGAACAGCAAAATATTTTTCTTTTTCTTTTTTATTTCTTTGTCGATGTCTGTAAGCCAAGTATGAAAAGTATCACCGTTCATCCATGCCTTTTTGTTTGCAATGTAACCTGTTGGGAAGCTTGCCACATTTTTGAAACACCTTGGTTTTTTAGTTTTTCCAATAACTAAAGGCTTAAGTTTGTTTGTTCCTGTACAATTCACACAGAGCAAAGCTGTAATGCGCTCTTTGCTGCGTTTTCGACCACTGCAGAGATCACCTTTGAATGTTACGGTTTTATCGGGCAAACATTTATAAAAACGGCCAGTCTCATCCGCATTGTAAATGTCTTCTGGTTGGTAATCTCCTACCAGATCTGAAATCTGTTCTTTCCACTCAACACAAACAGCATCATCAACACTTGCACTTTCGCCACATACTTTTTTAAAAACTATTTCGTTCCTTTTCTTAAAATTTTGCAGCCAGCCATTACTAGCACGAAAATTTGCATGTCCCAAGCTTACTGCAAACTGTTGAGCCTTTTCCTGAAGAACAGGACCACCGATAGGCATGTTTTTGTCGCGACACTGTTTTAGCCACATCAGAACGCATTTTTCTACATCCTGAAATTCACCAGTCTTTGCCCTTTTACACACTTTAGAAAGTCCACTTTCCTCTTCATACCTATCTTTATGTTTGATTATTATGGCCAATGTACTCGGTGGAATATCGAACTCGTTAGCAATGTCTACTTTCTTCTTTGTCGGATTCTCTTCTATAGCTTTCAGCGCCTTCCGTTTAAATTCTACAGTCAGTGGAGTGCACTTACGTTTACCTGACATCATACCGAATTAACACACGCCTTACGGTTACCCGAATCGACACGTGTTATGTTTACAAAAATTGACACAGTGATAGCAAGAGCGTAACTGACCGCAGCTTGTGACGGGTGTAGTCTACAACAAGTGCAGATTTTTGCATGTCAAGACATGTGCGTCTGAATCATTGTCCTGCTTCATAACATTCGGCTTACTGAGGTTGCTGCTGTGGGTAATTTGTCTTATAGAGGTCAAATTCGTGCTATAGATGTTCCGTTGAGTAAAAATCGTGTTAATAATTTTAATCTCAAATCAACAAAAATTCGGCTTATCAAGGTTTTTATCTAAGGAATTTTGTGTTATAGAGGTATTTTTAACATTGAGTGTTATGGGACATTCAAAGGTATTGAAAAAAATTCGTGTTATTGAGGTTCGTGGTATCAAGGTTCCACTGTATATATGTACATACTGATTATTAGCCACTAACCAAGTCATCACTGCAACTGTAATCAGCTGACATGAACAACAAAATACAAAAACAGTTAGCTGATGTTCTCAGTACTGTTGTCTGCTGCTTGTAAACAGTGAGTGAATATACAATTATCGTGTTTAAGTATTATATTAAGTGTTATAAGTAGCCTATGGGTAGTCCATCCAAAAAAAGACAAAACACAAACAAAAGAATATTAGTACGTAATATAGATAAGCGGTATATCCAGTTTTTTCCAGTTTATCAATTTAGCAGGCCTAGGCCTAAATGCTTATTATGACATAAAAAAATGTAAAATATACATAAGACCCTTATAAAAATTTATAATATTATAGTACATGTCAAACCACAAATAAACTAATGTTAAAACTTGTAAAAAAATTATTTATTGGTCTATATATCTCAATATCTTGACAAATTCAACAAGGTAACTTTCAACGCGTTATTTCTGCAAATCAGTTTTTCATGTTTTTTAATACTCAAATTGATATAACTCAAAAACTACTAATGTTACAGGGTTCAAATGATTACCATTCACTCTTGGGTATTTGACCTAAATACTTAGGTAGAATTATGTATATCACATTATTAGAAACTGATAATTTTTTTTTATACGTAAAGATTTTTTAAAAATAAATTTTGTCTGTATAAAATCCAAATATTAAGCTACAATTATAATTCTACCTAACTTTTTAGAGGATATCCTTACCTATAAATGGCACTTTGTTCATGAAAATCCAATTGTTAGAACATGAGTTATATCAAATTTTATATATACATATATTTTTCAAAAAAAAATTCGGACTGTATATACTAATGAGAAAATACTTTTTTTCCATTTATGGTCATTTTATATGACTATAAAACAGATAAAGGTAGTCTGAAATGTCTAATATGTTTAATATAGAAGTTAGCATTTTCAGTGACATATCCCCTTAACGTCATATGAACGTACATAGTAATGATAAACAAACCGCAAGTTCTCAACAAAAAAAAAAAAAACTGAAGAATGGTGACTTTGATACATTTTATACGACTTAACAATCCAAATTTATCAAACTCAACTAAATTTAATACACGCTAGTATTATTATAAAAATTCGACGTAAATGAAAGAATTATATAAAAACAATTGCATAAAAACAACTGATATACAATTTTATAGTTATTTTGCAAAAAAGTAGTAGAATTACAAATATATCAATCTGTTTTAATAACATTGGTATACCATAACATTATAAAATACTCTTAATTTTTTTATTTGCATTAAAAAATGCAGTATGTTCAAAAATTCTATACTGAGCACTAATATGTTAGGTTATCATTACTTGCTGAACAGGCTGTGGAATCGCAAATGTCAGTATACAAAACTCACATGCAACCCGAACAAAATTGTTACTTACCCCATAAACCAATCCACGGTGTCGCGGAGATACTCAGGTAGCCTATCCAGCTTGAAAGATGTAAATACCTCCACCACACTAATAAAATTTATATTATTAATCACTAGTTTAACATTTCACAATTAACCACCTAAATAGTAACATGGCGTTTTCTTCTTTTGCGATCATGGCTAGCATGATTGTGTGTTGTTTGTTGCAAAACAAAATAATATTTTATAAATACAGTATTACTTGTTTACTTTATAAAATAAGAGTACACTAACTACCGGTATTTAACAAGTTAACCAAATGATGATGAGGCTCGAATACATAAAGAAGTTGTATGTTGTTCTACTAACAATTATTTACGCAGTATTTAGATGACATTATAGTATTAATCATCATTTTTTTTAATAAACAGTAAATTTTATCATTTAAATATTTTTTATTTTGATATCGTGGCTTGATAAGAATTACAGGAAATCAAGATAGCTACACAACATGTCAAATGGAGTCGGTCTTGCCGTGTAAAACTGTATTAGTATTGTAGCAAGCAAATTCTTTTGTGATAATAAAATATGGATGACAGTTTTAATCCGCTAGATTTGCTCGAATGTGATGTTGTCGAAGAAGAAGGAGAAGTATATTTACCTGAGATAAACAAAGGTGAGATACGTTACGTATTGTTTTATTATAGGTTATGTATGGCGCGTGTACATTTTGGAACAGAATTCTTCTGTACCGACAATGTTATAGCAGTGGCAAAAAAGAAATAAATGCGTTGTACTAGACTGTACTATTAATTACTATTAATTTTTTTCAGATGAAACAGAAAACAAGGACAGTAATGGCGATGTAAACACTGAAGTGAACAATGAAAATGTAAACACCGAAGTGAATCATGTAAATTCACCTTATTTACAGATTCCAGAGCCGATATTTGATTTATTAGATTATTCAGTTCCTCCAAACATAGTACATACAGGTGTCAGTAAACACTCGGAGAGTCCAGTACAAGAATTTCTTCGTCCCACATTATTAGGGCTGTTGAATCATTCAACACCTAGGCCTTCTGGAATACAGTCATTACCTCGATTAACTTTAATGCAAACAGTACCAAGAACATGGAGTTCTTTTCCAGTAACGACTATGCCCAGACTAGTGCCAATACCAAGGCCAATTCTGTCAACGATTGTTACACCTGGTCAATCAGGCGGGAGAGTGATTCCTTATGATTCCTCTGCTCCTCATGTTGTACAAGTCAGACGTGTAGCTTCTGTTGCATGTTCAGCATCTGCTAGTACGTCTTCAGAAAGGGACCCACTTGCTAGTACTTCTTCAACTTTAAGAAAGGATCCTCTTGCTAGTACTTCTTCAGATTCTGAAAACGACCCACTTGCAAGTACTTCATCAGGTGTAGAAACGGACCCACTTGCTATTAAACCGCGACTTGCACCCCTGCTTTGTTCACATGCAGAGACAACATTCCGTTGCGAACTACACAAGTACATATGTAAGTATATTATGTAAAAAATTATAATAGTATGAACAGTGACATTATTGCTATTAATATTGTCATGTAAAGTACCGTAAGTTGAAGAAATGATTAATATTAGTAGTATTCTACATAAGATTAATGTGTGTAAGATTAGCATCAGAAATAGTGAAGTAATTGTGTTGAAAAGGTACTGTTAGTATTTGAATGCAGCAAATACAAAGTCGTAGAGTTGTGGTTACAGGACAGCAAATAAAATATTGCAGTGGCCATTGTGTTCAAACCAAAAAATCTGTTGATTCCTTAAGCTTTCATGGCCGGCATATAGTAATTGTATTTATGTAACTGACAGACGTTTCTAATGTTCAAATCAACCTTTCCCACAGTACTGTTGTGTTACTGACGGGCATCTTGTCAGTACGAATTTAAGTTCTTTTAGACACTGAAGATGGCCTCCAATGGCGAGGTTGAAATGTGTGTTTTGAACAATAGAAGACCACAGCCTGATAGCCCGGACAGTAGTTCTTATAAAACAAATCTGTTGTTTATAAATTTTCTTGCATAGATGAAATGGTTAAGTAGATATAAAAAGCATCTGCTAATTGAATACAGTTTATCACTGATTTCTTTTGCATGTGCATAATTATTTATTTTTTTACAAAGGAAAGAACAACAAAAACTATATTTTTAACGAACTGGGACGATATACTTTTACGTGAATACAAATAATTACTGTCCGCCAACATTTGTGTGGCTTGTCATTGCTCATCAGACAGATGCTACAGTGGCTGGGCTGCTAATACATTAGCATATTGGTCTATTGTGTCTGCATAATAGCGTTTGTTTGGTAAGAACGATATGTGTCTGTGCAGATTATAAATAATTATAAAAACAGAAATACAGGTACAGTTGTTATATTGAACCATATGAATATCCATTATCTGCATTATGTAATGTTAACCAAACCCGGTCGTTCATTATGACTAGGAATCTATTTGTAATTCAATGGAGTGGTTCTCAACCTTTCCAAGTCCGGGACCCACCTTGCAGAATATTACACTTAATGGGACCCGTAAGCTTGGTGATGTAGAGGATGTGTGACCCAATATAACCATATAATCATATTGTTGCTAACATCAAGTACTTAAGACCTCTTTTTCACTGAAGCAGATTATATTCTTAATACTAAATGTAATAGGTTTTCAAGACATAGTAAATAAATATTTGTACAGATTTCATGACCCAGCAGTGGATCACATCCCATAGGTCATGGCCCATTGCATTGTGTATTGTTAGTGTATTACAGTGTTGTTTATAAGAAAGGACACATTTTTATTAAAGTCAGATCAACATTGAAGTGATCATTAGGATAAGTTAGTTCAGAGTTTTGAAGTGTTATGTTGGTTTTTATGTGTGTGATGTATTTATTGTATTTTTTAACAAAGCAGCATATCAACAACAAAGTGATCATTAGCATAAGTTAGGTTAGGTCATTGTCATAAGTTTCTATTCTTTTCAAGGCAGAACTTTGTTGTCTCTTTGTGCTGTCTTCATGAGTTTGTTTTAAACAAAATAACAATGTTCAGACCAACAACAAAAATGCTTATTAGGATAAGTTAGGTATGTATAAACTAACCAAGTATACTTCAGTTGTGTGTGTGTGTGCGCGCGCGTGCTCACGCGCTCAAAGTGATGTTATTGACAAATGTAGGTAAATTAATTTTACAGAGAAAGATGTATGGAATTATGATTTATTTAATATTAATTGAACAATTATTAAAAAAAAGTTTTTACTCTTTATTTAATTTACAAATCAGTCAGTTAAACAAACAAAAAAGCTAACTAAAAAGTTAATTGTCTTTCAATTGTTTGTATTCGCACAATTTTTAATCTTTAAAAATTTTTAATCTGAATGTTTATTAACAGTGTAATATAATTTGAACTACTCTAGTACATAGACTGAAGAAGCAGTGTCCATAGCTTAAGTCCAATGACTTGATAATATTGATTTCACACCTCCGACAGCCTTTTTGTATGCCTATCAGGGCCGGATTAAGGTATCTTGGCGCCCTAGGCTAATTATATTTTAGCGCCCCCCTCACCTCCCATAGGCTACTCTTACGTTTATTTCCAAGGGGCTGAATGAAGCTTTAAACATCCTACAATATATTTCTTAGTTAGGAATATTTCAAATATCTTACTGTTTTTGGAAATATTCTCAAGATTGAAAACTGAGGCTATTTTTCAGAGATTGTTTTAGAGTTAGGCTACACCTTCAACCATTTGTAGTTTGCATGGCTTTTATAAGGAAAAAAATAACTAAGTAGTTACAAAATTATAACAGTTTTATTAAGGGTATGTTTAACATCATTTACACAAAGAAGACAATCAGTTAAATATCTTGTGGATTTGTTAAGACTCATGTAAAGTTCAAGCTAGATTCTTTTTTCTCGCTTTAGACTGAGCAAACGTTTTAATCACCTCACTGAAATCACGTCCTTGCAGAAAGTCACTTTCAATGAACAAGAGGGCTACACTGGTCAGTTTATCCTGGCGCAAATTTGAGCGTAAATAATTCTTCACCCTCTTCAAAGCTGAAAAAGATCTTTCGCCACTGCAGTTAGTGATGGGCATAGTAAGGAAAATGCGCAAAGGATCGCCAAAGGATTCAATTCAATAATTGAATGTAGACCTTTCTAGCAACCCAACATGTTACTTGTATTGTCGTAACTTTGCCCCCTACAGTTGTTCAAATCAAGACCCGAAGATTCAATAAGTCTAGTTACAGCTTCCACTAGGTTTTCACCTTTATGCCCAGTATTTGGTAAAAACGTGATAAAGCGCTCCACAGGAGTGTCATCTGGAAGAACATAGCGAACGATAAAGGTTAACTGATCGGTGAGCGAAACATCGGGCATTGAATCCACAACTATTGAGAAGTATTTAGCTTGTACAACCTATTCTTTGATCTTCATTTTCACTTGTCCCTCTAGCTGTAACACAAGCTCATCCACAGTGGTTGAGGACAAGTACGATGGAACACCACGCCCTTTGTTTCCATACCTGGCTAAGTAGTCAGCCATAAATGGGTCAAACTTAGCAATGAGCTCAATACAGCCTAAAAAATTCCCATTTTTTGCCAATCCTGTAGTTTCATTTTCACCACGGAATGGTAGCCCCCTCGACACTAAAAACTTGATTGTTTCAACCACGCGTTCTAAAACCATTCGCCAATAAGCCACTTCTTCTTGATATTGCGCCATCAGGCTTTTGTCAACTCTTCCTAATAAAGTTTCTCTTGACAAATATTGTTTCAAACAATTTATATGTTCTTTATTATTGTCATGGTCGTACACTATGTTAAGGTTCTTCCCAGTGGCGAAGTTACATGGAGGCAATTGAGGCAATGCCTACCCTAAAAATTCTGTAGAATAAAAATTATAAATACGTATGAACTACGTAACGTAAAAGATTATACATTGTTACTGTGACTGTCGAATTTATTAAGCCGAAATGTGCTTTACCGAGCGACCGCTAGATGGTGACAGGTGAGATTCGGCATAAAGCGAATGAGGCAACGTGAACTTGCCTCAGTGTTTTTTGTATACATCATATGTAAGCAATGTTCGGACATGATGGGAAGTGCGGGGGAGGGGGATTGTCCCGTGCTGTACACATAGAGCGTTGAGGCATGTCTCACTTCTATGGTGCAAACAGTTAAGTTAAAGCGCGCTGTGTTGTTTATAAGTGTGCTTATTTTATGCGGTTATTAAAAGTGTGCCGGTTATTCCGTTGAACTAACAGATGATCAAGATTATTTTTTGAATTGTTTGTAACATTAAACATATAATATATAGAAACTAATCAAGTTTAAAAATTTGAAGTTCAATCAGATGTATTATTGTGTACGACTTATACAAGGATTGTTCAATAGAAACACGTTTAGAGCTGTAAAGAATTTTTTATTCAACGATTTTAAAAGAAGTCTCCATTAACATTAAGAAATGAGTACCACTCTTGCACTAATCTGTAGAGTAGATTCCCTGCTAGTAAAATTCTTTACGGCTGTTTGCGGAACCATTCGCTAACAGCAACTCTACTGCAGCATCCGATTTGAACCACCGTCCTTTTAGTGATTCCTTAAAAAAATTTAAGGTAAGATTTTGCCTACCCATTCATTAACTACTAGCTTCGCCACTGGTTCTTCCAATCATTAAATCCACTAGTTGCTAACGAAATGGTACCGCCATAAAGTTTGCATGAAACACAAAGTACGTTCCCAGTTGATGGGAAAAACGATAACCAACTACGTTTGACAGTTTCGCCATTCTTTAGGTTTTTATAAAACAAACTTTTGGATAAAAATCTTTTTTGGTTGGCATATTGACCTGCAGATTTTGAAACATCTAAATTGTCATTTTAGCTTATGCCGTGTTCAACAATATAGTCCCGTAAATTATCATTAACAGCCCACTTTGCTGGATAATTATAATCAGCTTTTCATTACACCCTACCTCAGGATCAGGTGGCTGTGTTGTCGTCTGCATGAGAGTGCCGCTGCCTTCGTCAGTACTGGGTGATTCAGGTGGCTGTGGTGTCAGTGGCATCTCCATGAGGTTGCTGTTGCTGCCATAGTCCAAGTCCACGGCACTAGAGGGCGGTTTCGGGGGAGGCAAGGCCGAGTTATTATCACCTATACTACAGTTCGAACTTTCTGGTGGGCGGTTGAAGAATGTGTCTAATTTTGGCATTTTTTTCAATAGAGACTCATTCCTATCAGATTTTTCCTGTGAGTGTGTCCTATATTGCGCTCCACTAGGTTTCTTAAAAATGTTAGCACTTTGATTGCTCATTGTGAAAACAACAGTTTTAAACAAAACTTCATCACACAATAATCCACTCAGTCAGTGTTTATGAACTAGTTCGTTCACCATTAATGAAAATAAATTAAAAGTAGGCTACACTATAACAACTACGACCACGGTCCTATATATACAGGTCTGGAAACTCCCGTGGAGGGGGTAGAATATTGTGTACCTCTTATCGAGGCAAAAAATAGTTCCCATAATGAACACTTGAGCGCTACGATGCAGAAGGCACATTATAAGGTGCATGCGCGCTTAATGACAGTAATACAGTGTCTTGGTTACACTTGTTTGTTGATATACCTAACGCATGCGCACTACAAAAGCCTTCTTCATCGACAGCGGCTAATAAATAAAACATTTTTGGACTTCATAAGCGACCCTCCCCCCACCACGAGAGTTTCCAGACCTGTATAGGCCTATACGACCATGACTATGACATAACCATAACCAAAATGTTTGTTTTGAATGCGCAAATATGAGTGATACCGAACTTGTCTGCAATGGAAAGGGATGGAGGGGAAGGTGAAGGGGTGGGGTGGAGGTGTATGGAATAGATAACGTGGTTGGCAATTCCACGTAAGTCGGGCGGCGGCATAGTTCTATGATCGCCGGCCGCCGATGACTCATAACGGGAGAAAACAGTTTGGAAAGCACTTCTATTATTTATGTACAGTTTTACCATAATTTCTCGCAAACAGGCTCCTGTGTTCAAAATGAAATCAAATTTTTATGCTTGTAATTTATTACCAATTTTACATTTAGTTGTAAAATTCTATTATTTTTTAGCTAAAATTTTGCTAAACTGATATCCAGACCAGACTGATATCTTGGTGGGTCACACTGCAGAACTTTGCATGGATATAAGTTCATAAACAGAATTAAAAGCTACATCACATGTTTTTATAACAAGAATAGGTAATATCCATACTGTAACGACTCACAGTATATTTGATCAAGTATGTTTATTTCGACATGCTTCTCTTTAGTCTTTGACATAAGTCTATTCTATATCTATAACATATGTACAAAAAATTCTTCATAATGGCCATCTCAGGTTTAATTTGCAACATTGGCTGTTATGGGAGCTGTCACGCTCTGTCTTACCCACGGTTTCTCCTATACTTCTTTCCTTTTTCTGTTGTCACAATGTTGCCATTCATACTAAATGAGAAGTATCAATTTTAAAGAGTTTTAAATTTTATTGATGTCTACATGCTATGCTGCACATTTCTGTATAAATTGCATGTCTATAACACAATTGTCTTCTTCATAAAAAATATTTTGTTTTTATTCACTTGTACAAGTTAGAGCAATGTTTCAATCAACCAGTGACTGCTGCTCTAATATATGGTATATGGAGTTAATTTTACCATGTTTTATTTACAATACATTTCCTTTATCATTAACACATTTTAATAGCCAAAGCAGAATAAATAAAATTTGTATTGCTTTTTGTCTCTGAAATTAATTAATGCCACAGTGTGTGTATTAAGATTTTTGGCCTGTGAGTAGGATTTTTATTTCTTGAAATATATATATATAGTATAAGTGAGAAAGTTGTAGTAAATAATCTGAAGTTATTTTTAATGCATAATATTCTACTGAAGCTGGTTTGGGCCATATCTATTATCTGTATACACTAAGTTGGCATCTGTGCCGGTTGTGAATGCCAGGGGATTACCCGGGCCAGCCGCCAGGTAGTCGCTGGCCCAGATGCCAACTTAGTGTATACAGACAGTACAATATTTGTAATGTTTATACCTGTCGCGTCTGGAGAGGCATTGGGCCTAAGACTTGGCATTATAACTTATTTCATGTTAAATAATTTTTGTTTATGAAAATTTCCAATTAATAAATAAAAAACATGTGTTTATACAAATTTCATATCAAGTACAGGGTAAGTCAAAAAGTAAAGGCAAATTGTATTTTCCCTGCTGCAATGGATGGCAGCACTGACTGAACAATGACATATCATAACCTCAAAGTTTTTTTGTTCTTTAGCTGTGTTGTTTCTGTGCTCAGCTCCATTCGTAGTGATTTCAGGGCATTTTATTATGAGTGCCCCGTTGTCCGTGTGCACCAAGGAAGAAATGAGGGGAGTGGTACGTTTTCTGCACTCTGAAGGGACTAAACCTGAGGAGATTATTCGCAGAATGCAGCAGCAGTACGGTGAGAGCTGTCTTAGTGAACGCAAAATTTAAAAGTGGATAAATCGCTTTAAAAATGGTCGTGTATCTATCTGTGATGAAGAGCGTTCAGGTAGGCCATCCACTTCGAAGACGGACAAGAACATCAAGACAGTTGAGCGAATGATTCATGATGATCGTCGTGTCAGAATTGATGATATTGCGCATGTGTTGAACATTAGCCAAGGTTCAGCAGTTGCAATCATCCACGAATCACTAAATTATCACAAAGTGTGTGCTCGTTGGGTACCACATCGACTGACAGACCAGCACAAACAGAAACGTTTGGAAATTTCGAAATCACATTTAAGGCGTTTAGAAGAGGAAGGAGAAGAGTTTCTCAGTCGCATAGTAACCGTTGATGATACGTGGGTCCATCACTTCGAACCACAGAGTAAGCGGCAGAGTATGGTGTGGAAACATCCATCCTCGCCTACAGCAAAAAAGTTCAAAAGACAAGTTTCTGCAGGAAAGTTGATGATGACAGTGTTTTGGGATACGAAAGGTCCACTTCTAATTCAGTACACTCCTAAAGGTCAAACAGTGAATAGTGACAGCTACTGTGAGCTACTGCGAGATCTGAAACCCAAAATCAAAACAAAGAGGCGAGGAAAACTTTCAAAAGGTGTGCTTTTGCTTCAGGATAATGCCCGTCCTCATACTGCGGGGAAAACGATCCAGTGCATTCAAGATCTTGGTTTTGAGCTGCTGGAGCATCCCCCGTACAGTCCTGACCTAGCTCCAAGTGATTTTCACCTTTTTGGTCCGATGAAATCGATTCACCTGCGTAAATCCAAGTTTTCGTCGGATGACGAGGTTGTGGAGGCGGTGCGCGAGTGGCTGTGCACGATGCCACAAATCTTCTTCCAGGACGGAATTACGAAGCTTGTCAAGAGATGAACCAAGTGCATAGAAGTTGAGGGAGATTATGTAGAGAAATGATGTTACTTGTCATCTTGTTTTCACAATAAAAAGTTCCTTTTTAAAAATTTGCCTTTACATTTTGACTTACCCTCGTATTAAACAGACAATAAAAACTGTTTCTGTTATGTTGTATTCAGGCCCACATGCAAATGTTTAGAACTTAAAGAATTTACATTCTGTCAAATAAATACCGGGAATTGTTCAGTAAAATACAAAATGTTGGTTTAATCATCAAAATTTATTTTCGTACTTTCAAAATAGCCTCCATTTGATGTGGTGCCCTTATGCCAGTGAATAATCCAGTCGTTGAAACACTTCTTATAGGCACTTTCCGGTATGGCCTTCAGCTCCTTCTGCAAAGTTTGTTTTATGACTTTAATTGACTCAAAACGTCTACCACGAAGTGGTAATTTAAGTTTGGGGAACAAAGAAACTTACACAGGACCATATGTGGCGAATACGGTGCTTGGTCAATGACATTAGTTGAGTTTTTGGTCAAAAATTCACGTACAAGGGCCGATGTGTGGGACGGCGCATTATCATGGTGCAAAATCCAAGAATTGTTCTTCCACAAATCTGGCCTTTTCCAGCAAACATTCTCTCACACGCCTCATAACGCCCAGATAATATTGTTTGTTGACTGTTTGCCCATCCCGAAGGAATTTCGTGTGGACAATACCATGATAGTCAAAGAAAACAGTCAATAAAACTTTGATTTTGGAGCGACTTTGACATGGTTTTTTTGGTTTCGGCTCGTTATCGAAGCGCCATTCCAAAGCTTGTTGGCTGGTTTGCATGTCAAACTCATAAACCCACGTCTCGTCACCTGTTATGATGCGTTTCATGAATGTAGAGTCAGAATTGGCTTGTTCAAGCATGTCTTCAGCAACCTGTTTGCAGTGCTCTTTTTGAAGAAAATTCAGCTCTTTCGCAACAAGCCGTGCCACGACGCGTCTCATACCCAAAACGTCAACTAAAATGGTGCGAACGGAATCGTGAGACACGTCCAGATCCAGAGCAATCTCTCTTAAGCTTGAATGACGATTTTCCATCACCATTTCCTTCACTTTGACTATGTTTTCATCAGTCGAAGACGTTGAAGGTCGACCGGAACGAGGCAAATAATTAATCACTTCTCGGCCTTCTTTGAATGCTTTGTACCACTCGAATGCTCGTGTTTTCGATAAAGCTGACTCACCTTTTGGCCTTGTCCAACATTTTCAATGGTTCAGCACAAGAAATTCTGTTAACAACACAAAATTTGAGGCAAACTCTTGGATATTTTTATCCATTTTAAAAATAGCAGAGCCCACTTGAGGTCAGCTAACCTAATCGAAAGCTGTAAACAAACTAGTCGACAGATCGCGCCACAACTCTATGTAACAATTAGGTACACTGCTACCAACTTACGCAAAAAAAATTTTTTCATATCTTTTGCGTGGGCTTTTTAAATGAACAATTCCCGGTATTTATTTGACACTGCAGTATTGCACATTTTACATGTTGTACAGGTTTTACATGTTATTATTAATGACGATTAATGACGTTTATACAACTATGTCTCCACAAATAGAAAATTAAGAACGAATTAAATGAACACGTGGTAAGAAGGCGATTTTAAGAACATCTGAAAATTTAATAATTAGGTTAGATAACATTGAATAAAATACATTAAATATGATTGATTATGTGATAATACATAAACCAAGGTAAGATAATTATAGATATGAGTATTAATGAATGACGATTAACGACGCAACATACGAGCTCATTGAGTGCGATAGCAGTGGCAAAGGGAGAGGAAATTTTAATGTACGTCTGTTGAAGAAGTACTACGAAACGAAAGTACAAGCCTCACAGGAAAGCGAAAGTTGCATCGACAATCAGTTGACTAGTGGACTACAGGGGACGGGCCAACGCATAGAGTGAATGTCCCGCGAAAACCGGTCCAGCTAGCTAAACGATATGATGTATAACTTATTAGCGTATAATTTAAAGATTTTTTTTGTACATGGAGTTCTTAAGTCACGATGTGACAATCTAATGACATTAATTACATGTGTATAACCAATGTTAATGAAAATTTCAATAGGAAAGACACTTATGATGCGAAAGGCTCGATCAAGTGTGCAGCAATAAATTGCTAAAGACGTTATAACGAGCTTTTTATAGACACACAATGACGTAAGATTAATTAATCAAGTCTGAGTGGTATAAAGCGAAGATATCTATAATCATGATGATTTCAAATGAATAATTGTTCCTAAATAATGTATATAAATTTATAATCAGTATAAATGTTAGCAATACGTATTGTAAGTGATACTCAATAACAAATAATGAATGTATCAATATGTATTTACAGGTTCGTAAATTGTGTTGTGTTTTAAATGTTCAAGATAGACTAAGGACATTAACTATCGTAACGATATTTAAACGATACATGAATAATTACATTTCATGTCGAAACCCATTATTTCATGTATTAAGTTATAAGCGGATGACACAGCCATCCACAGTTATTATTATTATCGTAAAATAATCCCATATCTAATTAGATATGCACAATGTGTGAAAATGCGTTCATCCTTCCTCAGATGCACGGCAATGAATTCCCAGAGTTAGTTTACAACAAAATATAGGGAATGTATACCCGTATACCCCAAGCAGAGGAAAGTGGGTCAATGATCGTGACCTTATCGGAAGGGACTCCCACAACAAACACAGAGCGCAGAAATCGGATTAGAATGTCTTCTGCTGATCCAACATCCAATCCGATTTGGGGACTATGTAACAACCAAGAATTAAAATTTTTTAATATTATGACCGAAAAGACGTTAAATACAGCAAGACACCCCTACACGAGCCACGAGCAATAAATAAAAAGAACAGTTTTACGATGTGTCAACTGAACGTTTGCTTCGGACAATACGAATACGCTTCACATAACTTTACAATGGGAAGTAAGGTTGGCGTGACAGACTCGACTCAACCGAGATTTACAGCCTGCAACATGCAAGATAAAAGAAACTATGTCAAGTACCAATTTACAGAGAAACTGTGACGGACACACTGCAAGGTTAATTTGGAGTGTACCAGTAGTAAGAAAAGGGCGTAAGTACACAATGGTATTTACCCTGTATGAGAACTGACATCGATATCTAAAGAATGGGATCGAACTTGTGCACAGCGGGGGAACGTCTTGCTGGCGACAACTGATATTTACGACAGGTGAAGGAGTGCCATTTTGGAAACGACGACATGCTGCGTCAGGATAGCTATCGGAAAAGGGTCAAGGATAGTGAAACAATAACGAAATACGACACATTGTTCGCGTGAGAACAAGCAGCAGGGTCCGGAGTACGCTTAGACAAAGACCTGATCGACAGCCGAGAAATTGCTCCTGTTCCAGGAAAAGAGTACGGAGGCTTTCGACGCGAACTTGTGGGGAGACAGGATACCCAATCACAACCCAGCATCTACCCAGAGAACAGGTGGAGAGGACCGTCGTCATCATGGCAACGGGAACGTCGAATGAGAAGTGAAGAACGATAGTCTTGCATAAGGGTAGGAGTTCTTCTGTCCTATCATGTTCGACCTGAGGCGTGTCTTCCAGAAGATTGCATTGTGGTAAACGATGCTTGATAAAAACTGTTTGCAGAGCACGCGGGAGGACAGTCTACTTATAATTTTCGACAGTCTTTTATCACTTCCGACAGTCATCATATATTTCAATCACGTACTTTTAAACAGTCTTCATAAATTTTCAACAGTCTTAATACAAAGTTCGAGAGTCTTCTTATAAATTTCTCAATCGTATACTTTAACAGTCTTCACGGAACTAAATCTTAATACAGTTCGATTAACATACGGACAGCAGTGGGACTTTGAAACTCTGCTACGCGGTATATAATTAAGTGACTTAAACATTTCGATATTGGCGAGTATCCGGTAATAGTGTACTTACAGCGACTAAATCATGCGACATACGCCAGTGCTTAATAACTCTAGTGTTCTTTATTAAACTCAGTTACCGCCAAATTCAGAACTGAACTAACCAATCGCAGTTTCATCAATAACCGATGCGCAGAACTATTGTTCATGTTTTACCGGACAACGAAATCGTAACGTTGTACAGTGCGGCGGAGCGATACAATATAATTTGGAACAATTACACCACGGTATCAAAGACACTATACATTAATGTACACACAAGAAGTTCAACAATAGACAGTCAGACATATACACCATAGTTAATGATGAACTTACCCACACGACACATGATTTCATAGACTCTAACAGTAACAGCCGTATCAACAGAAAATACACACTGCGCGAGTGAATCTGATCCACGTGTGTTGAGTGTTAGTGACGTCACAGCTACGCAACTTCACACAGATGGACCAACAACGAGAAGGAGTTACACCGATGGAAATATCGGATAAATCGCTTTACAAGTAATCTTTATGCTATTCTTATCATAAGAACTCTACTGTCCTGTCTCTTTTCAAGAAACACCCCTTGAGTATTTAAATTGAATATGATAAATATAATTAACGCTATTCATCTGAGGCAAGCAATGGACGCATTAGTATAAGATTTATTGTTTGACTATTTGTGTTTTTCTATATATCGATTGTATTATATATATGTATGTGTATGTTTTCCAGCAAACAACGTATTGGATTCGCATTGTAATTTGATATATATACATGTGTTCTTGTTATGAATGTATTTACAGGGAATCATCCATATTTATATATTGAAGTCTCTTTATTTGATGATGTTAATAAATAAGTGTTTATTTTATCCAGAATATATGCGTTCATTATTGTCAAAGTTACCTCAGAACAAGAAAGTAATGGCACTAGAATGATTTATAGTAGTTTTTATTAATTTATACAATAATTAGAGTCTCAATGCAGTAATTGTGCTAACATAAAAGAACTAACGTATCACTTAGCTTCAATCAGTTGATATGAGTAACCTAATTGAGTGATTACACGATCTCATTTTACAAATTAGTATAATTACATAATTAATTAATTATTGTTGGCATAATTAATCCCCAATTATCTTTGTATTTGGCGCCCATCGCACGGCAAAGACCAGGCAGTAGATAGGATAAGCGTATATATATTTCATGTTAGTTGTAAGAACAAATATTATTAGTGTGAAGCTAGTTGGACTGAATGTTAACGCGGAGTAAGGCTGCAAAAATGACGACCAGTAGTTCCGATTCCATGAATTTCGATATTAATAACCAACAGGGTGTACTTGATGTCGAACGAGAGGAATCACCAACCTATTCACAAATGACCGAGGAGACGTCAGATGTCAGAGCGTGGGGACAGGAGTCCCAACAACAACCGCAGGAAGAGGTGACATTGCAAACACTAATGGACTTCATGCGTGAGAATTTTAAAGAATTTCATAAAAATTTAGACGAGATGTTTGCCAGGCAAAATGAAAATTTTAATAAAAATTTTAACGAGAGGTTTGAAAAACTGAACGAAAAACTAGATCGTAACCATGAAGAAATTACGCAACATATAAATGAGCAGTTCACGCTGTTACGCACAGATATACGTAAACATACGAATACATGGAACAACAACAAAAACGAAGTCGAGAAGAAACAGGAAGAAGAAGTGAATAAAAGTTATGAAGAGGTACGGAAAGTACGAGATAATGATAACGCTGTTGATTTCACAGACGTGTTAGCTACTAAGAAATTAGCAACTGTGGGATCTAACGTAAGTGCCAGTAGTAAGCCGAGAAACAAGTGGAATAAGAAAAAAAATGACTTTGTTTCTTTGTATTTAATGATGTCGGAAGATGATTATCCAGACATGGATAGAAATAATAAAAGTTTAATACTATCAAGTAGAATGCATAAAAAGCACAAATTATATAGCACAAGAATAGATGCTGCATCAGTGAATCCAACGATGAAGTATCCAGCGTGTGGAACAGGCGTACGTCGACTAAGTAGTCGAGGTGCATTAATAAAGAACATGAAAAGAAAGTTCGATATTAAGATGAATACTGCATGTTATGAAAATGAATGCAAATTTAAGCAAGCCATGGATGATGTGAAGCGGAAAAACCTACCAGGTCCGTATACATATTCGTCCTGGACAAGGAATGTTATGAGGAAAAGGAGGAGAAAAAATCTTACTGGGCGACTTAAGCATATTATAAGTGCTACCAGTACTGAAAGGCGAGTCCAAGCGCTCGAGGTAAGAATTCTTAAAAATATAGAAAACAAGATATTATTACGTGAGCACACGAGTAGTAAAAGGAAGGTCGAAGAAAGGAGCCGTGGACAAGTTTGGAAGCGGCGACAAAAGCATTTTTGTTGAGTAAATGTGCGGCACAAACCCCAAGGTCAGCACCCTCACTATTTACAAACAAAAATGCATGCATGAATAACGGCACAAGGTCTACAAGACATACAACTATGTCTCCACAAATAGAAAATTAAGAACGAATTAAATGAACACGTGGTAAGAAGGCGATTTTAAGAACGTCTGAAAATTTAATAATTAGGTTAGATAACATTGAATAAAATACATTAAATATGATTGATTATGTGATAATACATAAACCAAGGTAAGATAATTATAGATATGAGTATTAATGAATGACGATTAACGTATGAAATTAAAATGACGCAACATACGAGCTCATTGAGTGCGATAGCAGTGGCAAAGGGAGAGGAAATTTTAATGTACGTCTGTTGAAGAAGTACTACAAAACGAAAGTACAAGCCTCACAGGAAAGCGAAAGCTGCATCGACAATCAGTTGACTAGTGGACTACAGGGGACGGGCCAATGCATAGAGTGAATGTCCCACGAAAACCGGTCCAGCTAGCTAAACGATATGATGTATAACTTATTAGCGTATAATTTAAAGATTTTTTTTGTACATGGGGTTCTTAAGTCACGATGTGACAATCTAATGACATTAATTACATGTGTATAACCAATGTTAATGAAAATTTCAATAGGAAAGACACTTATGATGCGAAAGGCTCGATCAAGTGTGCAGCAATAAATTGCTAAAGACGTTATAACGAGCTTTTTATAGACACACAATGACGTAAGATTAATTAATCAAGTCTGAGTGGTATAAAGCGAAGATATCTATAATCATGATGATTTCAAATGAATTATTAATTGTTCCTAAATAATGTATATAAATTTATAATCAATATAATCAGTATAAATGTTAGTAATACGTATTGTAAGTGATACTCAATAACAAATAATGAATGTATCAATATGTATTTACAGGTTCGTAAATTGTGTTGTGTTTTAAATGTTCAAGATAGACTAAGGACATTAACTATCGTAACGATATTTAAACGATACATGAATAATTACATTTCATGTCGAAAACCATTATTTCATGTATTAAGTTATAAGCGGATGACACAGCCATCCACAGTTATTATTATTATCGTAAAATAATCCCATATCTAATTAGATATGCACAATGTGTGAAAATGCGTTCATCCTTCCTCAGATGCACGGCAATGAATTCCCAGAGTTAGTTTACAACAAAATATAGGGAATGTATACCCGTATACCCCAAGCAGAGGAAAGTGGGTCAATGACCGTGACCTTATCGGAAGGGACTCCCACAACAAACACAGAGCGCAGAAATCGGATTAGAATGTCTTCTGCTGATCCAACATCCAATCCGATTTGGGGACTATGTAACAACCAAGAATTAAAATTTTTTAATATTATGACCGAAAAGACGTTAAATACAGCAAGACACCCCTACACGAGCCACGAGCAATAAATAAAAAGAACAGTTTTACGATGTGTCAACTGAACGTTTGCTTCGGACAATACGAATACGCTTCACATAACTTTACAATGGGAAGTAAGGTTGGCATGACAGACTCGACTCAACCGAGATTTACAGCCTGCAACATGCAAGATAAAAGAAACTATGTCAAGTACCAATTTACAGAGAAACTGTGACGGACACACTGCAAGGTTAATTTGGAGTGTACCAGTAGTAAGAAAAGGGCGTAAGTACACAATGGTATTTACCCTGTATGAGAACTGACATCGATATCTAAAGAATGAAATCGAACTTGTGCACAGCGGGGGAACGTCTTACTGGCGACAACTGATATTTACGACAGGTGAATGAGTGCCGTTTTGGAAACGACAACACGCTGCGTCAGGATAGCTATCGGAAAAGGGTCAAGGATAGTGAAACAATAACGAAATACGACACATTGTTCGCGTGAGAACAAGCAGCAGGGTCCGGAGTACGCTTAGACAAAGACCTGATCGACAGCCGAGAAATTGCTCCTGTTCCAGGAAAAGAGTACGGAGGCTTTCGACGCGAACTTGTGGGGAGACAGGATACCCAATCACAACCCAGCATCTACCCAGAGAACAGGTGGAGAGGACCGTCGTCATCATGGCAACGGGAACGTCGAATGAGAAGTGAAGAACGATAGTCTTGCATAAGGGTAGGAGTTCTTCTGTCCTATCATGTTCGACCTGAGGCGTGTCTTCCAGAAGATTGCATTGTGGTAAACGATGCTTGATAAAAACTGTTTGCAGAGCACGCTGGAGGACAGTCTACTTATAATTTTCGACAGTCTTTTTATCACTTCCGACAGTCATCATATATTTCAATCACGTACTTTTAAACAGTCTTCATAAATTTTCAACAGTCTTAATACAAAGTTCGAGAGTCTTCTTATAAATTTCTCAATCGTATACTTTAACAGTCTTCACGGAACTAAATCTTAATACAGTTCGATTAACATACGGACAGCAGTGGGACTTTGAAACTCTGCTACGCGGTATATAATTAAGTGACTTAAACATTTCGATATTGGCGAGTATCCGGTAATAGTGTACTTACAGCGACTAAATCATGCGACATACGCCAGTGCTTAATAACTCTAGTGTTCTTTATTAAACTCAGTTACCGCCAAATTCAGAACTGAACTAACCAATCGCAGTTTCATCAATAACCGACGCGCAGAACTATTGTTCATGTTTTACCGGACAACGAAATCGTAACGTTGTACAGTGCGGCGGAGCGATACAATATAATTTGGAACAATTACACCACGGTATCAAAGACACTATACATTAATGTACACACAAGAAGTTCAACAATAGACAGTCAGACATATACACCATAGTTAATGATGAACTTACCCACACGACACATGATTTCATAGACTCTAACAGTAACAGCCGTATCAACAGAAAATACACACTGCGCGAGTGAATCTGATCCGCGTGTGTTGAGTGTTAGTGACGTCACAGCTACGCAACTTCACACAGATGGACCACCAACGAGAAGGAGTTACACCGATGGAAATATTGGATAAATCGCTTTACAAGTAATCTTTATGCTATTCTTATCATTAGAACTCTACTGTCCTGTCTCTTTTCAAGAAACACCCCTTGAGTATTTAAATTGAATATGATAAATATAATTAACGCTATTCATCTGAGGCAAGCAATGGACGCATTAGTATAAGATTTATTGTTTGACTATTTGTGTTTTTCTATATATCGATTGTATTATATATATGTATGTGTATGTTTTCCAGCAAACAACGTATTGGATTCGCATTGTAATTTGATATATATACATGTGTTCTTGTTATGAATGTATTTACAGGGAATCATCCATATTTATATATTGAAGTCTCTTTATTTGATGATGTTAATAAATAAGTGTTTATTTTATCCAGAATATATGCGTTCATTATTGTCAAAGTTACCTCAGAACAAGAAAGTAATGGCACTAGAATGATTTATAGTAGTTTTTATTAATTTATACAATAATTAGAGTCTCAATGCAGTAATTGTGCTAACATAAAAGAACTAACGTATCACTTAGCTTCAATCAGTTGATATGAGTAACCTAATTGAGTGATTACACGATCTCATTTTACAAATTAGTATAATTACATAATTAATTAATTATTGTTGGCATAATTAATCCCCAATTATCTTTGTAAAATATAACATTTTTCACCCAACCACTCCAACAAAAACACAAGTTTACATGACTGTCCACAACTATTTCTATAATTGTTAACAAGTTCTTACCAAAAACAGGCTAAAAATGTAGTATAATAATTCACTAAGTTTGTTTGTGGTGGAATATACTTTTAAACGAGGTTAATCGCTAGCAAAACAATGCCTAACGCAATTTTTTATAGTTGTTGAAAATTTCTCTGTTATTACTAAAACCTTCTTTTTATAATACATATAAATCTACTATAACAAAGTATAATATAATGTAATATTATAATTAATATAATAGTATAGTAATATGTGTACGTTGCAATAGTATGTATATTGTAACGACGAGTTCTGTATGTCTCTTTAAAAGTGTTGGGTTATCATGTGTTAGCCTCACACGTTGTAGTCGTTACTTTATGTTTACTTACTTACTTTTTCTTTTTGTTACGCTGACGATGTCCGTCGCGATCTTCGAATTACCAGTACAATATCTTGCGAATGTAAACCTTACCTGTCCTTTAATGAGTATATTTCATTCCCGGGTAGTGCCAAATTGTTTATGAAAACAATTAAAAAATATGAAATTGAGCGGTCGTTCTAGACGGTGTTGACTGATTCAAATTACCCTAGCAATTGGCGGGCGTATGAATCTCTCTAGTAGTTCACCGTGCTGGTGACGTCTAACGCTGACAGACAATTTCGCTCGTCGCTAAAGTACACAAACTTTATAATGCAATTTACAATGAAATAAAGGACGGTTATTACTACTCAGTACTAGTTTATTAACGTGAAATTATCAGTTATTCAATTAAATACAAAATTATACTGTTAAACAAAGTTGCTCCAGCAATAAATAGACTATTTTTCCCAGGTTGGCTAATATGATTTAAACGTTATTCAATCGACATGGCTGTCATTTTGTGTTTATTTTCTTACTGTTTGTTTAATCTGAGTTCTTTTGGTTACGAAAAAATATTAATAAGATGATAATAAAGTACACTACCTTACATCAATGGTACTTATATACTGTTAGAGCTAATTACAATTTGGTTTTTAAGTGTTAAAAAGTGTGTGTTAAGAATTCGTAATTTGTATACAGGTTATTTTCTGTTTACATACAAGTTTAGTTTTTATTTTCAATTAATCCTTGAAAGAAATTTGGTTATCAGTTCGTAGTGAGAGTTATTTGTGTTGTGAGAAAAAGTTAATAAGAATTTATTCCATAAATTCGGGTATTTCAGATATACTTAACAAGTCTGTTGAATTCGGGTGAAAAGTCATTCAGTTTTTTAGTTAGGTTGGTCCATATAATCATCAATCTTCCTTCATTTATAATTTGGAATATGTCTGGCTTCTTTTTCAGTCAATTGGAAGTTTTAATTATTTTCAATTGTTATTAATCTGGTTAATTGGCTCTCCTAGTTTGATTCGGTCTTCATCAGACTTCTTGCATTTTCATTTTATTAAATTTTGATTGTTTTTTTAGTATTGAACTAATTCTTTTTAACGGAATTATAATAAATAACGTTCTGTTGTTATGGCAACTGTCAGTACTCTCATTGGCTGATCATATTTATTTCTATTGTTATAATATTTGAATTTTAATTCAAAATGAATAAATATCTTCTGATTGCTATTATTCTTCTGTCTTCTTATTTATGTATTAGATATTATTACAACTTGTTTATATTTTCTTTCAAAGATCATTTTGACATCCCACAAAGCTGGGTTTATTTATGTATTAAAGTTTTGACAATAATGTTAATATTATGTTATTACATTTCTTTCTTATTTTATGTTTTTAATCTAACTTTGACATCTTAATATGGTTCACTAATTGTACTTAATTAGTTACTTGCCCTGGATTTTCTAATACAATAGTTAATTTCGTACAATTTGTTTATTTTGGATTTATACAGTTAGGCATTTTATAGGCCTAAGTAGTAATTGGCTATATCTTCTTATTTTACACAAATTAAAGATTATTTTACATTTACATATGTTTTGCTTGGTGTCATTTATGACTTGTTTACATTTTGAATTAATTTGGGCTGTTTTACAATAATTGTATGTTCTTATTACTTTACCAAAATCATTGCCTGTCTGTTATTCTCTAATTTCTTTTCCTGTCTTTACTTTAAAGATTATTATTATGTTTGTAAAATTTTATCTCCTTACTCATATCTATTGCCATTTCTTATAACTTGTTTATCATTTAATATTACTTATAAAACATAACACAAAAATTAGGTTTATGGTCTGTTTATTTTTTCAGCCATATTCCTTCTTATAAACTTAATTGAACAAATAACTATCTTGGTGAATAACATTATAACACCATTTATTTTATCTTGCTAATTATCCCCATGAACATTTTTATTAACATAGGATGTTTTACTTATTTTGCACTTATATTATTTAGTATATTTTTCTTTTAACTTTTGCTATATATATATATATATATATATATATATATTTTTTTTTTACTACTTAACCATTGTAACAATAACATTCTTAATCATTATGGGATTTTTACCCTGAATACCACTGTATTCCTAATCTACTATCATTTATAATTATAATAACAATATTGTGGTTATTCTTATTGTTTGGTATTTATCACCCTTAAACTATAGTGTTTATCACTGGTTTTGGTGTCTTTACCTATATGTTGTGTTTTCTATTTATTTTGGGTTACCGTACACTGGCACTTTGCACTTTTTTACTGTACTTTAGTGTTACTAGTGGTTATTCCCTAATATTGATTTCTCTTACTCAATCACTTTCACTTCCTACCTATCTCTCACTTCAGGGTTTTTTTATTTTTTTATTCACAATTATTAGTTATTATTTTAACAGATTTCATGTTCTGATTCTCTTATCATCATAGGGTTATTCATAACATATAGTATCTATTTCTCTGGTTAGTGTACTTTAATTGAGATTATTTTATGTGATTTTAATATTTATCATTTACATTTATTATTTGTTTGTGTCTTTTTCATCATCATTTGAGTTTAATATTTCTCCTTTTATTTTCTTTATCATTTGTTTGTGGCTTTTTCATATACCTTCTCATTTTCTTTTCTTTTATTGGGTCATAGTCATTCGTCTCATCATAGTCATTTTATTTTCATTAGTTTAATATAGTTGATTCATTATAGTTTTTTCCCTGGTATTGGGGTGGCTTTTTGTGTTGTAACAATATCAAAGATTTTAATTTGGTTTTAAATCGTGTTTTCTAACATAACTTTTATATTTCACATGTCACAGTATATTATATTTTTAAAGAATAAAATGTTTTGCATGTTTACAATTCAGGATTATTATATTTTATAATTAGGGCTACTATTTCTTTAGTACAAATGTTTCATCTTTGCTTTACCCTTCAGTTACCTGATATTTTATATTGATTGTCCATACCACTTATTCATTAAATAATATAACAACACCTTCAGTTATAAGTAAAGCTATTTATTGATGATTAATTTCATATTATTTTCATATAAAGAACTGAGTGATACTGCTTCAGGTAACTGTTGACTCAAAAGTATTTACACCATAAATAAAACACTGAAATAATTGTACAATAATTTGTAGTTCCTCATTGAAAAAGGTTCACTCCCTGTAGCAGTAAATAGACATCTTAATCGGGTGACGTCTACTTCAAACCCCGTCAATGTGTGGAATGCATTATCGCCACACACAAAGTCTGGCAACATTGTAGCAAATTAAATCTAGGATGGCTATTATAATGGGTGGGTTAATGGAAGAGGATTTCAGTATAAAAGTCAGAAAACAAAATAAAAATACTAGTTTTCAGCAGAAATAGAGTTGACAGGGCAGGAATTAAATTGAAAATGATGTCATGTCATCCAAGAAGTGGAAGAATTTAATTATCTGAAGAGTAAAATCACAAGTGATTATAGAAGCTGTAGGGAGATTGTGAGTAGAATACGTCAGGCAAAAACTGCATTTAATAAGAAGGTAAACCTACTCACTTCAAAAAAATTCAGCGTCAGGGTAAAGAAGAGCAAACCTATGTGTGGAGTGTCATGTTGTGTGGAAGTGTATCATGGACATTATAGGAGAAAGAAAGAAGAAACTTATAGCTTAAAAGATGTGATACCATAGAAGGATGCTAGGATAAAAGCTGAGTAGAGAAACTGATTAATGTGGAAGTGTTTCATAGCACTGGAGAAGATAGAAGTTTCCTAAAGAAATTGAAAATAAGAAGAGCTTAGCTAATTGGCCACGTGTTAAGACATGATAATCTGACCAGAAGAACCATAGAAGGGAAAACAGGGGGGGAAAGCCTCATTTGGAACTCATGACTCAAATCATAGAAGACATGAACTGTGATTCTTATTATACATTAAAAAGGAGGACAAACAATATAGAAGAGTGGAAAGCTGCTGCCAACCAGACTGCAGGCTGTTAAATAGAAGGAAGTTGCATATGCATACAATATTAAACAGTTTACAATATATCTTAATTTGACATTGCTTAATGTGTCACTATAAATTAAATAAAGACAAATTTCTAACTTATTAACATGCTTATTGAAATTGTTTATGTAAGATATCACAAGTGCCTTATATGGTTGTATATATTATACAATTTAACGTATTTATTAATTACTTTAAATTCTTATCAGTATAAATTTGCTGTCTGAAAGACCTATCCCACTGCCACACACTATATTCTACAGCTGCTTTAATCTGTAGAGTGGGCCAAGAAAATTTGAGGGGCCTGGGCCTACCCTGGTGTCGCCCATGCCCAGAAGTTATCCACTTTGTTATCAAATGTTTTTAAAATATGTGAGAGAAGCTCATCCAAATATTACAACATACTTACATGATGTATCACAATGTTTCTATTAAAACCATAAATAATAAATAAATTCTGTTTTCAGCAAAGTACTCTGTCACGTTTTTCCGTTTACACTGTACATCATGTGGTGAGCACATCAAGAGTACGTTATATACTGTGGACGGATCTTTTAAAACACACAAATTTCTTCGTGTTTTAACCTGTCAGAGGTGTTCAGGATTCTACAGCAACGGCATTTTTCCAGTAGAAGATGGATCAGAAATATATTGTTTTTGGTGTGGAAATGGAGGAAGTCTGTACTGCTGTAGTACTTGTCCAAAATCATTCTGCGTGGTAAGTTGGACATTATGTGATTATTGCTACTTTCATTATTCTTCTGTTTATGAACAGTGTATGTATCATTATGTTTTCAAAGTGTTGTTGTGTCAGTTACATATATTGCTTAGATAGTAATATTGTTTTCCTTTAAAAATATACTACAATATACTGCCAGGCATTTTCATAGTGTACTATCATAAAACGTCGGCCAATCAGACTAAGTACGTTCCCAAATTCTCAAGAAATTCTAGTGGTTTATATCATGTAGGATGTATTTACTTTATATGATTCTTGTGAAAGTTGAGATTTCCCATTTGAATTATATACTGTACAATATGATTGCTTTGAACACTTACTTGTATTTAATATTTTATTTTTTTTACTTTATTTGAAAATAAAAGACAGTTTTAAAAGAAAAAAAAAATATATTTTTAAGCCAGCATTACAGCGTTAGGCCTGTATGTTACCATTCTGTGAAAACACTGGACGATCAGAATGGACTATAATATTCATTTGTTCCTTTTTTACTTCCATTTATTTATAAGGAAATGGAAGTATGGTGATGGCGAAAAAAATCGTGTTCGAGATAAGGGCTGATTCTGATTGTACTACCCTCAAAACATTAAGAAAAGTAATTTTTAGAAAAGTCAGTGCGTCTGTCTGTCTGTGTGTAGAATTTTTTCTATGGCAAACAATAACAGCCACAAATTCAAACAGAATCAAATAATTTTTTGCATACATCCTGACTTGTAGAGGACTATTGCTTTTGGTGAAGATCGGTTAAGAGAAAGGGGTAGTTTACCTGTAACATTTTATGTTTTAACAAGGGTAATTTTTTCTGTGACGAACGATAACTGCCGCACATTCAAACATAATCAAATAATTTTGTGCATATGTCTATTAATTGTAGAGGACTCAAGGCCTATTGATTTTGGTGAAGATCGGTTAAGGGAAAGGGGTAGTTTACCTGCAACGTTTTATATTTTAACAAGGGTAAAGTACTTAATTTTGATAAATAAAGTATCCTGAAAAGATCATAATAATCCACTGTAGAAACGAAGGTGAAATATCTATAAATGAAGAGGCTAGTTGAAGGGGGTGGGGGTAATTTTCTATAAATGAAAATAATAGTTGAAAGGTAGGGGATAATTTTTTATAATTATGTGTACTACGTTATCGGCAACAAAGAAGTAATTTCTTGTTAAAATTCCTTCCCAGGCTGTTTGGCGTGGTCCAATGTTTTCTACAATACCGGACGTTTCTGCAGTGCTATCGACTGCCATCTTCAATGAAAATCGAGTGCGCTAATGTGAGGTGGTATACGTTAGTGACAACACTGCTGTGGTTAAGCCTGAAGAAAGAAGTAGTTTCTATGGAAATATTTCATTTCGAAAATGATTTTAAATATAAATCTTAGAACATGGAAGTCATGTTTGGTTCTCCATACTGATATTTCTGTTTGCTGTAAGAATAAACCATCTCTCTTTCAAAGAACTGACAGGCTAGTGAATGCTTAAAGAGAAGATACATTTTATTCATACCTTGTATTATGTAATAAAAAACTGTGTGCTGTTCAACTGTTATGCAGAACGTTGTTGTTTGTTTGTTTTTTATTTTGTTCCGTCAAAACATGAATTGGCATTCTGCAGAACTTTTACCACCATGTTAGGAAATGGAATTTGCACATAGAGTATTAATTGTACACACATTTGTAACTATGCCATGTTGTCAGCCAGTGAAGTTTCACAGTTTTAATAATCACAGAGTAAATATAATATTAATTGTAGTTTAACTGGAGTTCCACACCACGTGATGAATTTAAGAAAAATATTGAACCCTTCTTACTGTCCAGCATTTCAGAAAAGACATCAAATCCCATTTTCCGGATGGTGCTTCATAGAGAGAAAGTAATAAAAATTAGAATATTGTTATATGGCTTACTTGTGAGTTATGGTGATCATCAGGGTGGACCCAGATTATACCACAGAACAATGAAAATTCATAAAGCAACCAAAAACATTTTTAAACATCCATAAACACAATACAGCCATTCATAAATTATGTTTTATTTGCCAACATGAGTAACAATCCTTTATCAACTGTTTTGGCTTTTACGAGCCTTGTTTTAAATAACTGACTCCTCCTCCTCCTCCTATGGCGCTACAGCCCAAGTCGGGCCCTGGCCTCCACCAATCTCCGCCTCCAATCCACTTTATCCACTGCAACCCTCCTCCAGTTTCTTATCCCAATGTCTCTCGCTTCCTCTGCAACGCCATCTTCCCACCTCTTCCTCGGTCTACCTCTAGGTCTCGTTCCCTCCCATGTACCCAGCAAAGCCCTCTTGGGGTTCCTGCCATCTTCCATTCTCATAACATGTCCGGCCCAACACAATCTTTGTATTCTTATAAATTTTGAGACTGGTATCTCTTTATATATTTGATACAGTTCGTTGTTGTATCTCAGTCTCCATGAGCCATTTTCTTGTATTGGGCCTATAATGCGTCTGAGGATTTTCCTTTCAAAGGTGTCTACTATGTTGACTGTTTTCTGTGTGATTGTCCATGCCTCACATCCGTAGCATAGCACACTGACTAATGCTATTAATTTCATTAACTTATGATCACTAGGAATTGTTCACATAAAATGTAACTTCTACAGACTCGGTGCTGTATTCACACTATCCACATATACAGTGCGTTGATATTTACATAAGAACTGCTGTGTATTATACAATAAGGACTTTATTGAAAATTTGTATGAAGCAGACAGGAATGTAGTAAGAGTTTTTACAAATATCAACACTGTGTTTTAATTCTAATTGTGAATGTATGATGTTATAGAATTGCGTGATACGAAACTTTGGAGAAGAGGTAAATAAACAGGTGGCAGAAAAAGATCATTGGAGATGTTTTGTTTGTGATTTCCACATGCAGGGAAAACAGTTGTGGGCTCATCGTGCCATACCAGCTTTTCTTCACAAACGCCTTAAACAATTACGCAGGTAACTCATGTTTTATTATCCATCTGAGATTTGCTTTTTTCCATTGTCCAAAGACTACACGGATAAAGTCTCTCGCGAGGTTACGACCGGTTCCTCTGACTGACGAGTTGTAAGACTTTTTTATATAAGTTGAACAAATACAGTAAAACATACACTATGTTATAGGTATGTATTTTGTAGCATGACAGATAATCCACTAAGTAATAATTCCATTCTGATCATAAATAAATTTAAATTACATTAACTCAAAAGAAAATTCAAAGGAAAATAATTAAATATCAAAGGAAAATACCACCATAAAGGAAAAAGTAAAATTAAATCATAAAAATGCAACAAAAATGTATCAAGAAAATTAAATCCGAAGAAACTAAAATAAAACCAGGATAATACCCAGGTAGGATAGGAGCAGGTAATAAAGAAGATACCCCGAACCAACTTACCTTGGTCATAATAAAACCAACTTACCTTGGAAAACCCAAGAAGGAAGAAGTGAAGAAAAGAAGATGTAGGATGGGAGAACTACGAGGAATACCCATGAAAAACCTATTACTAACAATAACAAACCCCGAACCAAATGTTAATGTCACCCAAGAAAGTATAACACCCCTAAACCTCATAGAAATGTAAAATAATTATAAACAAAAGTGTTTAGTAGTGTAAATGGAAGTGCACCAACTAAAGTTATTATATAATAAAATAAACAAATCTTCACAGTCCATTATAACTAAAAGTTTGGTCTTAGAATATTGTAGAACTCAAATATAAATCAGACCCAACAGTGTAAGTGGACCAGTGTAAGTGATTTCAATATAATAAACTTCAAGTAAAAGTGTAACTGTTACTTTAACTATATACAATTAAATAACTTTAATGTTTTATAAAAATACAGAGATGACATATCATGAAGTATTATTATGAAAATATTTCTAATGTTTCATAGAAGAGGCCACCTTTTATCAAAAAACATTCTTTGAAATGTAAATGATAAAGAGAGCAGGTGGGGAATAATTACTGTGACAGGGATTAAAATGTAATACACCATATAAACACAGAAAGGACTGCAATCAAATTAAGTTTAAGAGAAAATAAAAATTAAATGGCTGATTATGTTTGTGTTTAAAGCCTATGAACTCCACATTTCAAGGTGGTGTATAGAATAAGAATTATAATTAATATAAGAATGTTTATTATGTATAATAGTGTTCATACAGACTAAAATGTCTTTGTATGTGTACCCTACTAGTTTATAAAATGTGTGTTATGTATTTCTAAAAATAGTTAAAAAACTAAAATGTCTAACTTTAAAGACTAGTAATTAATTTTCAATGTTGTTTTAGTATTATGAGCATGAATACAATGCTACATGTTCCAATAGTTATATAAGGAGATTTTATTTAATATTGTGTTAACTTTAGAAAGTCAGAAGGGGTATAGAAATAGTATTATTCAAGAAACAGTAAATGTAAAACCATAAAATCTAGGCCAAATAGGAAATTCCAGTAATATTATAATTGAGTAAGGAAGGTAAATAAACCAAGTAAACTAATGAGATTTATATAAGGTGAATCAATCACCAACTACTATAACTAAAACTATACTTTAAAAGAATAATATAAAAAGAGGTATAAAATTATTAAAAAATTTGCAGATGTAAGGTCTAACAATTTCAGAGGAGGAATAGTAAATTCATGAATTATAACTAAAAGAATGATCAATTGATAAATTTGTAAGAAATTAAGGAAAGATAAAGATTTATATCAATCTGAGATTTATTATAATCATATTTGTAACACATAAGATGGCTAAAATTTTGGACAAGAACAGGAAGCAGATATTGAGCCTATATTTTCAAAATGACAGAAATATAGCAATTTTGACAAAAAACTTAATAAAGATGGACTATTGTATGTCAAATTAAACAGAAGGAGTTAAAGAAACCGACTAGGTATCTACTAGTTCATGAAAGTAATCAATAACCAAAATATATTCTGAATATAATGTACTGTAATCACATGCATAGGAAGTGAATAATAATTGAAACAATACTTTTCTAATATTAACTTGGCAAGATATTTCAGAAGACGAAGGAAGTAAAACAGTTCTTAATTAACATTCGAAGCGAAAGGTTGATTTAAGCTTGCGCTAAGAACCTATATAGCGAATACTTTAATGGCGTATAAAGTTAAGCCTATCGTGCAGTGAAAAACCGAGAGTTACAGAAATTTGTCTATTAACTTAAAATCAATGAACACAAGCACCACAAACAGTGAAAACAATTAATACGGAACAGAATATAAGTGAATTAAACTCATAAAACTATAAAACACGGAATATAACATAACCAGACGAACTTCACATTTTTCGACAGACACGTAGACAAAGTGAACACACCTAATACAAAACATTTAAAGTCAGTGAACACAGAACACTTAACCAGAACACCTCTAACAACCCAATAGACATTATTCAATATTGCGGACACAAGGAAGCAGTTGTGAAGGCATCTTTATTGTAAGAAAATTTCACTACACCGATTCCAGTTTTACCGACCAGCGAACAAGCAGCCATTTTGAGAAATCCCATCATGCAAAGCTTCCACAAGGAATGAGATCTATCGTCACGGCAATTGGTTTGACTTTTCAATTTTGTGAATGTTATACTTTCTATACTTGCCCCTTCTCTGACTATTATAAATATAACTGTTCAAAGAACCATTCGAAATTATTTATATAATATAACATGTATTAACAATCGATTACCCCTGGGAAAGAGTCGACCTTTATATAATCATCAATATTCTAACAAATAATTGTCAATAAATAATAATAATTCAACTATCTGGTTTTAAATTTTTTTCACAAGTTAATATAAGAGTTTTAAGTAACCACAGGACTAACAGAAAGGCGACTATTACTCAAGGGGAGTAATATACTTGAGAAGGAAGAAAATCGCCAATCGATTAGTGAAGTGAGACAATCTTATTAACTCCAGATTTATTTACCGTGAATCAGAAGCGTATTTATTGACACGAATAACTGAAAGAACTTTAAAATTTTCTACAAAACCAAATTACAAGAATTATTTATTAAATATTTAAACAATAAAACAAACATAGAAAATTTTTTTTTTGAAAATTTTTAACAAATTAAAATTTTGTTTACTTTTGTACAAGACAAAGGTTATATTTGTAACCACATATAACGAGAAGCCGTTACAATTTACACAAATTTTAATATGAACCTCCCTTTTTTAGAAACAGCTTTGTTTTATAAAGTTCTGTATATTACCTGCAGGACCACATTTCTCATAAGTCAAGCAAATTGTCAGAAAATGTGTTCCGTAGCAAGTGAACTTCTTTTATCTAATGGATTTTTACTTTTTAATCTAAGTAGAACAGTTGGTTTATTACGATAAAGTAAAAATAAAATAATTAACAAATGCAGAAAAATACAAAACATTCAGTATAAAAGTTACACTTGAGTGAGGGACATGCACTTAAAAGAATAAGTAAATACAAATATTTAAAAATTAAAAATTTGTGTGTGCTAGTATCTGGTGACTATTCTGCACTAATACTTGACTCAGATTGAGACTAGAGAAGTTGCAAGAGGAGTAATTTTCTTGAAGAACATGCGGAACATTACTTTAACTGTTGATTTATTTTCCTCCTTGTAAATGTTTGTAATAACAGCACACTGTATGTTGAGTTTATCCGACGTTGGAAAATCACTGTATGGTTCTTTTTTTGAAATTACACAACCTTTGTTTAGAACAGAAAACCTTTATTTAGTATTGGAAACCCCTTTGAAGTGAATTTGTTTTCTGACTGTTCTTTTTCTCTTAAGTACATTTTTCTTTCAGTTCAGAAAACACTTCATAGATGAGTTTGTTTCACTTATAATCCTGTATACTCTTTTCGTTCTTAGTTCAGTCCCGATATAAACAAACCCATGTGGCAAATCTGAAACGCTATTGGTCAGGGGCGTTGACACTGTTCTCACAGTAATGTGAAACACGCATGGCAGAATGTCTGTATAGTCATGTGAGAGTTATCTTGCCACTTAAATCGGGGGGTGTCGTTTTTAGACTTCCTCCTTATCACTGTATTCTGAATTGTATTGAATTAATATGGAGCCAGTTGAAAGGATATGTTGCCCGTCACAACACACCATTAACTGCTTGATATAAAACAATTTATTGAGAAGGCGGTAAATGAAACAATGGCGGACAAGTGGAGTCACTATATATAGCCTATAATCAAGGAAGATGAAAAGCTATGGCAACTGGCCCATATTACAGACGTTGTTGTGGACAATGAACAATCTTATCATAAATAACGCTGACTCCAGTGATGATATAAGTTCAGACACAGCTATGGAAGGCATTGAATTACTCTCTGACAGCAGCTTATAGTATTCAGTACACTGGTATTTATCACAGCTTCTATTTTCATTTTAAATAAACTTTGCTTTGTTGTTTGTTGCGATATTTAAATGGTTAATAAAAAAAAGCCATTAACTGATGTTATAAAATGTTTCACTGTCGGTTTGACACTGTCACACAAATTTTACTTTGCTCAGGACAAGTCATTACAATTTACATGTGTTTATACAATATCGATATTATATGTACACTGTCTGTATTGCTTCTGTCAGAGTGACACGCCTCTAATTCAAGTAGCAAATAGCGTTTCAGATATGCCACGTCTGTTTGTTTACATCAGGATTAAGCTAAGAACAGAAACAGTATAACTCTTCAATGCCTTATACTTTCAAATTCTAATTAAAGTTTATTTGCAAGCCTGATAGAATTTTCTTTGAGTTTGTTAAGGACTCCCTCAAGTTACCAAATTCTTCAAATATCACTTTTTCCATATTCCTATATGCATCTACATTACATTCCCCTCAGCTGCTGCAGTATTTTTAGTGCACTGAAAGTTATAACTGTGGTGATACAAAGAGAAACACTCATCGTCGCCACCCACACTTGATAGAAAGCTTGTGGGAGCCATATCACGTTCCCCACAGACAACAGAGACACTAAAAAACTACTTACCAGGAGACGGGGCGGGCCAAGTCCATTTAGGCAGATCACGAGCACAGGTTAGGTCAGGTGACAAATAAAAACACTTAAACTATCATCCTTAATTTTTTATTATCGATAGCATCTGTATCAATAAATTTAAAGCATCCCAATGATTAATGTAAAGCATCTCAACTTATTGTAACTGATGCAAACTTCCAGTTACATTGTCTGCAACACTTTATACACTTTTGGACATTATCAGATAGTATTACTGATCATCATTACTACATGTTAAAGATTTTTTTAATGTCCGTGATGGCTCTGGATCAGAGTTCAGCTCAGTTGTCGACCCAGTAACCTCACCAATCTTGGTGACTTAGTGGAACTTGGCAACATGACATGAAAAAAGAAAGGTTGGCTGAAACAGAAGCCATGAAAGTACAGACTGTCTGTAGCAACTGGATCTTCAACAAGTAACATAGAGAACATTCTTCAGTGGAACATCAATGGATGTACTTTGCATTATTGCAGACTGAAGATGCTACTAGCCATACACCTATGTATTTGTGCCTGCAGGATACATAACTGAGGACAGAAGAACTATTTTTTTGTCTGAGAAGATGTAAGCCCTGGCACTATAATGATGCACCAAAGAAATAGGGGAGATTTTGCTACTTTTCGTAGCAACAAATATCTGGGGAGAAATATCCCACTCGCTGTTTCTCTGCAACCAGTAGCTGTAAACTTACTTTAGCCAGTGAAGGTAACAATCTGCTGCACATATCTACCAGGTGCAGATGGCAAATAGAAGATTTGCAAGAACTGGTCAAGGAGCTACAAGCTACACATATTACTCCTTGTGAGATAGCTGTAAACTTACTTTAGCCAGTGAAGGTAACAATCTGCTGCACATATCTACCAGGTGCAGATGGCAAATAGAAGATTTGCAAGAACTGGTCAAGGAGCTACAAGCTACACATATTACTCCTTGTGAGAGACTTCAATTCCCACAGTCCCACTTGGTGTTATAATAAAAGAAACCGCATTTGAATATGAGTCTTCAGATCTGTTGCTTAACAATGGGTTCGTCTTTTTGAACATCATCACAAGTATCATTTTAATTTTGTGGATGGTCACTCAGCATTTGGTAGAACATTTTATTAATAGAAAATCATAGAATATTGTATAATAGAAAATCACATAGTAGACATAGGTAATGTAAAACTGATATTAGACCTACTAGTAAGACAGACTTTTTCCATCGCTGCTTTTTTTATTAAAAAGCAATGTTTCTGTTACACAACAAATTGGTAGCCGTTCAGGCAAAAACAAACTTAAAATGTCAAAAATAAAAGCTAAACAATACTCTGTCCTACAACCGACAGAGAGTCAAAACACACAAAAGTATTTACATAATATATAGGTACCAAACAGAAGTAAATAAATAAAACTTATCAACCATGAAAACTATAGTCACCAAACACACACACTGAACACACAACACAAGATGCACAAACTCACATGAGTACGCACGTCTCAAGGTCACCTGCAAACTGCGACAGGCGGTATTAAGTATAACCCCTAGTATATAAACCATCATTGATGTCTTTTAAAGAAAATGTCAAATTATTACTCCGAATCAGTAAACTTCTAAATATTTTAGAGATAATAGAACTTAAAAAAAAAATTAAAACGAAAAAAAAACATCATCAATGAACATGTAGATTGTACAGTATCCCCATTAATTCAAACATAATTTAAATTTGTTTTATTTTATTTATAACAGTTTAATATTATACATATTTTTATATATTTTATTATATGAGGGTTATTCAGAAAGTAAGAACCATTTTTAAATTTTGCCGCAGTGTCAATACCATCACGCTGTTGCGCATTTGCGGCTAGTTTGTTGATTCATTGGCAAGCCAACAACACTATTTGTAAACAACTGTGCACTGAGTAAGTTTCATTGGACGTGTTTATAATGTCGAAGAAATTCGAGACGCCCGTCTCGTGTAACTTTGAACACCTTTGCTACATTGGGGGTGATCTGGATAATGAATTTACCCAGACAGAAATAGAGCTGGCTATCAGAACTTTAAAAGACTCCACACCTGGTGAGGACCAAATACATAACAGCATGTTCCGGAACACACCCACTGAATTTATTAATGTTGTTTTGAAGTACTTCAACAGCATCTGGAAGACTGGACAATACCCTGGTGAATGGAAAAATGCGACCATAATTCCAATACTGAAACCCCAAAAAGATAATCAAAACATATGCTCATACAGACCAATAGCCCTCACATCATGCTATGGCAAACTTATGGAAATTATAGTCAACAACAGACTGACCTGGAAACTGAAGCAGGAGAATCTCCTTAACCCTGTACAGTTTGGCTTCAGACCACAAAGAGGCACTAATGATGCACTGCTCGCATTTACAGAGGATGTATACGCTAACTTCCAAAAGAAAAATGTTACTCTTGCAGTGATGATAGATTTTGAAGTAGCGTTCGATAAAATACCGCACACTACAATACTGCTGCAATTGATGAAGATAAACATCAAGGGTAGAATGCTAAAATTTATAGGGAACTTTCTACGGGGTAGAACAATTCAGACTGTTATAAACGGCACAGTGTCAACAAAAATTGAAATATATAATGGTATCACACAAGGATCTGTGCTAAGCCCAACCTTATTTAACGTAGCTCTCCATGACATCAACAAAAATTTGAACAGAACCATAAAGATCAGATGACGTGACTGTATGGACAGCCCATGCGGACCCTTATCATGCAAACACTAATCTTCAAGAAGCAATTAATGAAATAGTAACATGGACAAACAAATGGGGCCTGAAAATATCAAGTGAGAAAACAGTATGCTGCACCTTCACTACCAGACACTCCTTAAAAGCATTCAAGCCGAAGCTTACCCTCTCTGAAGAGAATATAAAATACAACAAGCACCCTAAAATACTAGGCATAACTTTGGATCCCAAACTCTTGTGGAGCCAGCACATAAGCACTTTGCTGGACAGCACCATGAAACGAATAAACATCCTCAAGGCTTTCTCAAATAGGAATTGGGGAGCAGACACAATTATCCTGCGTCAGTTCTACCTGGGATACATACGACCCAAGATGACATACTCCTGTGAAGTATGGGGAGGCTTAGCTGCACTACACCAGAAAAAAATAGAAAAACTCCAAAACTGTGCCTTATGAATATGCCTGGGTTGCCCGAGGACCTCGCCAGTGGAAGCTATGGAAACTGAACTCAATATAGAACCTCTGGATGTATACATAAACAAAAGAATAGGTAAATTCAGTCTGAAATTTAGAACAATAACCACGGAGCATCCATTACAGAAAATTAATCCAGCAATGAATCAGAAAAGATCCTTTGTACACAAAAGCAAAATCCTGCTTTCTGTGGCAATAACCAACCTCAAAAAAATCCCTCCAGTAAATGAAACACCCCCTTGGCAGTGGAAGCAACCAACAATAAGAACTACATTAGAAGACAGCGTAACAAAACAAAACATTGACCCATCAGTTCTGCGTGCTATAGCACAACAAATAATAGCGTAAAACTACAACCAATATGTCCATATCTATACGGATGGATCACTGGATACATAAGGAAAGAGGTCGGGGGCAGGATATTTCATTCCTAGTATGCAGGAATCCTTCCTTGTACCGGCCAACTCCTGTTCAAGTGTTGACACTGAGCTTCTGGCAATCAATGCAGCACTGACCTGCTGCCTCACCTTACACAGTAGTAAAAAAGTATGTATATCTTCACAGACAGCGCTACTGCTGCAACAATATAAACCATCAGCATACTATTTCAGAACAGTTCACATATTCCACATAATCAAAAAACTGGAAAACAGCAAAATTGAGTTAACTTTACAACGGATACCCGGCCATGTAGATATTGCCAGTAATGAAAAAGCGGACAGGATGACTAAGGACACAACTATGCTGTCACCACTGGAGGAAAGTGTAATATCACTCCTGGCTGCTACTTCAGATTTCAGCAGAAGACTCATGGAGACATGGAAGAACGCATTTTTAAACTCCACCAAAGGTTCAACATACAGACAGCAAGTCAGTGCACGGGATGTCTCCATAATAGAAACATCCCTAGGAGCGTTCAAACGTTCAGCTCCAGAGGAAGCCTTGGCCATATTGTGACCCAGTCATACTTATAGAGATTCAACCTGAGCCAGGCCGCTACCTGTCTGCTGTGTCATCTGCATGAGGAGACCTTACAGCACATATTGGTGGATTGCCGGACGGGCATCCCAGGAGTGCCGAGACTGAGGGGATTTGGTATGGACGCAATAGTGAACGACAACTCATATTGGGCGGTGCCAGAGAGGATCTACAGGAGACATTGTGTCATCGGAGAACAATCCGGAAACATGCAGTAAGAAAAAGAAGAAGATGGATATGAATTTTTTGCTAGTCATCCTATCCTGATGTAGGATGCCTACCTGGGACATTGCGATGAATCATGGCACTACACACACACACACACACACACACACACACACAGCCACTGCAACACAACATCTCTTAAAGTTTAAGTGGCAACAATTTCATCATTTGCCTTACAACCTAGACCTTACACCAAGCAAATGTGACCTTTTCAAGCGTGAGAAATCCTTCCTTGGTGGCCAATGATGTCAAACAAGCTGTTAATACTCGTAGATGGTTCAAATCACAGGCAGGAAATTTTTATGATGAAGGTCGGGTGGGTGCCTCACTATGAAAAGTGTTTCAAAAATGACAAAAACTATCTGGAAATGTAGTTTAAGGTGTGTACTTTAAATAGCAATAAAAATGTTTTGTAAATATATTCTTAATTTCCTTTAATATCATATTTGAACTTACTTTCTGAATACCCCCCGTATATTTTCATTATATTTTTATATTATACATTATACTTATTGTTTTACTTATAAATTGGTTACTGTAAATTATACGCAAAAGCTTACTGTGTGTTTTTTTTTTTTAATCACTTAGTAACCATACTATACTTATTATATACATATTTACATTAGTTTAAGTGACGTGTAGTTTGACGTAAATATTCTTCACACAAAAGCTTTTGTACATGAATTATACTTATACAATAATGGTACTTTGTTTTGTTCCAAACAGTAGAACACTCACCTTTGTTCACTCATTTACCTGGGTTTGTCGTATTGTCCCCATTGTCACACACTGCCTCCACCCCTCCCCCACCCATCCTACACCTCAGATCTCTCAGTTCAAATCTAACCTCTGAAGCTGCCATTACTGGTGAAGAGTTGTCAGGAAAATAAAAAGTATCTGTAGAAGTATACAAGTGTTTATATATTAAACCAATTTAATGTAGGAAGTGGTACTTTCTCTGTTGTCGATCTTTTGATCTGTAGTCCAAGTCTTGCCCCACGTTGTGGAGAGTACGCCCAGATCCTCCTCCTCCTCCTCCTCCTCCTCCTCCCCCCCTCCCCCTCCCCCTCCCCTCCTCCCCTCCCACTGCCCCCTCCTCCTCCTCATCCTCATCCTCCTCCTCGGCGTTTCTAACATTCCATGGTGCATTCACCATGGTCCGCAAAACTTTGTTTTGTAATGTTTGTATTATCCTGATGTTACTATCTTTCGCGCACCCCCAGAGTTGAATTTCAAACAATTCACGTCTTTGAAAGTACTGGTATATCTTGTTATTTTTCACTGGCAAGCTGTTAAGTAGTTGAACAATGGTGACAGAGAGATTGCGCCTGGTTGTTGTAATGGGCTAATGGCCTTAGATGCCAAGCTTCCAAACATAAAATAATAAAAATAATATTGGTCATCTGGCTTGCAATAGATCAAAAACCACAGATCTGAACATACACCTCCCCTTGCATACCTCTTTCTTCCTTTATAAAGCTTCTTCTATTGATATCATCAATAATTGTTACACTTCATCTTCCTCTTTTTTCCCTTACCCTCTGTCACATTTCGAATAACAAAATTCCTTCTTAATATTGTAACGATACAATTAAGCCAAATCTCGTACCAGTGATAAAAAAGATAATTCTTGATATAAAAATTACTTCATATGAAATAAAATGTGTAAAAAATGATTAAAATGTAAATACTTTGACAAGACGTACCACGATATTACCCAACCCAAGTGATTGAGCCGAAAACACAGACATAAAGAAGGGAACCACGTAACATACTTATTAAAATGTAAATATTTTGACATGATTGAGCCAACAACCCAAACATAAAGAAGGGAACCACGTAACATACTTATTAAAATGTAAATATTTTGACATGATTGAGCCAACAACCCAAACATAAAGAAGGGAACCACGTATTAAAATATGATAGACAAAACAATGATGGACACAGAACTAAAGGAGAACCAGAAGAGGAGGACAGATCCATACAAGTAAACAGAATTTAAACCAGAAGAGAAGAAGAGGAGAACCGAACTGGATTGAAGAAGAAGAGGAAGAATGAAGAGGAGACAGATAAAACCCAAGGGGAAACTAACACACATATATAAAAGGGAAAGATTGTATGTTTAGAGATAGAATACGGTCAATAAACCTTGAATAATTATATATTAATGAAACCAATGTTATTATTAGCATTAATTTAACATATGTATCCAATTTTTAAGACAATACAATTGTAAAACAATGTAGTACAGGAAAGGTACACTAACCCTGTCAGAAAGGTTAGATTCAACCCAAAACACAACTAGCCTAATATTGTTTATAGTAAAAATAATACTAAAACAAAAATAGTGAGAAATGGTAGGAGAAGGTATAGGGGTTACCCATTAAATAACACTCATTACAAAACAGTGAACCAAAGTGAAGTGCTTTAGTGAAGTGTTAATGCCCTAAAAAATAGTGAAGGTGAATGTGAAACATTCAAATTAGAATGCTAAGGAAATAGACACTCTTTAAAACATTGATAAACCACCAATGATTGGAGTGGAATTATAATTAGTTGTGTAGCGGGGCATTTTTTGGCATACCTGGGGTAATAACAGGATTTGTATTTTTTAATAATAAATAACTTGTCAAGTGATAGAAAAATGTTATGACAGAACGGTAAATTTATTATTTGGAGCGATCGAGACGATGGCAGCATTGTTTGAGACGGTGAAGACCATATGATTCAACAATATTCATATAAACAGTTTTAATAACCGGCAACTGTACCAAACTCAGTTCAAGGACAATGACGAACACGTTATGTAACAGTAAACACGTTACACAACCAGACATCAGGCGATGTGTTGCGTCAGCAAATTATATAACGATGTGTGTCACCAGTTTTGTCAACAAGCCAAAAAACAGTCCACTGGCGCAAGGATACAAACTGAACACCAATCAGAATTGAACGAACAACAGCCGCTTAACAAATTAGCGCAAGTAGTTCGCCCCAGTCTAAATTCAATGCTCACGCGAGCAACACCTGTTAAGTTTCGGAACAGATTTGTGCGGGCCCGCAAAACAAGAAAAATGTGAAAATTTTAATATATATATTTTGATTTAACAGTCTTATTACAAAACAAGTAGAGACAGTGAGAAAAATTGCGATAAATTAACCGTTCAGCCATGAAGTGTAAAAGTGAGAAATACGAGAAACAGCAAACAGTGAACCACGATTGGACGCCCCAGTTCTACACAACAGCAGGAAAGTAGACATTCAAAATTATTTAAATACTGACACTTTTAAAATTGAGCTCAATAAAATAAAAATGTACTGTATGAAATAGCGTGAGTGTGTGTGTGTGAAAGCGCTGGTTTTCGTTATGTCGTAGTTATAGAGAATGGGTTATCTTTATGTTATATTCTAGTTTGAAACGGCTTAAGCAAAATGATCATTTTTACGAATACTTAAACATACTAAAATTGCGAAAGACAAAATGTATGAAGGAGAGAGGAAAGTTGGTGTTTTGTATCAACAATATAACTTGATGATGTTTTCTTTTCTATTTTGAAATTAATAAAGTAATAGTGATTATAACATTTAATGTGAAGTAATAGTTATTTCAGACAACCATGTGGTTTCCAACACGTCTAACGAGATCCTGGACATGATGAGTTTAAGTTGGTACTCAACAATATGGCTGCTACTCCAGCCTAAAGTATAAAAAGTTTTACAAAGTGTGATAATAAATTTAAATACAAAAGACGAGTAATTATTAATATAACAGTGGCGCCCTTACAGCTGGACCGTTTGCATAAATTAAATTATGCAAATGTGGACCTGTTGAAGAAATAATATGGTTGTTTGGAATGTGTATTTACGTATGTACGTAAATTAAACGTAAGAGGTTATGTTCAAGATGGGTGAGTAGAATATTTTTCAATAAGTATATGTTACATATAATAGGATTTTAATAAAGAAATATATATTAAAAAAAAAAAATTTTTAAGAAAAATGGCAGACAATCATGAAACTGTCAGCGTCACTGACAGTGTAGATGAAAGCCAGATAAGCGTAACTGAATCCCAAATCATGCATGAAGGTGTTCACTCAACACCAGTCGTGAATAAAAAGGCTGAAGATAATGATATGATCAAGATGATGAAATTGCTTTTTAATGAACAGAAAAACGATATGCAAGAGTTCAAAAGTAGTATCAATGAAAAGTTTGATAGTTTTGAGGAGTTATTAAAAAATCAGCATAAAGAATTGAAACATGAGATACAAGAAATGAATAAACATTTAGAAAGCACTAACGAAACAATAAGAAACGGTTTAAATAAGTTAGAACAGAAGTTCGAGAAATTAGGTAACAATGTTTTAAGTAAGACAAAATGTAAAAATGACGAAATAGTAGACAATTTTGAGAGTATAGTGGGGGTGAAGAATAATGATGAAAATATAATAACAAATAGTACTGATGAAGTTTTAGAATGCGATAATGAAATGTTCATGAGTGTTTATGAAGTAGAGAGAGAGTGGAAGAATAATGTAGTAATTAAATGGGGACAGAGGGCAAATTTTCCCCTTATTGTTTATAATGATGATGATGATTTAATGTTGTTTTTTCAGGGCAAGAGACCCTTATTGTTAAATGAAGTAATGTTGTATAATGTTGTACCCTCTGTCCGAAATAATTGTGAGAGTGTGATGTGGTGCTATGAAGAAAGAGAGTTATATGTTGAGAATGAAATAGAAATATATAAGTTAGAAAGAAAGTATGATGAATTGAGAAAATTAATAAAAGGGGTGATGATGAATCATGTGAAATACGTACCTGTTGAAAGAGAGACAGAAAATAATTTTGATAATATCTTACCTGACTATAATGACTTACCTGACGTAGTAGTTGAGGAATACAAAGATGAGAAAATTTACCTGACATTAACAAATAACCCTGATATAGACGGGACAATCCTAACCTATGGTGACAAGATTTATAGTGGTACAATGGATGAAATAGAGTTGATAGATTATTGTGATAGTATGTATAATAATTTGTATGTTGATAAAAATGATGAATGTTACAAATACACTAGATATATATATGACGATGGTGGGTGAGCTAAAAGATCAGTGTTGGGACATTTTTAAATATTGTAAATTATTGGTAATGACCTTGCTGATTTGGACATCTGAAGTGAGATACACTTGAACAGTTTTGACGCATATTTTGTAAATAATATTGAATTCATTTGTGTGTATTGTGAAATGTTAGAAAAGTAATGTGTATACGTTTTAGAAAATGTTGTGTTAATAATATTAATATTATTAATATTTTGCATTCTAGTTAAATAATAAAATAATTATGAAGACAATAATTAATGATTTGTAGAAGTTTGATAATAATTGAAATATGTTTTAATAATCAAATGAACATTTAATTTTAATAATCAATTGAAGTAAATAATTTGAGATGTTTAGATATTGTGATTGAATATTATGTGTTTGAATTTTATAAGGAATTTAAATTGTGTGATGAGATTTTAATTTAATAATCATGAATAAATAAATGAATGGTTTATTTTGTGGAATTTTGTGGAACATAATGATTAAAAATATATGTTAATAATAAATTTTAAGCAATTTTGAAAATCTGATTGCAACACAGGATAAGTCAATAATGATGATAAATAAAAACAGTTAATGAAAAATTTTAAATAATAATGTTTATAAATTGTTATAAATTATTTAAAAGAGAATTGTTGGTTCAATGTATATTTGTGTATTATGTTATGTAATGTATTATAATAGTGTGTGTGTGGCTGGGAGGTTATCCAAGGGGATAACGTATTAAAAATTTGATATATTTTAATTAATAATGATGATTTGCTACTCAATGATTTTGTTTGAATTTAAAAAATAGATGCACTAAATACTTCTTATATTGTGTTATTGTGTCTTATTGTGTTGTTTGCATTAGTATGTTAGGAATAAGTATTATAAAAATATAATAATATGTTTTCAATGTGTTTACAGATTTTAAAATAAAATGAAAAATAGTTGTAATAAGTAAAATTTTCAATAGGTTGTAAAAGATAGAAGTGGGTGATAGTAATTGTTTGAATAAAATGTTTGAATCAGTTCACGTTGAATGTGGTGGGACATAGATTTGTCCAAATCGAAGTAAAAGTTAAAGTAATAGTGGAAATGAAAATAATGCAATGTTGTTTTGAGTTAGTATATGTTATAGAATTTTGAGAAGTATAAGTGGAGACACAGTAGTTATGGAGATTTTATGTAGAGTTTTGAGTGATATATTGTTGTTTATTTGTTGATGTTAATTTGTTGTAATTGTAGTGAGGTTATGAGATTGAGATTTTTTGGGGATGGTAATTTTGTAGTAGTGGTAGTGTATTTGGGGAGTCCGCAACATAAGGGTTGGGACGGGATAGGGACCGATTGGCGCCGGAAAGGGTTACCTAGGGTGAGTCCAGGGACCAACATAAGGGAATGAGTTTTGGGAAGGAAACACGTATCCTATGTACAAAGGGTTAGAGAGTATTTTTTTTATATAAGAGTAGAAGGTGGCGATTGGAGTTAAAGTAGTAAGTAGTTAGAGTTAGAGAAGGGTTAGTAAAATTTTGATAGAGGGGTGTCATACTAGTTAGAGATTTTGTAAGGGAACATTAGAGTAATAAAAGGGGTAAGATTATGAGTAAATGCCAAGTGGATAAAGTAAATTATAATGAGTAACGTAGAATCACCCAAAGTAATGAAATGGAATAATGATGGCCATAATTTAAAAAAAAAAAAAAAATAAAATAAAAAATAAAATAAATAATTTTTGTAATTTTGAGAAACGAATTAATAAGAGTAAATCAGGTTTAAAAGTAATTTTTTGATTTTATATGTCAATTTAATGATGTAAAGTGTGTAACATTTTAATTGTAAGTTGTTTATTTTAAAATGAATTATTAATGTACTGTGTTTTCTTATGTTAAGTTATGTTAGGTATTCTGATATATACATGTTAGTAATAAGTGAGTAAAAACAAAACCAGTGCTTCTTAGCGCAAACCAGCACCGCTAGGGGGGAACAGATCAGTTGGGGATATGGTGTTGTATAAGGCCACTATTTAATATTTTGAGTTGTTGTTTCAGTGTTTGGTGATGCTGTGGCGGCGGACCTGAGCTGGCCTGCGCGTCAGGGCAGGGGCGTTGAGTATCTGTCTGACTCTACGGTGTTGGGATCTCGAGAGAGAAGTCCAGTATTGTCATACAGATGCGGTCACAGTCACCAGACCAAGGGTGAGTTGATTATTCTTTTGTGTAAACCATACAGGGGGTTGTGGCGACATATCCTGGCTGATCCCTTTAGCAAGTACGAATGTGTCAATGAGATTTTTTATGCTTCGGCATAAAATATCTCATTGAGGGGGTATTGTAGCGGGGCATTTTTTGGCATACCTGGGGTAATAACAGGATTTGTATTTTTTAATAATAAATAACTTGTCAAGTGATAGAAAAATGTTATGACAGAACGGTAAATTTATTATTTGGAGCGATCGAGACGATGGCAGCATTGTTTGAGACGGTGAAGACCATATGATTCAACAATATTCATATAAACAGTTTTAATAACCGGCAACTGTACCAAACTCAGTTCAAGGACAATGACGAACACGTTATGTAACAGTAAACACGTTACACAACCAGACATCAGGCGATGTGTTGCGTCAGCAAATTATATAACGATGTGTGTCACCAGTTTTGTCAACAAGCCAAAAAACAGTCCACTGGCGCAAGGATACAAACTGAACACCAATCAGAATTGAACGAACAACAGCCGCTTAACAAATTAGCGCAAGTAGTTCGCCCCAGTCTAAATTCAATGCTCGCGCGAGCAACACCTGTTAAGTTTCGGAACAGATTTGTGCGGGCCCGCAAAACAAGAAAAATGTGAAAATTTTAATATATATATTTTGATTTAACAGTCTTATTACAAAACAAGTAGAGACAGTGAGAAAAATTGCGATAAATTAACCGTTCAGCCATGAAGTGTAAAAGTGAGAAATACGAGAAACAGCAAACAGTGAACCACGATTGGACGCCCCAGTTCTACACAACAGCAGGAAAGTAGACATTCAAAATTATTTAAATACTGACACTTTTAAAATTGAGCTCAATAAAATAAAAATGTACTGTATGAAATAGCGTGAGTGTGTGTGTGTGAAAGCGCTGGTTTTCGTTATGTCGTAGTTATAGAGAATGGGTTATCTTTATGTTATATTCTAGTTTGAAACGGCTTAAGCAAAATGATCATTTTTACGAATACTTAAACATACTAAAATTGCGAAAGACAAAATGTATGAAGGAGAGAGGAAAGTTGGTGTTTTGTATCAACAATATAACTTGATGATGTTTTCTTTTCTATTTTGAAATTAATAAAGTAATAGTGATTATAACATTTAATGTGAAGTAATAGTTATTTCAGACAACCATGTGGTTTCCAACACGTCTAACGAGATCCTGGACATGATGAGTTTAAGTTGGTACTCAACAATATGGCTGCTACTCCAGCCTAAAGTATAAAAAGTTTTACAAAGTGTGATAATAAATTTAAATACAAAAGACGAGTAATTATTAATATAACAGTTGTATAAAAATAGTATTTAAAATTAATATAAGGGAAGCATGTGACATATCAGGGAGAAAGCCCAGTACCATAACTTGTGTTAACATGGCATGATAGGATAGAAGTAAAGTTTGTTATTAAAGATTAAAATTATATAGAATACAACACCCCATGTTGAAAGGGGAATTAACCTTCATAATATTAGAGAAAGTGACAATGTTTATCACCCTAGTTTATAAGACGAGAAAGAAATCAATGTTAGTACTAAGAATAATTTATGACTTTTAAAGAATAGTTGATTCAATGTTAAAGAAGGAATATGACTGAAAGGGGACTTACAGTCCATAAACCTAACTATTATATTTTAAATGAAAAGTAATGAAAATGTATGTTGAATAACAGTTAAAACACAAACAAATAAATGAAGCCCATCAGGCTGAATTCAGAATGTAATTTAAAAAGGAAATACACTAGAAAACAATCATGGCTGTTTGTAACTAGGAAAACAGTTAACTGCCAAGAACATTCAAATGCAAATTGTATCAATTTCACAAAAAATCTTACTAATCTAAGAACAGTGAATGGACAATAATTGTATATCAGTTATTTCAACACAGAAATATTATTGTAATAATTTAATTCAAGAAAGATATGTTATTTATTAAATGTCAACTAATTAGACTATAGTTAAAGTGTAACAGAATATAACCTTATGAGGTATCATTGTAAACTTTGAAAGGAAAGAAAAATAATAGTGATGTCATTTATTATCCCAAAGGAATTATAAGGGAATAAAATCATTAGGAAAATACTTAATAAATTTGAATAAAAATTCAAATATCTCTAACAATGTAAGTAAGGAGTAATTAAACCAGCATTGAATTATTAGTTACTATGACAACGAGTCGTTTGAGGCTTATTTTTCCGTTAAAAATAAGAGACGCTGAAGAAACAAAGCGTGGGTACGCCACACAAGAAATTGGACAAACTAAAACTTTAATTTAAACAGTTACAACAAGTCAACTAGTGAACCAAAATGGTCCAATATGAAGAGACGTCGATCTATACAGAATTAATGATGACCAGGAACGAAATTAAATGAACTAATTAAAGAAAAAAACCAGACCAGTTTGAAGAAGATGCTGGAAGCCTACAACCAGCCCAAATTCGAAAAATAGACGCCTACCCTGATGATGACCCTTCAACGTGAGACGAACTGATAAGTACTGAATAATTTCTTACTCCCAAAAAACCCTAAATTACTTGAATTATTTTCAAATGATAAAATTTCTCACTATTTAAAAAATAGTATTTTCTTTCAAAGGTAAAGGCACAATTTACTTACATTAAAAAACATTTGACTAACTTATAGAGATAACCTTATTTGTGAACATAACTACTGTAACAGAAGTACGACACTACTGAACAAATTGTACAAACACATTATAAATCCTAAGTACGTATAAGGTATAATAGTGTACTTTCTTTTCATGTAATCAACGTTTATGTCTATTTTCATGATCAAAAGAACTCCAGGTTTTTAAAAACATAGTAATTTTGTTAAAAGTAAATGAACGATAGTGTTTTGAAACCAATTTTGCCAACCTGAGATATTTTGTGTTTCAAGCTCTAAGCCGGAGCATAATATTATAAATTTGTTTATGATTCAATTGTCATGTTTATTAATAATTAAATGTGTATTAAAAAACGCAGTACAGTACATTACTATCTTGTTATTTCATAGGATTTTTTTGTAAATATATGTGTGTTAGCGAAGTTTTAAGTCATAGCCAACTAGCGCTTGTCACGAGTGGCCGAGTCGACAACCTGTGTAGCAGCGGGAATAATTTGAACGCCACAGCTGTCCATGCTAATACCACATATTACTTTAAAAATTAAATGTTTTAATTGTTTTAACAAAAACAATTTGGCGCCACCCGGGAATCGAAATCCATATGAATTGACAGGTAGGTTGTACTGGTGACATTGACAACGCTACGGACTCCAGTAGTGACGTCGATTTATGTAACAACCAGTGTGAGGCAAACACACTACATTCACACTAATACACAAAATAAACAAGTGTGAGACATTTTAACAGGTACGACCCCATTTTATTGTTACATATTGGCGACCAGCAACGTGTGGCTGGTAAGAATAACTAGCGGCGATCATGAATAGACACGGGATGGTTACGAGACGCAAAGGGAAGGAAACACCAAACCAAGAAGGAAACCCAGAAGAAGTGGAGGAAGTTGAAGAAGTAGAAATGGAGGAAACGACTGGAGAATTGTCAGAAGAAAACCCACAGGAGGACCAAGTGGAAAATCCAAATCCACCTGAACCTGAACCTGAACCGGAAATAGAAGCAGAAGTCATGGCAAATAACCAACCAGTCAAACCGACAGAAGAAACGAATTTAAATAGCATGATGAAGTTCATGATGGAACAATTTGGACAAATGAATAAAAAATTAGAATCAGACAAGGAAGATTTAAATAAGAAATTAGAGTCGGACAAGGAAGAGAGAAGACGAGACAAGGAAGATTTAAATAAAAAATTAGAATCCGACAAGGAAGATTTAAATAAAAGATTAGAAAAACTGGACATAAACAGCGAAGATTTGAAGAAGCAAATGAAGGAGAGTATAGAATTCCTGAATGATAAAATAGAAAGCAACCATGAAGACTTGAAAAGAAGTCAAGAGGCGTTGGAAAAGAAGAGTGAAGAACTGAAGAAACAGATCAAGAAGGATCTGGAGGTAGTGAACAAAAAGATGGAAAATAACCATGATATCCTCCAAAGGAAAATCGAGGAAGAAAGTAAGAAAACCAAGGAGGAGTGGAAGCAACAACTAGTCGAATGTCGAGAAGAGATTAGACAAACGGTAACAGAGACCAACGAAACAGTAATACTAATCAGGGAAGAATTAAATAATAAAATTAGTAACGTTGAAGAGGAAGGTAAATTGAGGGCGACGGAGTTCTACCAAGTCCTTACTGAAGGGTGCCAAAAGAATAAACAAGAAGTGGTCAAGGAACTGGAGGAGAGGCACCAAGAGCTACAACTGGATGTAAACAATCGGGTGGAGAAGGTGTATACCGTCATAGACAAAATCGACGGACTGACCCGAGAAAACCGAGAAAAAATCCAGGGAATCAGCATGCGAGAGAAACAGATGCAGGAAGAATTAGATGCATTAAGAGAAAAACCATATAATCACACACAGTTCATAACCAGTGAGAACAGAGAAATGATTAATTTTCGTAGCTACAGGAGAAACCCGATAGAATTCCTCAAACGGGTAGAAGAGCTGATAGAGAAGAACCGAGAAACCAGATGGTCTAGTGTGAGGAGTATGATCGACGAGATGTTTCGTGACACCCATGACAACTGGTGGACAGCCACAAGACCTGAGATAAATGATACTCAAGAGTTCAAGAAACAGTTCAGGGAGAAGTATTGGTCCAAATCAACACAGAATGTGGTCCGCAATGACATTAGTAACGGAAGGTACGAGACACAAGGAGGACACACGTTAACATCGTACTTTCTGGGAAAGGTATGTTTAGCCAGAAATTTGGAACCCAGGATACCGGAAGAGTCGTTGGTGATACAACTGGGTTATCATTACGAAGAGGCCATCCAGAAGGCCAGGCGACAAGGCCAAATTAAAACAATCCAAGGAATGGTTAGCTTACTGGAAGACCTGGAGAACGATAACCAGTATCGAAAAAACAGGATCACAAACCAAAGATACAATAAGTGGAATGAACACAATAATACACCTAATTTCCAGGGACCATACAATTATCCACAAGGCAATAATCGAAATAACTGGGGCCGGAATAACAACAATAATAATGCAGAACCAACATTCAATGGAAACGATCAGCATCGCCATCCAAATAACCAGCCTGGTAACCGAGGACAACAGAACAATCACCCAGGAAGTCTAAACAATAATAGAAGCAGCCCAAATAATAACAACCGACCAAATGAGAATTATCGAGGAGTAGAACCTGAACAACGTACCAACAGTCACCCCAATGACCACAATTACTACGGCAACCGGTATCATCCCAATTACCAGTACAACCGGGGACCCGGGGGCAATCCAAATAGGAGTGACAATTGACGTCATGTAAATTTTATTAGTGGTAGAAGGCGGAATAACCACCGAAGATACAACCCAAATTGGCACCAAGAACCATGGTACAATGCATCCAACGAGACTGACAACAGACCATCAGTGAACAGGAACCATGAACCAATACAAAATGGAAATAACCAGCAAAATGTGCCACACAATGAAACGAACGACCAGCCAAGCAACCTGGCCGTCAGCCAGCAGCCACCTTTAAACTAAAAAAGGTCAGTGATAAAGTATGAACGCCCTTCACATGACCAATCACTTGGGTTGATACGTCAAACAACGTCAGATAAACAAACCAAAGGAATCACGATAATTTACAACAATTATTTAAAAAATATTCGAGAAGAACTTCTCGAGGAAGAGGCCACTCAATTACCACAGAACAATAGTGAAATTGTTCATATAAAGGCAACAATAAACGGTACCATAACCAGTATCCTGGTAGACACGGGGTCTAATATCGCTCTCATTAACCAGCCTGAATTAGAAAGAATTCAAGCTCACTCTCGAACACCAATACCTACATTGCCAATAAATAATATAGTCATCATTGGCGCAACGGGCAAACAGAACAAAACAGTGAAAAAGCAAGTGTCATTGGAACTAGATAATCTAGAATCCACCATCTCCATTATATTTCTAGTGGCAAATGGGCTACCTTTCAATATGCTCATCGGATGTGATATACTAAGAAAGTATTCAGCAGTAATAAACCTGCAGAAGGGAGTAGTGTTGTTAAATTCAGAACAAGGAACCTGGTCCGCGAACATTATCAATTGTGTACCAAGTCCAACTGCTTTAAGCCAAAACACAGAACTGAAAAGTTATTATTGCCAGAGGCATGAGCCAGATGTTACCATAGTAGAGGAGGAGGAGCGTAAGACCTTATGGAACCAGAAGTTGGAAGAGATTATCACTTTCCAAAGAGAACGGCCTATGCAGGAGATTAGTAAACAACAATTCAAAAAATTAATCGCCATTTACAATGAATATCAGCATGTCTTTTCGAACATCCCTGGAAAGGTTAAGGGATACCAATGTAAAATTCAATTCCGAGAACCAGTGGACTTCCACCGGAAATCATATCCAATAGCACATTCTCTAAAAAACGAAGTTAGAATGGAAATAAATAGAATGATTGCCGAAGACATAATTGAGTACAGTCATTCTCAATATACCAGCCCCATAATTGCCATACCCAAGAAAAATGGCAAGGTACGAATTTGCCTAGACGCCCGAGAAATAAATAAGATGATTATAAATGACAGAACCTCACCAGGAGAATAGAAGAAATTCTGAAGAGATTCCACGGAATCAGATATATTAGCACTTGGGATACTGTATGTGGCTATTGGCAGGTAGAGCTGCACCCACACAGTAGACAATACTTAGCATTCCTGTTCGACGGTAGAAACTACCAGTTCAGAAGGCTACCATTTGGACTAATAAATTCAGTAGCAGTGTTCGTGAAGTGCATGGACCAAGTGTTAGGTCAAGAGGCACTGGAATTTACTACAGTGTACGTTGACGACCTACTTATCACGTCAGCAAACTGGGACGAACACTGTGAAAGAGTCAGACATGTATTGGAAAAGTTATCGAACAACAATATCACACTTAAGTTAGACAAATCAAAGTTCATTGCTAAAGAAGTAAAGTTCTTAGGATTCAACCTAACTGAAGAGGGAATCTCTCCATCCCAAGAGAAGGTTGACGCCATACAAAATTTCCCATCACCAAGAAACAAAAAACAGTTGCAATCCTTCCTAGGAGTATGTAATTACTACAGGAAATTTCAGACCAACTACTCCCACCTAACAGCAAAATTTTCCAAGCAATTATCTTCAAAAGAGAAATGGACGTGGGGAGTGGAACAAGAAGAAGTGTTTAAATTAATCAAACAAAAATTTGTTGACACTGTTATTTTACACCACCCTAATTTTGCAAAACAGTTCTATCTAAACTGCGACGCTAGTGATGTAAGTCTAGGCGCAGAATTATACCAAGAAGATGAAGATGGCAATCACCTAGTCATTAGCTTCGCCAGCCGAATACTCAATAGCTGTGAGTGTAACTATAATGTTACAGAAAAGGAGTTGCTCAGCATAGTATTCGCGTGCGGCAAGTTTAGGACGTACATACTTGGATATAATATAACGGTCCGAAGCGATCATAAATCAATATCGTTTCTAAAACAATGTAAGTTGAATCATGGCCGACTTACTCGATGGATACTTGCCTTGCAAGAATACCACATTACATGGGAATATATTCCAGGACGAAAAAATATAGTGGCTGATGTTTTGTCCAGAATAAATGTAGTAAATCAGACATTTGAAGGAGAAAAGGGGAAGATAGCAAAAGTGTATTATATGTTGAAGGATAGAAAAGACCTGGAAGATATTATGAACCAAATAGTGTTGCAACAAGAGCAAGATACAAAAATATCCAACATCAGAAGAAGACTGATGGAGTCTGAAGCCATTATTAACCAATTTTACTGTGTGTACAACAATATTTTATTTATGAAAACAAAAAAGAACCAAGATACTTGGAAACTGGTAATACCTCAATCATTAGAAAATCAAATCATCAAAGATTATCATGTGAGATACGGCCACATGGGAACAATTAAAATGGTAAAAGCATTAGAAGAAGATTTGTTTATAAAAAATATTGCAAGAAAAGTAAGTAAAAACATAAAAACCTGCACATTGTGTCAGATGGTCAAAACCAATAACGAAAGGAAGGATGGAACGATGATACCCATCACATCAAGTGCCAAATTAGAGAAGGCGTTCCTCGACATATGTGGACCATTCCCACGTAGCGGAGGTCGACATGGCTACAAATTCATTGTTATAATACTTGACCATTACACCAAGTACACCAAATTATATGCTATAAACAGAGCCACAACAAAGAAAATATTAGACATTATCAAACATAAATACATTATAGAAATTGGAAGACCGTACATGTTAATAACAGATCATGGAACGCAATTTAAAGGAAGGAAATGGTGAGAAGAGTTATTAAAATTAAATATTAAAACTTATAAAACATCAGTCTACCACCCTAGCAGCAATCCCATAGAAAGAATGTTGAGGGAGGTGGGACGCATTTTGAGAACTTATTGTCATAACAACCAGAGAGAATGGTACAAATATTTACCTTCAACCGAAGTGTTTTTAAACATTAGTTACCACCAATTCACTGAAAGTACGCCTTACTTGATGATGTTCGAGAGGAAGCCAAACAGAGAGATACAAGAGATAATAGAATTCCCAAAAGACCCAGAAGACCCGTATGACAAAAATAAATGGTACAGCCTAATAGTGGAAAAAATTGAGAAACAAAAGGCCAAATATGCAAAGAACCAACCCAAAATAATCAAATATAAAGAGGGAGAAAAAATACTAATCAAAAATCGTGAACTGCCAAGTACAATGGAAGGTATAGCAAAGAAATTATTATTGCTATACACGGGTCCGTATATCATCACAAGAGACAATGGTAATAATACTTACCAAATCAGTAATATCAATACAAGGAAAATCAAAGGAGTTTACAACCAAACTTCAATAAAAAAGTTTTACGAAGAAGAATAAAACCATTGTGAAATGAAACCAATTTCAAAATTCTAAAAAAGATTGTAAGAGCAGCTTACTCAAATATTTAGATGATGTATGCGGAACAATAAAAAGTTTTAATGAAAAAAAAAAGAGAGAAAAACAAAGGAAACAGTTACACAAATTCCTTTCAATTTAAATCAGTTTAAAATATAACAAAAGATTGAAATATGAAGTATGAAGTAAAAAGTGAGATAATCAGGAATAAGTTACACACATTCCTATGTAATAAAAATGTAAGAAGCACAAACTTACAATTATAATTAAAAACAAAAAATAGCTAAAAAGGAATACGCTACAAACATTCCTTTAAGGTAAGACCATTAACTTACCAAAGAATTATCAAAAATGATATTGAATACAGAGTAAAATAAACAAAAATAAAATCAAGTTCAAATTACTGAGATAAATACTTGAAATTATACTGAATCAAAAGTATTATCAGAAAAAATAAATAAAACTTTACCTGGTACAAGGAGAGAGAGAAATTGTATATAAAACCAATATACAGATATGGCTAAAGCAGAATCATGCTAAATGTCTAAAACAATTAAGATGATCACAACGAGCATTGAAAACAAAATAATGAAAAGTGAGATATGATGAAATTAACATATGAGTAAAGATAAAATTTCTCAATATAGTATATGAGTAGATGATAGTGTATAGTTAAGGTATAGCGGAAGGAAGAATGAGTAGTAATGATAAAGTGA